>CAMRHE010000222.1:2400000-3000000 GCA_947044405.1 Leptodactylus fallax
CAGTACTGTACGGGGAATGACAAATGATACCGCCATGGAGCACCCCACTAACGCAAAAGATTTTAGTGAGGGAGCTGTGATGCAAGCATAGCAGACAGGGCTGCCATCAGGAATTTTGAGCCCCATCCCCCACAGTGTATTGCTCCACAGTGCCCTCCACAATAAAAATGCTTCCCTGAGCCCTCCAACAGTGGCCCCACATGGTAAATAATGCTCCACAGCAGCCACACATAGTATAAAATGTTCCCCTGAACTCCCCTAGTGGCCCTACATGGTATATAATGCTCCACACAGTATAATATTCTCCTTGGAACCCCCACACAGTATAATATGCATCCCAGAGCCCCCACACAGTATAATATACTCCCCAGCAGTTTCACAGAGCATAATGCTCCACAATGGCCCCACACAGTATAATTTGCTCCCCAGATCCCACCCCCACTCTACAAAGGCCTCACACAATATAGTGCTCCCCAGCAGCCCCACACAATATAGTTTGCTTCCTAGAACCCACCCTCACCATAGTATAATGCTCCACAGTGGCCCCATACAGTATAATAGGCTCCCCACAGTTCCCCCCAGTATAATGCTCCACAGTGGCCCCACACTGTATGGTATGCTTCCCAGAGCCCCTTCACAGTATAATACCACACAGTGTTCCCACATAGTATAATATGCTTCCAACAGTGCTCCTCCAGTATAATTTTCAACAGTGGCCCCTCATTATAATGCTCCACAGTGTCTACACACAGTTTAATTATCTCCCCACAGTGCCCCCCATAAAATGATCAACAGTGGCCCCACACTATATGACATGCTCCAACGAGCCTTTGCTTCAGGCAAACCCCTTGAAATTTGTTTCAATGAATATCCATGAGGTTCAATATTTCAGTTTGCTTCTGTGCTATTATTATAATCTGGGTTCTCTTCAGATGGGAGATGGGAAAACCCCTTTAATTATTTGACAATAAATAATCAAATTAAATTTTTTGTCAAAAGGCTGGGTCAGCAGCCCTGTTTCAGCAGCTTTGCCTGCTGTCTCTTCTTCTCACTTCCTAAATCCCTCCCTCCAAGCTTGCTGAACAGGACACTATGAAGTATCCCAATACTTATTATGACTACTAGAAATCTAATATAAATGCAGATCAAATAATATGCATATGATTCTAGAGAAGGACTCAGTCTTATCTGTGCAAACTGCAATTAGCTGAGCGGCAGAGCTGTAGATAACAGTGAGAGCTCAGCCCCCACCCTAAGAGCAGTGAGTGATGTCACTTGTCCTACTTATCACACAGGACCAGCGTTATGGAAACGCTATGTAAACAATGGGATATATTATTTCACATAGCAGGAAAACAAAGCAGCATTGCTAAAGCAATGTATTTAGGAAAACTCTTCAATTTACATAAGATAGCAGTATAGATAGGATCCTTGGGATGGTGATACCCCTTTAAACTGCCCTATGACTTTGTATTGTAAATGATAAATGAGAAACATCAGCAAAGATATCAAAATGATAGTCTCAATAAGACAACCCGTTTCAACATGCCACAACAGGGCTCGCTCAGGATATTCTCAACATCTGAGTAGCTGTACATTAAAAATTTAAAATTAAGAGAAAATTTGCTAATTGGGCATCCCACTGATTCTACTCATACAGTCTGGTAATTGATTTATATGCATACAGCTTTGGACTGGTCCCCCAAAGAACAGGCCCCTTTCCAATAGAAGCCTGCCCAGGGGAGGTGTGAAAAAAATAACAAACATTTATACTCACCTCTCCTGGGCATCCAGCTGCCTGGCACCATCTTTTGGCCATTTCTGGCCTGTGGCTAATGTCACACATTCCATATGTCACCGGTGAGGCCTGTGATTGGGACTCAGTGATCAAGTGGGGCGTCATAACATCAGCATGGGAAAACCCCTTTAATTATTTGACAATAAATAATCAAATTTAATTTTTTGCCAAAAGGCTGGGTCATCAAAGTTATTCTAACATTAATTATGAATGCAGCGCTCCAATGTTTAATACTGATTATATCACCTTTTAACTAAAAATGTCCCAACCGAACACATGAGCATATTAACTACAGTGTAATTCCTAAATTCTACTTATTTACTTCACCATCCTTACCACCCCACTCTATTTTGTTAGTTAAAGCAGTTACAACTTTATACTATGACTGTGTACTCACTTTTCCTAAGACCAATGCAAGTGCAATGTTGATATTACTATGAATGTGTATATACTGTATCTGTACATACTGTATCTCACACTATGTCTAAGCACCTGCATCTTTACACACTGCTGCAAGTCATAAAACTCAGTCCAAAGGTATTTTCCAATGCTTCTCTGCAGTATATCAAACTGACAAAGTATTGCATATCACATTCATTAGTATAACATGGTTATAAATGTGTATGTAATCTATGGTGTTTTTTGTATATAAATGTAAGTAAGCAAGGACATTTCAATTTGAATATTTTAAGAGAAAGCTTTATCACATAATATTTTTACTCACACCATCCTAACCCTAGGTTGGCAAAACCACAAGACATGAGTAGTAGGATGAGGTCAAAGTGACGTTAGACCAGATGTACAGTAAAGAACAAGTAACTCATTGACTCAAGGGAATGCAAACTACAAAATGATCTATAAGCTTCATGAGTCTGGTCAATATTGATGTGGATTAAAATCTTGCAGTTAATGTTTTCCTTAAGTTCTTTGTTATACTGGTAGAAAGTTTGTTGTTGTAATTTTACCAATCACACTATTTTTGATACTAATATACGCTAATCAATCATAACATTAAAATATTGTGTACATCCTTCTTCTTCTGCCAAATGGCTTTGACCCATCAAGGCATGTACTCCACGAGGCATCTGAAGATGTCCTGTGGTATCTGTCACTGAGATGTTAGCAGCAGATCCTCTATGTCCTGTTGCAAGGTGTGGCTTCTATGGATCTACAGTACTTACTTTACTAGCATATACCTGGTTGTAGTGGCCCTCCAGAGTTCCATAGGATCCACTGGTGAGTCCATTTTCTGACATAAAAATGGGCCCCAAAAATCCAGGAGAGGGCAATCTCATTTGGAGCCAATCACTTGCCAATAGAATCTATTTTGTGGATGATATGACCTCCGTGTCCAAGTTAAAGGATATGGCATGATATATATAGATGGAGGGTGGGCTGAAGGAAATCCAGTCTGATGCTACATACCACAGATGCTCTATTTGGTTGAGTTCTGGGGAATTTGGTAGCCAAGCCAACATGATTTTGTGATGTTCCTTAAAACATTCCTGAAGAATTTTTGCAATCCATTAGCAATTTCATTCTTAACAATGTTTAGATAAGTGGTAAATGTCAAAGTTTTATCCAAATGAACTACAGGGCCCAAGGTTTTCCATTTGAACATGGTCTACAAAAGTCTTGATGACTTTTGAGGCTGCAGACTGCCATTGCATGCTATAATGTAGTGTATTATCAATAACTGTAAACATACCCAATAGTGATATATCCAGGGTAAAAATAGCTTATTTAGCTTCTTGTTATAGCTTACTGTTATTTTCTTCCCATAATGTAAACCCTTGCAGTTATCATCGCCATTTTGCTGCCCATTTGGCCATTTATCCAGATCACTTTGTATTTATATGACATTCTGTATCACATCTACAACAGTACAGAGATTTCCATCATCTGATAAAGTATTATAAAGTCCAACTTCTGTATGTGATCATGTGCACTGCTGACAGGTCTTCGCTGTGTAAAACAGTGAAGGCACTCTAATGTAAAGGGACATCATATAAAATCACATAACTGAAAAAAAAGGCCACACTTACCAGATATCAGATGAAACCATGGTTCTCTACAGGATGCAGACAGGCCCACTGGTGAAAATTGCACAAGTGCAGAATGCAGATAATGCAACTACACCTACACTCCATGAGGGACTAAGCCAGTACCATGCACCATCATGTGACTGGCACCTAATACAAAGCTTTATTTGTGTGCATTTGAAATGTTAGCATCCACCCCCCTCCCCCAGGGAGTGTAGTTGTGTGAATGGTTGCATTATGTACCTGAACAATCTTCACCAGTGGGCCTGTCTGCATTGTATATAAAACTATGTTTTTATCTGATATCAGGTCAGTGTGGCATGTTTTCAGTGATGAAAACAGTGGAGGCCTGGTGGCTATGGCATCTGTTGAACTCCTTAGTGGGTACCATGTTTAAAATCGCCACATCCAGCAGGAAGGAGTTAATACACTACAACTACAATGTACATGTGAACATTTATAGTTTTCTGACAGGAAATCTGGTATTGAGTGCCTAATAAATGGAATAATGATGCTGTTCCATATGGCTTACTTAAATGCAATGTCAAAAATGCATAAAAACATATCTTCAAGTGACCACAAACAAGATTGTGAAATTTAAGAAAGTATAAAATGATGAAAAGCATGGAAACCTACCATAATCAAATAAGGAAAAGCACATGAAGTGACTTGCAGTTACTCTGTAATATTGAAATATGTTGCATAAAGATGAGTAAGAAATAAAAAAAAAATCCAACGTGATAAATTGAGCAGAATAAGGCAATTTTTCTTATAAAATATGTTATTTTATAGCAGAATTTATTGCCCACATTGCATTTTGCTAAGGACCCAAAATGGAGCCTGCTAAGTGGCTGAGCAATAGATTTTTTAAGGCTTTATTGACTTATGTGAGGAAGTTAATGTGGCTTCTCCTCCTTATAATTATTGTACGTCTTAGTTGAGTACCATGTGTATGGCACCTTGGCAGTTGTTGGTAGAGTTGTCTTGCAGCACTACAGTCATGGCCAAAAGTTTTGAGAATGACACAAATATTATATTTTCACATGATCTGCTGCCCTCTGGTTTTTATGTGTGTTTGTCAGATGTTTTTATCACATACAGAAATATAATTGCATTCATATTATGAGTAACAGAAGCTTATATTGACAGTTAGAATGAGTTAATGCAGCAAGCCAATATTTGCAGTGTTGACCCTTCTTCTTCAGGACCTCTGCAATTCTCCCTGGCATGCTCTCAATCAACTTCTGGACCAAATCCTGACTGATAGCAGTCCATTCTTGCAGAATCAATGCTTTAATTTTGCCTGAATTTGTTGGTTTTTGTTTGTCCACCCGTCTCTTGATGATTGACCACAAGTTCTCAATGGGATTAAGATCTGGGGAGTTTCCAGGCCATGGACCCAAAATCTCTATGTTTTGTTCCCTGAGCCATTTAGTTATCACCTTTGCTTTATGGCAAGGTGCTCCATCATGCTGGAAAAGGCATTGTTGAGCGCCAAACTGCTCTTGGACGGTTGGGAGAAGTTGCTCTTGGAGGACATTCTGGTACCATTCTTTATTCATGGCTGTGTTTTTAGGCAAGACTGTGAGAGAGCCGATTCCCTTGGCTGAGAAGCAACCCCACACATGAATGGTTTCAGGATGCTTTACAGTTGGCATGAGACAAGACTGGTGGTAGCGCTCACCTCTTCTTCTCCGAATAAGCTGTTTTCCAGATGTTCCAAACAATCGAAAAGGGGATTCATCAGAGAAAATGACTTTACCCCAGTCCTCAGCAGTCCACTCCCTGTACCTTTTGCAGAATATCAGTCTGTCCCTGATGTTTTTTCTGGAGAGAAGTGGCTTCTTTGCTGCCCTCCTTGAGACCAGGCCTTGCTCCAAGAGTCTCCGCCTCACAGTGCGTGCAGATGCACTCACACCTGCCTGCTGCCATTCCTCAGCAAGCTCTGCACTGCTGGTAGCCCGATCCCGCAGCTGAAACACTTTTAAGAGACGGTCCTGCCGCTTGCTGGTCTTTCTTGGGCGCCCTGGAGCCTTTTTGGCACCAATGGAACCTCTCTCCTTGAAGTTCTTGATGATGCGATAGATTGTTGACTGAGGTCCAATCTTTCTAGCTGCAATACTCTTCCCAGTTAGGCCATTTTTGTGCGGTGCAATGATGACTGCACATGTTTCTTTAGAGATAACCATGGTTAACAGAAGAGAAACAATGATGGCAAGCACCAGCCTCCTTTTAAAGTGTCCAGTGGTGTCATTCTTACTTAATCATGACAGATTGATCTCCAGCCCTGTCCTCATCAACAGCCACACCTGTGTTAATGGAGCAATCACTGAAACGATGTTAGGTGGTCCTTTTAAGGCAGGGCTGCAATGATGTTGAAATGTGTTTTGGGGGATAAAGTTCATTTTCTAGGCAAATATTGACTTTGCAAGTAATTGCTGTTAAGCTGATCACTCTTTATAACATTCTGGAGTATATGCAAATTGCCATTAGAAAAACTGAAGCAGTAGACTTTGTAAAAATTAATATTTGTATCATTCTCAAAACTTTTGGCCATGACTGTACAGTCTAGGAAAGTATGCTGATAGATGAATTGGTTTCCAAGAAAAAATAGATATAGTGATAGGGAAATTAGTCTTTGATTTCAACTGGGGACAAAAAGTGATGGAAGTAATGACAATCCATGTATAGCACTACAGTATATATTGGAGCTATATTATCAACTGGAAAATACATATAATTATAATGTAAAATGTATTAATTATATATTATACTAAAAATTAACTCTTCTTTTATAAAAGACAAATTTCACGTAAAGAACAGGTTTGCATTGTTAGAGAGAGTCTAAACAGCTAAATATAATCATTCACTATAGATATGGAATAGCACAATATAACTGAACAAAACGTGAGTAAGTGATCCTATCAATGAAATGTGGTGGGCTTTAGAATTAGTTCAGGGCAGATCAAGTTGTTAAAAAAATCCAAAACATCTAAACACTGAATTCCAGGGAGAAGTGTAGTGTTGGCAACTTAATAGAAACTGGAATGTGAGAGTATGCAGAAATGTTGTACATTAATTTAGCCCATGTTCTTATGATTATGAGATAATTAAATACATTTGTAGCATTGACATTTTTTTGTTACTGAGTTTCCAGTTTGCCCCCAAGGGGGATGAATCTGCTGGAAAGTTAAGAATCTAGTGTTAAAGGCAGGAAGCAGATCAAACAAACTTATCCTGATAACATTATGAAACATTAAGTAAAACATTTCATTGTCCCTCAGATGTCAGCCGAAGCTTTTGATTTTTTACAAGCACTTTTTAGGACATTTGTAATTTTAATTATATAAACAGAAATGGAATTCACCATGAGGGATATCTGGAGGAATACACCATCGCTAAAGTGTTGCATGATGTGTCATTTATAAATGAGTTGTCCTCACATATCTAAATAAGATATGATGTTCAGCACATGCTCTGTAGCCATTTCTGTAGCCAGAGACCTCTAAAATTTATGAGCTCATATGAAAATTCTTAGGCCAAGTTCACACCTGTAGAAAAGTAGTGTTTTTACCAGGTTTTTTTGACACACCTTCAAATAAATGCAAAGTTCAGGTTCTCATTAGCTCCATTTTTTAAAATGTAATCGAATGAGTAGGAAAATTGAGATTGTGCAGTCTGACTTTTTTTTTTTTTTTTTTTTTTACTGTGACTTGCATTTTTTAGAAACGTTGCATGCTCTATTTGTTGTGATTTGCTGGCATTTTCTGACTATAGAAGGCTATGAGGAAAAACTGCAAAAAATCCATAAATAACACTGTATTTTGTCTGATACCACTGGGTTTTTTTGTCTGTCAATTTTCAACCAAGCTTGTTAAAATAGTAACTGGAAATGCTGCACAGAAATACCAGTAGCTGCAGGAAATGACACAGCAGTACAGAGAGCAGGAAGTAGCAGACATTTGTGAGTATTGTTGCATATCAATCAAGATGGAAAGCTTGATTACCCAAGTATCCATTATTTTTGGCACTGTGGGTTGCACTACTTGATCAATGGGCTCTTGGGCTGGCACTATTAGTTCAGGGGGCACTGTGGCTGACACTATTTGTTCAGGGATACTTTGCTGGCACTATTGGTTAAGAAGACTATTATTTGACATATAAGGTATTTTCATATTTTAAAACTATACTGTGACGTGAAAAATTCCAGTGAACCTGAAACTTTTGGGATTGGTTTCTGATGAATTACTCAAAGCGGTGGCCGACTATTTAACTAGTAAGTCAAATGGCTGTCCACAAATTAACTCTCCATAAACCAGTGATGACAGTGATGATGTAAGCTGTAAACAATGTTTTTTTTTATTTTTCAGTGGAATTTTTACCTGTTGTAGTGCTGCATTACTATCTGTATGTAGAAACATACGGTATACTGTATAGCTTTTCTTTGTTGATATTTAAAGAAAGTAAAACCAATTTGTTAATTGTCTGCTATCATATGGCAAAAATGTTGTCAGTGTGTATATCTAAAATATGTTGTTTTCAGATTTTAGTACGCTGTAAACAATGAACAACACTGCGTTAGAGAATTTGGTGCTAGGCTGTAGACAGACTCTGTTGCTGTTTTTATTAAAATATTTCTGCATTAATGTACTATTTATTGTGTTGTTTAATTGAATATTTAAACCACAAAGTGTGCCTCTAAAACATTTCTTCTGCATTTTCTATGACACAGTGTTACACCACTACGTGTTTATAGAGATTGTTAAAAAACAGTACAGCTAATCCATTGTCAAGAGGCCAAACCTAAAGTAAAACTGTTTATACCAGACTTTCTTTTCAAGCACCATAGTATTCTAGGAAACTGATAAAAGTATTTGTATTGAGATTTGCTTTACTAGATTTTCTTGTTAAGCTAGTACAGGAGTTATACTATATTCCTGTATATTTCATTGCTGTCAGAACATTTCACTTTCATCTGAAATTAATTATTGTAAAATATCCTAATGCAAATTATATTTGGAAAATTAACAGTTATGACTACAAAAAGACTATTATTATTATTATTATTATTATTATTATCATCATTATTATTATTATTGTTTATTTATATAGCACCATTAATTCCATGGTGCTTTACATTTGCGGATTTACATACTGTACACCAGATATACAAAACAGATAATGCTGACAGAGACTAACTGGCACAGTGGGATAGAGGGCCCTGCCCGCAAGGGCTTTCAATTTATGAGTCTACAATCTACAATCTATGACTATAAATATACTACTAGCATTTTATTCATATCACAAAAAGATATATTTAGATATATATATATATCACAAATCATATAATTTTGTGATATATATATATAGATATATATATATCTATATATCTATATATCTATGTATATATCTATAGAAACAGCAACACTCAGCAGTAGCCATTAATCTTATTAAAAAAACTTTATTAAAGTGTTTTTCTCTTTTTATTAAGATTTATGGCCTTATTTACAGTGGGGAAAAAACAGTATTTAGTCAGCCACCAATTGTGCAAGTTCTCCTACTTAAAAAGATGAGAGCGTCCTGTAATTGACATCATAGGTAGACCTCAACTATGAGAGACAAAATGAGAAAACATATCTAGAAAATCACATTGTCTGATTTTTTAAGAATTTATTTGCAAATTATGGTGGAAAATAAGTATTTGGTCAATAACAAAAGTTCATGTCAATACTTTGTTATATATCCTTTGTTGGCAATGACAGAGGTCAAACGTTTTCTGTAAGTCTTCACAAGGTTGGCACACACTGTTGCTGGTATGTTGGCCCATTCCTCCATGCAGATCTCCTCTAGAGCAGTGATGTTTTGGTGCTGTTGCTGGGCAACACGGACTTTCAACTCCCTCCAAAGGTTTTCTATGGGGTTGAGATCTGGAGACTGGCTAAGTCACTCTAGGACCTTGAAATGCTTCTTACGAAGCCACTCCTTCGTTGCCCTGGCGGTGTGCTTGGGATCATTGTCATGCTGAAAGACCCAGCCACATTTCATCTTCAATGCACTTGCTGATGGAAAGAGGTATGCACTCAAAATCTCATGATACATGGCCCCATTCATTCTTTCAGGTACATGGATCAGTTGTCCTTGTCCCTTAGCAGAGAAACAGCCCCAAAGCATGTTGTTGCCACCCCCATGCTTCACAGTAGGTATGGTGTTCTTTGGATGCAACTCAGCATTCACTCTCCTCCAAACATGACGAGTTGTGTTTCTACCAAACAGTTCTACTTTGGTTTCATCTGACCATATGACATTCTCCCAATACTCTTCTGGAACATCCAAATGCTCTCTAGCATACTTCAGACGGGCCTGGATATGTACTGTCTTAAGCAATGTGATTTTCTAGATATGTTTTCTCATTTTGTCTCTCATAGTTGAGGTCTACCAATGATACCAATTACAGGCCTCTCTCATCTTTTTAAGTGGGATAACTTGCACCATTGGTGGCTGACTAAATACGTTTTTTCCCCACTGTAGTTTTTTTGTGTTTGCATGTGTATTGCAAGTATAAGCAGTACATGTTTGGCAGTGCTGACCAGGTTTGTTGCATTGTGCATATGAGGGTGTGGCTGACTCCCTTTTTGGTCATGCCCCTAAATTTATTTGGAGGCCTAGGTTTAGGTCTAGAGAGAAGTGAGTCTTTGTATTGTAGGGTCCAATCTAAAGAGTCAAGAGTCTTATTTCCGTATACATACACACACTCATATATATATATATATATATATATATATATGTGCTTGTAGTGCATGTAGAAGTAATATTGCTAGTGATTTAGCTGAGTGCTGTTGCCATTTTTATCATCTATCCATCTATCTTTTTATCTATCTATAATACTACTATCTATCTATTTATCTATCATCTATTATTACTCCTATTGTTTACACTACATTTCCTTGATTCCTGGCCTGTTATCTGATCCAGGATGGATGATGTGACTCACTGCTATCTGGAGGGGATGGGGGCTGAGTTCTGAGGATCACGCTTTCTTTGCAGCTAATTGCATTCTGCTGATTATGGCTCGGACAGGGGTTTCAGTGCCTGTTACTCAGATAAGTGTTGAGATTAATGCAGTTCCACTTTCCAGCCTTAGGTCTTGGCAGCATGAAAGATTTTTTTCTCTCCAAACCTATTATTTGTTCTGCATCTAGATTAGATTTCTAGTAATAATAATAATAAATATTCTTTCATGGTAAAGGCAATATCTATATGTACTGAGGTACTTTATAGTGTCCTATAACAGTCAAGGCCCATCCACCAGCTTGTTGAAGAATACAGGAAGTGAGAAAAAAAGAGAGAGAAAGGGAGACCCCTTAACTTGTGATGCACATATCTGGACATGTCCTGCCAAGGGGAAGTTATTGATCACCTTTAAGAATGTTTTCTATAAACAAGTCAATCCATTTTAGTCAATCACCAAGATGAGGGATATTATACCCATTATATTGTACTATTGGGGTATGCTTGTTGTGCCCTAGTTTAAATAGGTTTGGCTGATAACATATTCTTAAGTTGCTTAAGAAAAAATGTTGCTTAATAGAAAGATGTATCGAGGGTGTGTCAAAAATTATCCGCACTCTGGCTGCAAAATTTATTTTAATCAACTATCAGAAAAGACAAATACATCATTTTTCAACAAAATAACCCTGCTTTTCAATACACTTTGTCCATCTATTAACTATCAAATGTTTTATTTTAGCCTGAGGTGTGAATGTGATTTGCAAATGATTTGTCACATAATCCACTGTCACTTGTCTATACAACAGAATCAGCTCACATGCACACTTAATGTTGTCATGAGTTGTGAACATGGACGTGTATCAGGCTTCTTCTTCATGGCTGACACTTGAGACCTTCCTTGAACTTTTCTATCCATTTATACACACTTCTTCATAACAAAAAACTTTCTAAATACTGTGAATAAAGTCTCTGATAAATATCGGAACCAGACATCGTCATAATACAAAAAGAGTAATGAATCATTGCACCTTTGCTCTTATTTCGTGCAAATCATGGAGCAGCCATTTTTTCTCACACAAAAGTCATGAATGAACTGACTTCTGGGGAGACAGCAACCTCATAGAGAAACCACTGATAAGACATAACCAGATTGTGGTTGACTCTTGACTTACGCGCAAACTTAAAGTACATATGATTCTTCCTGATGACAAAGCTAGTGGACACCCAAAAATGCATGGTAATAAAATAAAGTTTTGTCAGGAATATCTTTAGGCACCATAAAGAACAAACGTTCACTGGCTTATACTATGTCACATTCTTTTGATTCCGTTACATACTGTATACAAGCATTCTAAATGAAAATTAAAAAAAGGAGAAAGTGAACAAAAATAGTAATGAAACCCTTTATTGTTAATTTTTTATGAGACACATAGTGGTGTTAGAAAGCCTCTTACTAGTAAATTGGCCTGCAAGCAATTAGACAGATACAAAACTGGCAAATGTTTGAACCTTGTTATTTGAAATGCAAAGAGTCATTTACAAAGCTGTAAAATTGTGATCCAATGAAGCATCATTCCAGATGCTCTCTACACCATTACTGCAATATAATGTTAAGATTTTGCTGATGGTTACTGTACATGTAAATTTTGCTGCATTGCTATAACCATTAGATATGGAAAGTCATAAAGTGAACATGTCATGTTGAAAAAGTAATCCTATCTGAAGGCAGAATGTTATAGATCAAGAAGAGCTGAGGACATTGATAAACACTATAGTTCTGATGGGTGATCTTACTCAGTGATTGACAGCCTTCCCTGTATGTGGTGCTGTATGTGTGCTCATTAGATAGCTGATATTCACTGATTTGGACCTCCTATTGGACTCCTAAGGCTATATGCTTTCTGCCCATCCATTGATTTTTATGGGGGGTTCTGTTCCATTCTGATGTTACAATGCTCTATATTCATTGTAAAGAAATGAAGCATCGGACCAATCCCCCCCTTTGTTTTAAATTCTGTTTTTTATTAGGTGTAAACATCATACACAAACATAGTCTATATAATGTTGTTGAGAGTAATACATAATCATATCACATACAACAAATAATAAAGATGAAGTAATAATTGCATATTACAAAATCTACCTATTAACTAATTGTCTAACAATAAGTAACAATTAAAACAAAGGGGATAGTCAAAGCATCAGAAGCACGTGACATAGGTCTTTGTTACCGGACATAGTGAGGTGTGTTGGCGAGTTGAGTTCCTAAGCGGGAAAAGAATTAACTCATAATGGCGTACTCTGAGTGTCTGTGTGAAGTTCATCCAGGGGGGTCCATGTTTTTAGAAAGGTGTTTCTGGACATTTTGGCCCAATGCACCAATTCCTCCATCCGACATATATCGTTAACTTTGGAGACCCATTGCGATATGGAGGGGGGGGTGGTATTTCTCCAGTGGGCAGGTATTAAAGTCTCGCTGCGGCTATGAGATGGGTGGCTAGGTCCTCCCTTTTGGGGCAAAAATCAGCATGGGGTAACCACAGCAGAATGTGTTCAGGAGAGGGGGGATCTGTATATCGCATATTCTCTTAATAGTGACAATAATTTTGTTCCAGAAGGGGCATATCAGTGAACATTGCCACCAGATGTGTAGTAGGCTCCCCGGTCCTTTCTGACACCTCCAGCAGGTGTTCGAGGTGGAGGGTCTTATGCTGTGTAGCCACGCCGGTGTTTTATAGCAGCGTGTGAAAAGCTTAAAGGAGTTTTCTTGTATCTGTACACAACGTGAGAAGCAGTGTGCATTGGCTAGAACCTTTCTCCGGTCCCTGACAGAGTAATTCCTAACTCCTCCTCCTAGCGCTGTATAAATCTTGGCTGGATTGTGATAGAAGGAATTTGTAAATTTTTGAGCAGACCCCTTTCTGTTGTGTGTGATTTCTTGTGAGAGATTCTAGCCAGGATAGTGGCTGTTCAGCTAGATGTTTTGATATGTAGGAGTTGCACGTCATAGTAAAGTCTCTTTGCTATATAAAGTCTCTCAGTTCTAGTCCCGTCTTACGTAATAGCCAGGAGTTAGTCGGGGGTAAGTCCTTGACAAAGAAGGAGGACAGGGTGTGATGGCGTAGCCTATCCCAGAACATGGGTTGCACAAAACTTTTGGGTTCGATCAAGTAGGGTAAAAGGTCCAGGGGGAGCGTGGGTCGTGGACTGGAGAGGAGTAGGTATTTCTTCTGTAATGTATACCATGTCTTGACAACACTATGTAGTAGAACCTTTTCGTGGGCATTGGGGGTAGAAACACCCAGAGTGACAGTCTATCAGTAATTGTCATTAGGGAAGTCTATAGTTGGATTGCTAGGTTGTCATTGTCTTGAGGGTCCAGCGCTCCAGTTGGAGTGCGTGGTAGTAAGTGAGTAGGTCTGGAAGCCCTGCTCCCCCCCCCCGAGAAGTCGGTTGTAGAAGTTGTGAATATTTGATTCTAGGTCTTTTCCGCTGCCATAATAAGTCAGTGGTTATACATCTGAATTTGTCAAAGAAAAATCTAGGGAGACTCACTGTTAGTGTACATAGGAGGTATAGCAATTTGGGGAGGATGTATGTTTTTAGTAGGGTCTTACAGCCTAACCAAGATACATATGGGATGTGGAGGTTTGCTAGTTGTTTTTGAATATTTTGGAGTAGAGGGTGGTAATTAAGCGGAAGGATGTTCACCAAATCCCAAGGGATCCGTACCCCTAGGTACTTGATGTCCTCTTTGGGCCAGTGATAGGGTGATTGTCTTTTTAGTTGAGAAATTACGTGTTCTTTCTCAGAGATATTTAGGATTTCGGACTTTTGAAAATTTACTTTAAAATTCGAGACTAAGCCGAATGCTGAGAATAATTCAGTGATGTTGGGGATTGAACTTGTAGGTTTGGTGGTAAAGACCATAAAGTCATCTGCAAATGCCGCTGTCTTATGGATAAAGTCTCCTACCGATATCTCTTGTATTGTCTGGTCTTACCTGATTTTTTGTATGAGTGTTTCCATCACCATAATAAAGAGTGTAGGAGAAAGGGGGCATCCCTGTTTCGTCCCGTTGCTAATCTCGAAGGGTTTTGATAGGGTGCCATTTACTCTAATTCGTGCACTAGGATTCTGGTAGAGAGTCAGGTTTGCGGCTATGAAGATGGGGGGGGGATACCGAATCTATTAAGTGTGGAGATGAGATATTGCAAGTCAACCCTATCAAATGCTTTTTCCGCATCTGTACTCAGTAATACTAGAGGGATTTTGACAGTTTTTGTGTGTTCAATCAGACTGACCACCCTCCATGTCTTGTCCCTTCCCTGGTGATTACGCACAAATCCCACCTGTTATTTCTCAATAATAGAGGGTAGAAGAGGGGAAACATGACGCGGTAGCACCTTAGCCCACCATTTGAGATCTGTTTTAAGCAAGAAAATGGGCCTACAGCTGCCACATTTTTTCGGGTCCTTGCCCTCTTTAGGGAGAATGGTTATGAAAGCCTCAAGGGATTGAGGTGGGAGCTTGTGACCATTTAGGAGTGAGTTACATAAGGAGGTAAAATGTGGGAGCAACACTGACTTGAATTTCTTGTAATATGTGATGGGTAGTCCATCAGGGCCTGGGCTTTTTCCCGATGGGATGAAAGATAGCACTTCCTCCAGCTCTTCAGCTGTGATGGGTCGTAGCAGGGAAAGCCCGTCCTCTCTATTGAGCCTCGGCAGGGAAACAGAATCGAGGAAGGCATCAATTAGATCTTGTTTGTAGGTGTTGGGGGCAATGGATCGATTCGCCTGGAAATGGTCTAGGTTGTAAAGATTGTTGTAGGCCTTAACTATTTGATCAGTGTTAGTAACCATTGCATTGTCAGTGTTGGCAATTTCCCTAACAAATTATTTTTATTTTTGTTTATGGATGAATGCAGACATAATTCTGCTAGCCCTGTCTCCGTGGGTGTAGAACTTACACTTAGAAGTCTGGAGTAATTTAGCCGAGTGAATATTCAGCAAATCTTTGAATTTGTCTCGAGTAAAGGTAAACTCATGCAGAGCTGTGCTATGCGTGATAGCAAACTATCTAGGATTAGACCAATCCCCCCTTTGGACTTAAATAAATCCAAAACTTGCTGATAATTTGGAAATATCAGCAAATTTTCAAAATGTAGCTTTTTTTTTCTGGTTTTAGGATGCCACACAACATAGTATTTAGCGTTTACATATGTCTTCCTTCCTTCCTTATGTTGGCACAATTTTGTAAATGTCAATGTATTTTTTAGGACAGTTAAAGGCTATATCTTTATTGCAATGTATCAAATTTTCAAGAAAATCATTAAAACCTACTTTTCAGGGACCAAGTCATGTCTGAAGATACTTTTAGAGACCTATATAAACGACTACATTTTAGAAAAAACACCCTTCAAATTATTCAAAACAGCATTTATAGCCAACGATATATAGTGGAAGGTGCCCACTGTATGGTGGTGCCATCGGAAAACTGCAAGTTCACTCCTATTGCTTGAATAAAAGCAGATCTAATTTGACTTTACTTCCACTGATATAAAGGCAGTCGGACCTGTGCAAGGTCCAGATGTTGGACCCCAAAAATCACAAACAATTATCTATCCTGTGGTTCTGTAGTTTGTAGAAACATCCCATTTATGCTACTTGACTGAAACACAGTCCTCAGAAATTAAGACGCAATTTATGAATTTTAGAGACTTGAATTTGCAAATTATGCATTTTGGAAACTATTCCTCTCACAAAATATTGGTGTATGGTAACCATTTTGACCCCCACGTGTGTTGTTTAGAAGCTATAAACATTGGGTCATGAAATTAGAAAATTGCATTTTTTTCAATAAAATGTTTCTTTTGCCAATTTTTCATTTTCATTGGGGGTATTAAGAAAAAAAAGCACCCTACTATGTGTTACACATTTTCTCCAGAGTACATCAATATCACACATGTAGTCTTAACTGCTGTTTGGGCACATGGTAGGGTTCAGAAGGAAAGGAACGCCAGTTGACTTTTGGGGGGAAGATTTTGCTGGAATGGTTTATCAGGCACCATGTTGAGGTTGCAGTGGTAGGGTCCCAAGACAACTCACTCTACAAAAGGAACCTTTCATTCCTTAACTTCTTTCTGCTGCAGGAATTTTTAAAATTTTCTTTTTGACTCCACACCTTCCCAACCCTATAACTTTTTATTTTTCTGTTCACAGAGCCATATGAGAGCTTAATGTATTAATTTCATGACAAATTGTACTTCATAATGGTACCATTTAATCTTCTAGAAAAAAATTCAGAATGAGGTAGAATTGGAGAAAAACTGTTTGTGCAACTTTTTTTCCGGGCTTCATTTTTACAGCATTCACAGTGCAGCCAAAATGACATGTCACCTGTATTTTGAAGGTAAGTATGATTCAGGGATACCAAATTTATATAGTATTATTTACGTGTCATATTCTGACACCCATAACTTTTTTATATTGCCATGTACAGAGATGCATAAGGCCAGATGTACTTTTTAGTTATACTATTTTGGGGAATGTCTATTACATTGATAGCTTTTTACTGAAATTTTTAATAAAAGCAAAACAGAAAAAAAACAGCAGTTCTGCTCTTTTGATTTTTTTTTCCCTCTATGGCGTTCACCAGATGGGAAACATTTTTTGATACATTTGTAGACCAGGCATTTTTGGACACAGACATTCCTAATGTGTATGTGTTTGACATTATTTTTTTTTCCTTTATATGTGTTCTAGGGAAAAGGGGGGTGATTTAAATTTGTAGTTCTTTTTATTTTTTTAAATATTTTTTTAGGGGGTCTGATCACTAATGCAATGCATTACAATGCTAATGCTTTGCAAATTGATGGAATTTATACTACAGGCTTCTCTATGCAATGAATGAATGCCAGACAAGCCTAGAAGCCTTTAATAGGCTTCCCGCTGTCATGGCAATGGATTGCCAGCCCCAGATCTCTTTCCAGAGACCAGCGATCCTCCACAAAATAGTGGCCAGGAAAATGGCACCTCGGTCAGCCTATCATGGGCATTAGCGCCATGTCTTTGCTGCATAATAGTGGCATTTGGCTTTAGGAGGGCAGATTTTGTTTAGATTTTTACTGGTGTTTTTATTTATAATGTGGGGTCATATGTAAGTTGTGCAGAGTGCATAAGGAAATTATACATTTTAGAGATCATTGTGGTATTGTTTTTTTTTTTGTTAATTTTTTTCTGATTATTATGGCAGTTGTATTTTTGTTTGTGCCATTTTAGAGTATAACTGGTTTTCTGATCTCTTTTGGAGATGCTCAAAAAACATACAGGTTTTGATTTTGGTTTTTATTTTTGCTATTTTTTCAGGAATAAAGCATTTGATATTTTTTATTTTTCTATTTTTTTTTTTACTTTACTTACGTCTTTTTTGAGTTCCACTATGGGACTTCACTTGATGATTGTTTGATGGCTTGCATCATACTTTGCCCTAGTTCTAATTGGCAATGTATTATACCTGTCATTTTTACTTAACCCCCTATTAATAGGCTTATGTATAGATGTATACTACTACTAATGCGGGTCCCATGTGTTTACATGCAGTCACACTTTAAACTGCAGGACATGAATTCTTATTCTAATGCTGCAAAGACCTACCAGTATGAGCATTCTCATCTTTTATTGTTAACTGGTTATTATATGACAAGATATACTGGAACTATATTATACTGCATTATCCTCCTTCTCTATAAGATTCTTCCTGCAGACTGGATAGTTAGAGGTTTATTTTAATACTTTTGAAATATTTTATTAAAAAAGTATATGAATCCCTCGACTTTTGCAATACGTGTTTATTTTGGAAATAAATCCATGTAATGATAATGGCTGTAAAATATAAGTGAGGCAGTATAGGTGACAATGGAAGTCAATAAGGTTTGGACATAATGATGGTTTGGACAGTCCTTGCTAGTTAGTTTCTTGCTGACTCAATGCCACCAAGTTCTTGCTCTAGCAGTTTGCTTTCTGATAAGTGTCATCTTTGCCCCAAGCAATGTTCAGTAATGTTTAAAAGAAATGTATAGAAATGTGTATGGAAATTTATATACAACTTATTAATGCAGGGGTCGGCAACCCCCGCCACACGTGCCAAGAGTAGTATGCGAGGCATATTTCTTTGGTACGGCAGCCCTAGTCCATCATGGCTGAAACAAAACTGCTATTAATATACTGTGGGATCTCTTCAAACCCCCAAGTATAATAAGCGGAGGCCCAGAAGAGTTGATTGAACATGAAAAACACTTACCTCTCCTGTACTCCGGTGCGACTGTCTGTTCTCTTTGGTGCTTCTGCTAATAGGGACTGCTAATAGGGCCTCAGGGGTTACATCAGTGTCATGACGCATAATAATGCCGAAGTGACCCCTGAGACCCAATTGGAGGTCACTGATGTCAGGCAGAAGCACCAAAGAGAACAGGGAGTCACACTGGAGCACAACATTAAGGTTTTGCCATTAGTAATGTAGTAAAACACTATTATAGCATTTTTGTTACATCTTTAATTATTTAGATTATTCTCAATTATACGTTGGGAGGATTTCAGAAAATGTTTTTTGTTCCTCTTTATTTCAAGCTATCAGCAATATACTGTTTAAGTTTATGCTGTTTAGATTGTCGGCAATATTCTGTATGCATTGCATAGAAATTCAGAAGTAAAAAATAAGCTATCCTCAAGGGAAATAATTGTTGACTTCGTCCAAACAGACTGTAAAAACCAAAAGTTAATGTACTGATTATTTGCCAACTGGCCACCGATATCCTGACTCGGAATTATATTTCTTAGCAAAACTCTATAAAAGTTACTATGTGCTGTAAAGGAAGCAAGTGAGAGAGAGAATGGCCTTGCCAGATCTTCTGACGCATTGTAGAGGTTACCGACCTTAAGCTCCCACTTCTTATAAAATTTACTCCTTTGCTGATAAAACTAATGAGACATGAATGTGGTGGTAAGAAGAAGGTTTTAATACCTAGATAATTAGGTGAACAGGTCCATGTGCAGAAATAGCTTGCAATTCCTCATGGATAAACATTACACTTTGTAGTAATCTGACGAATTTCGACGTAATAGAGATGAAGACATCATAATTACTTCCATTAGTGAGGTTTCTTCTGCAAACACATGCTCGTGATGAAGTTTTGTGAATTGAAGTGAATTTAGTGAATTTAAGTTTTTAATGATTATTTTTAATTTTGTGACATTCTCTATGTTAAAGGGGTTCTCCAGTGAGTGTTTCAATATTTACTTCTTCCATGTTTCTATTTGTGACTACCCACAGATTTCAAGGCTGGTTCTGACCTTGGATAACATAATCAGTACCAATACTCAGCCTTCAAGTTGCTTGGCCTCCTCCCTCCTCTGCAATGTTCACTGCTAGTTACCTGTCCTATGGGGGCTAGCTTTACTATTATAATGATGTATTCAGTTAAGCCCCCATAGGACAGGTAACTAGCAGTGAACAAAGAAGAGGAAGGTGCTAGCTCTTATCATGTGACTCAGGGTTGGAAGTTTGTCTCAATTGGAGCCATGTAGGAAGGAAGCATTGAAACCCATTCCGGAGAACTCCTATAAAGTGTCAACAAAACTGAATATATTACAGAGTAATAGATTGATCATCAACTTAAACAATAGGAGTGAGGGACTTGATCACAAGAGTTTGCAATCTACCTCTATTACACATATAGTAATGTATATCTTTGACAAGCGAGCCTGTTTTTCAAGCATGCCTTTTTCTAGTTTGGTTTTTGACTCCCCACCTTCCAAACCCCATAACTTTTTTGTTTTTCTGTTCACCGCCATATGAAGGCCTAATGTTTGTGGGACAAATTGTTCTTTGCAATGGTACTATTTAATATCCCATACAATGTACTGGGAAGATGGATAAAAATTCAGAATAGGGTGGAAAACTGCATTTGTGCGACTTTCTTACGGACTTTGTTTTTACAACATTCATTGAGCATCCAAAATGACATATCACATGTATTCTATGTTTTGGTACGATTCCAGGGATACCAAATTTATATAGTTGTTTTATGTTTTAACCCCTTAAAAAAATCCCCCCAAATTTTTTTGCCATATTCTGACACCTGCATAAGGCATCTTTTTTTGCGGGGCCAGATATTCTTTTCAGTTATACCATTTTAAGGTATGTCTGATGTTTTGATCACAAAAAAGGTGCTTTGATTTTTTTTTCCTGCTACGGCGTTCGCTGTATGAGAAAAATATTTTAATATATTTGTAGATAGGGCATTTTCGAACACTGGGATGTATAATTATGTTTACATTTGTTTTTGTTTATTTACTTTTATTTAAAATCTAGGGAAGGGGGTTATTTGAATTTTTTATTGTTTTTCTATCATTTTAGAAAACTTTAACATTTTTTTTAAAACTATTTTATTAGCCCCCTAGGGGGCTAGAACCTGTACTCTTCTGATTACAATCTATGGATTATTCACTACATTACTTACTATTGAGGCTGGTCATAGACAGGTCTATGGCAGACCTGGGAGTCTACAGTAGGCTCCAGGCTGCCATAGGAACAGGGACATATTTTTTTGATTATGGGCATTGCTACTCAGGACCCCCCCCCCAGAGTAAACTCTGATTGCTGGCATTAGCTACGGGTCTCCACTGTACAGAGTAGCCGCCATCTTTAAAGACCAGACATACGCCATAATAGTACGGCGAATGTCAGGAAGGGGTTAAAGTATTAAAGGTTATTTTAAAATCAATCAGTCTATTCTATTAATTAGATATGGTTAACCTTGGGAGATTTGTTTCAATAAATATTTGTGAGGTTTGGCTCTCCTGTTTGTTTCAGGCCGAATTTGAACTGTAAGTGCTATCATCAAGCTCTGGGGTCTACTCAAACTGATATACTTACCTTGCCTCTCCTCCCCTCTCCTGTCATCCCTGTGGTGTCAAGCAGTTCCCACTGTCTTCTTCAGGCCTCTGGCTGAAGTCATGCTCTTTGGGATCATTTGGCCATACAACTTCATGACTTTGGGTCTATCCCCATTCTCTTGTGAAGACAAAATTATATTGTCATATTCTGACACCCATTGCTAGATTCTTTTATGTCAAGCTATATTCCTTATTGCTACAATTTTTATGACTTTTTGATTACTTTATATTTCTTTTTTTGAGGGAGGCGTTATAACCAAAAAACAAAGATTCCCGCACTGCATTAATTATTTATCCCATGTGGGATAGATAACATATTTTAAAAGTTTGGATTTGTACACATGTGAAGATACCAATTATGTTTTTCTTTTTGATTTGTTTATTGAGTTTTTTTTTTTTTTTAAATATTTTCAAGACAGTTGTAAACTTTTTTTTATATTTGTGTACAATACCACAAGAGGACTTGAAAATGTGATTGCTTGGTTACCTGTGCAATATACTGCAATGCTGTTTTACAGTATATTGTACATATTACTGGGTGCTGTTCCTGGTTGGACCTAGTAGGTTTCATACATGGCAGCTTAAAAGCTATTGCTAGGGCTCCAATCTGTCATTTCAATCTCTCAGAACCTCATGATCACATTGCAAAGGGTCTAACCACTTAGATGCCAAGATCAATATTAATGGAAGCATCTAAAAGGTCAATTTGCCTGAATTCTGTAGAGCAAATTGTGCTTTCTTTTGGCATTATGTAATATCCTATGTGTTTTTGGTCACCCCCCTCCCCCAAAAAATGTATTGATTAATGGCTGCTTCTCGTTCCTGGTCACATGAAAATCTTGTTTCTACAGGTGCATCGTGTACAGCGTGTTCTATTTTAAGTGTTTTATTTCTGTAAATGTTGATTATGGATTACAGGTAATGAAAACCCAAATCTAAGAAAATTCGAATATTGTAAAAAAATTCAGTATTGTAAATTCATTGTGTCACCTGCCAAGATTTCCTAAGCCTTTAAATGGTCCATCAGTCTGGTTCAGTAGGACACACAATCAAGGAAGACGCTGATTATGGATTGTATTACTGAATTACTGAAATGAATGAACGTTTCAAAAAGATTCAAATTTATTGAGATGCACCTGTATAACATGTAGCAGACAATCAATAAATCTTATACTTTGGTAAGTCAAATCACTTGTGGCCTGGCATGCAGCTGGAGCAGCTACATGTGTCAGCACTTTCATCAATATGCTGCAACGTAAACCTGCAGCGCAACCTGACCAGTGCAGTGAGATTTAAACTCATGTATTGATATCGAGCAGCAGGCCATATCTATCTGTCTATCTATCTATCTATCTAATAATCAAAGAAAATGCAGCACTCCTGTAGTCAGTTCTAACACTTCTGGTGCGATTTCTTATATTTTCAACATTGAAATTACAACACCAAGAAGGACAAGTTCTATGGTTACATTGGGCTATAAGCCAGATGTCCAACTACAGGTGTTTCACTAAACTCATGCCACCACTCTGAAAAGTGGTGGTGCATAGCAAGATAGCAATGGAGGCTGGAATCGAGGTCTATTCTCTTCAGCAATGAGTTCGCTTTTGTCTAGGACACAATGATAGCAGAAGATTGCTCTGGAGAACATGTGGGCAATTCCATGAGGTGACCTTCTCAAGTTAATGTCACTCTGGTCTTCATTTCAGGTACACTAATAGGTTGGCACTACATTGATTTGATCATGGAATTTCTCCAAAGTGTCCCAGGTGCAATTTTTCTACAGGACAATGCCAGGGCACATGTTTCTCATGCTACTGTGAGCAGCCTGAGTGATCTAAATGTTATACCATGGCCTGCAGCCAGGTGCGTAACTTGCAAAAACTGGGCCCCATAGCAAACATTTGACTTGCCCCCCCCCCCCCACACGGCATAGAATTCCCTTTCCTGGCCCCCACATGGTATAACGCCCCATTTACACACACTATAATGTCCCAAAGCGGCCTCCAGACAGTATTATATCCCATAGCGACCCCTCCACACAGTATAATTTCCCATAGCAGTCTACACAAAGTATAATGTCCCACAGTGGCCTCTCCACACAGTATAATTTCCCATAGCAGCCTACACACAGTATAATGTCCCACAGTGGCCTCTCCACACAGTATAATTTCCCATAGCAGCTCCTCCACACAGTATAATGTCCCACAGTGGCCTTTCCACACAGTATAATTTCCCATAGCAGCCCCTCCACACAGTATTATGTCCCACAGTGGCCCCTTCACAGATTATTATGTTCCATAATGGCCCCTTCGTAGTTTGCTGCAAATATTGCAAACATTTTGGATTTGGTAGATGGGGTGTTTTCAGACCCCAGAGTATAATGATCAGAGGCCCAGTGTTACTTATCTCTCCTGGGCTCCAGTGCGACTCCCTGCTCTCTTCAACCCTCTTCAATGACGTCCTGATGCTATTCAGCATCAGCAACGTGATATGGGATGCACGGGGCCCACTGGAGGGCAGAAGGGGAAGTGGAATTGACTATGAGCAGGAACAGGGATCAGTAAGTAAATAGGACCCTGTTACCCGCTGAGGTAACTCCAGCAGGTAAAACCGATTTTAATAAAAAAACCAGGGGCCCACAGGGCCCCGTAAGATCACAGGCCTCGGCTGCTATGGTGGTAGTGACCCCACTGCCTGTAGCGTCTCCAAACTTGTCTCCAATCAAGCTCATCTGGGATGTCATTGGCCAGCAATTGCAAAGTGAGCTGCCAGAAGCCAATCTTGATGATCTGCATGCCCAAGTGCATTCAATGTGGAATAGCATTTCTCAGACAACCATTAATAAACTCATTGATAGCATGCTAAGGTGTGTAAGTGCATGTATTTCTGCACATGATGCTCATGCTTGATACTGAATAAATCGTTGCTGTTCCTGGCATCATTCTTCCTGTGTATTACTGCTGAATGAGCAGTAACACAGAGCAGGATTGGCGTTGCAGATATGTGCCACACCAGACACTGCTTTACTTGTGCTTTTGAGTCTATCTACACAGTGAACTTGATGGTGCCTGTCAGTTTGCATTTATAAGTAAGCTTTCAGGAGTACTAGCTTCCTTCATCAGACATGGTGTGATACAAGAACTGAAAATTCACAGATTTTTATACACATGGTTTTCAAAGGATTTTAGAGTCCTTAAAAAAAACAAAAAAAACAAAATGCAATCTAAGTAGAGAAGTTATTTACAACAGGTCAAAAAAAACAATCTGGAAAGTTGTGGTGCGTGACAGAGGGATCTGTTATCTGTTTGCTATCAGGAGGTGATTTGTGACCCTCACAGTTCATACATAGTGTGACATGAAGCTGCATGAATATTAAGTCCAAATTGCAGAGTTTGAAATTTTTGCATAAACTTGTATTCCGATTCTTTCCTTTTCTCCTGCGTCTTAAAATGTCCCATTAAAACCACAACCCGCAAATCTTCAATAGAGTGGTTTTCTCCTGAGAAATGTGCGGCCACTGGGAGATCGGTTCTGCTGTTGTTAATGGTGGATCTGTGTGAGTTCATTCGTTGACTGAGTCTCTGCCCTGTTTCCCCCACATAGAGGCCTGTGGTGGGACATTGCACACACATTATGAGGTACACCACATTGGAAGACCTGCAGGAAAATGTCCCCCTAATTCTGTGCATCTGTTGTGACTGTGGGACAGTTACACTGTCAGCGGTGTGGATGTGCTTGTAGGTCATGCACCTTTTATGTAGGCAAGGTGAGGTGCCATTTTCAGTTGGGGCCTTCAGGGCACTCCGTACGATAATACCCCTCAGGTTTGGAGGTTGTCGAAAGGAAAGGAGAGGGGGGACTGGAAAAATGTCTTTGAGTCTATTGTCCCTATGTAGCACAGGTTGGAGCTCCTTGGCAATCCTTCGTAGGATCCCACAAGATCCCAGACCGGGCTGCTTCTATATGCTCCCAAAGATACACAAAGATGGCAACCCTGAGAGGCCTATCATTTCTGGCATTGGGACACTGACAGAAAACATCTCAGGTTGGGTGGAAAATCTCCTAAAACCCCTTGTCAGGGATACTCCAAGCTATATCCAGGACACCACTGACCTTCTTAACAAACTGAATGCCCTGGGCCCTCTACCTGAGGGTACCATTTTGGCCACCATGGATGTGGAATCCCTGTATACCAACATTCCTCACAAGGATGGAGTTGCAGCATGTTGGGTACACCTGGAAAAACAAAACCTCCCAACAGAACCAGTAACACAGCTCATACAATTCATCCTTAGCCACAACCATTTTACCTTTGGAGAGGATCTATATCTACAGCGAATGGAAACTTCAATGGGGACCAGATGTGCACCCCAATATGCAAATCTCTTTATGGCAGAACTGGAAGGAGCATATTTATCAACAAGCACCACCAAACCTATGATTTACCTTCGTTATATCGATGATATCCTTGTCATCTGGACTGCAGGTGAGGAGGCCCTACTTCAATTCCATAATGACTTCAATGACTTTCACCCGACCATCAACCTTAAACTTAGCTATTCAGGGAGTGAAATTCACTTTCTGGATACCACAATATACATCAAAGACCACCGGCTACTCACATCAATATACCACAAACCTACAGACAGAACGGCCTACCTGAGAAACGACAGCTTCCACCCCAAGCACACAAGACAATCTATCATCTACAGCCAGGCTATACGATACAATCGTATTTGCTCCGACAAAGCAGACCTGGACAAGCACCTCCTGGATCTGAGGACGAAATTTCTCAGATTGGGATACAAACCAAAAGTAACAGACAACCAATTAAACAAAGCAGCAGCCATTAACAGAGACAGTCTGCTCACATATAAAAAGACCCAGAAAGAAGCCCGAGTGCCCCTAGTTGTCACCTACAACCCACAGCTGGAGATCCTACGAAGGATTGCCAAGGAGCTCCAACCTGTGCTACACAGGGACAATAGACTCAAGGACATATTTCCAGTCCCCCCTCTCCTTTCCTTTCGTCAACCACCAAACCTAAGGCGTATTATCGTCCGGAGTGCCCTGAAGGCCCCAACTGAAAATGGCACCTCACCTTGCCTACACAAAAGGTGCATGATCTGCAAGCACATCCACACCGCTGACAGTGTACCTGTCCCACAGTCACAACAAATGCACAGAATTAGGGGGACATTTTCCTGCAGGTCTTCCAATGTGGTGTACCTCATAATGTGTGTGCAATGTCCCACCACAGGCCTCTATGTGGGGGAAACAGGGCAGAGACTCAGTCAATGAATGAACTCACACAGATCCACCATTAATAACAGCAGAACTGATCTCCCAGTGGCCGCACATTTCTCAGGAGAAAACCACTCTATTGAAGATTTGCGGGTTGTGGTTTTAATGGGACATTTTAAGAAGCAGGAGAAAAGGAAAGAATCGTAATACAAGTTTATGCAAAAATTTCAAACTCTGCAATTTGGACTTAACCTTCCTCTAGTGTTAGGGTCGTAACCGACCCGTTTTAGGTTTTAAATGCATACAAATTCTACATACATTTGTTTATTGCATCAAGACTTTTTGACTTTTTCAGGAACTTATTTTTAAACAAAATACAATAAAATAAAACTATTTTACTAAATTGTAAAATGCTCTTATTAAAGTTATAACATTTGTGTTGTTGGGGTCAATTTCGACCCAGGTCTAATATAAGAGTAAAAAAACAATAATAAGTCCCAAAACTGAACTCATAAACACAATATAAACCAACAGCCCACAGCCAGCTCTACCTCCAACAACTTGAGTTAGGGACATGTCCAGGCATGTATGGCCAAATCAGCTTACAGTTGGTACTTTGCAGAGTATACATCTTCAGTTTACACCATGCAACAATGAGGAGAAGATTAGATGCAAGCCAAATTCTGGATTATATCTTGGATGATAATGAATCAGAGGACACACAGCAGCAAACTGATACAGATGAACAGGTTTCTGAGGAGGAAGATGATGTGGAGTATCAACCGGAAGACACAGACAGTTCTGATCAGTCTGATGAGGAGGTCACTGGTGCTGAAGCTGCTCCCGCTGAAAGATTCAAATCCAAAAGTGGCAAGATCATTTGGAGCTCAGTACCTCCAGATGTACATGGGAGGACAGATGCTGCAAATGTCATAAAAATGACCCCTGGGATCACAAGGTTTGCTGTGACAAGAGTAAGTGACATCAAGACATGTTTTGATCTGTTTATGCCATTGTCAATAAAAAAAAGTCATTATTGCTATGACAAACCTTGAAGGAAAAAAAAGTCCACGGCAACATGTGGAATGACCTTCATGATGATGACCTGGATGCCTACATTGGTGTTCTTCTCCTTGCTGGAGTGTACAAATCCTGCAATGAGGCCACTGATAGTCTCTGGGACGCATCGACAGGCAGGAATATTTTCCGGGCAACAATGTCACTTCAAAAGTTTCAAATGATATCAAGAGTCCTCAGATTTGACAACAGAGACATCAGAACAAAATCTGACAAACTTGCTCCCATCAGGGATGTTTGGGAGAAATGGGTGAAGCTCCTTCCACTGATGTTCAACCCAGGGCCAGAGGTGACAGTAGACGAACGTTTTCTCCCTTTCCGCGGAAAATGCCCCTTCCGGCAATACATGCCAAGTAAGCCAGGCAAATACGGCATAAAAATCTGGGCAGCCTGTGATGCAAAAACTAGCTATGCATGGAATCTACAGATTTACACAGGCAAGTCTGCAAGCGGCATCCCTGAAAAAAACCAAGGAAAACGTGTAGTCCTCGATATGACTACTGGACTGCAGGGTCACAACATTACTTGTGACAATTTTTTTACCAGCTATGACCTTGGACAAGAACTTCTCAGGAGGAAAATCACCATGGTGGGCACAGTGAAAAAAAACAAACCTGAGCTGCCCGCTGAATTGTTGCAGATGAAGGACAGGGCTCCACTTTCCTCAAAGTTTGTTTTTACAGACCACTCCACTGCTGTTTCATACTGCCCCTAAAAACGACGGAATGTGGAACTGATGTCCACACTTCACAAAGATGCAGCTGTGTCATCAGGAAGTGACAAAAAGCCCAGAATGATCCTGGACTATAACAAAAACAAAGGAGGAGTGGACAACCTGGACAAGCTGACTGCCACCTACACTTGCCAGCGAATGACTAGGAGATGGCCAATGGTTGTATTTTCCAACATCCTCGATGTGTCAGCATACAATGCATTTGTGTTGTGGACCCACATTCACCAAGGATGGAATTCAAAGAAAAAAAAACAAGCGGAGGATGTTTCTTGAGGAACTAGGAAGATCCCTTGTCAAGGCGCACATTGACCAAAGGGAACGGGTGCCCCGAGACCCAGCCGCTGCAGCCTTGGTCCGACAACTCCAGAGCTCAACAAGTGCTTCGCCCACACCCACAGCAACACAAAGAGCATCATCACCAGCATCCTCCTCAACCAGCCCTGCCTCAACATCAACCACAACAGCCACAACCCCAGTGAGACCACCTGATTCTAAAAGAAAGAGGTGTCAGGTCTGCCCTAGCAATAAGGACAGAAAGACAAACACATCGTGCTTCGCCTGCAAAAAATACCTCTGCAAAGAACACACAAAAAGTGTCACTTTTTGCCACACATGCATCTAAATACTAATGCATCTAAAAACTAGTACTTGATTTCTGTTGATTTTGATTTGCTTGATTGATTGTTGTTTGTTTGACCTAGAAAAGCTACTTTTTATTATTATTGCTATTAATGTTAATATAATTTTCATCTTTTATTTGTATTAAAGTTCTATAAAAAAAAAAAATCTGTTTTTTTGCCTTTTTCATAAAGTAGTTAGATATGGGTCAAAATTGACCCGTAACACCATAGATGTTACTAGAGTTAATAATATAAAATATACAGTCATATGAAAAAGTTTGGGCACCCCTATTAATCTTAATCATTTTTAGTTCTAAATATTTGGGTGTTTGCAACAGCCATTTCAATTTGATATATCTAATAACTGATGGACACAGTAATATTTCAGGATTGAAATGAGGTTTATTGTACTAACAGAAAATGTGCAACATGCATTAAACCAAAATTTGACCGGTGCAAAAGTATGGGCACCTCAACAGAAAAGTGACATTAATATTTAGTAGATCCTCCTTTTGCAAAAATAACAGCCTCTAGTCGCTTCCTGTAGCTTTTAATCAGTTCCTGGATCCTGGATGAAGGTATTTTTGACCATTCCTCTTTACAAAACAATTCCAGTTCAGTTAAGTTTGATGGTCGCCGAGCATGGACAGCCCGCTTCAAATTATCCCACAGATGTTCAATGATATTCAGGTCTGGGGACTGGGATGGCCATTCCAGAATATTGTAATTGTTCCTCTGCATGAATGCCTGAGTAGTTTTGGAGCTGTGTTTTGGATCATTGTCTTGCTGAAATATCCATCCCCGGCGTAACTTCAAATTCGTCACTGATTCTTGTACATTATTCTCAAGAATCTGCTGATACTGAGTTGAATCCATGCAACCCTCAACTTTAACAAGATTCCCGGTGCCGGCATTGGCCACACAGCCCCAAAGCATGATGGAACCTCCACCAAATTTTACAGTGGGTAGCAAGTGTTTTTCTTGGAATGCTGTGTTTTTTTGACGCCATGCATAACGCCTTTTTGTATGACCAAACAACTCAATCTTTGTTTCATCAGTCCACAGGACCTTCTTCCAAAATGAAGCTGGCTTGTCCAAATGTGCTTTTGTATACCTCAGGCAACTCTGTTTGTGGTGTGCTTTCAGAAACGTCTTCTTTCGCATCACTCTCCCATACAGCTTCTCCTTGTGCAAAGTGTGCTGTATTGTTGAGCGATGCACAGTGACACCATCTGCAGCAAGATGATGCTGCAGCTCTTTGGAGGTGGTCTGTGGATTGTCCTTGACTGTTCTCACCATTCTTCTTCTCTGCCTTTCTGATATTTTTCTTGGCCTGCCACTTCTGAGCTTAACAAGAACTGACCCTGTGGTCTTCCATTTCCTTACTATGTTCCTCACAGTAGAAACTGACAGGTTAAATCTCTAAGACAACTTTTTGTATCCTTCCCCTGAACAACTATGTTGAACAATCTTTGTTTTCAGATCATTTGAGAGTTGTTTTGAGGAGCCCATGATGCCACTCTTCAGAGGAGATTCAAATAGGAGAACAACTTGCAACTGGCCACCTTAAATACGTTTTCTCATGATTGGATACACCTGGCTATGAAGTTCAAAGCTCAGTGAGGTTACAAAACCAATTTTGTGCTTCAGTGAGTCAGTAAAAAGTAGTTAGGAGTATTCAAATCAATAAAATGATAAGGGTACCCAAATTTTTGCACCAGTCAAATTTTGGTTTAATGCATATTGCACATTTTCTGTTAGTACAAAAAACCCCATTTCAAACCCAAAAAAAAACTGTGCCCCACACAAAAAAAAAAAAAAAAAATAAAAAGGCTTTTTCAAAACCCAAAAAATAAAAAGAAAAAAAAATAAAAAAAAAAAAGGGGGGCCCCCAAACTTTTTCATATGACTGTATATATGTATATTTTTTTTACATTTAAGAAATGTGTTCTAAAACCCTTCAGTAATAGTCAGGTAATATAACAAACTTTTTTAAGTTTATATTATTCTCTTGAGGTTCATTTGACAATATTTTTATATTGAAAATGAAGGGTACGCTCTCAAATGAAAGGCCCAGGGGGCCACAACAAAAATATTAAAATCAATCCTTCCATGGATGAGAAACCCTAACAAGGTAACTAAGAGGTAAGAAACAAATTGGATCATAAATAACTGTTTTTAGGGTATCCTAGTGGTGATTTAAGACACGGGTCAAAACCGACCCGTTAACATAAGAAAGAGTAACAGAAAGCTAACACTAGAGGAAGGTTAATATTCATGCCAGCTTCATGTCACACTATGTATGAACTGTGAGGGTCACAAATCACCTCCTGATAGCAAACAGATAACAGATCCCTCTGTCACGCACCACAACTTTCCAGATTGTTTTTTTTTTTGACCTGTTGTAAATAACTTCTCTACTTAGATTGCATTTTGTTTTGTTTTTGTTTTTTTGTTTTTTTTTAAGGACTCTAAAATCCTTTGAAAACCATGTGTATAAAAATCTGTGAATTTTCAGTTCTTGTATCACACCATGTCTGATGAAGGGAGCTAGTACTCCTGAAAGCTTACTTATAAATATACTCAGTTAGCCTCTAAAAGGTATCGCCTGATTTCTTCACTCTTCCACTACTTTCAATGGCTAACACGGTACAACATTATACTACTGTCAGTTTGCATGTGAGTGTGTGGGTTTCAATTTAACTGACTGTGGAATGTGACAATAGAAGTACACTGCCGTGTTGACACTAAGTAACATTGCTAGCCTCCTGTTTGTATGGACAAATTAGCTTGAGGGCATGGAGATTATAAGGGTGTAATATAAATGCTGTATATCTACAATATACTGAAATTCAGTGTTGTAGTATATTGTATAAGTGATCAAACTAAAAATTTATGTAAAATAAAGTTTAAAACGTTTTGAAAGATCAAAAAACAATCACCCTCCATATTAGATATAAAATAAATAAACAAAAAATAAAAATGTTCAATGGCTAATGAAAATGGTCACTGCTCCCAGCATAAATTTCTGTGAATGTAGTGATCCAAAGAATTGAAGATTACATATTTTATGTGTTAGTACACAGCCAGTTGCATGTAGCTGCCAATAATCAGCTTGGTCCATTATGCAGTGTGAAGTAGCAGCCTAAATCTTTTTTCACTATACTGCTAATTTACACTGTAGTGGGCTAGCAGCTGGCGAGTTCGCTATGACCAACTTTCTGTAAGGTCATCCTGTGTATCCCAGACTTAAAGGGGTTTTCCTATTAAGTAAAGTGTGCAGGACCTTTGTACCACTCCACATTCAACCTGAGGGCAGCCAGGCTGAATGTAGATGGGACTGGTGGTGGTTAGCATTCCCATTCACTTCAATGGGATTTGAAAAGATAGCGGAAGTAGAGTATTCGGTGAAAGGGAGCACCTGAGATAGCTAGATTACATTAAAGTGTATGGGAGTGCCAACCACCACCAGTCCCACCCACATTCAGCCTGGCTACTCTCAGGTGAAATCTGGAGCTGCACAAAGGTCCTACAGGTTTTACTTTGTGGGGCACCCCCTTTCAGGTTTGTGATTGCCCATGTCCTTAGCCACTCTGCTCAGCCATGTCTTCAAAAACTTTAATAAGGAGCATTTCTTAATCATTTAAAAGAATAATGTGGCTGCGTAAACAAATAATTTAAAGAACAATGATTATACCTCAAATGAAGGCTGCATTCTTGTCACATTTTGGTAGCACAGATAACTATTCTCAGATGAATTATAACAATATAATCTGTCCTCATGTACAAAAGAGCCATAAAAGCATATTACTGCATGTGATTATGTGGGAACAAAGGCAGACTTCCATCCTTCTGTGCTGCTAATCCTGGCTTTCCTGACTTCAGACAGTCCTAGTAAACATTCGTGAAAGCATTTTACCGCTGGCACTGCATGTAAAAGTGCCAGTCACATCCTAAACTGCCAGACTTACGAAAATTGGTTTCTAAATTAATATCACTGCACTTTAGAGCATCTTAAGCATTTTTTCCATTTTAATTATATGTTCTTGCTGTTGTCATGTGAAGAATGTTCTAAAAATAGCATCCATGGAATATTCTTTTCACAAACAGTTTGAATATTATAGTTTTCTTTATGTTTGTTGTATAATAACAAAGCATTTTATATTATACATTTATTTAAGTTCATATTAATTAAACCAAATGCAAACAATTAAACATGTAATAAAAAGGCCATTAGGCTCTTAATTATACATATTAGAGATTTTGCATCTCTGAGTAAGAGAACTCTTTCGGTGTGTAAAATCTATATGTTATAGTAGATTTTATACAGAGAACAAAAGTCAAATCATGAATACTAAATAATGACAATTTGAATGCAAAAAGATAGAATAGGCTAACTAAAGTGAAGTTATAAAGGTCAGGACTGATGTCAGTACAACCGAGAAATATCATCACTTTTATATTGTATCTTTGGGTTAAACTTCATCATACTATATTCAATATTCAAAAATATCCAAAATTCAATTAGATCAGTAGTTCTAAATTTCATCCATGGTAATGACTTTTAGATAGTTTGTCTACTGAAGGTCAAACATGTAAATTTGATATACCCTTTGCTAGACAGTGTTTAAAATACAATAAATGCTCCGGAAACAAGTCACTGCGCCAATACACACATTACAAGCCCTTGGAATAATTCAATATGACAACCATATCTTTACATTGGCTCAAAATCCATTTCTTGTGCACAGATGAACCTTTACAGTCACAGTTTTCACATCATTCTATATGGAAAGGTGGAAATTCCCATAAGGCCAAGAAATACCAGCCAGCAAATCAAGTTAATAAAACATAATCTTCACATTTCATTTTGTGTATACAATCTATCTGTACTTCCAAAATACAATTGGATGTTCCCTAAAGTGTAAGCATATGTATTTGATTTAGCATGAACTCCAACATTTGCTCATGAGCATTATAAGATATAGAATTAATATTTTTTCATGAATGTAAAAATCGGAATACCATAAAATGAAATACTGAAGCATTTGTAAGCTTATTTTATATAGGTGGGACCTTAATATATTTAAACTCAAGACCTGTACATCCACTGGATACTTTTTGGGTAAATAGATTTTTTTTTTTTTTTATTAACATAGACATGATCATCTTTTTGTTTAGTTTCATGTGCTACCCTTGTTCTTATTTATGCCCTCAGCAACTTTATACCCCTAAGGGTATGTTCGCACTAATGTTATTACAGTCCAATACTGTCATCTGTCATAGGATGACAGCAATGGACATTGAAGGGTTTATCTGGGACCCATGCAGATCACCTGTACCAAGACAGCATCGCTCATTTATATGCTCTCTCACCTTTTAAACTGTGGACTTCAATGGGGCAGTGCTGCTACAATTTGTATGATGAATAAGCAGCTCAGTCCGCGGTATGTAAACCTTACTGAGAGTCATGCTTACTCAGTACAGATTAAGCTTTGCTGGATCAAGCCTATACATATGACGGGGCGCATATCAGTAAACAGAGTGTCTATAACAAAACCTCCAAACGGCTTCAAATGTTAACAAAATTAGTTTATACATTTGAGAATATCGTTCGGAAGTTCTAACATGCTGATGTTCTGGCCAACACAAAAAATTCAGATGAAGTAGCTACTGCAAGCAACTTCCATTGCCATTGTTGAGTAGAGAATCTAAAGCAGTTTCATATTATTAGAAGCTCATTTGTAAGAAGAAACCAAGTGTACAATCGAGAGAGGCAAATAAATTTATGTGTTGGAATCTAGACTCTCTGAGAAGGAGAATTATTATTCTGACATGGACAGAGAGCATCTCAGATTATACACTGAGATAAATGAGTTTAAAGATAGGATATCCTCTACTGATGCAGAACGAAATGCCTTTGACTAAGGGGCATTTCGCCCTGAAATGTGTAACCTACTGGTTTCTTTTTTCATGGATCCCTGAAATTCTGGATTTTTTAAAACTATGGATTAAAAGTTAACTTTTATGAAACTTCGTTGGATGCTGGAATTTTATTCAAAGATCACAAGATTATGCATTATTCCCTTGAGTCCAGGGAATTCCTTCCGTGCATCACATCTATTTGGAGTTAATCAACCTTACAATACGGGGTGAGCAGTGAGATTTTTCTTCTAATTGAAACTGATGAACTAGCAGCTGGCAGTGAGGTCTCGATTGCTATCTAACATGCAAAGCATCATGAACAATTTTTCCAAAATGGTGCCTGCCTTTACTTCGCTGAAATTAAGGCCAGAATCTCCAAAAATTCTGCTTATGAAAAAGAGGGGAATAGATTGAGCCAAATTTTGATCTTACTCAGAAACCTAAAGGCAAAATGTTGCTATCTGATATGTTAAGAACATTAAAAAACAAATTGTCAAGAGTACATCCTGAGCAATGGAGCAGTTTAGAAGATCTAGAGAGAACCATTCATACACTGTTGATGGCCCAAAGCCAATCATAAAATGTATTAGGTGTTTTGCATGTGTGGGCTTCAGCCATTTTGCTAAGTACTGCAAATTTTTGAGTACTGAAGTTGAGAGGAAACACTGCTCTGTTAAATGTTTTAAATGTGGTTGTTTAGGGCATATTGCTAGGAATTGCTACACAAGTAACTTTCAAGTGCCTAACAATTTTGGTACAGAGGACAGACCTTCAGCATAGGGTGGATTTGGGTGCACACAAAATGGCCATAAAAGGTTATTTTCCCAGTCCCATGTGCACCACCATGTGCTGACAAGTGAAAACGGCCAATTACAACACGGTAACACATAGCTTAAGTTAGTACTTAAATATATATGTACAGTCAGGTGAGGTAGTTTCTAAAACACCTTTACCGTTTGTTTATTGTCTATTTGTACTTGTAGTGTGCTTGTGTTTTTTATGTGTGCTGTTGTTTTTGTTGTATCATTTGGCCCAAACGGCTGACTTAAATACAATTGTAAGGGAATTGCGGGAGTTAAGCAATTCCCCAGTGCTGCTGCAGAAACCTGGGAGGAAGGGAATGACAGAGACAGTGTGCCCTAAACTAGACCCAGCCCCTGTTCCTGCCTACTTGTCTCAGCTACCCTAGGCGGTAGCAGGGCAACTTGGCGACACTCCCTTCTCTGAATAAGTGACACACAGAACAGGACAATACAAAACAACACAGAAGAGGTGTCAGCAAGCCAAGGGTCAAAACTAGAGGGACAAAGCAGTACCAAATCAAAATCCAAGAGAGTAGTAACAAGGGAAGCCAAAGGTCAGAAGTCAGAATACAATACAAAGTCGCAATAGCCAGCAGACCTGTGTGGACTGAGGACCTGTATAAAGGAAGTCCAGGACCTGCCCCAGACTTGATTGGTAGACAGGCTGTCAATCGCACAGGCAAGGCTAAGATTAACTGTTAGAGGAGCGGGGAGAAACAAAGGTGCAGGAGACGGGTGTGGCTGAAATTACAGAGTTGTACTAGGATAGTGTTCAGACTGAGCAACAAGAGCCTTAAGCAAGGAATAAAATTGAACACGCCTCCTGCTCCACAGCATGCGAGTGGAAGGTGGTGCAGAGACCCGAACAGGCAGAGATGTTGCAACATTATCCTACATGCAGAGAGATTGTTTGTTATACCGTCAACTAAGATAGGTGGAGAGGTATGGACAGGTATCATAGGTACATAGGATAGTGTTGTGTCATACTCTACACCTAGGCCTTGCAGTTCAGACCGGTAACACATATACATCTAAGACCCAGTGCATGTATTTTAGATATAGTGATGTATTTGTTATACTGTGAACCCAGATAGGTAGAGAGGCATGGGCAAGTAACACAGGTACATGGGATAGTGTTGTATTATTCTATACGCCTAGACCTTACACTTCGGACAGGTACACATATACATTTGAGGTCTAGTGCATATATGTTGGATATAGTGATGTATTTGCTTGTTATACTGTGAACTCAAATAGGTGGAAAGGTATGGACATACTGTATAATCAGCATAGTACACAGATAATTAGGATAGTGTTATATTGTATGCCTAGGCCCGTGGTGGCGAACCTATGGCACGTGTGCCAGAGGTGGCACTCAGAGCCCTCTCTCTGGGCACCCATTTGTGGAACAGATTATACTGTGTGGGGCCACTGTGGAGCAAATTGTACTCTGTGGGGGCCACTTTGCAGCAGATTGTACTGTGTGGGGGGTCACTGTGGAGCAGATTGTACTGTGTGGGGGCCACTGTGGAGCAAATTGGACTGTGTGGGGGCTACTGTGGAGTAGATTGTACTGTGTGGGGGTCACTGTGGAGCATATTGGACTGTGTGAGGGGCTTTCACTATTTATATCACACGGTATCTGTTTTATAGCAGACGTGATATTATTACAGGCCATAATAACATTGCACAGTCACTATAAAACAGATCCTGTGCGATGTAAATAGTGAACATTAACTGTTCAAAATTATGCCAAATACAATCCAAAGTTGTTTGTATTATTGAAAGCTCTGTAACGACCCATTCACACAAGCGTATTTTGCGGGTCCGTAACTATCCGCAATTGTGGATCCACACAGTATTAAGGTTAAATTGCCGTGTTGGCACTTAGTGGGATAAATTAGTGGGTTTTGGGTTGCAATTTGGGCACTCGATCTTTAAAAAGGTTCACCATCACTGGCCTAGGCCTTGCAGTTCAGACAGGTAGCACATATACATCTGAGACCCAGTGCATATATGTTTCATTTATAGAGTGATATACAGTAAGTGTCTGTAACATTTGTTTGTAGAGCATTCCTTGGTTATTGTTGTCTGAGTTTCAACTATGTGAGCGTTTTATGCAATTGTAATCTACAAGTTGTTTTGTTTTGCGGAGTCCTTCAGAGCCAAGTATTGAATAGGAGTTTACTGGGTTCCATAGAAAATGTTAACAGAGGAACCTAAGAATAGGGGTGAGAATTTTGGGCCACAGGTCCACAGGAAAGGTTAAAGGGGTTGTCTGTGGAGTATTTATTCACTTACCTGTTCCAGCAGAATGCTTTTGATGGACCCGGGGGTTCTGGGAATGTCCCAACCCCTGAGTCATGTGATCAGAGGCAGCGTTCAACTCCCTGGGTTGCTCTGCCCACTCCTCTATACTTTACTATAGTTAGCCAGCCCTCATGTCGAAGCTAATTAATTACCTTTGAGATCAGGGAAAGAGCTGGGGTGGAGCGACTCAGGGAGCAGAACGCTGCCTCAGATCACATGACTCAGGGTTCATGATATCACCAGAACCCCCAGGTTCATCAAAAGCTTTCTGCCGGACCAGGTAAGTGAATAAATATTCCCTGGACTATCCATTTAACAGGAGGGAAGTCACCCAGGAAACAGGAGTGGAAGCTTTGGTAACACAAGTATCATATGTTATCCAAGACTAATTGCGCCAAAAAAGGAGAATGCCACCTAGGAGCATTTTGTTCCCTTATTCTAATTTCAGGAATTGATGCAGCTGAATCATTAGGAAGATTTGCAATCACCACTGACAAGAAACTTCACATCCACCCAGATGCATCTTTAAGGACCAAATTGAAGGTTCTCCTGCAGTGAGGAAGAGGAGATCAGGGAAAACTTAAGGAGTCTGAAAACCAACCTATCTTATTGAAGCATGATCAGACAAAATTTACATGGATTATATATGCCATGAAAAAAGATTTGGCGGAGTCCTGATGGTAGAGTCTGGATACAGCTCCAACGATACTTCCTTTTTCAATTTATTCATACATCCAGTTATCACTAAAGATGGACAAACCAATTCGTCATGAGTCGGGTTCAACCTGAATATTCCAAATAGTTTGTTTTTTATGAAACCGGACAAATGGCTATTTATCTCAGACTAACTAAAATGTTTGGTACCATATGTATTACTCAGTAAAAATGTAGAAGAGATGTGTGTCTTGTGAGTCACTGTGACATCCTGCCACCACCTGACACCAACTCATAGCCTCTAGTCAGTTTTAAGTGGACACCTTATAGTGCTGATGTCATACACACCATATAAGGTGCTGTTGGCATGAACACAAGGTTTTGCAGTGATGGTGGATGTAGGGATGGATCTTTTAATGTACCTATTAATCTTACTGCATGACACAGAGAGCACTGAGTGCTGAAAAGCTTACACATTACATTAGAGCTAGAAAATCTTAGGAATTAGTTTAGCCAGATTTTTTAAATCAGTTACAGGCAGATTAGCGTGAGAGAATATACCTGTGCTGAACCTATCAATAGCAGCCTGCACTAATACACATAGAGCCAAAGGACAGTTAACCCCTTCATTGTCAAATAATCTAATTTTGTCAAAGTCTGTTGTGCAATAAAGCAGTTTCATCTGTTTACAGAGTGCTTAAACATAGTTAAGGTTTTTTTGGACAAGAGTTTTTTTTCATTAAGTACATACAAACTTCTGATCTAATGGCAAAACGCTGATTGCAAATTTCTGCTATTTAAGCATATTTTTGTTACTCATCCAATAAACAGTCTGGTGCAGCATGTGCTAATCTGAAAAAAGGTATCAGTTAAGACTTTTTTGTGGTGCTCACCCAATAAACATACTAATCTGAAAAAATATTAGTTTAAGTTTTTTTTTTTGTTCCTCACCCAATATAGTCTTGCAGCCTACACTAATCTGAAAAAAATCTGTTATTTAAGGTTTTTTATGTGCTCACCCAATAAACAGTTTGACAAAGCCTGCTAATTTCAAAAAAATATCAGTTTTTCTAAGCATTTTTTTGATTCTCACCCAATAAACAGTCTCATTATTGAACCCCTTCCCGCTCTGCGTCATACTATTACGTTGCACTGAGCGTATAGCTAACGCTCATCGTCATTATAGTATGGCACTCGGCGGATTAACAAAGCAAGATTGTCCCCCCGTCAACCCTCAAACCCCCCGCGATAAGATCCCCACGTGTGTATACTTCCCCACTGTCAACAAATAACGTTATTTATCCTGTACGGTGAACGCCATTAAAAAAAAAAAAAAATACCACAATACGCAAATTAAGGTATTTTGGTCACCTTGCTTTTCCCAAAAATCAACAATAAAAAGTGATCAAAGAGTCATACATACCAAACATTGGTACCAATAAAAAATACAACTTGCCCCAACCCCATTTTCAAAAAGTGACATTTTATTTGTAAATGGGGTAAAACATAATAAAACCAATATAAATATGGTATCGCTGTAATCGTAATGACCTGCCAGACAAAGCTGCCATTTCATTTTTTTATGCAGAGTGAACACCGTAAAAACAAATTTAAAAAAATTATGATAGAATTGTTTTTTTTCACATGGACCCCCAAAAACCTAAATAAAAGCGAATCAAAACATATGTACCCAAAATGGTGGCAAATGAAAGTAAAACTCATCACAGAAAGAATAAGCCCTAACATAGCTATGTCGACAGAGAAAAAAAAAGTAATGAATTTTGGAAGGTGAGGTGGGAAAATATCAAAAAATGTAATGTACAAACTACCCTGCATCCTGAACCCCTTAAGGACCGGGCCTAAGAGTGCGTTAATGACCAGGACTCATTTTTCAAAACTGACATGTGTCACTTTATATGGCAATAACTTTGAGATGTTTTAACTTAAACAAGTGATTTTGACATTATTTTTTTTGCAACACATTCTACTTCATGTTAGTGGTAAACATTGATTAATATTTTTGGATTTATTTATAAAAAAATAGGGAATTTTCGAAATGTGAAATGCTATGCTTATCAGACAGATAGTCATACCACCCAAATACATGAATAAATATTATCTACCATATCTCTGCTTTATACTGGCATCATCTTTTAATCGTATTCGGCCCCCTTGAACTTTTCAACCTTTTGCCACATTTCAGGCTTCAAACATAAGGATATAAAATTTTAATTTTTTGGTGAAGAATCAACAACAAGTGGGACACAATCGTGAAGTGGAATGAAATTTATTGGATATTTTAAACTTTTGTAAAAAATAAAAAACTGAAAAGTGGGGGCGTGCCAAATTATTCGGCCCCCTTAAATTAATACTTTGTAGCGCTACCCTTTGCTGCGATTACAGCTGCAATTCGCTTGGGGTATGTCTCTATCAGTTTTGCACATCGAGAGACTGAAATTCTTGCCTATTCTTCCTTGGAAAACAGCTCGAGCTCAGTGAGGTTGGATGGAGAGTGTTTGTGAACAGCAGTTTTCAGCTCTTTCCACAGATTCTCGATTGGATTCAGGTCTGGACTTTGACTTGGCCATTCTAACACCTGGATACGTTTATTTGTGACCATTCCATTGTAGATTTTGCTTTATGTTTGGGATCATTGTCTTGTTGGAAGATACATCTCCGTCCCAGTCTCAGGTCTTTTGCAGACTCCGACAGGTTTTCTTCCAGAATGGTCCTGTATTTGGCTCCATCCATCTTTCCATCAATTTTAACCATCTTCCCTGTCCCTGCTGAAGAAAAGCAGGCCCAAACCATGATGCTGCCACCACCATGTTTGACAGTGGGGATGGTGTGTTCAGGGTGATGAGCTGTGTTGCTTTTACGCCAAACTTATCGTTTTGCATTGTGGCCAAAAAGTTCGATTTTGGTTTCATCTGACCAGACCACCTTCTTCCACATGTTTGGTGTGTCTCCCAGGTGGCTTGTGGCAAACTTTAAACAAGACTTTTCATGGATATCTTTGAGAAATGGCTTTCTTCTTGCCACTCTTCCATAAAGGCCAGATTTGTGCAGTGTACGACTGATTGTTGTCCTATGGACAGACTCTCCCACCTCAGTTGTAGATCTCTGCAGTTCATCCAGAGTAATCATAGGCCTCTTGGCTGCATCTCTGATTAGTCTTCTCCTTGTTTGAGATGAAAGTTTAGAGGGACGGCCAGGTCTTGGTAGATTTGCAGTGGTCTGATACTCCGTCCATTTCAATATGATCGCTTGCACAGTGCTCCTTGGGATGTTTAAAGTTTGGGAAATCTTTTTGTATCCAAATCTGGCTTTAAACTTCTCCACAACAGTATCTCGGACCTGCCTGGTGTGTTCCTTGGTCTTCATGATTCTCTCTGCGCTTTAAACAGAACCCTGAGACTATCACAGAGCAGGTGCATTTATATGGAGACTTGTTTACACACAGGTGGATTATATTTATCATCATCAGTCATTTAGGACAATATTGGATCATTCAAAGATCCTCACTGAACTTCTGGAGTTAGTTTGCTGCACTGAAAGTAAAGGGGCCGAATAATATTGCACGCCCCACTTTTCAGTTTTTTATTTTTTACAAAAGTTTAAAATAACCAATAAATTTCGTTCCACTTCACGATTGTGTCCCACTTGTTGATTCTTCACCAAAAAATGAAAATTTTATATCCTTATGTTTGAAGCCTGAAATTTGGCAAAAGGTTGAAAAGTTCAAGGGGGCCGAATACTTTCACAAGGCACTGTAAGTGTTTGGGATCTGAGCTATCTCCTATCAGTCATTGCTGGCAATTGTTAGCTGACACCTGCCGTATATGATGCGGGTTCAGCGTCTGAGTCTAAGTCATATTTGTATTGCCGATTTCCTTTTGCCCATGTCGTTTTTAAGTTAACGCCGTAAAAACTAAAATTGCAAAAAATTATGATAGAATTCTGGGTTTTTCACATGGACACCCCAAAAAATGTTAATAAAAGCTAATGAAAACATTATATGTACTGCAAAATGGTACAAAATGTCACGCAAAAAATAAACCCTCGCATAGTTATGTCGACAGAAAAATAAAAAAGTCATGAATTTTGAAAGCTAGGGAAGGAAAATATGAAAAAAAATTGTCGAGCATTATCTTACAAATTATCCTGTGCGTATTTTTACGCAATGTGTGGATGGGATTCGCATCCACTTTGCAAGAACTGTAAAATGCCGCCAAAAAAAACGTTTACATCATGTGAGGCCGCTGACTTCAAGGCTGAAGTCAAACATAGCAGGTAACATTGCACAGAGGCCCTGACCTTGGCAAAAGGCATCCAAAATTGGCTGGTTTTTACTGCATTGTTTTACCTTTGCAGTTGGGCCACCTTTCAACATTTACATTACATTCAACCTTTACTGCACCTAACAAGACTTTTTCAGAAGTGTGTGGATAAAATTTGTTAACTAGTTGTGACTATGTCACATTTTTCCCCAACCAATATTGTCCTTGGCTGGATTTGAACCTAGAATGCTAATGCTCCAAGGCAACAGTGATAGCCACTGTGCTGCCCTCATCTGAGTAGACCAAGTTTCAGTGGCGTAACTAGGAATGGCTGGGCCCCCCCTGAACCGCTGCCCCCAATGGCCCCCCCCGGGACCGCCCCCTCCAACCCCCCCCAAAAAAACGCATTCCTGCGCACACTATTATGTGCCATAGTGGCCCCTGCACACAGTATCATGTCCCATAGTGGCCCCTGCACACAGTATCATGTCCCATAGTGGCCCCTGCACACAGTATCATGTCCCATAGTGGCCCCTGCACACAGTATCATGAACCATAGTGGCCCCTGCACACAGTATCATGTCCCATAGTGGCCCCTGCACGCAGTATCATGTCCCATAGTGGCCCCTGCATGCAGTATCATGTCCCATAGTGGCCCCTGCACACAGTATCATGTCCCATAGTGGCCCCTGCACACAGTATCATGTCCCATAGTGGCCCCTGCACACAGTATCATGTCCCATAGTGGCCCCTGCACACAGTATTATTCCCCATAGTGGCCCCTGCACACAGTATCATGGCCCATAGTGGCCCCTGCACACAGTATTATATCCCATAGTGGCCCCTGCACACAGTATTTTGCCCCATAGTGGCCCCTGCACTGAGTATTTTGCCCCATAGTGGCCCCTGCACACACTATTATATGTCCCATTGTGGACCACCTATGAACAATTATTATACTCTGGAGTCTTTTCAGACCCCAGAATATAATGATCAGAGACCCAGGGGAGAATAGAAACATAATAAAACAACGTTGCTTACCTATTCCTCGCTCCGGTGCATGCCCGTGCGCTACTCCGGCCTTCTTCAATGTTGGACCAGGCCGGCGTCACGTGATGCGCTGAGGTCTGCGACGTCACCAAACAGGCCCGAAGCCTGGAGAAGCCTAGGAGAGGTAAATACTTGTTTTTTTATGTTACCTCACCTCCTCTGGGCCTCCGATTATTATACTCCGGGGTCTTTTCAAAGACCCCGGAGTATACTGATAGCAGAGATTGTGGGGTTCGGCCCGTGGCCTCACATACCGATCCCCGCTCCTGCACACAGCCACCTCCGCAGAATCGGAAGCGCAGGCGGCCGTGAGTGGGACCCCCGGGGAACGGTAAGTATATAGGGCCCGTTACCTGCTGGGGTAACGGCCTATTAAAAAAAAATGTCCCGGGTCCTGTGGCAGCTGCTACCGCTGCTACCCCGGTAGTTACGGCCCTACCAAGTTTACTATGCTAGTAAATTAGAGGTTTTCAATGTGATGACCATTATCTTACAGCTGTAATGTATTGTAACAGAACACTCATTACTGCAATTAAAAAGAATGCAGTTCTTTTTATTAACACAGTAATTCAAACCCTACTGAATGCACCACTCTACCATCAACAGCATCCTACAATATAGTAAATCCCAAGCAAAAATGCTGTGTTTATGTGACACATATAATGAAAGAGTGAAGTGGTGCAAAACAGGCTGTAATGACAAATTTTAGAAATATGCACGCAAAAATCCCTGACCCCTGCTCACCTGGCCAGCACTCCACCCCAACGCGCATTTCGCCAAAAGGCTTCATTCAGGGGGCGTGTGGCATGGTCTAATGGATGAGGGTATATGTCCCAAATTGGCCTTTCCTATCCTCTGAATAATATCACATGGCCGTGTAACGTGATCATAATTACACCTGAGAACAGCAAATGTACATAACCATGTGTACAGCTGGCGGTACAGCCCACACCGCACTGAACACATTACCTACCTACTGCGCATCTGCATGAGTGAATGAAAAGCCACGATAATATGCGACTCCACAAAATCACCATATCTACCTACTGTGCATGCGCAAGAATGGATGAAAAGCCATGATAATATGCGACTCAATAGAAACTCCATATTCTCGCATATAAAAGCAAATATCACGATATGTTCAAAGTTCGCGCATGCATGAAAGCTTATACCACGCAAGATTTACTGATAATAGAAATACCAAAACGATCATACATGAATGTACTGTATAAATATGTGAAAAACTTGAATATCGACATATGTTGAATAAATAAAATGTGAAGACAGCCATCAAAACAAGTAGATGGAAATAAAATAGTGAAGATAAATCAAATATATACATCACAGTGCATACATGATTGTGCATAAATGAAGGTGCTCATGCACAGTGCAGCATGCAAGTGATAAAGAGAAAGTGGAAAAAGTGCAAGAAAGTGCAAAGACTTTTATTTTCAAATATACAATGTATGAAAATGTATCAATAAAGTGTATAACATCTGTACATAGTATAAATACCAAATATAAAAATGCACATACAATATATAGAAAAACAATGACATAAACATCCACTAACCGCCCCTAATATGAACAAGCACTAAAAACATTACTACAAACATTCTTGCAGGAAAGCAGCTTATAATAAGGTATAGAGCATCAAATTTTCACTGTAGATTTCATATATTCCAGGTACCAGGATAGGGAAGACATCACATACAACAATAAAAGTGACAACACAAGAACCGACAATCTAGAATAAAAAACATATAAAGTTAAAATCAAAATATAAGACCATAGTACATGCTAGTCAACAAGTAAAACCGACCTTTAACATAAACCAGGTAAATGTAATCAAACAATCATAATAGCGATAACGGGAAACAATCAATTCACAAAAAAGAAGCAGGAATCTAGGCAAGGATGCGAGCTATACCACAAATCTATACCAGTTCCTGGGCAACTAGAGTTCTTTCGGGTTGTGATGCATTTCAGTTAGACATTGTTGAACTCCTTAGACCCACCAGGTAAAATGATTCTGGGGGTGCAGCCACCAGCAACTAGGAAATGGAGGATAGTACCCTTCAAATTCCAGTATTTTCTGCCCGAATATTATAATGTTATAGTCTGGGCCCACTGGGAGATCCTCGGGTATTCAAACACTGCAGTTAGATATTGTTCATTGCTTTCAGATGGTTATGGTGCATGGGTCAGGCCACATTGTATTGTATTCTGAGGCAGCTGGAATACTGTACTGCACCAGATGACAGACCCTATTTGTGTTAACAGCGGTACCTTAGTGCCAAGGAACTATACCTTATACAGTATAGTATTCTACCTGGTACTGTACAACCATGCTGTTTTTTTCTTTATATTATTTTTATTTAGGTACATTTTGGTATTTTGTTTGTAGCACATAGACATTTTAGGGTGGGTTCACACCTGCGCTTCAGTCCGTCCGTTGCCAATCCGAGTGAAAATCTCGGAGAACAGGATTGGCATCGGATAGCGACAGGTTAGAGACGCATTGGTTAAAAACCCATTCATTTGAATGGGTTTTTAAAGCAATGCGTGTGGTGTGCGCTTACACCCTCTGCGCCGCAAATCCTTTTTTTTTCGTCGGAAACAAAGTCGGACATGCAGGACTTCGTGTCCGATGAAAAAAATCGGCTTAGAAGCGCAGAGGGTGTAAACGCACACCCGTGCATTGCTTTAAAAACCCATTCAAATGAATGGGTTTTTAACCAATGCGTCGCTAACCTGTCGCTATCCGATGCCAATCCCGTTCCCCGAGATTTTCACTCGGATTGGCAACGGACGGACTGAAGCGCAGGTGTGAACCCACCCTTATCTAGCAACTCATCGCTACTAATATACTTCTCAACACAACACACACTATAATATCATATAGAAACTGACTTTACTGTCAGACTTGTACTGTATACTTGGTGAGATATATTTGATATGTACACAAAACCATCTTTTTATACCCTTGTACAGCATCCAGCTGTTTTATGTCTTGATAGGTTATTGAAGTAACTTAATATTTTATAGGTTTCTAAAAATATGAAAGTGATTTTTGAAGTGAATATGAATGCAGAAAGTTTGGAATTACTACTTGCATTCTTTCCTTCATTTGGTATGAACCCATAACTAAGCAGGATGTAGTGTATATATGCTCTGGTATGTAGTGTTTGCTTAGAGTCTAGTTATGAAATTCATTAAACTGTATCTTGATTTATGAAGCAAACATTGAAAAAAGGTAAAAAGTTGCACATCTGGTAATTATACTGATTATGGCCATTGGACCTACAAAGTACAGCACTAGGAAAATGACAAAAATTCAGCCCTCTTTTCGAAGAGTCTCTTGTGGGATAATATAAGGAGACGGAAAAAGTTGGACAAAGCAACTGTGTAACATTTTTAACCCTCCTACTGCTGAAAAATCCTGGAATATTTGCATAACTTTTCCAGAGCTTGCCAGCAGGGGACTTTTTAGAATTAAAAAAAAAATTACAGTGTTTGTCTTTTGTAAACATTAGCAGGGAGGTATCAGTCTGTAATCCTAGTTAATAGATTTGCACATAACAATACAGCATTGATAACAAACATTCAACAACACTGTTTCGACTACAGCTGCAGGATGTCAAAATTTGTGTGGCTCACAAGGGCTGGAAAAAGTCTTTCTGAGTTTTTGGTTTGATAGGCTCTACCATCTTTTATGCAGCTGTAATTCTAACAAGAGAAGCCAACTTAAAAACTGCAGTAATCCTCAGCCCCGGACACCTCCAACGCCTGCTGTTGTGTGTTTTTTTTTTTTTTTTTTTTCTTTTTCCAAAAGCTTTTCAGCTGTGTGGCTGAGAAAGTCTTTATGTAACAAAAAAGTATACTGGAAAAGAAGAGAAAAAAAAACACACCCATCCATCTGTGCATAAAGGAGATTATTTCTCTCCCTGTAAAATTTATAGTGGGGAAAATAATATTAGTTGTTTTTCTAGTCTGTTTACTTTAAACTTTTATTCACTTTCTTTAGCAGTGACGTGAAGGACCTGATTTCCTGCCTGTCTTGTCTTTACCACAACATAGCAAACATAGTCTGGACCAGAGGAAACTCAGGAATCAATGAAGTGAATGTTAGCATTGCGCAACAATTTCAAATTTTCCCAAGACTTATATTTTGGGAGGAGACCATTTTATGAATGGATGTGAGGCTGACACATGAAACGCGTGGGATCTGTCTGAGTACTTTGTCTGGGTCAGCTGTGACATCTGGCTCTTATGAATCTAGCATATTGTGACTCATTAGAGCACAAATAGTAATCCTAAACAGGATCTTCTTATGATTTCCCCTTATCCGAAATAATGGCAAGCCCCTGTGAACTACTGCTACCCTGTAAAAACGTTTGGCCTTAACTACAGAAACAGGACCTACTGTGTCATTAGACAACGCTGGCTGATATTGTGTCACTGTCTCAGAGCCAACAAACCATACAATGACTTATGCTAGTATAAACAAACTGTATACTGCCTGTCTGAGTGTCCTTTGAAAGCTCTTTTAACTACGAAGATCAGATGTGGTCTGGGAATGACTTGTACTGAATCCTGATGCCCTCTGTGCTGGTTACTAGATATTTTCATTGCATCTTTAAATCAGTGTGTGGGCAGGATGAGCAGTTTAATACTGACTTGTATCAATTGTGATGGCTTCCCTGCATGAGGCAGCTTTGTGGGGAAGCCTTGATCTAGAGGTCAAATGAATCCCTCATACGTCACAAGCCAAACTGATGAAAGAACAGAAAGAGGATCCCCAGATGACTGACAAATGTGTCTAAACTGAAAAGAATAAAGACTCATTCTCCTATGAAACACACTATGCCATCGGAATTTGTAGCATTGCCTTTAGGAGTTGTACCTTTACCATGAAAGGAAAGCATGTATTTGATAAACATGTTGGAAATAAATATATTATATATTGTGCTACAAGATAAATTAAAATTCTGAAATATTAAATGTTTGCCTTGTACTACTTTAAAATTATGTTTTCCTGTGATATGGTATATATTTTTCTATTATAATACGACATTTTACTTCTGAAAGGGATTTTGCCATTACAAAATCTTATCCCCTATTCATAGCATAGGGAAAAAGTGTCACATCATTGTGGTTCTGACTGCTGGGTCTCCCAGCAGCCAGGAAAACAAGGGAATGAAAGTTTCCCTGCATTCTAATTGTGAATGAAGCCCAGTGCTTGTAACGATGCTACTTATCAGATCTGGAGTTCAATTGGTGAGGCCAACAGTACAGTACAGTACTTAAATAGTAGGAGATGCAGAAATCATACCTCAGGAGTAGAAGTAACCTTGTTCAGAAATTTGCAGAGTTCGGTACACAGGAGCAGTAGATCAACCATAGTCAGACGTTTGCAGAGTTCAGTACACAGGAGCAGTAGATCAGCCGTAGTCAGACGTTTGCAGAGTTCTGTACACGGGATCAGTAGATCAATCGTAGTCAGACGTATGCAGGGGTCTGTACACAGGAGCAGTAGAGTAATGGTGAGGATCAGGGCAAACAGGAATCAGACAACCAGAATAATCAGGCACAGGATGGAGTAAGCTGTGGGTTTATAAAAGGACAGCTACCCTGTGATTGGCCACAGAGCAGGTGACATTCATAAGCTAGTCACTTCAATAGAAAGGACCAGGCTCAGCAAAGCAAAGAACAAACAGGCTTCTGCAATGGCATAATGATCAAGGCTGCAGAACATGGCCGGGAAGTCAAGGGTTCAAGACACAGCAAGCTCAGTTCCTGATAGTGCTCTTGTGCAACCAGTGCTACCTTTTCTGCTTTGGGGCTGCTGGAGATTGTACTTCCGGCAGCCCCATATCAGTGAATGGGAATTTGATCATACATGCATGGCAGCACTTTACTCACAGGGAGAACACAGTGGAACTTTCAATGGACACATCAGTGGGAACCTAGTGATGTGATGCTTGTCCTCTATCCTGTGGATAGGGGATAAATGTAATGGGACAACCCCTTTAAGAGTGATGTACAATTCACATGTACATTTTGAAGCTCTGTACACAGTGTTCATCCTAGGTGTATGGTGTAAAGTATTTGTAACCTATAATTCAGATGAAAGCCTCTCATATTTATTGTTATATAGGCATATAGAGGAATATGTCACCCGTGACATAGATGAAATAGTAAAATAGATCATGCCATGGGTATCCAATGATGTGTGTGTATACACAAAAGGCCACAAAGAAAAGTATACATATAAAGGAACAGCAGTAGGGGGTTAGATAAAGGGGAATGAGATCGTGTCATTCAGGCCCTTGGACTTGACACAGTCAAAGCGGAATATCCATTGAGTCTCTTTCTGAAGTATGATGCAATCACAATTGCCATAGATATCCTTAGACATCTCGAGGGCATCCAACTAGCATCTGGGGCGGCCCTTGCCAGCTTGGATGTGGAGGCTTTATATAGCTCCATACCCGATGACAAGTGGTGTGGGGCTATTGGACTTTATGGAATTTGTCTTGGACCTTATTGAATTTGTGTTGACCCACAATTCCTTTCTATTTGACAGAAGCTTCTACTACCAGCAGCAGGGCGCCACCATGGCTAGCCCCCCCACGCCCACGTATGCTAACATCTTTCTGGGATGATGGGAGGAGAGACGCATCTTTATCGAGACTTGTGATAAATGAATGATGTTCTATACCCTTTTGTCGTTACATCGACGATATTTTGATCTTATGGTCACACTCCTCTGATTTGTTACGGGAATTTGCTGACTTCCTCTACAGGAATAACCTGAATTCGAGGTTTACAGCCTCATTTGCGAGTATCAGATTTCCTTCTTTGATCTTTTGATTTCTATCACGGGAGATGGTGCAATCAGGACCACATTGTTACGCAAGGAAACTGCGACCAATTCTTTATTGTGTGGGGACAACCACCACCCTCTGCCTCTAAGGAGGGGTATTCTGAAGGGGCAGGTCCTCAGGGTTTGGAGGAACTGCTCCTCAGAAGAGAAATTTAACCATCAGAGTGGTCTTTTGACTGATTGCTTCCTGGCGAGAGGATACCCCAGGTCTATATTGGATCAGGCCTGGAAATTGTATTGAAAAGCAGAGTCAACCACAGTGCTTAGTATAGTTAAATGAAAAGTGTGAACACCTATTTTCCTTACATGTGTCAAAAGGACACTTGTTTTGCTTATGTTTGGTTTTGCGATATCCTATCACAAAGCGATATTCCATATATCTATGTGTAGCCATCCAATGGCTGTGTTATGAATTGCAGCCTTTCAAAGTTTTTTCTAGAATATCACAATATTGTATTGAGCTGCTTTCATAAAAATATTGAAGTCCCTAACTAAATTCAAGCTAAGTTATAGGTGAACACATTTGTATATCAGTTGTGTAATTTTATACATACATGCTTTATGTGTAATGTATTCTTTTCAAATTAATTGCTTAAAATGGCAGTGTTACTCTTGGTCACTGAAAACAGGTCACTGATCTACTTTGAATGACCTAAAGTAGTCGATCTAAACCAGCCAATGACAGTTGTAATCAGCTCACAGTTGTCATTGGCCGGTTTAGATCATGTGGTATGGGAGGTTACTCTCAGTTGCAATGACCTCTCAGACCACAACTAAACCAGTCAGAGACAGCTGTAAGCTGAGTACAACTGTCATTGTATAGTTTCGATCATCAGTGAATCTATCCCAAAAAGAATTTTGGAAGATTCGCTTCTCTAATTTTGTAGTCTTTATACTAGACATTATACTGAAATTTGCAATTTAACTAAGCTGGAATTTAAGAGATCAAAGGTTTGAGACAGTTTATCATGGTGGGTTCATCATGTGAGAAGACCTGGAGACAAGATTCACATGACTTATTGAGTAAGAAAGATTTGACAACAGACTATTTCTCATATTCAAAGATTTGAAGAAAATATAGATTTGGTGTTTTTAGAAGAGCTGGAGTAATATTGCGGAAGGATGGCCAGGTACCCCATATGTGCTCTATACTGCAGTTTGGTGCCATCAGCCTAAAGATGATACTGGATGTTAGTGTACTAAGAGTCTCAGTATACTAAACAGCTAGCTGCTGTTGCCCTAAAGTTACTGTGGCAACATATGAAGCTTTTGCAGTTTTCAGAGTTTTTCTATGCTGATCCATTTAGTAACTGAGGAAGGATATTTAAACTTTGTTTCTGACCACCTAGGTGCCTGCTATTAGTTGTTCTTTAGTGAGGTTTTGAACGCAGATCATTTGTGCTTGATTGCTGTATTACTGACCATTGGCCAGTTACTGGAAGTTTGCTTGTCTTCTGAATTTGGCTCTGACGAATTGACCTTTTGGCTTGGACATGTTCACTCTTCTGATACATCCCTCTGGTTTAGATCTGCTTCATGAGTTTGTTGTAGGTTCTGGTTTGATTTCAGTTTGTAGAGTGTTTATTTCTTACATTAGTTTCTGTGGTGATAATGTGGGTCCAAATTTAGCACAAGTCCATCTGTCTTCACGTCTGGTGTTGGTGAAGACATTTGGGAACCCAGGATCTATCCCTCAGCTCTGTGTGAGATTTAGATAACTTATTCTACTGCTCTCTGTTATCAGTCAGATCCTGCAATTTTTTAAATTTGCTCTAGTGATAATATAACATAATAGCTATTTTTCCCATGATGGAACATAAGCAAAAACTTGTAGATCTGATGCAAAGTTTAAACCAGCTGGTCCAGGATTTGGCCGTGAGAGTTCAACAGCAGGGAAGATCACAATCTCAAGTCCCATTTGCATCCGCTCTTCCCATAGATCCCAGACAGAATATCTGGTGATCATAAATCTTTTTTTCTACAACTAACTTACATCCTTGTGCCTTCTTCCCTCGCAAAGTCTCACCTGCTAAGAAGAATATAGGCAATTGTGAACTGTTAGCTATTAAATGGGCTTTGAAGAATGGCATCATGCTTTGGAGGGAGCTAGACATAGAATTACTGTTCTCAAAGACCATAAGAATCTCACTTTTTTAGAATCTGCCAAGACAGTCAACCCCAGACAAGCTAGGTTGGTGTTATTTTTTCCCCAGACTTGATTTTGTGGTAACCTATAGACCCAAGATAAAATTGCTAAGGCAGATGCTTTGTCTCAAAGTTTTTGTTCCTCTGAAACCCTTGATCCTGAGCTTGAACCTGAACCAATCCTCTCTGAAGGCATTGTTTCTGCTGTTCCTTCTGATCTCGCTTATGAGATAACAAAGAATCAGCTATTAGTCCCCCAAAATATCCAGGTTGTTAAATTCTTTGTACCTCCTCAATTTAGATTTAGATTGTTGAACGAATTACATGATTCACTTTTGTGTGGTCATCCAGGAATTTCTGGTACTAAAAAACTAGTCTTTCGTCTTTTCTGGTGGCCAGTACTGTTTTGGGATACCATAGCCTATGTCTCCCTTGGGTCCAACCTGTGGGTGAACTTCTTCCATTGACAGTCCCTCAAACACCGTTTGACCCATCTCTCGATGGATTTCTGATCTGCCATCTTCTGAAGGAAAGTCCGACACTTGGGTAGGTGTTGATCATTTGATTTAATTATGTCATTTTATTCCATTAACTCATCTCCCGAATGCCAAAATTCTCTCCAGATTATTTATTGATCATTTTGTTTGTTTACATGGTATTCTGGATATTATAATCTCTGAAAAAGGAGTTCAATTTGTCTCTAAATTTTGGAAAGCTTTATGTAGGGATACAATTGTATCTTTCCTCTCCTTTTCATCCCGAGACCAATGGTGAGACAGAACTTTTTAACCAAACATTAGTACAATACCTTAGATTGATTATCAGAAACATAACATCTGAGTGGGTAACCTATTTAACTTTAGCAGAATTTGCCATTGATAACATCATGTTTCTCTGAATACTTTGCTGTTTTTCTATAATTATGGGTTTCATCCTCATTTCTGTTCGATGTCCACTAGTATTGAAAGTCCAGAAGTTGAATCAGATAAACTGTGTATAGTTTGGGCTCAGGTTCAGTCGAACTTGAAGAATTCAGCACATCCTGTTTTTGCTGTGGGGGAAAAATTGTGTGTCTACTAAAAAATTTACATTTTATGATTCCATGTCATAAGTTGGGTCCTAGGTTTGTCGGTCCTTATAATATTTTGAGGTTGTTTATTCTGTGCCTTTTCATTTCATTCCTTAAGAAGTATTTGCTGGTGGTTAATCCACCCAATAAAACCCCTCCCCTGTTCAAATGGAAGGGGATCTAGAACTGAGGTTCAAAGAATCACTAACTCGCATAGAGTTAGAGGTACACTCCAATGCTTAGTATATTGGAAGGGCTATGGACTAGAAGAATGTATTTGGGTATCGGCTCTTAGAATACTCTTAGGGCTACTAGGAACCTATCTATCCAATTTTTAGCTCTCTAAGGCAAACACAGTTGAAGTAATGTCATAGTCAAAAGTGATATTATACTCTGTGGTCTCTTCAGATTCCAGATTATAATATATAATAATAATAATAATAATATAATAATAATAGGTGAAGGCCCAGGGTAGGTGTAAAATATAGAAAAAAACATTTATACTCACCTTCTGTTATCTCTTTGGGCCTTCCTGCGTCATTCGGTGCTCTCCTGGTGACATCCAGCTCTCTTCTATAACATCATCAGCCCAAGGGTTACGTTTGAGGCCTATGATTGAGCCGCCAGTGGTCACATCGGCACAACAAGCATCACAACGCCATGACCAATCACAGGCCTCAGCACAGAACTTGGGCTGATGACATCACAGAAGAGCACTGAATGTCACCAACAGAACATCGAACCCGCTAGGAGGCCCAAAAGAGGTAACTGAAGGTGAGTATGAATGTTTTTTCATTTTTTTCACTTCCCCTGGCCCTCCACCTATTATAATCTGTTTGTGAATTAGATAGCTATGTGAGATTTAGATAGCTTATCATAACACTGAATATCTACAGTAAATTGCTGACAGTTTGTGTAAAGATAAATTTGAAGGATTGTATTGATGATTAAAGATATTATTTACTAGAAATCCATTGGAGACCAAGTCAAAGTTATAGAAGGAAATGCAAGTGTACAAACGGGCTGATAGGTGAGGAAGATGGATAAAGAGTGGACTTCTTGAGAAGTGTGGATTATTAATATAAGAGAAAAAAAAAAAACTCCAGGTGAAATAAAAATGTTGAAATTTTTAGTCCCTCAGATGTGAGGGAATTGGATCAGAGGACAGGTGTTTAGGTGGACTGACAAGGAGAATAAAAACATGACTTCCTATGTTACAGGGACAAACAGAAAAAGCTCAAAAAGGGAGCATTTGGGGAAGATGCCTAGTATATCACTCAAGAAAAAATTTCTAAATTGCAAAATAGTGTTTATTCTAATTAGGGATGAGTGAACCGATTTGTATCAAACTGAATTTGACCCTGATTTTCCAAAAGTTTTGAGTTTGACCCGAACCCAAAACTTTTGGGGTTCATCACCAATGAAACACTATTACACTCTTATTATATCTCTTGTTTTTTTTCAACCAAACTTGTTCAACACGAACCAGAAGTGATATTATTATACTCTGCGGAATATATAAAATGGCTTCTTTTTCTTTCAAGTAACAGACCCTATTTATGGGATTAAGGCTGGGTTCACAATATACATTGCCAGTTGTGCTCAGCCAGTTGTTTTATACCTGAACTGGACATAACTGATGATATTTTCAGATAGTATATTTATATTATTTTGTATATTTAGAATTGTACTGTAGCTACCATATATAGAAATCTCTGGATGACTCTTTCTGTAATGGTCTGCATCATAAAACTCCACTTTATTAAACATCTTTTAAATTATTTCAAATAATTTTCTTGAGCTTTTAAAACATTCATAATTATTAATCAAATTTGGAAAAATAATTTGGAGGAAGAGTTTTGCCTGAATTTTATTATATCTATTTAATATGTCATTATAGTTCCACTGTATTTATAGTTTCAATTCATTTCTTCGTACAAGAAATTAGAAAATGTTGATATTGAATATTGGCAGAACAGGAAACCAGCTATAGTCTTACTATATTTTATATAGAAAAAAAAGGCACTGTAGACATAAACATAAAAATACAAACATTACAGTCAAGGAGACTAGTAATGGATGAAATGTTTTATACATATGTGATGGAAAACTGCACACTGCTAAGTCAAAAAACAGCTTCTGAACCACTTAACGTGGCTACAAAGTCACAGGTGCCTGACCCTTTGACCCACGTTACATCATCACATATGCCTGACTCTTTTTCACTATTTACATCTGGCATATGAGGAGATCATATTCTATAAAAACAGAAATTTCCAGAACTGCTTCAAAACTCCATGCCAAAGAAGATTCCCTTCTTTTCACCCTTTTATCCCCACACAGGAGCATTAAAGAGCTAAACATCTCTCATTTCAACTTCCTCCCAACCTCACATATTTTGGCATAAGGGGAGTCTTCTCTAGTAGCAAGCAGCTGTTTTTCTGCTAATATTAAAGCCAAACCTTAAGGTTAATTTGCTACATATTCCGTGGAGCATGCTGAAATTCAGATATGTACATACATACCTAAAATGCATACTTCTCCGGAGCAAGAGAGTGACATCTGAAAATAATGTATATTTTTACATGTTGAACTCATGGTTACACTGCACAGATATATTGGCACAATAAATGCTTAGCTAACAAATCCATTAAATTTCTATTATATTGGCAGTCTGTCAAGATTACCTTCATTTGGGCCACAACACTACTCAGGTGTTATGGAAACAGGTGTCTCCTATACTTATTATTTTTTACCATGTTTACTTAGCACTGTCACCATTTATAAGATATATTACACTTCACTGCTGTCTTAATTTTTGCCCCAAGGAATTAAGTTTTATACAAAAACATCAGCTGTATCAATTTCTCAAAATATTGCAATTCACTTGTTAAACAAAATATTTTAGTAAAGAAAAGAATAATTATGATTTGAACATCCAGTTAACCTTCACCTTGACTGGATTACAGTTACTTTATAATTTGGATCTAATGCAAAATATTTTAAATTGTAGAAATTATGATATTTATAGGACAGTCCTACTGCACCCCCCCAATGTCCACAAACATGTTAAATTTCACAGATATGACAGCTTACCCATCACTCCCTAAGCCAATAAGCATGCATGATCAGCTGGTCTAAACATGCATTTTTATAGAGGGCCAGGAAATATACCTACTGGCTGACAATTGTCTTATTTATTTATCAGTGTTGGCCAATCCAATTAAAATCACGTGTATGGGGGCCTTCTGACTGTCCTTTAAAGAGGACCTTTCGCCACCTCCATCAATTTCAACTCTTTGCATCCTTCAATAGCTGCCACTTCACTGATTCTGTTAGGATTCTCAGTATGTTTTCTCCTCACTGCAGCACTGCTCACCGCTGCCACTTTAAGGTTGCCATGGCAACATGTGAAGCTTTCACTAGCTCTGCAGCTAGTCAGAGCTCTGAGTTTCTGAACCATTCAGAATGCTGCCTCACTCCCCAATCATCGGCTGAGGAGGGATATTTAAAATTTGTTTAGGACTTCCCAGGTGCCTGCTATTAATTAGTTGTTCCTTTGCTCAGTACATCAATGTTTGTTTGTCTTATTCCTGTTACTGACTTTGGCTAGTTTACTGGATATCTGCTTGCTTACTGATTTGGCTATGAACTCTTGGATTTGACCTTGACTTGGATGGGTTTTCTGATTTAGAAATTCTGTGCTCTCCTGGTTTGATCTTGCTTGTTTCCTGGTCTGATTTCAGTTTGCAGCTGCATCTATTTTGCTAACTGTTTCTGAGCAATCAGTGCTGTTTCAGCACAATTATGTTCTCTGCTATTAGGTGGGTGGATCCTGTCTTTCTGTTCCAGCCCAGGACCAACTACCTGACAGTTGAGAGCATAATTGTTTTTAAACTAACAAAAATTATTGCTCAGGAATGATGGGGACACCTATTGAACGATACAAAGAGTTAGAGGTGGTGGAGGTGGTGAAAGATCTTCTTTAAGGGCAAATATTGAGGAGGAGGGATTAGGCATGATGAATTACAACATACTTACTCACTATACTGTTTATGTGGTAGATATCTAACCCCTTCACCTTTTTAACTGTTTCCATCAGCAGACTGTTTTCATTATTGCATTTTTTTCTCCACCTTCCAAAAGTTGTAACCTTTTTATTCCATTTCTATGATGTTTACTATATGGTAAAACATTCATTTTTCTTATAATCTGCAGGTCAGACTTTGAAAAAAATAAATAAATTAAAAAACCTTGAAATAAATAAAAATTTGTTTGTGTTGCCATATTTTACACCCATAACTTTTATGGTTCCATGCATGGAGATGTGTGAGTCATTTTTTTTGCAGGGCAAAATTTAGTTTTCATTTATATTATTTTGGGGAATGTGAGATGTTTTTGAGAGGTGAAATGGTGAAAAAAAATGTCTCATCAGTCAGAAGGTAGAGGCAGCACACACCTCTTACATAGACGTGATCTCTTTACATCTGGAGAGAGGCAGAGGTTAGGTTGCAGTCGGAGGACCAGACTAAACAGTTAATACAGGTTCTAGGAGGCTGAAATTAAAGATAGCAAAGGATATTAAAGCCACACCCCTCTCCCCTTTATCAATCCTAACTGTGCATGGCTTACCCCTCACCCCTTTCCCCAGTCATTACCCCTGCTTTTAGGGTGAGCCCAGTGACAGAAAACAAGCCCCTAAACTTCTTTAATTACCACTGTCGGAAACTGCTGCTATGGACCAGGCTAAAGCAATAACTCACCGGGTGACTGGGAGAGGGGGGCTAAAAAAGGGTAACTTGCAGTAAAATAGGGTGAGTTGACATGTTTGTTTAGATCAGTGATTATAAGCCAGTTCCAGAAATGGAAACTACCCACTCTTGGTTTTGGCTCACAATCTCTGATGCTAAACACTGATGTGTGGATAATGGTAAAATTCTTCTTTGCTACTTGCAATTTTAATTACAGATGGTACATTAAACCATAGTACACTATAGGCATTTGCTTTTTAATTAGCATACATTGTACATCCATATAGTCTTTATATGTCTGATACTCACCCCAGTCTTTACCTCCTATTAGATGTATCAGAATAAAGATTGTGTTTTACAGTTGCATTGGGAGCAATATACCCCATGCTGTAATTTATAAGTCACAGAAGAGTTGCATGACTATAAAAGCTCAAGTTTATATTTCATTTTACAGTATCAGGGCACATTAGACTTTCAATTTGGAACACAGTAGTATCAGAAGTTTCTAAAATTCCAACGTGACTCAAAGTCTCATTTCACTATGGAACAAAAATTACTATGCATTACTATGCTCACATAAGCTATAGTTTAGTCATCCAGTTTACTCTAAAGGCAAAGATAATCAGTTATAGTGAGACTTTATAATCTTTTTAGTATCTAAACAGTGAATAAAATTTCAACATTCACTAAATACTAAATTTTGAAAAAACCTGTGATACAAGATTGGCCCCAGCTGTTTTTTTTCAGATGTTCCAGTTTTTCAAACTATTTAGCATACCTGTTCATGTTACCAAGATGATCTATACAGGGGTACTCAACTACTTTTAATAAAGGTCCATTGACTGGAGTTTAACATCAGGTGAAGGTCCGAGTTGAACATGTCCAGTATTATGACTCTCAGCATGCTCATGTCACCGCTGAGGCCCAATTATAGGCCTCAGCTGTGACCCCAGGCACACGATGTCTTAGGAGTGCGCCAGACATCACCAAGGAAGTGGAAAGAGAGTGCTGGACACCTGCCCACAAGGGCTTAAAGTCTATGAGAGAAGGGGAATTGAGACAGTAGGTGAGGGTTTTCCTGAAGAGATGAGTCTTCAAGTTCTTCTTGAAGATTGTGATTGTGTGGGACAGACTTATGTTCCTTGGTAGGGAGTTCCAGGAGAAGACTTGGAGGTGGTTGTGTGAAGAGAAGATAAGAGCAAAGCGGAGTAGGAGGTCTTCAAGTGACTGGAAGTTACGTGTGAGTAGGTAGCGGGAGATTAAGTCAGAGATGTGTGGAGGGGACAGGTTGTGGATGGTTTTATATATCAGAATTAACATTTCAAACTCTCTTCACTGGGTGATGGGTAGCCTGAGAAGGGATTGGCAGAGGGGAAAGGCTGATAAAAAAACAGGGGGAGAGGTGGATTAAGTGAGCGGCAGAGTTTAGGGTGCACTGGAGGTGGGTTAGAGCATTTGCTGGGAGGCTGTGAAGAAGAGTGTTACAGTAGTCTAAGCAGGAGATTATGAGAGCATGGACTGGCATTTTTGTAGTTTCAGAGGTAAGGAAGGAGCTGATTCCAAGATATGAGTGTGGTGAAATAGACCTGTTTTGCAGAGGTGGGTACATTCTTGAAATGAATGAGAACCGTTTAGAAATGATGAAGTCTTCCTTGGAATGGCTTTTCATCCCTTTAAGCACATCTCAGTTGTTTTGTCAGGACCGTGTGCCAGGTTAGCCTAATGATTGGTCAAGTTCTGGTGTGTGTGAGAGGGGCCACTGAGTCAAGGGCTAAAGTAATCATGGTGCATTGGCAATGGCAGCATCTGTTTCCTGCAGTGAGGTAAGAGACAGAAGAGAAAAGCAATGGACATCACCAGGAGAGTGCTGAACAACGCAAGGAGGCCCAAAAGAGGTAAAGGAAGGTGAGTATGAATGTTTCTTTTAATTTTTTTCACCTCCCCTTCCATATGTTATACTCCGGTGTCTGAAGATACTCTAGAGTATAATGTGGCGGCCATTTTAATTCACCTGAGAGGATTCTCCATTTGTTCGATTTCACAAAAAAACGAACAATTTGGAATATTTAGGTTGAACACGGCTCAGCAAAGACTGATTCGCCCATATCTAGATAAACAATAGAATTTCACAATATAAATATATTACAACTTGAAAGTCAAACATTTTTCTATTTCATTTGAAAAAAATTAGTTCATTTAAGGATTGATGGCAGCAACACATGTCAAAAAAGTTGGGACAGGGCCATGTCTACCATTGTGTAGCATCTTCTCTTCGTTTACAAGTTTGTAAACATCTGGGAAGTGAGAAAACCAATTGGAGTTTTGAGAGAGGAATGTTGTCCCATTCTGATGTGATGTAGAATTCTAGCTGCTTAACAGTCCTCTGTCTTCTTTATTTCATAAGGTGCTAAATATTTTCTATTGGTGAAAAGTCTGGACTACAGGCCAGTTCAGACTATTCTCCTGCGAAGGTGTGCTATGATGGATGCTATATGTGGTTTAACATTGTCTTGCTGAAATATGCAAGGCCTTCTCTGAAAGACATTGCCTGAATGAAAGCATATATTATTCTAAACCTCTATATACTGCTCAGCATTGATAGTACCTTTTAAGATATATAAGCTGTCCATGTCATAGGCACTAATAAAACCCCATACCATAAGAGATGCAGGCTTTTGAACTGTGTGCTGGTAACAAGCTAGATAGTTTCTCTCCTCATGGGTGCACAGGACATGGTGTTCGTGGTTTCTACTAAGAATTTCACATTTTGATTAATTTGACCACAGAACAGTTTTCTATTTTGCCTCAGTCCATTTTTAATGAGCCTTGGTCCAGAAAAGATTGCCGCGTTGCTGGATTGTGTTGATAGATAGCTTCTTCTTTGCATGATACAGATTTAATTTGCACTTGTGGATTGTGTGGCAAACTGTGTTCACAGACAATAATCTCTTGAAATATTCCCAGGTACAATGCGTGATTTGCATTTGCAATTCACGCCTGTTTTTAATGCAGTGATGTCTGAGATCACGAGCATCCAATATTGATCAGATTCATCAGTCTTGTCCCTTGCACACAGATTATATGATTCTCTTTTAAGATGATATTTTGTACTGTAGATTGTTGAATATTTAAACTGTTTGCAATTTTATGTAGAGGAACATTTACTCTGAAATTATTCCACAATTTTTAGGCAGTTTTTTCTCTGTCTCTCTAACATTCTGTCTTTATACGCAGTCATGTGACTTAGGTAAAAATTGACGCTCCATCTTTCTATTTCAATATGTGTTCTATGTTCTTTTGTGAATAAAATAATGTTATATGAGATTTCTAAAGCATTGCATTCTTGTTCTCTTTAAATTTTACACAGTGTCCCAACTTTTTGGAATTGGGGCTGTAAATATGCATTCTCACACAATGTTATAAACTAAAAAAGGGGTTAATCAAAAGGTATGTCGACAATGTTTTGCATCCGCCCACATATATCCACTCTTTCGCTGGTATGCAGTGTGCAAGGAAATGGATAGTGCACGTCTAATACGCCATTATAACTTTGGCTGTTTCTTTTATGTGACACATTGTGGAACAGATTTATCACTTTATAATGTCATGTTTCTCATTTTTTAGAATGTTTATTGAGAAATAACAATACCACACTGAGATTTCATCTCTAAGCCCATGTCCAAATTCCTTGTATGCTTTGAATGAATTGTCCTGGGCCACCAGCAAGAAGAGGGATCAAAATTGGGAGTTCAAATCCTCTCAGCTAAATAGATTTTCAGGTTGGGACTATGTTTAGTGAGAAAACATTTTAGAGTTTTATGAACTAAATGCAAGCACAGTTCCTGCTCTGTATTTTGAAAAAATAGATTTTGTGTTACTGTGTTTTAAAGGGGTTTTCTGGGCACTGTGGAATTTTAAAGATAGTTTCATTTTTTTCATTTGTTATTGCATTAAAATAGAAAAATAAAGACCTACAGCTAAAACATGACCTTCATTAAGGCTAAGGCCCCACATAGTGGGCCGCAGCAAGAAAAGCGATGCGAGAAAAACTCCGGCAGCAACGCATTGCAGGTTTTCCTGCAGCACTTTTCACAGAAAGTCCACAGAGATTTCCTCTGAGGACTTTCTGCTTCCATTATACCTACAGGGAAACTGCTGGTGTTTCTGTAGGTATAACCGACATGCTGTGAAACTCATGAAACAGGCCTGGACAGAAATGATGGTAAAGAGATTAAAGGTGAACTTCAAGCTCAAGAAACATCAGTGTCAGATCGCACCATCCGTCATTGTTTGAGCCAAAGTGGACTTCATGGGAGACGACCAAGGAGGATACGATTGTTGAAAACAAATCATAAAAAAGCCAGACTGGAATTTGCCAAACTACAGGTAGACAAGCCACAAAGCTTCTGGGAGAATGTCCTATGGACAGATGAGACAAAAATCGAAATTTTTGGCAAGGCACATCAGCTCTATGTTCACAGACGGAAAAATGAAGCATATCTTGAAAAGACCACTGTCCCTACTGTGAAACATGGAGGAGGCTCTGTTATGTTCTGGGGTTGCATTGCTGCATCTGGCACAGGGTGTCTTGAATCTGTGCAGGGTACAATGAAATCTCAAGACTATCAAGGGATTCAAGAGAGAAATGTGCTGCCAGTGTCAGAAAGCTTGGTCTCAGTCGCAGGTCATGGGTCTTGCAACAGGATAATGACCCAAAATACACAGCTAAAAACACCCAAGAATGGCTAAGAGGAAAACATTGGACTATTCTGAAGTGGCCTTCTATGAGCCCTGACCTAAATCCTATTGAGCATCTTTGGAAGGAGCTGAAACATGCCGTCTGGAAAAGGCACCCTTCAAACCCGAGACAACTGGAGCAGTTTGCTGATGAGGAGTGGGCCAAAATACCTGTTGAGAGGTGCAGAAGTCTCATTGATAGTTACAGGAATCGCTTGATTGCAATGATTGCCTCAAAAAGTTGAGGGTACCATCATTTCTGTCCAGGCCTGTTTCATGAGTTTTCTTTTTTTTTTTAATTCTGTTGAAGCATGGTTGAAAAGCAATGTCTGACTTTCATTTGTTAATTTTCATAGAATTTTTATATATTATTACTTTTGTCAGATTCAAGTTATTTCTGTGACCTGACCATTGTGGGTTTTTCTTTCATTAAACGAGGGGTACCAACAATTTTGTCCACGTGTGTGTGTGTTATATATATATATATATATATATATATGTCATTAGTTGTAAAATGACTATCCCACAATGAACAAAGTAAATAATTAAAAATGAAAAACAGATTTCAAAAAACACATACATATAATAAAGCCTGGAAAACCATTTGAAGCATTTTATTAGTATTTTATTTTATTTTATTTTATTTTTTTAAGCAAAATAACATATTTGCTATATTTGGATGCAGGTAACTTTAAAACTCAAGAAAGTGTTGCAATTGCCATTCCCTTACGTCCTACAGCAGCACAATACGGGGTATTTCTGCCCCTGTGTGTTGTTTAGGACAGGTGGAACTTTTAATTAGCACCAAACATGCTTACTAACCTGCCCTATAAGAGGGCACAAGAGACCTCCCTCACCTGTGTTTTTTTCTGTCCTGTGTGGGACAGGTGGAGGAGGTCTCTTGTGACCTCTCTTGCTGTAAGGGGTCTTTTTTTCTTACCTTTCTTGAGGTGGTCGGTCTCCTTCTGTTGCTGGCTCGCGTCCGTTCTTCTGCAGCGCTCTTCTGCTGGTAAATCTTCTGCCGGCGGTAGGCTTTGGCCTAGCCGGAAGTGACGTCGGGCTTTGCGGCCGGCCGGAACCCTTCTCAGCGTCCGGGTTTCCGTGGGGCCGTATTTCACCGGACTCCATCTCGGCCTACTTCCGGTTTTTCGGCAGAGCTCAGGAGGGTAAGTAATATTTATTTTTATATTTATTTATTCTTGCTTATGTGTTAGATGAAATATTTATTCATATCGCTGGGCTTGCTCTGCATGGAGTTTCTATGTATATTTTCATTGTGTTTAGTAATTGTGTTTGGCTCCTCCTCCACTTATGGTTGCCTTTAAAATGTCCCATAGTCCATTTGGGCTGTGGGCTGTGATTTTTCTGGCTCTCCTCTACTGCTAAGGAGTAGTAATATTCCCTTCTGTGATTCAGAGTTTACTCTACTTACTATTGCGTATACTGTTGCTGCGTTTTTTGCGACGACCGACCACCTTAAGGTACCCCTCTTTTTCTGGTTCTGGTCGCAGTTTGTAATATTAGTATTGTTATTTTCTGTGACTTTTTAGATGTCTTCTTCTGCTTCTGGCTCTGGTGATGGAGATTTTAGGAGGAAGAAATCCTCCAAGAGTAAACATTTAGCCTGTTTAGACTGTAAGACTCCCTTGTCTGACGGCTATGAGTTCACCCGTTGTCGCCAGTGTCGTGGCCCCCCTTCTGAGGAGCCATCCATACGTGAGGTTGTGACATGGGTGAAAGAATACATGGAGGATTCTCTCAAAGAAATCTGGAATTCTATCTTCCAGATCGCCAAGAGACCACGTCTTGAAAAACATCCTCTCTTGCGGGTCTCGGACGAAGATTTTCAGGTTGTGGATGAAACTTTGTCCTCTGATGACTCCGCTGAAGATGCCAGCAGACCTCTCTTCCCACTCGAGAAAATTAATAGGCTGCTGAAGTCCATCCGGTCTAAGGGCCGTGATGTTGATGGGGAAACCTCCACGTCCACCTATAGAAGTCCCAGAGTCTTCCAAGTGGACGACACATTAAAAAAATTAATGTCTTCAGAGTGGAAATTTCCAGAGAAACCCTTTGTAATTACTAGTAGGTTTAAGACCTTGTTCCCCATCGCAGAGTCTCAACTGGATCAGTGGGGTCCGCCCCCTAAAATGGATATAGCGGTAGCCAAGTTATCTCGCCGCACTCTAGTACCATCTGAGGATGGAGCAAATTTACAGGATCCTATGGATCGGCGCATGGAGAATACTCTCAAGAAGGCCTACTCAGCGGCCTCTGCCCAGACCTCGGTCGCTGTGGCGTCATGTGAAGTCTGAGCCAAACTACGGGATGATTTTCTCCAGCTTGAGAGGGACATCGATTCTGGTGTCTCCAGAGACAAGCTACTTTCCTTTTTAAGTTTGACTTCTTTGGCGGCAGAATTTTTAGCTGAGGCCTTCCATTATCAACTAAGGCTGGCGTCAAAGTCCTTGGCGCTTTCCACGGCGGCGAGGAGACCCTTATGGTTAAAACCTTGGAGAGCTGATTTTATCTCCAAGTATAACCTTTGTGCTTTACCATTTGAGCCAGGAAGAGTCTTTGGCAGTAGCCTGGATGAAATTTTAGAGGGCTTGGCTGATAAAAAAGGCAAAATTCTGCCTCAGTCTTTTAGGGGTAGATTTGGCCCTGGCCGTGGCAGAGGTTATCCACCTCGACGTGGTCAGCAGTTCCAGAGGGGCTCTAGGTACTACTCTAGAGGCTCTGGACGGAGATTCCCCAAGATTGAGGATAGAAGGAAGCCCAGTTTTTGACATGAGAAGCTGTCTTCCTGTGGCCGAGATTCCTGTCGGGAGTCGTCTCTCCCTTTTTTTCAGCACTTGGCAGGAAAAAATTCAGGACCCTTGGTTCTTACAGTTAATTCAGCGAGGATATGCAATCGAGTTTCTCTGTCCTCCTCGAGATCGGTTTGTCCTAACTCGCTGTCTTCCTGCGTTTCAGCAGGGTATTTTGGAATGCTACATTCGAGTGTATATCCACAAAGGAGCTCTAGAAGAAGTTCCTCCTCTAGAAGGTTTGGGGGTTTTTTCTCCCATTTTTCTAGTGCCAAAGCCAGCAGGCAGATGGAGGATGATTATAGATCTGAGGTATCTGAACCGTTTCATCAGAAAAAAACGGTTCCGCATGGAAGCCATAAACTCAGTGTCTTCTTTTCTTCTCCAGGGCGACGTTTTTGTCACCCTAGATCTGAAGGATGCTTATTTGCACGTGCCAATTTACCCTCCGCACAGGAAGTTCCTAAGGATTGCTGTTATAGTTTCCGGCCACATGACGCATTATCAGTTCTCGGCCCTCCCTTTCGGGATCTCCTCAGCTCCCCACACCTTTACCAAGGTGGTATCTCCGATAGTAGCCGCCCTCAGGCTTCAGGGACTCTTTGTGGTCGCTTATGTAGACGACTGGCTAATAAAAGCCCAGTCAGCGTCTGTTCTGCTCCAGCATTTACAGATTGCCATATCCCTGCTTCAAAGCCTGGGATGGCTCATAAATTGGGAGAAGTCAGAAATCGTCCCCTCAACCCAAAGGAAGTTTCTTGGTTTCTTCCTAGATTCAGACCGGTTGGAAATCTCCTTGACAACTGCAAGGAAAGAGAAATTAATTACAGCAGTTCGGCAACTTTTCAGGAGGCCGAGAGCGTCCATCAGAACTTTAATGAAGATCCTAGGTCTGATGTCATCTTCCATCATGGCGGTTCCTTGGGCCTTATGGCATCTACGTCCTCTTCAGATGGAAATCTTAGGAATTTGGGATCGCTCTCTTCCTGGTCTCAACAGGAGGATTCAACTCTCCCCTAGGACCCGTCTTTCCCTCAGATGGTGGTTGCACCTCAAGGACGGAAGGTCCACGGTCCAACCTTGTTGGACCCTGTTGACTACAGATGCATCCCTTACGGGATGGGGAGCCCATCTGGATGGAAACTCCATAAAGGGAGTCTGGAGCGCTCCAGAAAGAAGGACGTCATCCAACTGGAAGGAGCTCAGAGCTGTGTACCGTGCCTTACTCCATTTCTCTCCTCTTCTCAAGGGAAGGGCAGTCAAGATTCGCTCAGACAACATGACTACGGTATTATATGTGAACAGACAGGGAGGCACCAGATCATCATCCCTCCTCAGGGAGGCAGATCTGATTTTTCCTGGGCAGAGAAAAATCTGACCCATCTATCCGCGGTTCACATCAAGGGCTCCCTGAACTCAGTAGTGGATCGGTTGAGTCGGGGTCTTGCCATATCAGGAGAATGGTCACTCAATCCAGACGTCTTTCATCAGATTACCCTGAAATACGGTCTCCCAGAGATAGACCTCATGGCAACCTGACAACGCCAAGGTGGAGACGTTCTGTTCCCTGTACCAGGAGGACAATCCCTTGGCAGTGGATGCCCTGTCCATCCCTTGGAGGTCCAGGCTGTCATACATTTTCCCTCCAATTCCAATGATACCGAGAGTATTGATAAAAATAAGACTGGACCAAGCCTCTGTAATAGCCATCATTCCATTCTGGCCAAAAAGAGCTTGATTTTCCCAGCTCATGGTGATGAGTCGAGGGATATATTGGAGGTTTCCCCCCACCCAGAACCTGGTTTCCCAAGGATCACTGAAGTGCCAGGATCTGAGGAGATTCAACCTGACAGCCTGGAGGTTGACCAGTTCCTACGAATGTATAGAGGACTGTCAGAAGCCGTCCTGAAGACACTTTCCTGTGCGAGAGCCTAATCCACCAAAAGGAATTACCAGAGGACGACTAAGATTTTTTTGGAGTGGTATCGGCTTTATCCACCCACTTAAACAGACGGTTGTCCCAGGATCCCCTGGTTGTAAGAGTCCTTAAAGGAGCGGTGAGACTGAAACCTGCGGTATCTTCTTCTATTCCCCAATGGGACCTTGCGACGGTCCTTTCAGGCCTTTGTGGTCCTCCTTTTGAATCTCTGGAAGCTGCGGAGCTAAAATTTTAGCCTTTAAAACTACTTTTTTGTTAGCCATCACATCTGCCAAAAGGGTAGGAGAGCTTCAAGCGCTCTCCTCCAAAGAACCTTATATTGTATTTTTTTCGGATAGGGTCCACCTTAGGTTTTTGCCTGGTTTCATTCCTAAGGTTCCTTCACGTAATAATTATAATCAACTGATTTCTTTGCCTGTTTTCCTTCTGGATCCATCTTCAGAGGAGGAGGTAAAACTTCATACTTTGGATGTGGTAAGGTGTCTGCGAATTTACTTATCGCAGACACAATCTTTCAGGAGAGCTGAAAATCTCCTAATCAACATGTATGGTAAAGACAGAGGTCTTAAAGCTTCCAGACCCTCCTTGTCCAGGTGGATTAAGGAGGCAATCAAAATTTCTTTCCTTGCTCAGGGGTTGCTTCCTCCAGTTTTTTGTACAGCCTATTTGACCAGGGCTGTGTCGACTTCTTGGGCTGAGAATCACCTGCTTCCACTAGATCAAATTTGTGCGGCTGCTTCTTGGTCATCCCAGCTGACTTTCATTAAACACTATCATTTGGATATCCGTAGTTCAGCGGCAACTGCCTTTGGTCAGACAGTTCTTGAGGTTGTAAGGCGAGGAAACCCTCCCCTAGGGGAATTACTTGCTATATTCCCATATTGTGCTGCTGTAGGACGTAAGGGAATCGTTGATTATATTGTTAATCTGTTTTCCCTTAGTCCTAACAGCAGCACAAGGCTTCCCTCCCTAAAATCTTGTTTTCTTTTACTTTATAATTTACACGGGTGAGGGAGGTCTCTTGTGCCCTCTTATAGGGCAGGTTAGTAAGCACGTTTGGTGCTAATTAAAAGTTCCACCTGTCGTAAACAACACACAGGGGCAGAGATACCCCATATTGTGCTGCTGTTAGGACTAAGGGAAAACAGATTAACAATATAATCAACGATTGTGGTGTAATTTTGCCATTAATACTGTTTATTTTTATTCATCTATGAAACATACAGTTTGCAATATGTGATGTGAAAGGAGATTGAAAGAGGATTGTTCATAGTATGTTCAGTATATACTACTGTATCTACTATTACTTTTAGAGGGCCTTATTTATCAGCTGAGAAATACTGGATCCATGTAATAGTATAGTATAAGCGATAGCGATATAAGTGATATAGGTGATAGTATAAGAATGATTTGATTTTGTTTTGACAATAATTTTTCTACTAATAAGAAAGAAAACTGAAAAAACATTAGGTAACAAACTCACAAACAAATGCACAATAAACTGTTATGTCAGGTTATTAAATTATTAGAACCTTATTGAGTAATTAAAAAAACCCGCTTATTAGGAGTTGTACCACAAACAAGACATCACATATGCACAAAAATGGGGAAAAAAATCTCATTAGTAGGTGTCTCCTACTGAGTCCTGCCTGAATGGAACATCGCATATTTATGCACATTTTGTGCCTGCACTGCCAATAGAATCTGAGTACAGCATTTTGCTATGCAAGGCAGTCCTGCAGAATTCAACTTAGAGGCAGCATTCATGTGCAACTGTGATCAGTAGTGGTCCAAAAATGTCTCGTGCTACAGCCCCTTTAACATGCCTATCATTGAAATTTTCTTCTCATATGAAGAAGTCGTATGCCTTATTCTCACAAAAGTGAGAAATGGCCATGCAACAGCGGTTTTAAAAGTAACGAGAGTAAATACAAAAATGGACCAGTGGGTTGGGTCAAAAAAACTGAAATTCATCCCTTTTTTACATTTTTGGAATATTAAATATGGATAAAAAATGGACGACACAGACATTAAAAAATGAAAGAATGGAACAGATGCCAAAACAGAGTCAACTGAATGCAAAACAGCAGTTAAAAACGTTCAGAGACGTTTTTAATAGATGTTAGAGCCATTAAAAACAGTGCTGTTGTGTGAATAAGACCTTAGACTTGAATTTGATACATGCTACATGCTTGTTCGTACAACAAAAGTCTTGAAACCACTCATAAAATTCAAGCTAAAGTGTGCTGCAACTTTTTATTTAACTTGTTAACTGCAAAGGTAGAGCTACATCTGTTCCTTTACTAATTTACATATGTAGTAACCAATGAAAACTTTTAAAATACTTATTCATGTCCTAGTTTATGAAATATTTTTTCCAAAGAATTAGACTAAGTTCACCTGTACTGGATCCACAGACACAAAACTTTGGGTAAGGCGATGACATATGTGAGTCATCCGTGCCTCTATGGTCCTATTCATTGAGGTCAATGAGCACAGTCCTCAAAATGGACAGGAATAGGACCTGTCCTGAGTTTTGCGCCCAGCTTATGGCCCCCATACACAGGACCAAGAAAATAGAAATTTATGTATATGGGGCTATAAAAATGAATGGGTCAGTGTGGTATCTGTGAAAAACTCCACTCCGCCTAATTCCACACACAGCCTAAACACTGCTGAATGTTGACAGTGACATTCAGCAGCATTTTCAAATACAAAATCGCTGCAGCATAAAGCACCTAATATTGGGTCGTGGCTTGACTATGGCGGTGTGAGGACATGTTTCCCAGTGCTCCTTCCCTGGCTCACCTCTTGGACGGATTACATCCAATTCACGTCCGAGATGGGGAAACTGAAGAAAAGACCTTCCCGGTCCTTCTCTACACCCCTGACACTCTCCCATAGCCAGAAGTTGAGAATGTTGGGAGGCCCGGGCGCCATAAGGGAAAACTCAAAATGATGCCAGACTCTCCTTGTGTGTCATCTCCCTGCTAATCCTTGGTGCCCTCAGCCTCTCACTTTGTTTGCTGAGCCCCCATCTGCACCCATTCCATGTGCCTGATCCCACTCTCTGGAGCCTGTCCGACATGCTGGAACATGTCTCCTCTTCCCCGGTCTTCCATATGTTGGTGGGAGCACAGTGCCGCCAGGAGCCCGGCTCAGCTATGTCTTCACCGGCTTCAGGCGTGGCCTCTGACATGGAATGGCCATCCCTTCCACCGTCCAGCATCTACTTCTGGGATGCCACAGCCATCTGCCCACAGCAACCCTATGATTCAGCCCCTGCCCTCTGCAACACCTGGCCTCCTGAGCATATACAGCCAGCTTTCTCACCTGCATGGCCCCCTGCTGCACACTTGAATGGCTCTAACCTACAGATCTCTCAGGGGACTGGGACAACTCTTCCTGGCACTGCTTCTCACTTGTGGAGTGGCCATCCTGAAGTTGCTGGCACTCTGCTGTTTATGGACTCTAACCCTGGTGGGCCCCTCCCTACCCCCCTATCTGACACCTAAAGGGAATTACACCAGCGCAGTGCCCACCTCAGTGAGGTGCCTTACTCCTTTCAAGTTCAATATCTGGCTGATTTGTTTGGTGACTTGGAGAATAGGAAGAGACGCAACAACATCCTCCTACGAGTGCTTCCTGAATCTGTGGAACCTCAACCTTTGGATGCTATTCTATGCACCATTTTCAACTCTTTCCTTGGGGTACCTCTGAATTCACCCCTTGAACTTGACCAGGAGCATTGCTCCTTGGGCCCTCGTGCACCTGACCCTTGCAAACCAAGGGGTGTTATTTGCAGAGTTCCTTGTTATCAGCTGAAAGAAGCTATCGTGTGCAAGGCCCGGGACTCTAGCCATTTACTTTTTTATGACCACCCTCTATATCTCTGTAAGATGGGGAAACAGCCCTCATGTTGTGAATGTACCTGTTTCTGTAAGTAAGTTTTTTTGTTTTTATAAACTGACATTAGGTTGTTTGACCACAAGAGGCCACTGTTACCTCAGAAATGGGAAGGACTGTAATTCTGTAATGCCCTGGAGTAGTGACGTGGAGACCCTGTTCTGCAGAGGTGGAACTACAAGGAGGAGCAGAGTGTGTGTGGCAGCCATCTTGGGAGTGTGCTTTGCGCTCTAGAAGGAGGAGGACTGGAGTATGAGTAGGAGCATTCCAAAGGGACCAGAAAATATAGCAAGGTGGAGCTGAAGAAGAGACTTTCCAGGGTTTGTTCAGACAGCATCCTGAAGGAGAAGATTGCTATCAAGGACCTGGCTGAGAAGTGACCCTGTCAGTGAGACCGCATGTTTTCTGGATGAGCCCCACTTTCAGCTGTTCCAGACAAAGGCTAAAGGTACCCAACAGACCCGGCTCAGTAAGAGGAGTAATCGTGCACCGGCCGCATTACCTTTTTTTTTTGCGCCAAATTGCTTGGAACTGAGTAAGGGCCTGTAGTTAGACTAGTTAGACATACTCATCTTCACAGGCCACACTACTGGTGAATTATCTACCTATTCGGTAGTAAGGACTAGGACTCAGAATTCTATAGAGTTGTAACTCTCAGAGAGGAGCTTCTAAGGAAGTCTGGAAGTGACATTTTATGAAATTTCACATTTCTTTGGCTTGCAAGCTGACCTACTATTATATTTACTTAGTTGTACTTTGTTTGGGGGGAATAGGGGTATTTTGAAAGGTTTGTAAGCTCTTGTGTTATACCGCCGGTGCCCCTATCACACTCACTGAATTGTTCCTGTGACTACGGTGATAAAAAGATAACAAGCGGCTGGTTAGTTGCAGCCAGCAGATAGGTAAAAGCTTGGAGTATATTGGAGGCACACATTAGAGGGCACCGCGCTGTACAACACCAGGGCCTCAGCTTACTGGCTGAGTATATGTAAATATCTGGGAGTGTTCTTTTCGGTAAAGGGGTGTTACTACACTAAGTAAAATCTTGTTTTTACTAAATTGAGTTGGAGTCGCTTCCTTTGTTCGTGACTTCGCTGTATCCTGGGAAGCCCACCCCGATACATGGCTTACATCTCCTCTCCCATCTGATGCTAGCTAAGAGATGGGATCTGAAGCCTCTCCTAGATGCCCTGATCCAATTCTGTATTCCCCTATTCCTGTGGATTCCCATTCTGCTAACAAGTCCGCTGAGAGGGCTGTCTGTTTACAGTCACTCACCCCAGAGATACCCTGTCTTCACTTCCTACCTTGGCATCCTTCCTGTGGACATCCTGAAATGGCTTGCTTTTCCAGGGTGCCCCTGTCCATCCATCTTCCCATAGCGCAATGCAAGCCGAGACGGCATTAACGTGACCATGCCCCTGCTATGAGTGACCAGCCTCTGGAGCCCCAGGCCACTCTGCCATAAGCGATGGAACCTGGTTGCTCGGGACTACATGAAATTGTCCTCCTGTTTTTGCACAGACTGGGGTGAGAGGGATTGTTTACACTCCACTCTATAGTTAGGGTGCCTTTGTACCCCTGTTGCCCCCTCATTGCTTCCTGGAAGTGTACCACTACTGACAGTAGACCCCCTTTTTTTTCTTTCTCCTTCTCCCCCTTTTGTTTTAGTTCCAATGATAATGTTTACATGTGTATTTCACTTTTCTTGACCGGTTACCACAATGATGGCGAACTTATGACACACGTGTCAAAAAAGAAACTCCAAGACATTTTGGGTGACACACATTGTCCGAACCAAGTGGCAGCCACATGTCGTCTCAAGGAATAAACTGGGAGGCGGCATTTTTTTTTAATCGGCAGCTACTTATTGTGTTATTGCAATAAGCAGCTGCTGATAATTTTTATTCACCTGTCCACACTCCTGTCTTGGCCATTCTCCTCTAGGCGGCGCTACACTTACATCACAACACTGAAGAATGCTGTGACGCTACAAATAGCATCCCGGTGTTTGCTTGTTTACCTCCTCCCTTCTTCTTTCCTTCCTTGTCTCTGTTTTATTTGTCTCCTTGCTGCTGTTTCTTGTCCCTTCTGTTTCTTCCCTTTATTGAACCTCCCCTATTTCCTGGTCTATGACTTCAGTGAATATTGCTTCCCTTAACATTAGAGGCCTCAAATTTCCTCAGAACAGGAACTAAATTCTATACCAGATACATAAAAGTCGCTCACATGTTCAAATTTTACAGAAGACCCACTTCAAGGAGCATCATGTCCCTTATATTCGTAATCGCCACTACCCTTCCTGGTTCCACAGTGTCAACCAGACTGCGAAGTCTAAGGGGGTGTCTATTGCCCTGCTCAGATCTCTGCAACAAGAGTTACTGGACACCGAGGGCAGGTATGACTTCCTGAAACTGCAAATTGGTAGCTTGGTGGTAACAGTTGCGGGTTGCTACTTTCTCAATCAGCAGCAAGTGGCCTATTGTATGACCTTACTTGGTAAGCTTGCAGAGTTCAGTGAGGATGTCATGATTCTGCCCTTCTGCCCACCCTGTGCTCTCTCTTCTCCCTCGCAATTGCGTAAAACATGACTCAAGACTCAAGAAGGAGAAATTGGCCTGGATTGCACACTGGCTGGCTAAGATCCATTCTCTTGAGATGACCCATAAATAAACCCAAACCCAGTCGGTGTTAAACGAGCTCCTTAATGCCAGGGTAGAACTTATTTCCTACTTGGACGAAATGTAAGCTCATACCAGAGACCGAGCAAGGAAACATTACTACAAATTTGCCGATAAATTTGGTCGCTCTCTGGCACGATGCCTCAATTTCCATATTGTCCTAACTTACATCCCTCGAATACGGAATAGGATAGGACGGGATGTTCACAATCTTGTTGACATCACGGAGGCCTTTCAGTCCTACTATTACGATCTCTATAACATTCGGGATCAATTTGCAGATCTGGACCCTGAGTCCCTAAAAGCCAAGATACAAGACTATGTTCTCAAGACGGCCCTCCCTACCCTTTCAGATTCTGGCAGGACATCCCTGGATCAGCCCTTTTCTGAGGAGGGGCTCTCAGAGGTTGTTTGATCATCCCTGTCAGGTAAATCCCCTGCATTGCAAAGGTTGAAATCTGCAGGTAAATCTCATAGTTTTTAATGGTGCTGCAGGTTTAAAACCAGCAGAGCAAGTCACTCTGTGAGCTGATTTTTTTAACAGCAAATAAATGACATGTTTAAATCCCACCCACTATATTGCAACTATAAGACCTTATGCAGAGATCGGTGCCATATGTTGCACACCTAACATTCATGAAAAACAGCCTGTGATGGCCATTTGTGAAACAGCCATCCATGGCCATTATAAAACCCATGAAGGTCTATGGGTCTATTAAAGTGGCTCTATCTATATTCATTTTCATGGACAAAGATAGAGCATGTCAGTTTTTTGGACATGTGACTTGTGGTCATTTAATTGGCTATGTGAATAGACATTTTTATTAAAATGCCTGGGTGATGGTCGTTTTTCACTGTCATGTGAATACGGCCTAAATCGACACAAGTCAGCCTCCAGTGAATTTGCGGTGGCTAACCTGCTGTGATTTTGCCCAGTGTGTCCCTATCCTTGTTTCCTGTTGTGCAGCTAAGGATTTATTTAGATTTGTTTAGTAAAAATTAACACATGAATACATGGTGGGTGTAGTTTTGCAACATCGTGGAAGCTATAAACTGGAAGTTACTGATTTATTGACTGGAAAACACAATTTAAAAACACAGCAATCATAATCTGAGATTAGATTTCCTATTAGCGATAGATGTTTAGGTGTTTCCATGACAGATCATGAAATATTTTCTTAGAAGTCTAGAGGTGAATACCATGTCTATCTACCTACTTCATATTTTACTAAAAAGTGGAATTTTTCCACATTCATTTGAAAGGTCATTGCTTGAGGTTCTTGGTGAGTAATACAGTACACACAGATTAACCTCTTTCCTTTGCTTTGAAACATCGTATTGATGTGTGTCCTAAGATGTGGTCCCTGAAAGTAATACAAAGAAAAGAAGCTTGAAAGTCTTTTCATCAATGTGGTTTTATGGGGGAATATGAAATCATAACCACTTCAAGGTACTGTCCTATTACATATCTATGTACATAATTCACAACATCTTCCATTATGTAACTTCCTCACTGAGGAGACCAGGGGTAATGTCCATGATTATAGGAAACATTTGGTGTTCAATGGCCTTCATGGATTTAAGAACAAAGGTGGAATATTATAGAGAAAATATCAAGGATATTCTTAAAATGAAATGTTTTATTTCACATTATTGCCTTACTAGAAAATATTGTAATATTTGCCTGCATTTGTATAAATGATTCCTATTTCCTTTTATTCTATAAGAAAGCAAAACATGAACAATATGGGTTTCCTCATTGGTTGTTATTGGTCCTAAGCCCATTTCAGTAAGGTATATCTTTTTACTTTATTTTATAGTCTCCAAATATTTCCCGCTACTAATTAAATGTTACTTTTGGCCGTGTTTATTAAATTCTGGCACTACATTTTGATCATATCTTAAGAGTCAGGAGAGGTTTGACCCATTAGTTTTTGACAAGCATATCCCAATGAATCCTTTGGGATCTCACTGACTTTTATGGGTTATGTCTGGTTTCCATTAGGGTTTCTGACAGTGAAGAATAGCCCTTTGAACTATCAGCACTGGGACCCTGATGGAATGGAACACATCCCATCACTATTTTGAACCTAAATATTACCATTTATTGCAGTTGATTGTTGTAGAGTACAGGACCTTCTGGTAGCTTGATGGTGTTATATATATATATATATATATATATATATATATATATATTTCTATATATATAAATTACTGTTATTTCTCATACTGCAAAAAATATTACCATTCATATTTAAGATCACAGGTGTTTTGACTTTATTATTTCATTTCTACAGTATATAAAAATATGTACATAAAAAATAATTTTTTTTATACAAGTGGTCACATTTAATGGGCAAAAGGGCTGCACTACTGTATGTTATATAAGAAGTATTTCATTGTTCAGTCTGGAGTAAAACCGCCTCAGATTTAGCTTCATTTTTCGCCTGCCGGCTCCATTGCGGCTTTCCGACACTGATTAGGCCAAGATGAATGGGCCTAATGAGAAGTCTCAGGCTCTACTGCTGAATCAGTGGATAAATCTATGGCAATATTGAGCAGAACACTTATTTTTTCAGCGTCCTGTTCTAATCTCTGCCTCCCATTGAAAACAATGGGAGGCAGAATCATGGCTGAATCTGCTGCTGATTTTGTCTGTGATTTATGGCTAAGTTGTCTGTTAAAAAAAAGACCATGGCTGGCAAACCTACTCTAAAAAGTAGAAGAAAATTTTGAAAGATCAGAAATCAAGAGTAAATGAATATCCCCGTCTGATTTTTACTTAGATGATCTATATGTCAAGTAAACTAGATAGATTGTTAAATACAATCTTCAAAGGGTGATTATGTGAAACAAAAATGTATGGCTAATCCCACTAAAAAAATATCTGTCTACTTATCAGATTTATATGTTTTTCATGGCTCTCATTTGCTTGCATTGAGCAGTAGTTATTGGTCAAATAGAAAACCAGAACATAATAATTTGACAACAAGATAGAATAAGAATAATAGGTATATTTTAAGGAGATCAAATATTGTAGAAAAAAAGACATGAACCACACATCCAATTCTAACAGTGATCTATTGCTACTAAGCAAATTTAAAAAGTAATAAACAGGAGAGTTTCAATTCACATTTTGGAAAAACTGTATAAGCCCACTTGCCATTCTACTGGAACCACAGTACCTGTAGGGGAGAGTCCCAGCAGTCCATCAGCTTTCCTGCTGATCATTCTATGCCATTCACTGTACAGCAACAGTGCACTAGAGCAACAGGAACCACCACAAACCACCACTAAAAAGTGGTGATAAAAAAAAAAGTTATCTTGCTATTTGGTCTCAATGAACTGAGAGCAGATAGGTAGAAATTCTTAAGGTACATTTACATGTTCAGATTTTTCTGTAAGGTATGTGAGTGTGTGAACCCAGAGGGTGCTATTGAGCGACCCAGGGCCAGGCCTGAAAAGCATGGGTGGGGCATAACTCCAGAGGGGAGTGGATACAGCGGCAGAGCTGCTGTCGAGTCCTGCAGGAAGCAGGGACTGTGGAACCAGCCAAGGACAGAGAGGCGGTCTGTCCCAGGAGGGCTGGGGTCCACAGGGGACTTTTGCTAGAGCTGAGCATGAGTCAGGCTGCTTGTTGCCCCAGAGGCTAGATAGGGGTCAAGGAGTGAGATAGTGCCCTAAATGTGGCCCAGGCTGTTTATTGTTTTTGTTTATGTTCCACTCTTAAAGCTGAAATAAAAGCCATTTACTTTAGACCAGCACCATCCAGCTGCTTCTCCGGCGCCCAGTACCACCAACACCACTGTCGGGTCCAGGAGTCTGCCACCATTGAGGCTAATCCCACCAAATTGTCACAGGTAGTAGAAGCCACCCCTTCCAAATTTGTATCCTTAAGTGTAGGATTAACGTCCCCACTCAAGGTAGGTTTGTATACCATTGTGTGCATGCGTTTGTGCCCTATGAGTTTTTTTGCATTGTAACAAAATGTTTGCTGTGTGTTGCATGGTGCACTGATCCAATGTTGATGCTGTACTGCAACTTGAACTCAACTGCTGGATCATTGTGCAATTTTTTGTTATTTCTGGATAGGAAGTGTTGTAATGATTCCCTTACAGGGCAAAACTCTGTTTTGCCCATTGGTTGTGCTGTGGGTGGTGTATTTTTTAAACTTTCCAAGGTACAGCCTACATGCTCTGCAGTTTGATGTTTTCTGTCATGTCCCATTGGTTGTGCTGTGGGTGGTGTATTTTTTAAACTTTCCAAGGTACAACCTACATGCTCTGCAGTTTGATGTTTTCTGTCATGAAAAAAAAAGGGGCATGAAAAAGCCCCTATAATGAGAGTTTTCTCCACCTTTCAGAAGTCCAGTGCAGGATTTTGGTGCAATCAGAGCAACCGTACAAACCAGAGAAAGCAACAGCAGTAGCCATAAATGGGTTTTCCTATAAACATAACAATATTTAAATCTGTAGACAATTAAAAGTTAAACATTTTGACATCTATAATTACAAATTTTGGAGAGTTTTAAAGATTTTCACAAGGGATTTTGAGATTGTTTTTTCGTGACACATTGTACATCATGAAGGACAACAATCCGGAAACAGCGCTGTATGCAGATAAGTGAAATTGGCTTGGCTAAGATCCCTTTTGCTGTCTCAAGGCTCGGTGAGTCAAAAGCAAATTGAGGATCTGTTACATCCAATAGAGGGCGCATGAGCTCCCCAGCTCCTTTCCCATAATGCCTTGTGATATGTAGATGCTAAGTAGAGGGCAAAAGGCAATTAAAATCTCTACACACCTTCACTGGTGCTCTCCTCAATGTGAGAGATTCTTGTCCCTAACCCACTCATTGCCTCCCACTAAGCCAGCCAATTCACTTTGCTCTGTACTGATGAAGGACAACAATCCGGAAACAGCGCTGTATGCAGATAAGTGAAATTGGCTTGGCTAAGATCCCTTTTGCTGTCTCAAGGCTCGGTGAGTCAAAAGCAAATTGAGGATCTGTTACATCCAATAGAGGGCGCATGAGCTCCCCAGCTCCTTTCCCATAATGCCTTGTGACATTGTACATCATGTTAATGGTAAACACTGATCAATATTTTTGTATCTATTTATAAAAAAAATAGAAAATTCAAATATTTAAATATATATGCCATTTTACTGACATCAGTGACATGCACTCCGAAAACTTTTAAGTGGGGTATCCCATATACAACTTTTTTGTACATGGAATACCCCACTTAAAAGTATAAACAGACAGCAGGACTCATAAGGGAAGGAGCGCTATTTTGGTTTCTGGAGCACAGTTTGGTTTATGGATTTCATATCACTTTTGCAGAGCCCCTGAATTTCCAGTAAAGTGGAATCTGCAGACATGTGATCCCACTTTGGAAACTGCATCCCTCAAGGGATTTATCAAGTGATGTAGCGAGCATTTTTAACCCTTGAGTGTTGCATTAATTTAATTTCCAGAAATAAATACACAGCTGATAATTGAAAAGTGAAAATTGCAATTTTTTCAGAGATTCAACATTTCAGTGCTTGATATGTTGTGCCCAACTTGAGTCAGCAGAGACACACACTCCCAGATATCCCGGGCACAACAGCTTTTGGAGCATTTGTCTCTGATACAAGCTGGGCACAACATATTGTGCACTGAAATGACGTATTCCTGGAAAAATTGCCATTTTCTCCTTTCACCATCAGCTGCATATTAATTTCTGAAAAATAAATTATAGCAAAACCTGGTGGTTAAAAATGTTCACTGTACCCCTGGATAAATTCCTTCAGGAGTGTAGTTTCAAAAATGGAGTTATTGTTTAGGGATTCCACTTAATTGGCGTCTAAATATATGCTCCAAAAACCAAATAGCGCTTCTCCCCTTCTGTACCTGGCTGTGTGCCCAAATAGCTGTTTATAGCCGCATATGACATTAAGTACATTATCCTGGGTACAACAGTGTCATACATGTGGGCCTAAACTTCAGTTTAGGCACACAGCAAGGTACAGAAGGGAAAAAGCGCTATGTGGCTTTTGGAGTGCAGATTTAGATGTTTGGTATCTGGACACCATGTCATGTTTGCAGAGCCTCTAATGTACAAGTAAAGTAGAATCCCCTAGGGAGTGATCCCATTTTGAAAACTGCACCCCTCAAAGAATTTATCAAGGGTTGTAGTAAGCATTAGTTTCCCATATGTGAATAATCAGCAGATGTCGAAAAGAAATTATGCAAGCTGTGTGGCGTGCATTGGAAACACTAAATTCAATATTATTGTCCCAGTAGCTCCTATGACTGAGGGGGTTACTCTGGGGTCACTTCTGGTGTCTTTTTCCTTGCAATCTCTAAATTTGAGTTGTACCATGATATACACTCGAACAGCTAATACATTTCCTTCCTGCCAGTGACGTAACAATCGCAGTGGCAGGGGTTGCGACTGCGACTGGGCCCGAAAGGGTATGGGGCCCTCGGCCAGCGGTCAGGGAAAGCTATCGCCAGGCCCCTTTCCAATAGATGCCAGCACAGGGGAGGTGAATAAAAATTTTAAAAATACTGATACCCACCTCTCCTAGGCTCTGCATCGGGGCTCTTCCGGCCTGTGACTGAGGTCATGTGGGGCGTGGCGGTGTAATGACGTCATCGTGCCCCTCGTGACTGCTGTGGCTCAATCACAGGCCCCAGCAGTGATGTCTGGGGCATAACGTCAGTTGCCAGGCAGAAGAGGACCAAGGAAGATGCTGAAGACAGCTGGACGGAGCGAGGATGCCCAGGAGAGGTGAGGCAAGGTGAGTATAAGTGTTTGTTATTTTTAATCACTTCCCCTGGGCCTCTACTTATTATACTCTGGGGTCTGAGGCAACCTCAGAGTATAATAATAGCACCAGCTCTAGGGGGGCTCTTGAAAGCACATTATACTGTATGGGGGTTCTTGGGAGCATATAATACTGTGTGAGGGCCACTATGGAGTATATAATACTGTGTGGGGGCCACTGTGGAGCATATAATACTGAGTGAGGGCCACTGTGGAGCATATTATACCATGTGGGTCCACTGTGGAGCATATAATACTGTGTGGGGGCCACTGTGGCGCATATAATAGTGAGTGATGGCTACTGTGGAGCATATAATACTGCGTGGGGCCACTGTGGAACATATAATACTGTGTGGGGGCCACTGTGGAGCATATAATACTGTGTGGGGCCACTGTAGAGCATATTATACTGTGTGGAGGTCCACTGTGGAGCATATAATACTGTGTGGAGGCCACTGTGGTGCATATAATAGTGAGTGATGGCTACTATGGAGCATATAATACTGTGTGGGGCCACTGTGGAACATATAATACTGTGGGGGGGCCACTGTGGAGCATATAATACTGTGTGGGGCCACTGTAGAGCATATTATACTGTGTGGGTCCACTGTGGAGCATATAATACTCTGTGGAGGCCACTGTGGCGCATATAATAGTGAGTGATGGCTACTGTGGCGCATATAATACTGTGTGGGGACACTGTGGAACATATAATACTATGTGGGGGCCACTGTGGAGCATATAATACTGTGTGGGGCCACTGTAGAGCATATTATACTGTGTGGGGGTCACTATGGAGCATATTATGCTGTGTGGGGGCCACTATGGAGCATATTATACTGTCCCAGTATTGTTTACATGCTGGGCACTGCGCTGCTCACTCTCTGTATTCTTGATAACTGCAGTTGTGGGTACTAAAGTTTTATCCCCTTCAAGTATCTGAGATATCACTGCAGCATCCGTAACTGTCACTATCAAGAATTCGCTCTAGGGAGGGGGGTAGGGGGTCCCAGACAAAAGCTTGCACACAAGACTTTAGTTATGCCGCTTCCTGCCACAGTCAGTTTTGTTCTAATGATTTGGCGATTTTAGGATTCTTGGTCTTCACATTGTGCAAGCTATATTTTTTTTAGATTTTTGTGATGTATCCATATGAGGGCTTCTTTTTTTGCAGTATGAGATGCATTTTGTAAAGCCTATAACTTATCGACTAAATTTTATGAACTCTTTTTTGGTAGATTAAAAAAAAAAAAAAAAACCCCCATCAATTCTGGCATTTCTTTTTACCTTTTAATTTTTTTCTGTGCAGCATACAGCATAAGTAACATGTTACCTTTATTATGTGCATTGGTATGATTACGGTGATACCTAATTTATATAATTTTTTTATGCGTTACCAATTTTGCAGAACAAAAACCCATTTGGGAAAATCCAATTGTTCCACAATTTTGGTTCTTAAGTCCTCAGACAGATCTCTTTTGTTCTCCATGCTTAGTGTGGCACACACAGACACACAATGCAAAGATTGAGTCAACTTCTCTCCTTTTTATCTGGTTTCAGATGTGATTTTTATATTGCCCACACCTGTTACTTGCCATAGGTGAGTTTGAACAAGCATCACATGCTTGAAACAAAGTTATTACCCAGAATTTTGAAAAGGTACCAACAATTTTTTTCTGGAGTTTTGTGTGAAATTCTGTCCAATTTTAAAAGTTTTTTTTTATGTTGTTCTAATACACACAAAGGAAATAAACATGTGTAATTGCAATAATTTTCTGGGAGAAATACTTCATTTTCTGGAAAAATTTCAGGGGTGCCAACACCTACAGCCATGACTGTGTATATATATATATATATATATATATATATATATATGCCTCCAGGGCAATTTGAGGATTATTAGAACAATTTGGTTGATTAAATTTATTTAGCTTACTTGTATGGCACCATCATATTCTGCTGTGCTTTACAGACATTAACAGTCACTGTCCCATATAGGGCTCACAATCTATATTCCCTATCAATATGTCTTTGGAGTGTGGGAGGAAACCCATGCAAACACGGGAAGAACATACAAACTCCTTGCAGATGTTGTCCTTGGCAGGACTCCAACGCTGCAAGGATGCAGTGCTAACCACTAAGCCACTGGGCTGCCCTTAAATGGAAAAAAAAAAGACAGATATTAAACATGCCTGATGGAGATTAAAATATTTTTAGTGTTCTTATATGCAAGAGCAAGAATCTATTTGATGTACTTAACAGAGCATTTCTGAAGCAGTTTATTAATTCACCAACCAGAAGAGAGAATATTCTAGATTTAGTCCTAAGCATTGGAGAGCTAGTGTCTGAGGCTGAGTTGAGGAACATTTGGGTGCCAGCGATCAGCAATGTTTATGGTTTGCCATAAAAACAGACTGGGAATAATCACACAATATAACAAAAGTATAGACTTTAGAAAGACAAATTTTCAAGGGAATGAGGGAATTTTTAAAAAGGGAATTTAAAGACTGAATAAAACAGCAGGTGTGCATGTCCAATAGACATTGCTAACTATTTTGTTTTATTGTATATTGTTTTATTTTATTTGTGCCACTATAATATATACAGTTTTGCCACTTTCCTGGGTACATTTCCCTTGTGATGCTAAGGCCCCACGTAGAAGGCCTCAGCCAAACAGTGATGCGTGAAAAACCGTGGCGGCAACGCATCGCGTTTTTTTCTGTAGCGCTTTTCACAGAAAGTCTGCAGAAGAAACATCTATGGACTTTTTGCTTCCATTATACTTATAGGGAAACCGCCGATGTTTCCATAGGTGTAATTGACATGCTGAGATTTCCAAAACCACAACAGATTTTGGAAATCACAGCATGTCCACTGTGTGTATTTTTCACCAGTGTGCAGATGGGATTTATAACTTATTAACTAAATTTTATTAATTCTTTCTGGAGGGAGGGGGGAAGCATTAATTTTAACATTTTACATTTTTTGCCGTTCACCATACAGCATTAGTAACCAGTAATCCTCCTGCGTGCTTGACCCGATCCAGTCACATCTCATCCCCAAACTCACTGAAGTCATTACTCCTGCCCTAACCCATCTCTTCAACCTATCCCTAACCAATGGATCCTTCACTTCCGCCTTCAAACATGCTACCGTCACACCTATATTTAAGAAACCCTCCCTCAATCTATCCTCTCCAGCCAAATATCGCCCCATGTCACTGCTCCCTTACGCCTCAAAATTGCTGGAGCAACATGTCCACTCCGAACTATCCTCCTATCTCTCATCCAACGTGCTCTTTGACAGACTACAGTCAGGCTCCAGACCCCATCACTCCACAGAAACTGCCCTAACCAAGGTCATTAACGACCTTCTAACTGCCAAAGCCAAGCGTCACTACTCTATCCTCCTCCTCCTCGACCTCTCCTCCTGCCTTTGACACAGTCGACCATTCCCTACTGTTAGAAACGCTCTCATCCCTTGGCATTTCAGACCTGGCCCTTTCCTGGATCTTCTCATACCTCACCAACCGCACGTTCAGTGTCTGTCACTCAAACACCACCTCCCCGCCACGCCCTCTTTCTGTAGGTGTCCCCCAAGGCTCCGTCCTAGGACCCCTCCTGTTCTCCATCTATAGCCTCGGCCTTGGCCAACTCATAGAATCTCATGGTTTTCATTACCATTGCTACGTTGACGACATCCAAATATATCTGTCTGGACCAGAAATTACCTCTCTGTTGTCCAGAGTCCCAGAATGTCTAGCAGCTGTAGCCTCCTTTTTCTCCTCCCGCTTTCTCAAACTCAACATGGAGAAAATGGAGTTCATAACGGCCCCTCTACCTGACCCATCTATCAAAGTTAATGGAACCACACTCATCCTAGTCCCATGGGTCCGCTGCCTTGGGATAACCTTAGACTCTGACCTAACCTTCAAGTTGCATATTCAAACCCTCAACACCTTCTGCCGCCTCCAACTCAAGAACATCAATCGAATCCGCTCCTTCCTCACCCCTGAAACTACAAAGATGCTAATCCACACCCTCATAATCTCCCGCCTAGACTTCTGTAACACTCTTCTCCATGGCCTCCCAGCAAATACTCTCTCCCCCCTCCAGTCCACCTTAAACTGTGGTGCTCGCCTAATACACCTATCCCCCTGTTCTTCATCAGCAGCTCCACTCTGCCAATCCCTTCACTGGCTACCCGTTGGATGGCTGATATACAAAGCCATCCACAACCTGTCCCCTCCATATATCTCTGACCTAATCTCCAACTAACTGCCCACACGTAGCCTCCGATCCTCCAAAGACCTCCTACTCTGCTCTGCTCTTATCCACTCTTCACACAACCGTCTCCAAGACTTCTCCTGTGCATCCCCCATACTCTGGAACTCATTACCAAGACACATAAGACTGACCCCCACAATCACAAGCTTCAAGAAGGCCCTGAAGACCCACCTACTCAGGAAGGCCTACAACCTCCAATAACGCTACTATCACCACACCACCACCTGAACGGCCTCTACCCTCGCCTTCTGTCTCTATCCCACTTTCCTCATAGATTGTAAGCCCTTGCGGGCATGGCCCTCTATCCCACTGTGCCAGTTGCTCACCAGTAATATTATGTCTGTTTTGTATATTTTGTGTACCGTATGTAAACCCTCAAATGTAAAGCACCATGGAATTAATGGTGCTATATAAATAAACAATAATAATAACAATAACAATAATAATTCTAACTTTTATTCTATGGGATGGTACAATTTTTTTTTTTTTTTTTATGCGTTACTAATTTTAAAGAATAAAAACCCATTTGAGGGAAAAAAAAAATCTATCATTCTTGCATTGCTATCTTCCGTGAGGCATAGCATTTTTATTTTTCTGTTGACAGAGCTGGTTGAGAGCTTATTTTTTATGGGTTGAGATAATTTTTTTATTAGAACTGTTTTGGGGTGCATATGACTTTTTGATGTCTTTTTATTCTGTAGGAGAGGAGGTGAAAAATCATTACTTCTTGCAGGGTTTTTTTTTTTCTTAGGACAGTCACTGTGCAGGTTAAATACAATTTTTAGTTTAATTGTACTGGTTGTTTGACGATACCAAATATGTATTGTTTCTTTTTTAGTTTTTTTTTTTTTTTTTTAGTTTTTATCAGGCACATAGGCTACAACACTGATGTGGATCATTAGGCCACAGGCCACAGGCCTCAGGCAGACCCAGAGGAAAGGATCCTGCCCTGGGCTGCCATAGTAATATATCACACCCCAACAAAATGGGCTCTGGGGGGTAATAGCGTGGAGGGAAGGAAGTCAGTTTCCAAAAGCCAATTCAATGCCACTGTCTTTTTCTGCCATCAGTCTTCTATGTTTCTATTATCAAAATGTGTACTAAGAAGCTCATGTTCATTCCTTGAATGTTCTGCTTAGCAGTAATATATTACTGTAAAAGATGGATGTGTTGTCCTTGTCTCCTTCTACAATTTTGGATATTTTAAAGTGAAGTAGTTGTAGTAATTCTTCAATAATCCTGTTAAACCCCCTGGACTTTTTGTAGGCCAAATGTTAAAAAGCTTGAGTAACTCTGAGATAACTGATTACTTCAAGTTCTAGTTTAGAACAGTGCATTCACTATTAACATTTGAAGCCACATAAAGTACACCCGCTGCTATATTTATTACCTGATGACGCACATAGAAAATGCATGTTTTCATGAAACATTATTTCCCAAAATACTTCTCAATGAAGTCTTATTATATGACCTAAAGATTCAGTTCTTATTTTTTATGCCTAGAATAGATTGGATATTCATTCCCCTATCTATGGTTCCAAAATAAATGACATATTTTTGTGGTACAAATATGCATGAATAAGTAATTTTAAGACTTCACCAATTGACTCATATTACTACATATGAAATAAGATAATTTACACTGTTCATGTTTGTACTAAAGTTACTATAGTTTCAGAAGTATGATTACTTAAAGAGATTGGCTATGGTTTTTAGAATATCAAGTTAAAGAATCTATTAGTGAATGTATAGTTAATATACACAGTTAATGCATTATTCAATCCACTAAGTCCAAAAAGTGTAGAATAAATTCAGAGCTGTATGAGCATTAATTGCTAGTTGCTCGCATTGGTCATACTGTCAGTGGCAACACAAAAGTAAAACGCACTCCTGTCCAAAAACTGGACTTTAAAGGGGTTTTCCAGCCCCAAATACATTTTTTGTGCTGATTACCTATCCACCCAATAGGTCATCAGTATCTGATCTGTGGTTGACCAATATCTAGACTCTGCAATACTATGATTTACAGTGGGTATGGAAAGTATTCAGACCCCTTTAAATTTTTCACTCTTTGTTTCATTGTAGCCATTTGCTAAAAGCAAAAAAAGTTCATTTTATTTCTCATTAATGAACACTCAGCACCTCATCTTGACAGAAAAAAAAACAGAAATGTAGATATTTTTGCAAATTTATTAAAAAAGTAAAACCGAAATATCACATGGTCATAAGTATTCAGACCCTTTGCTCAGAATTGAGTAGAAGCACCCTTTTGAGCTAGTACAGCCATGAGTCTTCTTGGGAATGATGCAACAAGTTTTTCACATCTGGATTTGGGGATCCTCTGCCATTCTTCCTTGCAGATCCTCTCCAGTTCCGTCAGGTTGGATAGTGAACGTTGGTGGACAGCCATTTTCAGGTCTCTCCAGAGATGCTCAATTGGGTTGAGGTCAGGGCTCTGGCTGGGCCAGTCAAGAATGGTCACAGAGTTGTTCCGAAGCCACTCCTTTGTTATTTTAGCTGTGTGCTTAAGGTCATTGTCTTGTTTGAAGGTGAACCTTCGGCCCAGTCTGAGGTCCAGAGCACTCTGGAAGAGGTTTTCTTCCAAGATATCTCTGTACTTGGCCACATTCATCTTTCCTTCAATTGCAACCAGTCGTCCTGTCCCTGCAGCTGAAAAACACCCCCATAGAATGATGTTGCCGCCACCATGTTTCACTGTTGGGATTGTATTGGGCAGGTAATGATCAGTGCCTGGTTTTCTCCACACATACCGCAAAGAATTAAGGCCAAAAAGTTCAATCTTCATCTCATTAGACCAGAGAATCTTATTTGTCATAGTCTGGGAGTCCTTCATGTGTTTTTTGGCAAACTCTACTCGGGCTTTCATATGTCTTGCACTGAGGAGAGGCTTGCTTCGGGCCACTCTGCATAAAGCCCCGACTGGTGGAGGGCTGCAGTAATAGTTGACTTTGTGGAACTTTCTCCCATTTCTCTACTGCATCTCTGGATCTCTGCCACAATGATCTTTGAGTTCTTCTTTACCTCTCTCACCAAAGCTCTTCTCCCACAATTGCTCAGTTTGGCTGGACGGCTAGGTCTAGGAAGAGTTCTGGTCGTCCCAACCTTCTTCCATTTAAGGATTATGGAGGCCACTGTGCTCTTAGGAACCTTGAGTGCTGCAGAAATTCTTTTGTATCCTTGGCCAGATCTGTGCCTTGCCACAATTCTGTCTCTGATCTCCTTGGGCAGTTCCTTTGACCTCATCATTCTCATTTGTTCTGACATGCACTGTGAGCTCTGAGGTCTTATATAGACAGGTGTGTGCCTTTCCTAATCAAGTCCAATCAGTTTCATTAAACACAACTGGACTACAATGAAGGAGTAGAACCATCTCAAGGACGATCAGAAGGAAATGAACAGCATGTGAGCTAAATATGAGTGTCACAGCAAAGGGTCTGAATACTTAGGACCATGTGATATTTCACTTTTTCTTTTTTACTAAATTTGCAAAAACATTTCTATTTTTTTTCTGTCAAGATAGGGAGCTGAGTATACATTAATGAGAAATAAAATGAACTTTTTTGCTTTTAGCAAATGGCTGCAATGAAACAAAGAGTGAAAAATTTAAAGGGGTCTGAATACTTTCCATACCCACTGTACATATGATAGTTGGTTGGCCATGAAACACATTTTGCATTTGGGCTTGTGTCTTAACATATTGTTTAACTCCTTGGCAACAATGATCCAAAGTTCTAACCTTTGCTCTCAAAACTGACCCATTTGCTGTGATTTACCTGTGGGAAAGGTTAAACCATTGTTTCTCCATATGCTAATTTGATATCTATGTGTTCATATATTCATATGTTTCTCTACTTGTCCTTTGTGAATTGAGAAATCTATGGGCTTTTTGATATGCTTGTTTTTAAATTTGGTCATGCTAATATACAACATTAGAAACTACCACTCTCATTTGGCTATGCGGATGGAAAAAAAATTATGGCTCCTGAAAAATGGAGGAAAAAACAAAAAATGTAGAATTGTCATATCCTCAAAGGGTTAATGACATGCTTCTGCTAAAGTGGTATATTTTTCACTTACTGTATAAGTTAAGGAGACAAAGTATATATTTTTAATGATTTAGCTTAAAGATTTCTCATTGCTTTTATTTCTATACTAGTGTAGTTTACCCCTTTCTTTGGCATAGCATATGAACTATATCTATAGTAATTCATGGACTATTTCATTCACTTATGCAGAGGCTACAGTGAACTGCGCTGAGATAAAAAAAAGTAATGTGAATAATATTCTAAACATTATTCCCTCTAAGCAGAAAGACAATTACTTAATCCTTTTGTAATGGGGGGAGTTTTGGGCCTTTGTGACCTGAGCAAAAGTTCACCTTTTAGAGGGCTACAATTTACAGATTAAGTTTTTCTTTGATATTTTTAGTCTATCATAAAATGTGCTGTTTCTTTTTTTTTATAGGACTCATGAGTATTTTTAATTATTTAAACTTGGAGAGGATATTAATTCGTTTTGTACAGATGTGTCTACCCTTAAAGGGGTATTCCCATGAATATAATCATATCTATATTTGTAGATAATTAAAAGTTAAACATTTTTGCAAATATAAATAGTTAAAAATTCTGCAGAGTTTTAAAGATTTTCTCTAACCATCTTAGTGGTGACAGTCTGTTGTCTTGATTGGTTACCAATGGATACAACCACAAATGCAGAAACTTTACAAGTCTGGGACTTGTCAAAAACCCAGCCATGATTTTCTTATTGTAGCCAAGTTATCAGGCAGGAACACTACATATATAAGAAGATATCCCAGCCACAATAAGGAAATCATAGCTGATTTTCTGACCTTAGGAAGGTCTTGCATTCATGGTCGTATCCACTGGCAACCGATCAAGACAACAAGGCTGTGACCACAAGATATTTAGAGAAAATCTTTAAAACTCTGCAAAATGTTTTATTACTTATATTTGCAAAAATGTTTAACTTTTAATTATCTACAAATTTTTAAATGGTGATGTTCGTGAGAATGCCCCTTTAACATAGCTCCAATTTAATTAACGACTAGAATTTCTTATCAAACCATTTGAAAACAATACCACTAAAAATAACAAAATCTGGAAAATCTGCAATTAACGACACAATGGCTGGAGGGCCACACATAAACAGATATAGGAGTGAATATCACTTTGTGTTATCATATCACTTTTTGATAACATATTGAGAAAAGCTGGTAATCTAGCGACACATATCTGGAAATGTCCAGTCATGTGAGCACTCTTTTTGGGGAAAAGTGCTTTTTATTTGGTTATTGTTTTTCTAATTGTATTTCTTTTTAATCATTGTATTTTTTACTTTCTGCAGCTTTTTAATTAATTATTTATTTATTTATTTATTTATTTATTTTTCAATTTTTTTAAAGGAATACATTATCTATATATTCCCTGATGTCCTCATGTGCAGTACAGATCACACTGTATATGCAGTGACAATTAGTTCCAGAACAACGATCATGTTACAAGTGCATCTCAATAAATTAGAATCTCATTAAAAAGTTATTTTTTTTTTTTTTTAGTAATTCAATGGAAAAAGTGAAACACATATATTATATTGAGTCATTACAAACAGCGTGAACTTTTTCAAGTGTTTATTTATGTTAATGTTGATGATTATGGCTTACAGCCAGGGAAAACCCAAAAGTCATTATCTCAGACAATTAGAATAATTAACCCAAAACAGCTGCAAAGGCTTCCTAAGCATTTAAAAAGGTCCCTTAGTCTGGTTCAGTAGGCGACACAATCATGGGGAAGACTGCTGACTTGACAGATGTCCAGAAGGCAGTCACTGACATACTCCACAATGAGGGTAAGCCACAAAAGGTCATTGCTAAAGAAGCTGGCTGTTCACAGAGTGCTGTATCAAAGCATATTAATGGAAAGTTGAATGGAAGGAAAAAGTGTGGTAGAAAAAGGTGCACAAGCAACTGGGATAACCGCAACCTTGATAGGATTGTTAAGAAAAGGCCATTCAAAAATTTGGGGGAGATTCACAAGGAGTGGACTGCTGCTGGAGTCAGTGCTTCAAGAGCCACCACACACAGACATATCCAGAACATGGGCTACAAGTGTCGCAATCCATGTGTCAAGCCTCTCATGAACAATAGACAACGCCAGAAGCGTCTTACCTGGGACAAGGAGAGAAAGAACTGGACTGTTGCTCAGTGGTCAAAGGTGTTGTTTTCAGATGAAAGTAAATTTTGCATTTCATTTGGAAATCAAGGTCCCAGTCTGGAGGAAGAGTGGAGAGGCCACAATCCAAGCTGCTTGAGGTCTAGTGTGAAGTTTTCACAATCAGTGATGGTTTGAGGAGCTATGTCATCTGCTGGTGTAGGTCCACTGTGTTTTATCAAGACCAAAGTCAACGCAGCCGTCTACCAGAAAATTCTAGAGCACTTCATGCTTCCCTCTGCCGACAAGCTTTTTGGAGATGGAATTTTCATTTTCCAACAGGACTTGGCACCAGTCCACACTGCCAAAATTACCAATACCTGATATAATAACCACAGTATCACTGTGCTTAATTGGCCAGCAAACTCGCCTGACCTTAACCCCATAGAGAATCTATGGGATATTGTCAAGAGGAAGATGAGAGACACCAGACCCAACAATGCAGATGAGGTGAAGGCTGCTATCAAAGCAACCTGGGCTTCCATAACACCTCTGCAGTGCCACAGGCTGATCGCCTCCATGCCACGCCGCATTGATGCAGTCATTCATGCAAAAGGAGCCCTGACCAAGTATTGAGTGCATCTACTGTACATACTTTTCATTTGGCCAACATTTCTGTGTTAAATTATTTTTTTTACAGTTGGTCTTATAAAATATTCTAATTTTCTGAGATAATGACTTTTGGCATTTCCTTGGCTGTAAGTCATAATCATCAATGTTATCATAAATGAACACTTGAAAAAGTTCACTCTGTTTGTAATGACTCAATATAATATATGTGTTTCACTTTTTGAATTGAATTACTAAAAAAAAAAAATAACTTTTTAATGATATTCTAATTTATTGAGATGCACTTGTACTCACTGTTATAGAAGAGAAGGTCTGAGCATAATTCTTATCAGGGAACTCTGATCAACACACCTCTGTCTTCCACAATACCATGTAACTAAAATACATAGTAGAAGGAACAAAGTGCACTCTAGATTGGTAATTAATGATATACTAACTATACTTACCACAGGGGCTTGAGCAAATAAAATATGTGGATACAAGCACTGTAGAACTGCCAACCTCCAGCTTTGCCCCATTTTAGACTCTACTGGGGCTGTAATACCTTCCATTCATTAATAATATTTAAACATGTTCTATAAAATGATTTATTGCATTTAGTGCTCTATATTCATCTATATAACCAGATATAAAATATACTCAATACACAAACAATGATGGCAAAGATCTTATGTTGATCAATCCATCCATAGTACTAACAGAAGTAGTCCATATGACAGATTGATGATATTACAACGTTTTGGCTAGCATAGATCTTTTTCAAGTATAATCTCTAGAAGTACCACATTCCATGAGAAAAATATAATAGTGAAGCATGGTGTAACTAGCAAAGACTGAGCCCCATAGCAAACTTTTGACTTGGCCCCCCCACCCCCACACGACATAATGCCCTCTTTCCTGGCCCCCACATGGTAAAACACCCCATTTATATACACTGTAATGTCCCAAAGTGGCCTTCAGACATTATAATATCCCATAACGGCCCCTCCACACAGTATAATGTCCCATAGCCGCCCTTCCACACAGTATAATGTCGCACAGTGGCCCCTCAACACAGTATAATGTCACATAGCAGCCCCCGCATACAGTATTATGTCCCATAGCTGTCCCTGCACACAGTATAATGTCCCATCACTGCTCTTCCATACAGTATTATGTGACATAGCAGCACCTGGTAAAGTAGTAAAAAACAGGGTATGTATGAGCGCTACTTAATCAGCCAGACATGTATTAAAATGAAACTTGTTTTATTGGATCACAATGTTACTCCACAAGGTGACAATATAAAGTATGGCAACGCGTTTCGACGTCTTAACTGACGTCTTCATCAGGCCAACTAGATAAGAATCAAATAAAACAGTGGTATAGTATAATGTATAATAAATAATATAAGATATAATAAAAACATTGTTATACATAAGAAACAATCTACATGTATATACATAGACACACACAAACACATGTATGCATGTATGTACACACATATCCCAGCACACATATAAATGTACACATATGGTGGCAATCAACAAATGGTTAATGTATAAATAAGTAAAATGAAAAGTGAATGGATTGGTATAAGAACAAATATGGGTTAGATAGATATGAAAAATGGTTATAGTTAATGAGAAAGAGGAGATGGAGGATATATATGGTACCAAGATTAGATGATTAGGTAGATAATAATAGAATAGGGGGATATATATGAATACGTCTAGGAAATAATTGTAATAAATGAAAAGAAGGGGGGAGGGATATGGTTGTGACATACAATAGATGAATGAGTAGTCAATACATCTGGTTGTTTATAAAAGGTGGTGGAGTGTGAGAGTATATCTAATTGATACAATAAATAATTAGGATAGGGATGGGATAGTTGATAAAAAATGGAGTGAAGGATAGTTGATGAAAAAATGGATAATAAGCAGGAAATTATTTATTTATTGCTCATTCATCTAACCATCCATGTATCTATATAAGAAAAGAACACTGTCCCTACTGTGAAACATGGAGGAGGCTCTGTATGTCCTGGAGCTGCTTTGCTGCATTTGGCACAGGGTGTCTTGAATCTGTGCAGGGTACAATGAAATCTCAAGACTATCAAGGGATTCTAGAGAGAAATGTGCTGCCAGTGTCAGAAAGCTTGGTCTCAGTCACAGGTCATGGGTCTTGCAACAGGATAATGACCCAAAACACACAGCTAAAAACACCCAAGAATGGTTAAGAGGAAAACTATTCTGAAGTGGCCTTCTATGAGCCCTGACCTAAATCCTATTGAGCATCTTTGGAAGGAGCTGAAACATGCTGTCTGGAAAAGGCACCCTTCAAACCCGAGACAACTCATGAGCAAATTGCTCCAGGAGTGGGCCAAAGTGCCTGTTGAGAGGTGCAGAAGTCTCATTGACAGTTACAGGAATCGTTTGATTGCAGTGATTGCCTCAAAAGGTTGTGCAACAAATATTAAGTTAAGGGTACCATCATTTCTGTCCAGGCCTGTTTCATGAGTTTTCTTTTTTTAAAAATTCTGTTGAAGCATGGTTGAAAAGCAATGTCTGACTTTCATTTGTTCATTTTCATAGAATTTTTATATATTATTACTTTTATCAGATTCAAGTTATTTCTGTGACCATTGTGGGTTTTTCTTTCATTAAATGAGAGGTACCAACAATTTTGTCCACGTGTGTGATAGCTTTCACAAAAGTGTTCTTATTCAAAACCTCACAGTGGTATCATATATAAAAAAAACCATATATTAGGTTTTATTGCTTTAATTTAGAAGAAAAGAGTGGCAAAACTGAACTCAAAACTCCAGTGCTTTTAACACCATACAGCCCAGGTTATTGAGGGACAAGCTGGGCCTTGCTGGAGTGGACCACCACCTCTCCAACTGGATCCTAGACTACCTCACAAATCGACCTCAATACGTGAGAGCCCAAGACTGTGTGTCAGGTACCGTGATCTGTAATACGGGGGCACCTCAGGGTACGGTTCTCGCCCCTTTCCTCTTCACACTGTACACTGCAGATTTTAGGTGCAACTCATCCAGCTGCTACCTACAGAAGTATTCTGACGACTCTGCAATAGTGGGTCTCATCACAGATGATGAAGACAGGGAGTACAGAGAACTGAACCAGGATTTTGTGGACTGGTGCCACCGGAACCAACTGAAGATTAACGCGGGGAAGACCAAGGAGATGGTGGTGGACTTCCGCAAAGGCAGAAGCCCTCCTAAACCAGTGGATATCCTGGGGACGGGCATCGAGATTGTGAACACCTATAAGTACCTGGGTTTGCTCCTTAATAATAAGCTGGACTGGGCAGATCATATGGAGGCCCTGTACAGGAAGGGCCACAGCAGGCTCTACCTGCTTAGGAAACTGAGAGCCTTTGGAATCCGGGGGGCACTTCTTAGAACTGTCTTCAACTCGGTAGTGGCATCAGCCATCTTCTTTGGAGTGGCCTGCTGGGGGAGCAGTATATCAACCAGGGACAGAAATAAACTTGACAAGCTGATTAGAAAGGCCTGCTCTGTCCTGGGGAGCCCACTGGACCCAGTGCAGGTGGTGGGTGACAGAAGGATACTGTCCGTGGTGAGCTCCATGCAGAAGAAGAAGTCCCATCCCATGCATGAGACTGTGATCGCGCTGAGCAGTACTGTCAGTGACCGACTGCTCCACCCTAGGTGTGAGAAGGAGCGCTATCGGAAGTCTTTCCTCCCCACCGCGGTTAGGCTGTACAACCAACACCGACCTAAGCGGAGATCATTACACACAGAGAACTGAAATATCTCTCTGCCTGTTAAATCCCCCCCCCCCCCCCGCTACTTCCTATCTGGCTATCAAAGTAATGCCTCTTACCTTGGAACATTCCTGAGCATGTTGTATTTGTATCTGCTTATCTTTGCTGCTGTAACCCACTGAATTTCCCCATTGTGGGACTATTAAAGGACTATTATTATTATTATTATTATAAACCAAATCAATTGTTTGTTATTTGCTTCTCAGATGTAAAATTTAGCCATGATGGATTTGAATTGTTTGCAGGTCTACAGTTTTCCATATTCCTCTTTTTCTTTTTTTTTCTTTTTTGCAGTTAGCAATAAATGTAAAATTCATCATATGATATATTCTATTGTTATGGTGATTCAATGTCGTGAAGGATAAAGTGAACTTTGACTATGACGTATTCTTGTTGTACAAAACAGGAAACGGACTATGAGAAAAGTCTTATTTCTAAACTAAACGACTTCATTGCTTGGTTAAATTCTTCGCTTACTGGTATATTGTGTTTGCGTTAGGGAAACCCTATTTTATGACTGTACATAATAGCTCATTGACAGTATGAATACCACAGCTGTCACTTCCTTCCATGTAATAATCCTTCATGAGAAATATTCACTCCTTCCAGGCAGATTTATTTGTCTGCTAACAAAGTGACACAAGCATGGCTAAAGCAAGCAGGCTGTCTTCATGGAGTGCAAACCCTTCTGACCCTTGTGACATGTCTTATCGAACACATTCAGCACTCATGTTTTATTTGGTTGCTCATAGCTATGACTAGGACAAGCATGAATCAGTGCAGCGTGCAGTGTAACATGTTAGCAAACACTGACTGAGCAGATTTTTTTTGAAACACTTATTAAGCAGACACAGACAGACTAGGGGTTTTCTGTAACTTCAGGCTATGCTTGTCTGCATCTTTTTCCCAGTCTATAAACCTATTTGAAAAATCCTGTTCTGTTTTAGTTTATTTCCTGTCAGTATTCCTATGCAGATAAATGTTTAATTATATTATTATTATATATTTTATTTGTACTGCTCAACATTGTAAAAAATCTCTATTCTATTGATATCATGGACTGTAGTATTAGTGGTGGTGGTGGTAGGGAGTGTTGTTTATGCATACCAAGTCTTATTTACAGGGCAAGGGATGTGTATTTATATGGGTGAGATATAAAACTAAAAGTCCACCCCTTCATGTCCCTACTGTCTTTGGTATCATCACTCAGATACTCAGAAACAACAAAGCATTACTTGTACTCTATGGAGCACATTTATTGATAACATTGTTTTATACACAGGTTACTGTGGAGTAACTTTCACCAGAGAAATGGCATAAGTAATCTTAAATATTTTATCCTTTAAAGGCTCAGCTGCTTATCCATTAGAGCCACCCATGTCCAGCTCATTGTCTAAGAAACTGGCGCGATGGACAAAAATATGCCTAGAATGATGTCTTTTCATATGGAATTTTTGCTTAGTAAATGTACCCCTATAAGTTTGTTATCTTAATGTCAGAGATTTGAACCCTCGCTAGGCACATGAGCACACATGATCCTGAATATGGCTGTGAAAAGGGAACTCCACTAAGACACTTGGCTACAAAGGAGTGCCCTCTAACACCCACACCTCCACACAAATAGCTGCCAACACCCACCACTTACAGTAGACGAGACATCAATATACCAAGTCCACTCACATCTGATCCCTCTAGCACTACACACGATCCTCTAGAACAGGGGTGAGCAATTAATTTTCCCATGGGGCCACATGAGAAATTGGAATGGTTTTAGAGGGCCAGACTAATATACTTAACTCAGTTCCATCCAATACCTATATACAGTATATATACTATCCCTTCATAAAAAACATTAAATGAAACATTACAATGATTCAATGAAAATGTGGAGGACCTAATTACATCATTATTTAATGATGAGATGATGAACTTGTGATGAACTTTAATGAACTTGTGATTGTTCAGTTTAGAAAATTGTAAACTTTTGCAGTATTTAAAAAACTAGTATCACATCCTGACTGACATAAAATAGCAAGTTTTTCACAGACCAGCATCCCTATAACTTAATAAAGAACAGTAAATGAAACATTACAGAGAGAAATCTAGCTTGTTTTGGGCTTGAACAAGTGCATTGAAGTCAGGTTGAATATCCGAGGTGGATATGCGAAGGACAGCACACAAGTGATCATCACTGAGAGAGGATCTGTATCTGGATTTGTTGAACTTCATCACTGAGAATGTTTGTTCACATAGGTAGGTAGATCCAAAGAGAACAAACATCTTCTGAGCATACCTCCCTATTTACCCCCCACACAGCATATGATCCCCCTATTTATGGCCCTCATACAGTTTATGACACCTTTTATACTCCCCCACACATTATCTGACCCCTTTTTTAAAGCCCACCCACAGTATATGACCCCCTGTTATCTCCCCCACCCCCCACACAGAGTAGTGGCCGATAATTTTTACTCACCTGTCCATGCTCCAGACCTGGACACCCTCCGCTGCCACCTCCAGGATGCGCTGTTGCCGACGCTGAAGAAGGCCAGGACACTGTACGTAGCGTCCCGACGTTCTTCAGCTACATGACGTCAGTGTAGCGCCGCCTAGAGGAGGCAGCACAGGGCAGCCAGGACAGGAGCGTGGACAGGTGAGTAAAAGTATCGACAGTGGGCCGGTCAGAGATAGTTAGAGGGCCGGATGTGGCCCGTGGGCCGTACAATGCCCAGGTCTGCTCTAGAACATTGATATACAAAAGGTAATTCTGCATCTTAATCTCAGAGCCAAGGAAAATTCAATTTTAAGATTTAACATACACAAAAAAAGTTCAGTGTTTACAGTTACAAAAGAAAAAGGTATAATAATAAGCTATTCATATACACCAAACAGTATGCAAAGCAAAACTGAGTAAAAAAAAAAAAGTTATTTGCTACATTTTGAGATGCACTAATAGACCAATGTACAATACATTTGTGCTATTTTTGGCCTCATTTGCCACAAGCCCGACACTTTTCCTTTATGTCATTGGCATTATGGGGGTGGCTTTGGAGTCAAGAGTGTGTTTGACACATTTATGAATTGTGAGTTTTTAAAAAAATCACAAAAAATATTGCATTTTTAGTCTGGGAGGAGGAAGGAAGACATATTAATATGAGTATATATATATATATATATATATATATATATATATATATATATTAAAAACCTTTAATGTCCCCTAAACCAGGGGGCGGTTTTTTTTTTTTGAAAAAAGGGCGCTGCTGGTGGCAGGAAATTTTTTTTTTTTTTTTTTGGGTTTTTTTTTTTTGTTGGGGGGTCTTGACAGCCCAGCATCATCTCTTGGCAGGGGAACATATGGGTTAGAGGACATGAAAGGTCCTAATTGAACAATGCTATAAACGTTTGGTTTTCTGTGTGTGTGCTTGTTTTCCTCTCTCTCTGTGGAGACATTTGTCCAGTGAGTTTATTTAATAAAATGGTCAGAGAAGGTCAATTGAGTAAACAGTTCATCACACCATTGGTGCTAGATAAAATAAAACAAATAAAACATACAAAAAGTTGAATAAAATGTACCCTCATGATATTTCCCCCCAGATATCTCCTCTGCCTAAAGTCTAAAAGTCTCTCCTCAGCTCCACATACAGCCACCCTTTCTGCTTGCTGACCTCAGCTTAGGAGTTTCTCTTTCATCCCCTGGTGCATCACAAGGGACTTAAGCCTGCTAGTGTTCAGACTTGTCTGGGCCCACACTGACACTGGGCTTCATACTGACATTTGGGGGGCAGGTATCATGCGGGTAAATTTTATTCAACTTTTTGTCTGTTACTCAAATGATTGTAATCCAGGGGATCTGCAATGCTGTAAGTATTCAGAAGTAACCCCATTTATAGCGGCCTGCTGAACAAAACACAAGGTAACAGAGACAGACGGACACCACAGAAAAAAAGTTCCATAGTAAGAACAGGTGGGGTCATAAATCGGACAGAAGAAAATATAGATACTGTAACAATTCTTGCTCCTCCTCCATGCTCATAGTGCTTCCCCATCCTTACAAGTACTGTAAAGGGCCACAAAAGTCTATCTGTAGGATTATTATAATATAAACAACATATTTCTCTTTACCAATAAAAGCGTGCATGTTCTGAATAGATGGGTAAACCTCAAGATTATATTCTCTAGTGAGAAACAAACACATTTCTTTGTAAACACATATAGAACTGTGATGCAAATCCATTTAAATATATATATATATATATATATATATATATATATATATATATATATATATATATATATTTTTTTTTTTTATGTGTATATATATATATATATATATATATATATATATATATATCATTAAATACAGATAAAGAACTCCAGATTTGACAGACATAGCCATATAATATGGCAACGGCACATTCTTTGCATACCATGTAAAAGCAGATTTTTTTTTTACTTTTAGGCCACATGTTATAGAGCAGGAGAAGCTGAGCAGAGGAAGATATACTTTTTTGGGCAATATTTAGTATAAGTTGTATATTATTCATTAAAATCCTTAATCTTTTGATTCTTAGGAGTCCAGTTGGCAGTGCTACTTAGTGATTGACAACTATCATTATATGCAGAGTCATACAAGAAAGACTGTCAGTTACTGAGAAAGACCACCTACTGGACTCCTAAACATAGAAAAAGTAAGGATTTCAATGAATAAAATAAAACATATATTGAATCTTTTTCCTTCTGCTCTATAACATGCTGACTGCAGATCAAATACCATATTTAATATGACAGGTTTCCTTTAAGGGCAAAGGGATTTTTTTTTTTCATTTTTGCCTTCTCACATCCTGTCAGTCATAACTTTATTGTTTTTAAGACTAAGTAGCTATTTTAGGCCTTGTTTCTACAGGTTGAGACATTTATTAAGGTATGGTTTCTGTGTTAATACATGGTTCTAGTTAGTTTTCATAATTTTTGCTATGGAAAAAAGCATAAAAAGCTATTCTGACATTGATTTAACATTACTTCTATGGTGTTCATTGTTAAAATTACTAGAGGTATAACTATCATACAGATCAATATCAGTGTGGGGATGAATAATTGTATATGTATATGTTTAATGTTTTTTGTAACTGACAAAAAGTTATTTTAAAAATGATTTGTTAATCTTTTAATTTATTTACATTTTTTTTCTAGTCCCTTTAGGGACTTTAACTTTTGACTATTTTTTGAGCATATGTGTGACTGTGGGTTATACATATAGGTGAGAACAGCTCTTTTATTATTTATATATTTTCTTTACTTGTATAGCGCCATCATATTCCGCAGTGCTTTACAGACATTGTCAGTCGCTGTCCCATATAGGGCTCACAATCTGCATTCCCTGTCAGTATGTTCTTTGTCAGTTTTCTGTAGCATTATATCTCACCCATATACACATCCCTTGTCATGTCTTATCCTTGAATCTTCTCAGTCTCCTCAGCTCCCTGTACATATTGCTTTGATTGAATACTTTCCTCTAAGGTGTCTCTTCAGACTCACTCATGTCTTCTTTAGAGCAGCTCTTCTAACCCTCCTTAATGTCAGCACAGGGCTATTTCCCCTCTCCTTCCGCCTTCATTCTAGATCTTTCTGCATTGTTCTATGTTGGGCTGTCTGAGCATGCTCAATACAATCTATCACATTTAGTAATATATTCATTCTACAACTGTAAGTTTACACCTCTTACATTGAGATGATGTAGATGTATGTCATTCTGCAGGAATAACACCTGTGCTGATGCTCTACATCATTTTTCAGAAATGAGTTAACACAGGGTCATACTAGCCTACTAGAGTACCAAAGAATGGGACTGAGATTCAGTACAGGGCACAACTGCATATATATAGTAGAGATGATAGGTCCGTCCTTCAGGGTTCTCAACATAAGCTTTATATAACCCCCACTAAACCACCATCTATACCTCATAGGGCAACCAAATGTTGTCTAATGGTGTCACAATGCCGACATCCTGCAGAAGTTAACTTTTTTTCTTATGCAAAGAGGTCAAGGGGGTTGAGAACTAATATAAAAAGTCAAGCCCTCCCTACCCCAACTCAGCCCCTCTTCTTCTATTGATGTCCCACAGCTCTAGCTCAGTTGTGGGGATGTTAACAGGGCTGAGGTTTGAGCATGTAGGTTATGTTAGGGCATGACTTCTTCTCTCTGCTCTCCACACCCTTGACTTTAAGGGCCTAATTTCCATAATGGATAAAAGTTATTTTTGGGACAATGGCGGCATTGATCTGGCTTTATAAGTAGACTGTTGGACAACACAAAAAGATGCCCTGTAAGGTACCAATAGTGGTTTTAAATCAAGCTGGCAAGAAGTTCCCTTTAAGCATACTGTATACATCAATTTCTTTAAACCAGGAAACACCCTTATTGAAATGTTATGTCACACATATAGAACAAACATATGACTCAACCCACCAAAATCAGGCAAGACAGACTGAAGAGAAACTGTCTCACCTTAGAGGGAACCTTTCCTTTAACTAGTTAGTTATGTCTGTTAGTTATTCCCTCTGATGACCCCTCTGACTGTTTCAAAATGTACTCATTTACATACAGTGGGTATGGAAAGTAATCAGACCCCTTTAAATTTTTCACTCTTTGTTTCATTGCAGCCATTTTCTAAGAGCAAAAAAGTTCATTTTATTTCTCATTAATGTACACTCAGCACCCCATCTTGACAGAAAAAAAAAACAGAAATGTTTTTGCAAATTTATTAAAAAAGAAAAACTGAAATATCACATGGTCATAAGTATTTAGACCCTTTGCTTTGACACTCATATTTAACTCACTGCTGTCCATTTCCTTCTGATCCTCCTTGAGATGGTTCTACTCCTTCATTGTAGTCCAGTTGTGTTTAATTAAACTGATTGAACTTGATTAGGAAAGTCACACACCTGTCTATATAAGGCCTCACAGCTCACAGTGCATGTCAGAGCAAATGAAAATCATAAGGTCAAAGGAACTTCCCAAGGAGCTCAGAGACAGAATTGTGGCAAGGCACAGATCTGGCCAAGGTTACAAAAGAATTTCTGCAGCACTCAAGGTTCCTAAGAGCACAGTGGCCTCCATAATCCTTAAATGGAAGAAGGTTGGGACGACCAGAACTCTTCCTAGACCTGGCCATCCAGCCAAGCTGAGCAATCGTGGGAGAAGAGCCTTGGTGAGAGAGGTAAAGAAGAACCCAAAGATCACTGTGGCTGAGCTCCAGAGATGCAGTAGGGAGATGGGAGAAAGTTCCACAACCTCAACTATCACTGCAGCCCTCCACCAGTCAGGGCTTTATGGCAGAGTGGCCTGAAGGAAGCCTCTCCTCAGTGCAAGACATATGAAAGCCTGCATAGAGTTTGCCAAAAAACACATGAAGGACTCCCAGACTATGAGAAATAAGATTCTCTGGTCTGATGAGGCGAAGATTGAACCTTTTGTCATTAATTCTAAGCGGTATGCAGGGCTGGCGTTAGGGGGGGCAAACTGGGCAATTGCCCAGGGCCCCGCAGTTTAAGGGGCCCCCTGCGCTACGCTGCCTAATCCGACACACCATGAATGATCAAGGACCGTCCCTCTCGTTTGCCGGGTCACTCACTGTGCGGGCGGGCGGCCGCTGGGCTGTGCGCTGTCAGTTTCTAGCTGTGCAGCGGCCGTGCGAGCGGGGACTTCAGGGAGGGCTCTATAGGAGCTGCTGAGTGTATCTCTCATACTGTTCCGAGAGAGCCCCGCCTCCGCCCCAGCCTCCAGTCCAGCAGGGGGTGCACGGCTGTAGTAAGTTTATCGAACATGCTCACCTCAGAGAACACTGCTGCTGACTCCTCCTGGGCTGCATAAACGTAAGAACGTAGTGCATAGCGTTCTGACGTCAGGAAGAGTCAGTAGTACTGTATACAGAGAGAGCAGCAGGTGTTTCTGGTAGGAGCATCAGTCAAAAAAAAGAAAGACAGGTCAGTCTGATTCTGCAGTAAAAATCTAAAGTGTTATCAAATCATATCAGTTGGGGGTATGACCACATGGAACCCCACTGATCAGGAAAATGCTAAATGGAATGGTAGTCGTGCAACACGCACCCAGCTCTATTCGTTTCAATGGGTGCGCCAAACATAGCCAAGAGCACTGTACTTCACTATCATCAGTGCTCTCATTGAAATGAATGTAGTGGGGTGTGCATTGCCAGACTACCATTTCATTCAGCATTCTCCTGATCTGTGGGGGTCTCAGTGGTCATACTGATCCATGTAAAAGGGATAATGAAAACCCCTTTGAGGCCGGGGCCCCACGTGACGTAAATGCCGCGATTTACAGTCAGAGCAAAGTGGATGGGATTCTAGCGAATCCCATGCCCACTTTGCGGTAAAAACCAGCACGGTTTTGGAATTCCCAGCATGTCAATTATACCCACGGAAACGCCGGCAGTTTTCCCCATAGATATAATTGAAACAGAAAGTTTGCAGAGAAAACCTCTACGAACTTTCTGTCTAAAGCGCTGCAGGAAGAACCGGGATGCGTTCCCTCCACGTTTTTTCCTGCAGCACTTTTTTGCTGCGGGATGCCACTTGGGGCCTTAGCCTAAGGCCAAGGCCCCAAGTGTCATAAACACCACGGTTTGCCCGCAGCAGAAAATCTCGGAAAACTGTATAGGGACTGGATAGGGAAAGGTCTGCAACGCTTTGCTTAAAAACCCATTCATTTGAATGGGTTTTTAAAGCAATGTGCGGGTGTGCGCTTACACCTTCTGCCCCGCAAAGCCGTTTTTTTTTTCTGGATACAAAGTCCTGCATGTCTGACTTTGTTTCCAGCGAAAAAAAACGCTTTGCGGCGCAGAGGGTGTAAGCGCACACCCGCACATTGCTTTAAAAACCCATTCAAATGAGTGGGTTTTTAAGCAAAGCGTTGCAGACCTTTCCCTATCCAGTCCCTATACAGTTTTCCAAGATTTTCAGTCGGATTCACGATGGACGGACTCCGGCGCAAATGTGAACCCACCCTCACTGTGTAGTGGATGGGATTCTAGTGAATCCCATCCCCACAGTGCAGGAAAATACATGCTGTGATTTCCAAAACCGCACTTTCTGTGAAAAGGGCTGTGGGAAAAACCGCAATGCGTTTTTTTGCTGCGGGACACTACATGGGGCCTTAGCCTAAACGGGCTGTCCAAGATAAACTTTTTTTTTTTTTTTTATTTGAGGTTGGGGAAGGTGAAAAAAATTATAAAAATAGCACTCACTGTCAGGATTCTTTATCCGGCTGCTGCATCTTTACCATGCCATCCTGGAAAGCTTTTGCAGTTTCAGAGGCTTCCTGGCTTGGTCCAGCTAGCAGCTGAGGGGGCCTAAATAAGACCACACCCTCCTGAAACATGGGTCGACTATTAGTTTGGCTTTCTTTTTTGTGTGTCTTCCTATATGGCTTATGACCTCTGGTTTGCTGCTTGGATTCCCCTTTTGCATCTGATTCTGCTGTGACATTACCGGCTGGATTTGTGACCCTTGGCTAGTTATATTGCTTCTGCCTCCTGTCTCTGCTAATTCATTCTCTCCTGGTTGTGACCCTGCTGTATGACTTCTTTTCTGCATCTGTGCCACTTTGTTAGTTTACTGAACTTTGTGTTGGTTTCTGCGGTCCGTTTATTATTAGTACATTTATCTGTTTGGCGACAATTCAGATCCCCAGATCCAGCAAAGTCCATCTCTTCTTGCAGTAAGCTCTGGTGAAGGCGTCTGGGGGTCTGTCTTGGCTCGCAGAGGTGTGCTAGTTGCAGATAGCTGTCTCTACTGCTCAGTTATCAGCCAATTTGTTGCTGTTGCTTTCATTGTGGCCTTGCATCTGCAATCTAATCATAACAGATTAGTCGGCCCAACTATTGCCCTTTAACATTATGGAAAAAATTCAGACACTCGTGGACCAGCTGCAACAAATAACCCAGCTAGTCCAAGATTTTGCTGAGAGGATTCTACAACTGGAGAAATCTGTCTGTTTTTTCTGCTGTTCCCAGGGAACCTAAGGTAAATCTGGCTGATAGAAAAAATTTTTTTGCTATCTTTCGTGAACGTTACAAGCTGTATTTTGTCTCCGGCCTTTCTATTCTGGTGATGAGCACCAATGTGTGGCCGTTATTTCACTTTTGCAGGGTGACCCTCAGGCCTGGGCCTTTTAATCCCTAAGCTCCAGAATTTTTTTTTTCTATGGACTTTTTTTTTTTTTTTTTTTTTTGCTGCAATAGGTTTACTCTATGCTGAACTTTATCTTACAGCCGTCGCTGAATTAAACCTGATTGTCCTCCACCAAGGTCATTGTCCAGTAGAAGATTATTGTTCAGAATTTAGTAGCTGGTCAGTTCACTCTCAATGGAATAATCCTGCTCTTTGCTGCCAGTTTCGTCAGGGCCTGTCTGATGCTATTAAGGACTCATAGGTAAACAACCCGCAAACCTACATCTCCGGATGACACCATGACTCTCGCAATTCGTTTGGAGCAGTGTTTACGTGATCACAAAACAGAACGATCCCATGAATCCACTCCTCTGCCTCCAACTGAGTTCATTCCTGAGTCACCCCATGAACCTATGCAGCTAGGATTCACTAGATCAACTCCTGACAGAACATATCGAAGGCAAAAAGGACTTTGCTTCTATTGTGGAGTTTCCAATCACTGGCTAAAGGACTGTCCTAAACGTCCGGCTTCAGAACGACTTCAGCGCCTAGGTGGTTCATGGGAGAGCTACCTAGGTGACCAGGTATGGTGTTTTTTGTTTTTTTTTTTTATTCTTGTTGGTTCTTCATGGTTATTTATTTATTAACATATCTCATCCACATCTATTGCCAAAACCAGGGGGATATAGGCGACGTTCACATAGAGTAATTTGCAGCTGATTTTGAGACAGATTCTTTCTCAAATTGGCTCTAAATTCTGACCAGATTCCGCCTATCATTGTTTTTTTCAATGGGACTTAGGCTAGGTTCACATCTGCATTCGGGTTTCCGTTCGGGGGGTCCGCTTGGGGACCCCTTGAACGGAAACCTAATCCGCATAAGCGGTTACCTTAGGAAACCTGCGGACCCCAACTATAATAGACTATAATGGGCCCGTGAGGTTTACGCCTGAAAAGGGTGAAAAAATGCGGAGAGAAAAGTCCTGCTTGCAGTGCTCTTCTCTCCGCATTTTTCATGCGGAGAGGGGAACAGAATCCCTGAACGTAATGCAAACGCACATGTGAACCCAGCCTCAGTGGCAGATGCTTCCTTTTCTAATTCAGGCCCTTAAATAAAGAAGCATCCTGCTCAGTCATGCCATGGATTCTGCCAAAGAATCCCTTTTGTTTGAGGCTAATCAGTGAGTAAACCTGCGGTATACAGCCAAAGATCTGCTTTAGCTTTCCACCATGTACAGGGCCAGAATTTGTAGAAGAATCTTAGGCAGAAAACTGCCTCAAATTCCTCTTCACTTTCCCTCATGTGAACGACCCCTTAGATGTGTTATTTATTACTATTTTGCAAGCTGTGAAACGTTACTAAATTATTTTAGTTTTACTTGCACTTTTACAGATGAATGCTTTTTGCACAGTGTTACTGCTTTAAGAAGCACATTCATCTTCATACATCTATAGATAGGTGTATCAAAAGATTTTGCACATCCAGTTGTTCCTAGTAAACTAGACAATAAAACTACTCTGGGTTCTGTGTGGGGAAGATGCAGAATTTAAAGTTCTAGTAATAACTTTTTGTTTATATTACATTGAATTTCTTTAATATAATAAAAAATATAGTTTAAAATTATTATATTTGTATTCAGTTACTGAATTGTGACGTTGGTACAGTATCTTAGAATTTAGGGCCCCACTTAAAAACTCGCCCAGGGCCCCATTTTGCCTAAAACCGGCCCTGGCGGTATGTGTGGAGAAAACCAGGCACTGCTCATCACCTGCCCAATACAATCGCAACAGTGAAACATGGTGGTGGCAGCATCATGCTATGGGGGTGTTTTTCAGCTGCAGGGACAGGAAGACTGGTTGCAATTGAAGGAAAGATGAATGCAGCCAAGTACAGGGATATCCCGGAAGAAAACCTCTTCCAGAGTGCTCTGGACCTCAGACTGGGCCGAAGGTTCACCTTCCAACAAGACAATGACCCTGAGCACACAGCTAAAATAACAAAGGAGTGGCTTCGGAACAACTCTGTGACCATTCTTGACTGGCCCAGCCAGAGCCCTGACCTCAACCCAATTGAGCATCTCTGGAGAGACCTGAAAATGGCTGTCCACCAACGTTCACCATCCAACCTGACGGAACTGGAGAGGATCTGCAAGGAAGAATGGCAGAGGATCCCCAAATCCAGATGTGAAAAACTTGTTGCATCATTCCCAAGACTCATGGCTGTACTAGCTCAAAAGGGTGCTTCTACTCAAAACTGAGCAAAGGGTCTGAATACTTCTGACCATGTGATATTTAAGTTTTTCTTTTTTAATAAATTTGCAAAAATATCTACATTTCTGTTTTTTTTTCTGTCAAGATGGGATGCTGAGTGTACTGTACATTAATGAGAAATAAAATGAACTTTTTTGCTTTTAGCAAATGGCTGCAATGAAACAAAGAGTGAAAAATTTAAAGGGGGCTGAATACTTTCCGTACCCACTGTAAATCTTATTTCATTATCCCCTTCCTCACCCTACCCTCTACTTACACTGTATTCGCTTGCACTCCATGACCCTTCTTTAACTGCAGTAGATATTTTAAAAATACATTTTAAGATCCTATGAGCTAATGCAGTAAGACAGCCTTTAGGTAAATGTACATTATGCTTGAATACAAACTTCAGCTTGCATGATTTATAGAATCAAGGTTAGGCAGTAGAGAACTCAACTGACCCTTTCTATATTTTACTGTACTATGGCGTATCACGGCTCATACTCCGTGTAAAGATTTCAAAAAAACTCCTTGAGGTCTAGGTTTGTCACGATTTCCTATTCAGCCCTGGTGATAGCATTGCCTGGGCTGGCAAGGACAAGATAGAGATCCCTCTCTTTGGCTGCATCTTAATAGGCACTAATCGTTGTGCTTTAGGGCTTAAATGGACAGAATCTAAGTTTAGTCTGATCACACCCACGCAGGACTGGGGCTATCAATCACAGAATCAGCCCAGCTCCTGAATGCATGGTCACAGATTTTTTGCCTGCATGATAAGGCATAAGGATGGATAAACTGGCATATCCAATGTAGTAGATGAGCACATATGTGTGAATGTGGGTTATACATATAGGTGAGAACAGTTCTTTTATTATTTATTTATTATTCTTACTTGTATAGCGCCAACATATTCTGCAGCACTTTACAGACATTGTCAGTCACTGTCTCATATTGGGCATTCCCTATCAGTATGTTCTTTTTTACTTTTCTGTAGCATTATATCTCACCCATATACACATCCCTTGTCATATCTTATCCTTGAATCTTCTCAGTTTCCTCAACTCCCTGTACATATTGCTTTGATTGAATACTTTCCTCTAAGGTGTCTCTTCAGACTCTCTCATGTCTTCTTTAGAGCAACTCTCAAATGACCCTTTCTATATTGTACTGCACTATGGTATCACTAATGAAATCACAATTGCATTACTCATATTCCATCTAAAGATTTAAAAAAATACATACAAAAAAATACATAGAAAGTTTTTTTTTTTAATCTGTTCTATAGTGCATCCTTCTAGCTAGGAAGATTAAGATTAACAAATATGGAAGTAGTCTACTGGGCAACTTTAAGCTTTCACTGCCCCATCCTCATTAATTCCCTCATCTAAAGCTTTGTTCACATCTATGCATCAGAGATACATAAGGAATTTCGCCCCCATGTATTCCTTCAGTGTATGCCACTGTAAAACCACACAGCAGTATATGTCGGCCATTGGCCACAGTGATAAAAATGTATAAAATAAAAAAACGTATGATATATTATAATGATATAATATTTTTATTATATTATTACTTTGATATATTATTTTATGACACCATACACACAGGCTAACAGTACACTCTTTTAGCCTCCGTTGAGTAAATAGGACATATAGTTACATTTGGCATATTGTATGCTCCAGAAGCTTTGCAAATGTGTTCACATAAATGCCATAGGTGTAAACAGAGCCTAACAATTGCACATGTCAGTCGCAACTTGTTAGCCTAGATTCACACAACCAAGTTTCACCAGTGACACTGGGTCTGTGTGAGTGCCGGATTTACAATCTGAACAGTGTACAGAAAGATGAACTCCTAGCCTTATAGTTGCTGCCCCCTGCGACATACTGTCCTGTAGTGAATACAGTACAGGACTCCTAACATCATACATAGCTATCATGCTAGGAGTCCATCTCCCTGCACACTGTTCAGGCTGGGAAATCCAGCACTCACACAGATCGAGTTTCACTGGCGGGTTGTGTGAATCTAGGCTTAGGCTAAAGCTTGTAGTATTACTGATTGATTTTATCAGTAGTATAAGACTGAAATACAACTCAATATATTTCTTTGGACTGCAGCTATAGTTAAATAGTCAAAAACAGCCAGTAGCTCTACACAAAGCCCTAACTTAACAAAAAAGATCTTTTGTCAAAGACCGCTTGAGTGGAATGACAAATTATTGATTTACTGCTTATAATTTCTTGCAAGACTCCTCTATTATCAAGTATGCAGATTAGATCTACATCAAGAGGAAGAAAGTTGTATCTCTATTGCCACTTACTGGAGGTAGTTCCCTATAATGCAATGCCCAAGTCTTTAACGGCTCTTGAAATGTGACTAAGTTGATTAGTCAAACCAGAGGGTTTACCAAGAAGCAAAAGAGACCCATGTGTAGACAGCTGTTTGAGAGTTCTTGTCTTTCATCAGTACTGGTTGGTTAGGTGAGAAGCCTTGAAGAAGGTCTAAGGGGGAATGCTGTATCGGGGTCTCAGGGGACCACCGACTTGCATAGGGATTAGTATAGGCCTGGCAGTGATCTTTGGGAAAAGATAGGCAGACAAGCTCTGCTACAGAAGGAAGAATACTGTCTCTCTTGTGATATACCATAATCATACATACTCTGCAATCCAGAACTTGCATAATTATTTCAGAGATGAATAACCCACCTCTGGCAGTGGCTTATCTGCCACAGAACAATTATTGGAAAGTTCCCTGTTCATATTAGACTTTTTGCCGATTTTGCTGAAATCATAAAGTTCTTCTGGCTTACCTAAGACAATGGTCAGAAGCCAGCTTTAGCAACAGTCATAACTACTTTGAGTTACTGCAGCAACATCTCGTTTAGGGGTCAAGTAAGTCAAATATGACACTATATGGTCCAAGAAATTTAAAATACTACTGAAAATAATTAAGGTACAGAGAGTAAGAGTTAAATAAGAATAAAGACGTTAAATAAGAATAAATATACATGTTAGCCCATCGTTATATCTATCAAGAGTCATATATATGGTGCACATTGAATTCCAACTAGCCAGATTTAGTAGTTACATAACTAGAAGTGATCAGTTCATGCAACAGCATAAGACGAACACCAATATGCCTACATAAACAAAAGAAATATAAACTCCCATAGACTAGTAAGATATAAGTACCATACAAACTGTTTTGATATAACCTATAAAAGACCTTTTCTAGGAATGTGTTGTACTATCAGGCATTGACTATATTAAAGCAACCTATTAGTGGTCTCTAGGGACACAAGTTACGCACTTTACCCTAACCAGCCTCAGTGCTTTCTAAACAATAAACTGTGTAGGAGTGGAAGTATAATAGACATAACAGATGATTCACAAAATTCTGAAGTGTCAAAGGTTTTAATATTTGGCTTGTTACATAATTCAGCTACAACAAACCACTCCCGATTCAATGAAGATAAACACTTGAATTTTCAATTGTTTCCTATCTGGAAGGCAGGAAATGAAATATCAGTCATAAGTATCAGCAGTACAAAGAGAAGGAGACCTTCCAGCCAGAACCATATCTCAACAGATCTGCTAGAAGTGTAACAGTGCTTCCTGTGCAAGCTGACCAATGTTTCACTAATGGTAAAAAACATTTATGAGTCAACACATAGGGCAGGAAGTATAGACTAATCATAGTGCTTGTTTAGAGTAGTCACTTTACTGCTTACCTTTGTCAATGTTTAACTTAATATCTGCAGACAACTTTGGGAAAAGTACACCATTTGTACTATGACCTCATAGCCAATGATTCATTGGGAGACAAATGATCATTGAGTATTCTTACAATATCCTAAAGGGAATGTGTGACCAAAAAAGGTAATACAGTAAAATCGATAGCTTGAACAAGATATTTAATGATTCCCAGTTTAATACCTAGGGAACTGTTTGCTGAGGATATAAATTATGAGGATAATATAGGACATAGAAGTGAATGGAGCACCATTCATGCAAGCACATTGGAGCTTAATTCACATGGAAGAGACATAGTCCCCAGCTCTCCTCATGGGGTCCTGGCTGTCCAACCTCCAGCAATGTGCCACTTATCCCCTATTCATAGGGGCTAAGTGTATTTCATGGGAGAACCCCTTTAACTACTCTTTCAGTGCAATAATATTTCCTGAAATTGCTTCTGATCCTCACCCAGCTAATTTTAGATTGTTCTTGTATTTAGTTTTTTTTATTAAATACAATTCCCTCTTGAACCTTATTAATATACCTTTAATATAGTTAAAAGTTTCAGTAATGCCCCCTTTCCCTTCTTTCCTCAAGACTTTGCAGATTAGGTTCTTTAAATGTCTCCTGGTATGTTTTATCAGCTGTTTTTAATGGACAGAGACCCTTTGTGTCCTGGGTGGCTGCTGAAGCCACCTACCTCTTCTCATTCCCATGGGTTAGGTTGGTGGTGTCAAATCACCGCATCAACCCACAGAAGACTTGTTTAGGGAATGCACTGGCTGTCCTATTAAGCCCAGTGCTGGTGTATTTGATAGAAAAACTAATTACTGCAGCCTGGATACTAGAAAAGAGTCTTTCTGGCCCTGGGCAATGACCATTTAAATACAAAAACACACACACATCCCCTAGGGCAATAAGAATTGGATATATAGTCTATAAGCATTTCATATACAATAATAACAATAATAATAATAATAATAATAATAATACATTTTATTTATATAGCTCCAACATATTCTGCAGCACTTTACAATTTGTAGGGTTCAAGTACAGACAAAAAAGATACATTACAAAGAAATAGTCAATTCACACACTGGGACTGAGGGCCCTGCTCGCAAGAGCTTACAATCTATGAGGTAGAGGGGGTGACACAAGAGGTAGCAGGGGCGGCATCAGAGGTAGCATTGCTTATACAATGGTCAGACAATTTTGTAATAGAAGTTACTGTCATTACACATATATATACAATCTACATCCTCTTCCCTAAAGACATCCCAGTATTTCTTCATTTTCATCTCACATCTCCCTTACACTACATTTTTAGTGTGAAGCACTTGGTCCAGGCCATAGGTTGCGCACACCCTTCTTCCCTGCAACCTGAAGGTCTTACAGGCTCACCTATTGGCCTTTCTCAGGCAATCCCTGGCCATCTATTCCTATTTATATCTGCTCTACCCTGGGTTTGGGACCTGAGCAAGTTTGTTAGGTTCATTGCATTGCTTGTTCCTGCAAGGGCAATACCTGATACCGGTGTACTGATCATTGGCTTAGTTTTAGACTTTGTATCTGTCTGCTATCCTAATCTGCCTGATACCAGTATACCAACTTTGGCTTGTCCTGACTCATGTCCATCCATCCAGTTCTGCCTCATACCTGTTGCTGAACTTGTTCCACCCCAACTCTGTTCCAGTCTGTAGATGTTCCTGATACCTGCTACCTACTCCTTAGCTGGCACCTTACCCAGCCCTGTCTGCCCCTTTGGTGCTGCGCACCAGAGTCTGTCTGATTCCTGGCCAGCTGCTACCTATACCAGAATCACTCTGAAAGGTAGTGACCTGGTGTTGAAGACTAAATCCCCATACAAGGGTTAAAGTGTGAAAACCAGGGAGACTACTTAGATAACACTCTTGGGAGTGCCCAATGCCAAACCAATTAGGTTACCTATGTTTATTTGTTCATATTGTAAATATTCTGTTAGAAACACCACACAATAGATGTTCACTGGCTCCTTCACCACCCCTCTGATAATAATCAGAGGTCCAGGAAGGTGCAGAATAAAAAAAAACAAAAAAAAAAAAAAACCTCATACTCACCTATTCAGTGCTCTGCCACATCATCTGGTTGTCAACATCATAGAGCGGTTTTACATCTGCTGCCAGGACAGTCGGCATGTCCCCATACACATTAGATGGTCACATTATTGAGTTTGGCTAACATTTATCAAATGTATATGGCCAATTTAAGTTTTTTGCTCTTAACCATTTTAACATACAAACTCTTTTACACCCAGGAGAAGGAAAATTCACCCTAGAATAGCACTGATTAAACTGCCCAGTGGAATGGCTTTTGTGGTGGCTGACCTCCAATGGCAATCAGACAGATCCCTGAATCATCCCAGTACATTACTACCAGTGACACTAAAGGTTGTGTTTCTCAAAAAAAAAAGTCTAACCATCTGAAATCTATCCACAATTTCAGGCACTACTAAATCATGTGGGAGCATATTCAATACCTTTTCAACTTGGAGAGTTTATTAACCACCAAGTTTGGTTTACTGTTTTAATATTAGTAACCAGCATATCACCTAACTTGTCCATCACATACATGTAATATATCTTCTGAATTCATGTTTTCACTCACATAAGAACGGGATAAAGATTGTATAGCAAAGAAGCCAATACAACACACCTTTAGTCTATGGCCATTCAGTTATACTGTTTTGTATTATAGGTCAAAAATCGAATCACATAATTCATATAGCTAAAGATTTAATACATGTAATAACATATAATGCAATAAAGCAGGTAAACACAAGCCCAATAAAAGAAATGAGCAAAGCAGCCAAAAGTAGAAGCAATGCATGGAGAACTAGGAAGTAGCCAGGTGTTCTGGTATTTTATTGTTTTTTCTCTACAGATATGGTTGATTATTTAACAACCTGAGATACTAAAAGGGGAAACCTCCTGTTGTAAGTCATGTGCATTTTTTTCAGCTTCACACACAATCTGTGTCAGATGTGTGCCTTTCTATCCAAGTCCACCTGGGCTTAGACCCAACAGACAATAAGCCGCCATAAGCGCCAGCTCATCTGCTGGAATAAGGTCACGCAAAATTTGCTTAATGTGTTTCCAAAAAGGGTCTGATCCAAGGGCAATAACACCAGATGTGAAAGGTATTACCATTATTGTTACATGTTCAGGAAATACTGAATATCATTTCTGTGAGGTCAAGTACCAATTACTCTGGCACTGATATTCCCTTATTGATATTATACTACCAGGGGTGCAAATAGAAAACTTTGAATAATAGAAGTCACCAAAATTTAATTTTTATTTAAAGGATCATAGGATAGCATGGGCAGAATACAACAAATTAAAATGTTCTTTTATGCAGGACCTTATTTATTTACCTTTTTTGTACACTGGAGTACGAAACACCAGTCTTAATAACCATATAATGAACTTACTGCTGAATGTAAAATAGTTATTGACGATAAGGATTTGTGTCCTATTTTGTAGATCCTTAGTACAGAATTAATGTTTTTGTTTTCAAAAACAAAAGGGAAATGGATTTTATATTTAGTTACTTTTATATGTCCATACCCATGGGTGGAGACTATAACACTACACTGCACATACTGTAAATCAATCTATAAAATGAAACTCTAGTATATGTCATGTGAATTGCAACATATTAAGAGTCTTCCTAGTATTCACTAGTAGTTGCTAAACTGTATTAAATTTGCAGTGTGAAAAACTGTAATTCTTAACAAAATTCATGTAAAGTTAAGGGATGACACATCTGTAATACTACTACTAATAATGGTAAACATAGATAACATCATTCAGTAAACTGCATGTACTAAAATAGGCAGGTTTCTGCACTAGGGGGAAATAAGCCAACAGATTCTGACTTTCAGTGGTAATACTACAAAAGTAGATACAGGCATTATTTTGAGTGTTGACATCAATGCAAGGACATATGGGAAATACAATGGAGAGAAACTACTAGGCTGTTTTGGTGCACCTTAGAGGGTGGGTGACAAAAATCCACCATAATGGGGCCCATTTCAGTCTTTGCTATGAAGCCTCTCTTTCTTCCTTGTTCACCACTATTAACAGGTGATAAGTACACAACAGTTTATGTAGCCCAACCAGTCTTGTTGGTTTAGCACTTTAAATCTAGCACTTTAAATCTAAAGGTACTATCTTGGAGTACATTATGGTATCACCATAAACTTGCACTGTTCAGGAGATCTTGCAGGGGGTACAATATCCACATGCCACATTAAGAACATTTGTCTCTAAAGTGAATGTCAATTATTTAGACATTATCAATAGATTCGAGCAAAAACAGTTGGTTACCATTAATTTCTTTCTGATGTGAAAAGTCTGTTTACTGTGCAAAGTCTGAATTCTACTTATTAATGAATTTCTACACAATGCATTCTTTGGATCCACTTGATAATTCAGTAAATTTGAATTTCTAACTGGAATGCTGGAAGTCAAAAGAGATCTATTTCATAGTGTCAACCACAGTTGGTATATGAAAAGGGATGCTCTGGATTATAAAATCATGACTACTTTCTTTTAAAAACAGTGACACACCTGTCCACGGGTTGTGTCTGGTATTACAGTTCAAACAAACAAAGCAATCAGTACAATCCTAACCATTGGGACAAAAGAATGCCTATCTTTGTTCATCTCCTGGGCAGAAGGAAGGAGGGAAGAAGGAAATGTAAAAAGTAAAAAACAAATGTATACATAGAAATTACAAGATTTTTCCTCTTTTAACATTTTAAAAATTAAACAAAGTCTGAACCAACACTGTTAATTACATTTAATAACAATACAACTGGAATTTATGGAATGTAATATCATATAATGAATTATAATGTAAAGTGTGTACGCTACAACTCTTGTGTTCTATAAGCTAAGAACTGTAACACTACAAAAGTTAAAGATGAATCTAAGACTGATAACCTTTCAAAAGCCAGAGAGATTCTTGCCCATTTTTTTGAAGTTTAACCTATGTTTTTTTCCTCTTTACACAGGAAACAATGCAAGGAAAGTGCATTAATCAATTTGCTCGGCAAATGTTTGTGGGATACTTGCTATTTATAGTTACATGAGGATATCGTCTGAGGTAAACACAGACATTTTTAAGTCCATACAAAAGCATTTGTCATAAATTAACTTGTGATTATTGTATTTGTGGAATTCTTAAATTCTTTGACGTGTTCAAGGCTTCTGGGAAGATGGTTTGTTTGTTGTACGTCATTTTCGGGAGGATGTGATTAAACAGGATACAAGAATTTTGAATTTAAACTGGGACTATCATGTCAACACCTGTGAACGATTTCTAAACCCATGTCAAAAATTCAGAAATAGAACCTACACTATGTCCTATATTGTCTTAATATTATGCTGTAAAACTATATTACAGGTTTTTAGCATATAAATGTATGACAAAATAATTAAAAATTAAAGTAATACTATCATGCTGTATGTTAATGTAATTTAGCTAATCAATTGGGCATTTTCCCTTTAGCATTGTTCTTATGTACAGTAATTCCAACTAAATAGCTTCAGTTTACTATATGGGGTACAATGTATGATTTGTTATGTAACAAGTACAATGTAGCAAAGTTTAACTTGACATATAACTTAAAGATGACCTTTTACCACCTCCACCAACCCCAATATGATATTCAGGCTCTCTACTGTCAGGGGATTCATCCTGTCAGCCCACCTGACAATAGCGAGCCTAATTAGCATAGTTGGGAATAGAGAAAAAAATTTCCACCGGAATCATTGGAGCAGCATCTATCAAAAAGTGCAAAGGATTGGAGTTAGTCAAGGTGGTGAAAGGTCCTCTGTAACTACAGTGTGGAACAGAACTTTATCTAAACCTTTTCAATGACTTTTCCAAGGTTCTTGTCCTGTTCTATGATACAATTTATATATAAAATCTAAGGGGCAGATTTACTAATACTGTCTAAATGTTAAACAGTGCAAACGTAGACTAGACAGTCTTAAACTGCACCAGATTTATCAAAGTGTATGGTGATGTTTCATAAATCTATTTTATTCTTAGACTGTCTCGACAAAGTTTACACCTCCTATTAGTGGTTTAAAAGTTCTTGGCACATTTGTGGTGCATTTTTGGCTCACGGTGGTACACCTTAGGCCACGTCCTTTTTGGTCAAATTGCAAAAGTATTTAAAACACTTGATAAATGTGGGGAACAACGTGCTAGACAGTTTTTTGGTGCAAATTACAACAAAATTCTAGATCATTTTGCTTCATAAATCACCTCCTTTGATTTTATTAAATGCATTTGCCTAGATAATTTCTTGATTTATACAGCAAACACAGAGCCTGAATGCTGTATTAACCTAGGTTAACTTTTATATACTTGTATATATGTTTTTAACCTTATGTTTTTACTATTTGTTCAAATTGTTCAGCTTTGTTGCAGTTTTTACATTTTTGGCTGGGTTGTTATTGTTGAATTATGTTTACAAGAGCTTTATGTTTTCCATAAGGAGCTATTACATATTTCATATGAAATTCGTTTCAGCATTTTGGTTGTTTCTGTTAATTTACTTAAACAAAGACCTCCAATAATAATTATTTCTGTGGGTCCTTCCACAGATTTGTTCTGTGGATCCATTGATGTATGGAACCCATCTAGGCTTGTTTATATGCCATAGAACAGTTAAGCATCTTAAATCCTAACCTATTAATGCAAAGGTCTTAATGAGAGCTTTAGTGGATGCCTTAATATTAAGTAGAGGGAGTATTTATTTCTAAGTGTAGCTTGACATTTCATGGCATATCCTGAATCTATCATTCTGTAAGTTTGGGTCAGTACACCAGCAGCTGGTCCAGGACACTCATCCATAATAATGGCACCCATAACATGTACGTGTGAAACTGACATGTGGCTCATTTTAGGGTTAAATTACAGCTGCAACATTCAGATCCTGCCGAGTTCTGCTGAACCAAACTTATTTAGGTCAATAGAGTCAGACAAGGCTTTGGTTTTATAACACACTGTGAGCTATGGCTGTCAATAATTGCTATTAGGACTATAAAAAATGATGGATTAGGATGTAAAAAAAATCAGTAGGCAAAACAGATTTATGGTAGGAGCAATTCTGTCTTTAGGAGCCCAATTATGATCCTCATTTTATAATTCAGTAGATACAGGAACTACCTTCCACTTTAGAAACTTCTGAAGGATATTATTGTACCTAGGATGCAGTTACTGCTCAATGCTTCCAGGAAGTGGATGTTGTGTGACTTGGGTGTGAAAGCTACTACTATAACAAATTGATTCTGCCCTGAAACACACCAGGTGCATGCAAGTGAACTTTGCAGAAATGTGAATGTATTGTACATATGTTAAACACTTTTATAATTTGCATTGATCTTGTTGATTTCTGGTCACAATACTTATTCATCCTGGAGCTAAAACATATGTGGAATTATAAAAGGAAATTTAATTAAATTTTAAACTTTGATATACTTCTCAGGAAAACACATCTTTAATATGACTATTTGCATCACTTTACACCAGCTGAACCAAAAAGAAATTATTATCAAACAGCTTTATGGCAATTACGCAGCCTGACCATCTCTATTACTTGTATTACTCTACATATGGTTTTCTCATAAAAAATACATCCCTTCTACTAAAATAAACCTTCAGAAGGCAAAGCTTTCAAAGCCAAATGATGCCTTGCATACTTTATGTATTACATATAAAAGAAATAAGACCTTTTATTTGATATATAAACAGCTAAAATAATAAAGTTCTATCATCACCATTTACACTTAATTGAAAGTGAACACCTTCCTATGTGACCAAATGGGGCTGTGCATTCATCATCTTTAGGGGCTCTTCACCTGACCATGTTCCATCAATGAAACACAATCCATGTTCAAACCATATTTCCCAAATAGACAACCCTATGAATTAGACTTTCACTGTTATGATGCAGTGAGTTCCCGAATAGTCATATCAATGTATTGAAATCAGAGCTTTATGTCAGTTTAATACATTAGTGATCCATCCGGCCGGCTGTGGTTACTCCAGTCATGTCCTGTTTTATAGACAGGACATGACTGTGTGAATGGCCCCTTATAATTGTGGAATGACTGTTTAGGCTTATGGACTGACAAATGAAGAACAACTTATCAACAACTAGATCTTAAGATTATTGATTGGAGGTTTTGCTGTTAAGTAGGTTTCCTAGAAGTGTAACTTAAATCTTCTGAGCCCCAACATATTATCTCTAACAGAGATACCGGTGCAGTACATTTTATTTCAGGTTCACATACTGTACTAAATGAGACTAAGTTGTTTGAATAGTTTGTAACCAAATACAAGTTAAGTTAAGGGTGGACATAGCTGTAAATTTCATAAATTGCCAATATACGTTCTAGCTGTTCCTATAAATTGCATGATAGAAATCTGACTGTTGCATTTCTGATTTGGTGATTGTACTGTACCCGTTGTAAGAGTGTAACTTTTGCAGTGACAAAACTGTCGTGCAGTGGAAATGTACAGTAACTTTAGAGAACTTGAAATGAAAGTCTCTGAAATATATAGTTTGAAAAGTACATATGGGGACTTGGCCCAAAGTAAAACTAGTATTTGTGGTAAATAGAACAGTCTCATTAGTCCACCCTTACAGTACACTCTAAACATGATGTCAGTTCACCAGGTTCAACCTTGGTCTAGATCAGGGGCAGGATAGGCTTTTTTGCACTGTACGCTGATTTAAGTTAAAAAAATAAAAAGTACAATGACACAGAGGTGCTGCCAAATGGTGCTTGCGGACACATGCGTTTAATGCTATTTCCCGGGACGCACCTGTATTTTCCCATTAGAGGCAATGAAAGTACATGTGCAGTCCTCAATTAGTGGTAAAGGTATGCGTCCAGGAGCACCATATGGCAGCACCCTCAGGGTGGTGACACACTATGTATCTGGATGCAGCTATAGCAACCAATTAATTTCAGCTGCATTTACTTATTGGCCATGCGGTAACAGCAAAACCACAAGGTCAGAAATTAAATGCAGCTAAAATGACTCAGTGTTTCACCTACCCCAATGTGAAGGCATCAGTGGCCGGGGACTGAATGTGGATATAGTCCAGTACATCCAACCCTAAGAGGAGCACCCTTACAATCAGGTAACTCCATGTACCTGACTTTAATAGCAATTAACCCCATAATGTACGTTACATTAACACCTGTGTATCTCACAAAAAGGTTACTAATATGTAAGAGATATGGAGATGCTAATTAAGTATTGCCATCATGAAGGTCCTTTATTAGTACTTCCAAATGCCTCAAATATTAGTAAACTCTATGTGAAGCACACAGGGGTTAATGTGATTGACATGATGGAGTTAATTGCTATTACTATGAGGCACATGGAGTTACTAAAACTAAATAGCCCCAAGTGCCTGACAATAATAGAAATAGTAACCCCAGCATGTACCTTTTTTTTTTTTTTTTTTTAAACTTTACTTACCTGTACAGTGGCTGGGGTATTAGGGGTTTACTGGTGGGAGCTCTCCTCCAGGCACCATTGCAGGGATGCACCGGACGGGAACACATCACACTGTAACAGACATTGTCCTTGCCTTCTACAGTGAAGTTCTCACAGTGAAACTTCGCCTCCTGTGCCTCTCTCTCCCTTCTCATTGGTGGACGGAGAGGGTGGTAAGAGAAGAGGGAGTGTCCTTTAAACTGTTGTAGCAGAGGCTCCTGTTAGGACGTTCCCTCCTCATTATCGCAGTGTGGGGGCTGTTATGACAGGGAAATATGCATGAGTGGCATGTGTGCCAGGGGTTGCCGACCCCCGCTCTAGATATTTGTCACTGATGGCCTTGCCTTATCTCACATTGACTACCTATTATTTGCAGTCTTTAACTCTGCGACTTTATTCTTATATACAGTATAGGAATAATAACTGTTTGTTACAGAAATGTCACTTTTATTTTTTGTTTTCTTCACATTCTTTTAAGCAACACATACAGTACCTATATAATAGGTGAGTCAAAGTTAATTTTGAATTGGTAATAATAACTTGCTGCAGGCTTAACTAGTCATTGAAAAGTTATTGACACGCCCAAGATAACACTCTGTGCCACAGTTTTTTTAACACATTAAGTGTGATGTTAAACTCTGCTACATCTGTAGCATTATCTACATTATCTGTTTCTTCTATGTAATGATCCTAAAGATAGGTGGGTCTATCTATCCTCTGAGAGGACTGCATTGCACTAGAGCTGCAGTCTCTTTATTATGAGGATCATATGTGTCCTAGCACTTACACTTACACCAATCAGAAAGGGATAGCATATCCTAGAACAGGGATACTCAACTACTTTTAGCAAAGGTCCCCTGACTGGGGTCTGCTATCAGCGGAAGATTCAGGGCTGTACAGTAGCTGAATGTGTTCAGTATTTACTGTATTTTTCAGATGATACAAAGCATCTAATTATAAAATGCACTTCAGGTTTAGACAAGAAATATTTGAAAAAATAATTTCATATTAATTTAACATTCCTTGGTGGTCTAATTGATATGGGAGTCAATGTCACTAACTGATATGCTGGGAAAGATAATATAGGTTTTTAGCTAATAGTTAAGGCACCCATACACAAAAGTCTTGTTACTGGCCTCCACATGATATAATGTCCTATTAGTGTATACTGTGTGAGAGGTACTAAGGAGCTTTAGACTGTGTGGGGAGCATTAACTAGCATTATACTGTATGGGGGTGCTAATGGAGCATTAGTGCCCTCCATATAGTATAATGCCCCATTAGTGGCCTCCCCATATTATAATGAGCTGTTAGTGCCCTCCACACAATGTAATTCTCCTTAGTGCCTCCCACACACTATAATTTTCCATTAATGACCCCCACATAGTATAATGCTCCTGAGTACACCACAAAGTGTAATCTGCCTTAATGTCCCCACAAACAATTGAAACAAACAGCCAGACATAACAGATTGTAATAAGGGCTCCAAGACTGCAAGGGAACCCAGCGATAAGTAATTGCCCACAGTTGATTAATGTGGCTGGGTATTGGAGTCTATGAAGATTTTTGTTGGGCGAACCTCATGGTTTTGTTTCCCGAACCGTAACTGCTATTATTATAGTCTGGGGTTTCTTTAGACCAAATATAGGCCTTGGCAGTCCCTGATGTTATACTGTGAGAAGGAGCCCAAAGAAAACCAGTTCAGTCATCCCTATATATGTGTTTATTTATTTTTATTTATTTATTTTCATTTTATTTCTGTAGGGGCCATTTTAGGACATTATAAAGTGTGGAAGGTTTAGTATGGTACATTATGCTGTGTGGAGGGCCGCTATGGGACATTATATTGTTTTTTAAGGGGCCGCTATGGGACATTATACTGTGTGAAGAGGCCACTATGGGACATAATGCTGTGTGTAGGGGCTACTATGGGACATTATACTGTGTGAAGAGGCCACTATGAAACATAATACTGTGTAGAAGGCCACTATGGAACATTATTCTGTGTGGGAGCCACTATGGAAAATTATACTGTGTGGGCGCCACTATGGAACATTATACTGTGTGGAGGCCATTGTGGGACATAATACTGTGTGGAGGGCCACTAAGAATTTCTATTCTGTCACAGGGATCTTTGGTGTGGATTTAGGGGGGCTCATGCTTTCTGAACAGCAGGAGGCTCATGGTACACTTAATCCAAAACATTGATCTTTTGATTGTTGCTTTTTTATAACTGATTCTGCGCAATAGTGACAGCAGGGATTGGCAAAGCAGCAGGGACAATTACCATTTTTGCTGCTAATGTAATCAGGGCTTAGGGGACAGTGATAATGTAAGGGTGAGGAGGCAGGGGTCCAGACAGCTGGTGGCAGCTATTCAGGTTTGGACCATAGTCCATCAGTTTATCCTGTCCTGGAATGATGCCATCACTCTTACAGGACCCTACTGTATTTTATGAGCATAAATCACTGCAATGCCCTGTTTCAGGTATGAATCCTAATATACTGTTGATGTAATGCATGCATTTCTTTGTATGGATATAGTCAGTGGAATTATATACTGTATAGCTCACTCAAATGTTCTCTGAATTTGGTAGCAGCATTGGAATGCTTTGTGAATTGTGCTGTGGTTACTGGACTGTTCATTGCATTGTATAGATCTTACTAAACTATTTTCTACTTTGAACAGAAGTCATTAGAATTCCTAATTTATTGGACATTCTTTGTTTCATAAAAGGCCCTAAGATGCTTTCTACATTGAATCATTTTGAAAAGAATGTTTGCTATATACAACGCAAGAAAAACTGCAGTTCTCACCCTTTTATGATTCTGCTACTTAAAGTGTAAGTTGGGGTAAAATTTTAAAACAGAGGTTTTTTTTTATAAAGTTTTCTTACTGTACATGCCTCTTCAATGGTACTCCAGGTATCCCCTGTTATTTTTATTTAATCCTCCTCTAAAGCCATTATCAGGGCCTAAATCTATTTGCACTAATGTTTCATGCCCATTGTGATGCTGTGTTCAAAGACATTTACAGTATGTACTTGTAAGTATCCTGTGTGTCACTATATGCCCCTATATGCATTAGAACATGTCACCATTTTTCCTTATTATGGAATGCATCTGTTGCCATGTCTCCCACTAATGCAAGAGTATAATTTCATGAACTAATGAAAAAAGCAACTTAGTTCTGGTATAGATCAGAAAGATACAGTATAGCATAAAAATTCTGGTGTACTTCCTGCATTAAATGCTCACAAGAATACATAAATATCATACCTAGGGTACTTTTCTTTTTATGGGGGTTTTCCTAGCTAAAAAATATGAATTACCCGTCTTCAGGATAGGTTATCAATATTAGATTGGGGACACCTGGAACCCCCATTAATTAGCCCTTCTAAACTGCTGATACACAGGGAATGGTGCAACGAGCAGATAGCCCTGTTTTCTGTGTAATGGCCAGATCAGCTACTGCAGATCATCTTCCATCCATGTGAATCTGAGACCTGATCTGCAGTGACTCACTTCCACCATTACAAACAGACCAGAGAACAGCTGCTTTCTGCTCTGTTCTCTGTATATCAGCTGTGGGGAAAGTGGGGGACAGAGTGTCCAGGTGTCAGACTCTCACTGACCTGATATTAATGGTCTATCTTTAGGATAGGTCAACAATATTTTTAGCTCGAAAAAACACTGTTATTAGACAAAATGTTTTTGACCCATTGGAGATCCTATGTTTTCCCATCTTAGAAAGCCAAAGCATATTCATAACATATATGACAGATGTTTTTCCCACCTCTGGGACCCTTACCTTTCTCCAAAACAGGGATCTTGCATATCAAGGTAATCTATGGTGGCTACATCCATGTATAGAATAAATGAAAAGGCGGTTGCACATGAGCATAGCTCTCTTCATTTCCTTCTATGGGAGTTAACTGAACTGGTGTGCTCCACTGTTTCAGGCTGAGGCCCCACTTTGGGTAAACGCAGCTTTTTTTGTTGCAGATTTTGTTGCGGTTTTTTAAGCCAAAGCCAAGAATGTCTACAAAAGGAATGGGATCCATATAGGAAGTTCTGATATTTCTACTTTCTGCTCATTCCACTCCTGGCTTTGGCTCAAAAAAACGCAACAAAATCTGCAACAAAAACAGCTGTGTTTCCACAACGTGGGGCTATAGCCTCAATGACACCCACAGAAGTGAATAGCCACTACTCAATTCATTCACTGTCAGTGATGTGGGTCGCAAAGGCATCCTGTGGATATGCTATAAATGACTACGATGGGATTATGCCTACAGTATTACATTTCTCTAAAGGGAAAACATAGTTTCTAAGAGAGATTATCTATGTAATATGCCAAATAAAGGTTGCATGTCAATGTACAGACAACATGTGGCTCCATAGTAATAAGCTGTACAGTATGTCCTTTGTTATATACAACACTGTACAACCTAATAGGTAAAATGAAATGTGCTAAGACAGTTACAAAAACTACCATATAATCTCAGTGACAATGGAAACACCACGCTTCAAATGCATCTTCAACAAACATGCTGATCATTCACCGCTGTATCATGTGGTGTTAATATGTGTGTAAAGAAATCCCAAATAAAAACATGCCACTAGACAGTTACCCCTGCAGTGTGCGAACTAGAAAAACGAAGTGAACAGAAAAACATATTATAAACAGGAATGTACATGGTCTACCGCATCAAAGACAATGTCAATGGGAGATAGAATGCCAGAAAACCAGTATTTTTTGATACTGTGAAACGTAAAGGGCATTGGAGTCTTTGAACAGCAATTTCAGACTTGGCCATTAACCACACATGATTTGCAAATATGGAAGTCCTTGAGGAGGACTGAAGGGCAGTTTGATAATGAATTCCAGGCAGTATTAATTAGATTCTTCCGCAAACAACAACAAATACTAACACTACAACAAACCAATAACACTGAAAATGAAGCAATACGTATTTTATGTTGCCACCAATGCTAGCAAGAGCACACTGTACTTGTTTAAGATTTGGGAGTGAATAAAATTGGTTAATTTTTATCTTTGCTGTGAGTCTACAACTGCAGAGTTATATCATATCAGGGTCAGGCTGGAAACACAACACCATGCAAATAAATTAACCATATGAAAATAGAATGGACTTGGCTATAGTAATTTCATGCTCAATTTTTCCACTGTACTATACGTTCCCTTTACAAAGTGAATAACTTAAGGAGACAAGATTACTCAATCACATTGTAATGGAGATTTCATAAAAAATTTTCATTGTCATTGTATGAGCTCGATTTTAGAATATGTAGAAAAGATCATGAGCAATTTTTCTGGGTCTATGTTCCTACTGTCAACTGTGCTCAAGTAACATACTATATGTTGTCTATTCAAGATACAAAAGATTCTAGGAACATAGTAAGGGTGTTGAAGGCTTAACATGACTAGGTAAGGAGGTAGTGCCTCATTAGAAGGTTATGGATGTCTTTCAGGGGCGTAACTACCGGGGTAGCAGCTGCCACAGGGCCTGGGACATTACGGGGCCCCGCAAGCCCTGATGCTTTTTTTTTTTTTTTAAATAGGCCATTACCCCTACGGGCCCTATATACTTACCGATCCACGAGGTCCTGCTCACGGCCGCCTGCGCTTCCGATTCTGCGGAGACGGCTGTGAGCAGGAGCGGGGATCGGTATGTGAGGCCATGGGCCGAACCTCACAATCACTGCTATCATTATACTCGGGGGTCTTTTCAGATCCCGGAATTTTAATAATCGGAGGCCCAGGTTAGGTGAGGGAACATAAAAAACAATGTACTTACCTCTCCTATGCTTCTCCAGGCTTCGAGCCTGTTTGGTGACATCCCCGACGTCATTTTGCGTCGCGGAGCCTTGCCCGCATCACGTGACGCGGGCCTGGTCCAACATTGAAGGCCGAAGCAGCAGGGAGTGGACTGGAACGAGGAACAGGTAAGCAACGTTGTTATTTTATGTTTCTATCCTCCCCTGGGTCTCCGATCATTATACTCTGGGGTCTGAAAAGACTCCAGAGTATAATAATTGTTCATGGGTGGTCCACAATGGGACATATAATAGTGTGCGCAGGGGCCACTATGGGGCAAAATACTCAGTGCAGGGGCCACTATGGGGAATAATAGTGTGTGCAGAGGCCACTATGGGATATAATACTGTGTGCAGGGACCACTATGGGGCAAAATACTCAGTGCAGGGGCCACTATGGGGAATAATAGTGTGTGCAGGGGCCACTATGGGATATAATACTGTGTACAGGGGCCACTATGGGGAATGATACTTTGTGCAGGGGCCACTATGGGGCATGATACTGTGTGCAGGGGCCACTATGGGGCATGATACTTTGTGCAGGGGCCACTATGGGACATGATACTGTGTGCAGGGGCCACTATGGGACATGATACTGTGTGCAGGGGTCACTATGGGACATGATACTGTGTGCAGGGGCCACTATGGGACATGATACTGTGTGCAGGGGCCACTATGGGGCATGATACTGTGTGCAGGGGCCACTATGGGACATGATACTGTGTGCAGGGGTCACTATGGGACATGATATTGTGTGCAGGGGCCACTATGGGACATTATACTGTGTGCAGGGGCCACTATGGGACATGATACTGTGTGCAGGGGCAACTATGGGACATGATACTGTGTGCGGGGCGGGACATGATACTGTGTGCAGGGGCCGAGGGGCCACTATGGGACATGATACTGTGTGCAGGGGCCACTATGGGGCATGATACTGTGTGCAGGGGCCACTATGGGGCATGATACTGTGTGCAGGGGCCACTATGGGGCATAATACTGTGTGCAGGAGCCACTATGGCACATAATAGTGTGCGCAGGAATGCGTTTTTTTGGGGGGGGGGGGGGTTGAAGGGGGCGGTCGGGGGGGCGATTGGGGGCAGCGGTTCGGGGGGGCCCCATGTCAAATGTTCGCCTTGGGGCCCAGCCATTCCTAGTTACGCCACTGATGTCTTTATTATGTTAAACACATCCAAAGTTATAACACACTTGATGGTCACTCACTTTAAGTGGTATGGTACACTTGATGTTTACATTCTATGGGCCCCACTGACTCTTTGAAGGATATGCTTTCCCACAATAACACAGCCCCTGGCTCTTACACACAAAAGTCTCACAAGCAGAGGCATAACTTGAACCTGGGCCACAATGTAAAATCTGTAATGGGGCCCCTAGCTGTCATGGGTCATTTATAATACTGATGTATTTTATGTAGCAGAGGGGCCCCCTCAGGAAGCAAGGACCAATAATGACTGCTACCTCTGCACCCCCTATAGCTACGTACCTGCTCATAAAACCACTGGCTTCTCTCAGTTAAGCTTCTGAGGCTTTGCTGTGTGCTTACTCTGAATCACTTCCCCTGTCTGACATTGCCCTTACATTACAGAGCTTAAATAACACATCAGGCACCAAAACTAATAGCGCTTGTTGCTTGGGAACTGTGGGGGCTAGAGAGAAAATTCCAACTGTGCTGGAATCAGTAGAGTGGCGCCTATTAACAGATTCTAAGAACTTGAATTGGTGGAGGTGGTGAAAGGTCTTCTTTAAGGTCTGGGCTATACTGAATCTATTTGGAGCACTTCTGATTGATTTTAGATAGAAACACACAGCTACATACAATCTTGTGGACTACGACTGCCACATAATTAGTTACACCACAAAACCTCTCACTACTGCAGATCATAGGCTGGATCTACTGACTCTATGGGGGTTATTTATCATCTGCCCCTTTTTTGGCCATACTTTTTGCAGGTGCGCATTTTTTTAGACTAGTTTTACTGTGGTGCTTATTTATGATGTAGGCACATCTCCTTGTTAAATATTGTGCACATGTTAGTTAGTTTAGATGCAGCTTTTTAGGCCATGTGCACTTTGCTCCTTTTTGGTCAAAAAAAGCACAAAAAAAGGAGCAATTACCTCTGACTAATGCATTCTAACCTCATGGTCTCTTTTACGCTGCCCATGGACTGGAGTGCATTTGTGCCTTTTTGTGCCTTCTTTAAAAAAGGTGCAAGTCATAAATACAGCTTCAAAAGGATCTCCATTTAGGCCACGCCCCCTTTTCTAGGCAAAGCAAAATTGGCAAGAGAAGCATTACAGCGTGAAAAAAAGGCGCAAATACTTCATAAGTGAAGTATAGTGCAGAAATAGACTACATAAATGTGTAATTTACACCAAAAAAGGCACAAGTAGCTTAATAAATGTGGCCCTATATCTTTTCCTGTTTGAGTCACTATTTACAAATTAAGATCAAAGACAGAATTTTAGTACTTCTATTCTCCTCCCATTATGTTGATGCACACAGAGACAGCTCAGCCCTACACAAATGACCATCTTGTGTACAAAGAAAATATTCTACTTCGTTTGCAGCATCAAAGATATTTCAGGGAATGAAGGACTGCCAACATACAATATGTGCTGTACACTTGGAAGACTTAGAAGCTCAGATGAGTGTCATGTTTTCTAGAAGATATTCCTTAATAATACAAAGCGACCCCTTTGTATGCACACTATTTAATAGGACACTGAAAATCTTTTTCACATGGGAACATTATGAATCACTACACATTGTATGTCATTTTGATTGTTGATGTTGTAAGCTATTGTGCCTAGTGGTTTGACGTGCTTCCAATAGGTGTCCTTCAAAAAATGGTAAACAGGAAGTAAATTGCATAAAAAAGCTTCCTAAAATAAATTTTTAATTACAAGAAGGATTGCAATAAATATTGCATATTTACAGTACTTATGAATGTATACATAGTATTGAAGTTGATGATGCAGCTGATGAGGATCCCTGCGTCCTGGGTAGAATTAACCCCTTTCTTACAGATGTCAAGACTTTAAAAATGGTGCCCATTCAAGAGCTGAGCAGAACATAACCGTTGGGACTCCACTGTTTTAGACAACAGAGAATCGGCAGTTATCTCTGATCGTAGGTACTAATTCTTCAGAAGCCTTGGCCATCTAATCTTTCATGGGGCAAGGGGCAGTGTGCAGCATCCCAGAGTGACACTGCTTATATGTCTTTTGTTTTAATGTGCCTCTGTTTGTAAATATGTTTGTATTGTAAGCAGGCAGAGGGTAAGATTGTGGAGGGAAGATACCTCCCACTAAGGTGACTCCTCTCCACTAGGTAATGGACTGGAATCTATGTCCAGGGTTTGGGTGTGATTACAGACCCGGGCTCAAAGCTCTGGTCCTGGGTTTTGTTAGAGCCAGGTTGAAGCCTTAACACTGACCAGGTAGGAGGGTGTGTCTGTTTTGATGGTGGTTCTGAGCCGCAAACACACTGCCTGTGTGGAGGACAGAAAGTGGAGACCAAAACTGCTAACTTTGTGAGCCTGCTGGACTGTTTCTGTCTTAAAGACTGTTTTGTGTTGCTGGACTTTCTGCCTCTTGGCTGAAACAAGCCATTCTGTTTTGTGTTGCCTTATGCTGCTGGAAGCCATTTATGTTATGGACTCTGTGAACTCCTGTCAATAAAGCACTAGTGTGAACTTGTACACACTCCTCCACGTGTCCTACTTGCCTGATAACCAGCCCCTGGAAGGTCCCACATTGACATACAAGTGCTGGCCAAAAGTATTGGCACCCCTGCAATTCTGTCAGATAATACTCAATTTCTTCCAGAAAATGATTGCAATCACAAATGCTTTGGTAATAATATTTTCATTTAATTTGTCTTCAATGGAAAACCACAAAAAGAATTGTCAAAAAGCCAAATTGGATATAATTCCACACCAAACATAAAAAAGGAGGTGGACAAAAGTATTGGCACCCTTTGAAAAATCAGGTGATGCTTCTCTAATTTGTGTAATTAACAGCACCTGTTACTTACCTGTGGCACATAACAGGTGGTGGCAATAACTAAATCACACTTGCAGCCAATTGAAATGGATTAAAGTTGACTCAACCTCTGTCCTGTGTCCTTGTGTGTACCACATTGAGCATGGAGAAAAGAAAGAAGACCAAAGAACTGTCTGAGGACTTGAGAAGCAAAATTGTGAGGAAGCATGAGCAATCTCAAGGCTACAAGTCCATCTCCAAAGACCTGAATGTTCCTGTGTCTACCGTGCGCAGTGTCATCAAGAAGTTTAAAGCCCATGGCACTGTGGCTAACCTCCCTAGATGTGGACGGAAAAGAAAAATTGACGAGAGATTTCATTGAAAGATTGTGCGGATGGTGGCTAAAGAACCTCGACTAACATCCAAACAAGTTCTAGCTGCCCTGCAGTCCGAGGGTACAACAGTGTCAACCTGTACTATCCGTTGGCGTCTGAATGAAAAGGGACTCTATGGTAGGATACCCAGGAAGACCCCACTTCTGACCCAGAGACATAAAAAAGCCAGGCTGGCGTTTGCCAAAACTTACCTGAGAAAGCCAAAAACTTTTTGGAAGAATGTTCTCTGGTCAGATGAGACAAAAGTAGAGCTTTTTGGGAAAAGGCATCAACATAGAGTTTACAGGAGAAAAAAAGAGGCCTTCAAAGAAAAGAACACGGTCCCTACAGTCAAACATGGCGGAGGTTCCCTGATGTTTTGGGGTTGCTTTGCTGCCTCTGGCACTGGACTGCTTGACCGTGTGCATGGCATTATGAAGTCTGAAGACTACCAACAAATTTTGCAGCATAATGTAGGGCCCAGTGTGAGAAAGCTGGGTCTCCCTCAGAGGTGATGGGTCTTCCAGCAGGACAATGACCCAAAACACACTTCAAAAAGCACTAGAAAATGGTTTGAGAGAAAGTACTGGAGACTTCTAAAGTGGCCAGCAATGAGTCCAGACCTGAATCCCATAGAACACCTGTGGAGAGATCTCAAAATGGCAGTTTGGAGAAGGCACCCTTCAAATCTCAGGGACCTGGAGAAATTTGCCAAAGAAGAATGGTCTAAAATTCCAGCAGAGCATTGTAAGAAACTCATTGATGGTTACCGGAAGCGGTTGTTCGCAGTTATTTTGTCTAAAGGTTGTGCTACCAAGTATTAGGCTGAGGGTGCCAATACTTTTGTCCGGCCCATTTTTGGAGTTTTGTGTAAAATGATCAATGATTTGACTTTTTTTTTCATTCTCTTTTGTGTTTTTTCATTGCAAGCAAAATAAATGAAGATATTATTACCAAAGCATTTGTGATTGCAATCATTTTCTGGAAGAAATTGAGTATTATCTGACAGAATTGCAGGGGTGCCAATACTTTTGGCCAGCACTGTAATATATATGTATATTGTATGTTTTTATGTATTTGCAGCTTTCCTTATGTGTTTTCACCCTTTGGTTTATCCCCTATGGATTGGAACAGCTCTGGCCAATCACAGGTCATTGGGTGGGGCCTGCAGACCTTAGGTCTCCAGAGGACTGTTAGAGTCTCAGTTTCAGTGAGTGTTGGCATTGTGACAGGAGATTTGGCATGTTCTCATCAGTCCCTGAGGGGGAGGTGAACACTACATCCCATTATTTCTAAAAGACAGCCCTGAGAATCATCTTTCTATTCACCATACACTGTACTTAGGAGGAGGATAGGAGTTGTGCTTCTCAAGAAGCTGTATTCTGGGACCCATTTAGTCTCATTGTGTACTTCCCCCAGATCCATACACTGGGTGAGGCAAACTGTATTATCTACTTGGAGTGCAGTAAAGGAACATCATCACCTGGACATCCCTCATCCCACAGTCTGAGGGTAGCAGCTGGACAATACTACCCGCATCGGGAAGCTGCACAAGTTCACTGTTCTGAGTTCCTTGAGTAAAGTTCACCTTGGTTAAATTGCACCACTGCCTGAGTCATTCCTGCGCTTACCAACTGGAAGCGCCCGGGGGAACAACTACCACCACCATCAGTACCATACAGGCCCTTCTCATCAGTGTCCGACCTGAGAGGTGGGCTGGAGGGGTTTGGTTGAGTGTACTCAGCCTACCCATTGACTTCAATACTGTCACTACTACTCCCATCCTCCGATTCCCTCCATTTGGGTTGCAGCAAACATTATAGTGTGGGAGGTGTATATCTGTGGTCTGAAATACAGCAGCTCCAGGACTGTGAAAATTGCATGGTGGCAGCATGGAGGAGGCAGAATGCAAGCATCATTCAGGCTTGTTGAATCTAATGTTCATTTGGAGCATGCACACCCCACTCTTCTCTTTCCTATATTCACAGTAGATATTCAATAAGCACTGGCTATTGGGAGAAGAAGGAGGGTCAGAGTCAGAGCTTAATCTTATCATAAATACATGAACGGTTAAGCATTTCCTGACTTCTCCACTGTCAGTATCTATCTATCTATCTATCTATCTATCTATCTATCTATCTATCTATCTCATATCTGTCATCTTTTATGAAGCAACTGGGTTTTACATTTTTAAAAAATGATTAGCACTTATTAAAATTGCAAAACACTGGAGGCGGAGCTTGGTCGCTGACTATAATCGTTTGAACTGGAAGCTTCAAGATAACTCAGCATCTCACTGCAGCCCACAACTTGCACCTACCTTAACCGACTACAGAAAACCTGCTCAACAGTCAAGGACCCTACTGGCCTATTGGGGTGTAGAATGACTGCTTGCCGGCCGGCGACTGGAGATACTGAGGGGTAGCAGCAGTGTACTGTCACCATCACTGCCTCCACGTGGGAGACACGGCATCTTCTCTAAGACGCGGTGCTGAAAGCCACTGGCAGCCGAAAGGTCCAGGACTGGTGACTCCTTTGGAGGCTGCTCCACGATCCCCTTTTGCAAGCTATCACTGGAAACCTGCTCTTGGAGGCTCACCAACATCTTAGCCACAGTAACCTTCTATACTCGGCAATAGTGCACCCCTCTGAGTACTCCTCCTTGCGCTCCCCCGCACTTTGGTAGCTGAACCTGCATGTTATCCAGGCTGAGACCTATTTCAGATCCCCGCTCTTACATCACCACTGCAGTAAGAGGATCAGACTTCCTCACCTACAGGACAAAACAGGTCTCCCATTAACTCTTCCTAGCACTTCCACAAAACCAAAAGGAGGCAGCCCACCTTCCTGCTTTTACTCATCTGCTACAGAGCAGTTCATCTCATTCACAGAGCTCTTCACTTCTATTGTGCTCAGTGCATAAGCGACAGCCTATCTGTTACTTTACTACTCTGCAAAGCTGTGACTCTGCTTTGATTTTCATGATGACTAGAAGAAAGACTACATCAGAGGTTCTCAGGAAACTTACTGACGTTTTGGCCCTCAAACTTTACCAGAGGACTGTAACTCACAGAGCTTGAAATTATCCTCCACGCCTCATGATTCTCCATCCTCACAGGCAGACTTACAGACTATCTCAGATGTTGCCCCATATATTATTCCCTGCTCTCCTGATAGGAATAGCAGTATTGCTGAATGCGGAAAACGTAATGCTACACAGACACCCAATGCCTCACCTATGAGAAAAGGCCCTGCCCCTTAGAAACTGTTATCAGAAGGGACTCAGCCTTTTTCCCAGATTCACAATATGATCTGTCCTCCTTCCCATCTAACAGTGACCCGATAACTGTGGATACTCTTAAGGACATTCTAGTGGTGCTTCAAACAACATCAATCACAATGTCACCTTCTTGATTAAGCAGATACAGTCTAATGTCCAGGATCTGGGGGGCACACGGATTACCTAAAAAAGAAAATGGAGGAATTCTCTAAAGCACACAATGAGCTTGTAGACGCTTATAACGCATTGGAGGATGTTGAATGCTGAAAGATAAAGCCACAGACACTGAAGACAGGTCCAGGAGAAAAAATATAAAGATCCGAGGTGTGTCAGAAGAGATCTCTACTACAGATCTACCTGTGTATCTCAAGGATAATACTACCAAGTCCCAAATACTTGATGTTAGCATGGATGGAGCCAACCGGTCCTTCCTCTCAACTAAATTTCCGTTTCAGTGGCAGGATGGTGTAAGATGGGGAAACAGCCCTCATGTTATGAATGTACCTGTTTCTATAAATAAGTTTATTTTTTTTATAAACTGACATTAGGTTGTTTGACCACAAGAGGCCACTGTTACCTCAGAAATTGGAAGAGCTATGATTCTGTAATTCCCTGGAATAGTGACGTGGAGACCCTGTTCTGCAGAGGTGGAACTAGAAGGAGGAGCAGAGTGTGCTTAGGAGTGTGCTTCAAGCTTTTAGTAGAAGAAGGACTGAAGTGAGAGAAGGAGGATTCCTAAGTGATCAGAAATATAGCATGGTGGAACTGAAGCAGAGACTGTTCCAGGGTTTGTTCAGACAGCATCCTAAGTTGAAGATTGCTATCAAGGACCCGACTGAGAAGTGGCCCTGTCAGTGAGATCGCATGTTTTCTGGATGAGCCCGCTTTCAACTGTTTCAGACAAAGACTAAAGGTACCCAACAGACCCAGGTCAGTAAGAGAAGTAATTGTGCATGCACCACATTGCATTGTTTTGCTTGGGACTGAGTAAGGGCCTGTAGTTAGAATAGTTAGGCATACTCATCTTCACAGGCCACACTACTGGTGAATTAGCTACCTATTCGGTAGTAAGGACTTCTAGAGAATTCTATAGAGTTGTAACTCTCATAGAGGAGCTTCTGAGGAAGTCTAGAAGTGACATTTTATACATTGTCACATTTCTTTGGCTTGCAAGCTGACCTACTATTATATTTACTTGGTTGTACTTTGGTTGGGGGAACAGGGATATTTTGATAAGTTTGTAAGCTCTTGTGTTATACCACCGGTGCCCCTATCACACTCATTGAATTGTTCCTGTGATTAGGGTGATAAACAGGTAACAAGCGGCTGGTTAGTTGCAGCCTGCAGATAGGTAAAAGCTTGGAGTATATTGGAGGCACACATTAGAAGGCACAGCGCTGTATAACACCAGGGTCTCAGCTTACTGGCTGAGTGTATGTAAATAGTTGGGAGTGGTTTTTTTTTGTAAAGGGGTGTTACTACACTAATTAATATCTTGTTTTTACTAAATTGAGTTGCAGTCGCTTCCTTTGTTCGTGACTTTGCTGTATCCTGGGGAGCCCACCCTGGTACACGGCTTACAATGGCCTGCTACCTTACCTCAGGGTCTCCCTGACCAGCCCTAGCATGGCTTTGTTTTCACATAACTAGGTCCCACCAATCGGATAAGTTTAACAATCCGATCCTCTCCTGGGCAGGCCACATAGCAGTGGTCAAGATGTTAGTGTTGCCAGTAATATTGTACATTTTCAGAACAGTTACTATACCCTTATCTACTTCCTATTTTGTTAGACTACAAGGCATAATCAACAACTTTATATGGAATGGACATAAACCTAGAATCCTCTTTTCCACAATGACTAGATTACGCAAGGATGGCGGTATGGGTGTTTTGATGTTAAAAAATTATTACTATTACTCCACTGTCTTGACTCATCTCATTCACTGGCAAGACTCTTCACTTCTAAAGATGGGTCTCTATTGAAAGGGAGGTGGCTGACATTCCCCTGATTGCTCTCCTGTTTCCCCTCTCTCAACCACTTAACCAACTGAGATATCTCCTGCAGTCAATAATGGCTTCTAGGTCTTCATGGTCCTTTCTCCTTTAGACTAACAAGAACATACCAAGTCCCTTCTGGCCCTACCCCTACAATACTTATTTGCTTTTCAACGAACCTTACCATTACATAATTGGACCACACTGGGGATCACACCAGTGGCGTAACTAGGAATGGTTGAGCCCCAAGGTGAACATTTGGCCATGGGCCCCCCCTGAACCGCTGTGCCAACCGTCCCCTCCAACCCCCCCAAAGAAACGCATTCCTGCGCACACTATTATGTGCCATAGTGACCACACAGAATTATGTCCCATAGTGGCCCCTGCACACAGTATTATGTCCCATAGCGGCCCCTGCACACAGTATTATGCCCCATAGTGGCCCCTGCACACAGTATTATTCCCTATAGTAGCCCCTGCAAACAGTATTATGCCCCATAGTGGCTCCTGCACACAGTATTATTCCCTATAGTGGCCCCTGCACATAGTATTATGTCCCATTGTGGACCACCCATGAGCAATTATTATACTCTGGGGTCTTTTCAGACCCCAGAATATAATGATCGGAGACCCAGGGGAGGATAGAAACATAAAAAAACAATGCTACTTACCTGTTCCTCGCTTCGGTCCACTCCCTGCTACTTTGGTCTTCTTCAATGTTGGACCAGGCCGAGTATAATGATAGCAGTGATTGTGTGGTTCGGCCCGCGGCCTTACCTACCGATCCCCGCTACTGCGCACAGCCGCCTCCGCAGAATCGGAAGCGCAGGCGGTCGTGAGCAGGACCCCGGGGATCAGTAAGTATATAGGTCCCGTGGTTACCTGCTGGGGTTACTCCAGCAGGTAACGGCCTATTAAAAAATAAATAAAAAGCATCGGGGCCCCATAATGTCCCAGGCCCTGTGGCAGCCGCTACCACTGCTACCCCGGTAGTTATGCCCCTGGATCACACATATTAAATACTTACTATAATATGGTTGGCTGCAGACCTTCTATGACCTCTCTAGTACATACTACCTCCAACATAAAGACTTTGATTTTATTTGTTTTATTCTTTATTCATTTTTTTTCCCCTATTTGTCCCATTCACATTTTACGACTGATGCTTATATTCTGGTGCAGTAGGAGGGATCTATTTATTTTTGTTTAACTTTTTCTGCATTACGTTTACTTGTTTTATTATCATTTTCATTGGATGTCATTACATGTATATGTATACCTGTTGCTTCGGCATTGCTGTTACACTGACCTCTGTACTTTTTCTAATGTACTGCTTGTCCTATACATGTACTGTTTTAGAAACTTTCAATAAAAATTTAAATTGAAAAAAAAAAATTGCAGAAAGCATTGTGTCAACCCAGCCTTAGTTTGTATTTATACATGGTGGGCGCATTACATTGGATGTGCATACAGGATAAGATGAATATAGCAGAAGGCAATTTTATTTCTAGTGACCACGTTGTTACAGTATGCAGCAAAATCAGCAGTTCAACATGTAGCTATTAAAAGTGACTCCTAGCTGTACTTATCTTAAAAACACTAACATGACACGGTTTTCAAATAAATGTAGCAGGAAGCAGTTTCATTTTATAAGGGCTACATGGTAAACTTCAGCTTTTGATCCATAACTGTGTGGTCATTAAAAATAAAATTGCCTTCAGCTACGTTCAGATGATCCCTGGATTCAGCAGCATTGCGGGGTGTACAGTGTACATGTTGCATGCAAATGAGTAAACCCAACCAAACACAGTGAATTGATTGAGAATGAGCATTTCTATAAATGTTCATTCAGCTGATTATCAGCCCATTTAAAAGGCCCTGAAAATTTGGGGGGGGGGGGAGGGCTCATGATCTTCATATTACCCATAGTCATCTTAATCCACCCCTTGTGTGTGTTTGCTACAAGGGACTGCCCAGTCTATCACAAAATATCCATGCAGGGGATTCCTACACCTGTGTTTAGGTAGACATTAATCACTCCTTCTCAAATGTTCTTTTGGAGTTGCTGCAATATAAAGTGATGCACACCTTTTTATGGAAAAAATGAGGATTACATCAATCAGTCAATCATGAACTCACATCCTCACTGACAATTCAAGAAGTTTGTCGGTAGCTGAGCTGTATTCCAAGTAAGATTGTTCTCCCAATTATTATGGTTATTAGAAGTCAACCTAAAGCTCCACAACCAGTTTAAATGACTCATTATTTTACATGGCCCTGGAACTCCTTGGTAACCTCTACTATTCATATATTTACTGCAAAAGCTCCATTATTCCTTACATTATTGATAACATATAAATAGCATTATTGCTCTATTATTGTTTATCCTAAATAACATTCCACTCTAAAATATCACAATAATTTTATTTCATATTTGACTGTAATGTCTTTCAGTAATATTCCTCTGGTACTGTAGTAAATTGTATGAAAGGAAGCTTGAATTATTTTGGAAAAGGCATAAACAGAGTTTGTTAAGGACTGAACATGGAATAAATGCTGAACATGGAATACATAACATTAGACATTTCCAAGTTAAACTGACAATTATGTTTCCCACTTGCACGCTAAACTATTGGAAATTGATGTTAACAGAAGAGATTGAAAATCTACGCAGGAGATATGAGAGGTACCTGACAAATTTCCAAGGAAAACATTGTTGTTTATTGCGACCCAAGGCAACATAAATCTATGAATTATAACTAAGCGATTCACTTACCCATGACAAGGATATTGTAATATTAATGAAATATTACCATTGATTGTACAATCAAATTATTATTTTAAAGTATAGTAGTCAGTTCAGGTAAAGTCATACATTTAAAGTCAATGGTTTTTTATCTATAGAACTGATAAAACATGATTTCATTAAACATTACTAGTTATTGCTCTTCAGAAATCTTAATAGATAAAAGGTAATTGCTTCAACAATATAAACTGTGTTGCTTTAGACCTTGATAACTATACCCACAGAACACACACAGTAATAAAAAAAATTTACACCTTAATTTACCTAAAAATGGTTATAAATATCCAGCAATAGTAAAAACAAATAGTACACAGAGAGGAGAAACAACATCCAATGTTACAAAAGGGAGTGCTGAGACTGTATAGATATAATCATCCTAAACGTCCCCAATGGTATAAAGTTATATACAGTATAGGGGAGGAAATGATGTATAGCCACAACAGCCACACCATACCCCAACGCGCGTTTCGCCCACTGCTTAAAATTTTTTATTATTACTGCGTGTGCTATGTGGGTATAGTAATTTTGGTACTGCTTTGACTTTTCTGCCCACAGAATGTGGTTACTGTGCTTAAATATGCCCTTTTTCTGTAGGTTTAGTATTGCTTTAGACCTACTTTTACATATTCAGTCTGGAGAGAGATTTTATAAGAGCATGTAGACCAAAATAAACCTGAAGAGTGTAAATAATATTTCATGTTAAACTGGATGTATTGAAATATAGGGAATACACAGATTTAGTCTTTAGCTACACCACTCTGTCCAGGAATCCAATGGTTTGGCATTCTAACTACAAAGAACTTACTGCAGTTTCCTTTCATATTTCAACAATCCTTACACAACTCCGATCTACGATTATCTCTCTTCCTACTGATTTATGTAAGCAGTCCCTCCCAACAGGTGATGTTCCTGAAGACTGGATAATGGCCAATGTTGTACCCATCCATAATAAGGTTAGTAGAAAAAAAAGGTAGAAACTAGAGACCAGTAAGCTCCCTGGAAACTCTCCTGAAAAGATATTTGCAAGATATTTGATCCGAAACAGCATTATTAGGTATTAGATATAAGGTTCTAGGGTCTATCACCATGCATAATTCTCTCACGACTCGGGGTGTATGCCATCTGGATCTGTGATTTCTCTATTTTGGTATTTTGAAGGTAGCGCCGCACTTCCTCCTTGGTTAAATAGGTGACATTTAATGGAGAATTTACGTTACTCCTAATCATGTCATTGGTCATTGGATTTTCTTGTGTAAATACAGTAGAGAAGAAGGCATATAATAGATTTGCCGTTTCCTCATTCTCCTCCACCATTACACCCAGATTATTTTTGAGAGGGCCCACATTGGCAGTTATTATTTTCTTATTATTTATGCAATTGAAGAATAATTTTGGATTAATTTTACTTTTCTTGGCAAGTATTCTTTCAGCCTCGATTTTTGCCTCCTTTATTTGTCTTTTACACAATTTATTTTTTTCTTTATAACTTTTTATGCTGCGTCACTACCTTCTTGTTTTAGTACTTTAAATTCTTCCTTTTTATCCCTCATTGCACTCCTTACCATTTTAGTTAGCCAAATTGGTTTTCTATGACTTCTAACCTGCTTATTTCCATAAGATATACAGTCATATGAAAAAGTTTGGGCACCCCTATTAATCTTAATCATTTTTAGTTCTAAATATTTGGGTGTTTGCAACAGCCATTTCAATTTGATATATCTAATAACTGATGGACACAGTAATATTTCAGGATTGAAATGAGGTTTATTGTACTAACAGAAAATGTGCAATATGCATTAAACCAAAATTTGACCGGTGCAAAAGTATGGGCACCTCAACAGAAAAGTGACATTAATATTTAGTAGATCCTCCTTTTGCAAAAATAACAGCCTCTAGTCGCTTCCTGTAGCTTTTAATCAGTTCCTGGATCCTGGAAGAAGGTATTTTTGACCATTACTCTTTACAAAACAATTCCAGTTCAGTTAAGTTTGATGGTCGCCGAGCATGGACAGCCCGCTTCAAATTATCCCACAGATGTTCAATGATATTCAGGTCTGGGGACTGGGATGGCCATTCCAGAACATTGTAATTGTTCCTCTGCATGAATGCCTGAGTAGATTTGGAGCTGTGTTTTGGATCATTGTCTTGCTGAAATATCCATCCCCGGAGTAACTTCAAATTCGTCACTGATTCTTGTACATTATTCTCAAGAATCTGCTGATACTGAGTTGAATCCATGCGACCCTCAACTTTAACAAGATTCCCGGTGCCGGCATTGGGCACACAGCCCCAAAGCATGATGGAACCTCCACCAAATTTTACAGTGGGTAGAAAGTGTTTTTCTTGGAATGCTGTGTTTTTTTGACGCCATGCATAACGCCTTTTTGTATGACCAAACAACTCAATCTTTGTTTCATCAGTCCACAGGACCTTCTTCCAAAATGAAGCTGGCTTGTCCAAATGTGCTTTTGCATACCTCAGGCGACTCTGTTTGTGGCGTGCTTTCAGAAACGGCTTCTTTCGCATCACTCTCCCATACAGCTTCTCCTTGTGCAAAGTGTGCTGTATTGTTGACCGATGCACAGTGACACCATCTGCAGCAAGATGATGCTGCAGCTCTTTGGAGGTGGTCTGTGGATTGTCCTTGACTGTTCTCACCATTCTTCTTCTCTGCCTTTATGATATTTTTCTTGGCCTGCCACTTCTGGGCTTAACAAGAACTGTCCCTGTGGTCTTCCATTTCCTTACTATGTTCCTCACTGTGGAAACTGACAGGTTAAATCTCTGAGACAACTTTTTGTATCCTTCCCCTGAACAACTATGTTGAACAATCTTTGTTTTCAGATCATTTGAGAGTTGTTTTGAGGAGCCCATGATGCCACTCTTCAGAGGAGATTCAAATAGGAGAACAACTTGCAATTGGCCACCTTAAATACCTTTTCTCATGATTGGATACACCTGGCTATGAAGTTCAAAGCTCAGTGAGGTTACAAAACCAATTTTGTGCTTCAGTAAGTCAGTAAAAAGTAGTTAGGAGTATTCAAATCAATAAAATGATAAGGGTACCCAAATTTTTGCACCGGTCAAATTTTGGTTTAATGCATATTGCACATTTTCTGTTAGTACAATAAACCTCATTTCAATCCTGAAATATTACTGTGTCCATCAGTTATTAGATATATCAAATTGAAATGGCTGTTGCAAACACCCAAATATTTAGAACTAAAAATGATTAAGATTAATAGGGGTGCCCAAACTTTTTCATATGACTGTATATTTTTCACTGGTCCTATTTAGAATGCTTTGAAAATGGCCCATTTTATTTGTGTTTCGGTCACTTTGAGGACATTGTGCCAGTTTATACCACTAAGCTCCTCTCTCACCTGATAAAAATTGTCGTCATCTATTTGTTTTATTAGTATATTTTCAGCTTCTTTCATTTTATTTGGATGATTTATAAGAAATCCCTATCATTATTTTATTAGTCTTTATTGCTCCCTTAATTTCCTCCCATAAGGACTCCACATATTAATTTTCCTCTGAAATGTCAGGACTGGCTTATGGCAGGATATTACATACAAGCAAACCCATCCCCCTTTCCTATTGGTACGCTTCTTTCTAAACATACTGTACCCCTGTATATTTACAGCCCAGTCATATCTAGAGTCCAGCTATGTCTCACTTAACCTCACTATGTCATATTTTTCTTCCAACATTATCAGTTCCTTTTAGTGAGACTTCTGGCATTAGTATACATACATTTTATGGGTTTATCTTTATCACTACTCTTCCTCTACCTACTGTTCTAACCCCACACCCCCCAGTTACTTTATTTAGCCCTCGATTCGTGTCTATGCTATCTTGCCCTCTACATCTGTTAATACCCTCCCTAGTTTAGACACTCCTTCAACCATCTAACCATCTTCACCCCCATCATAGCTGAACCCTCCACTTAGAGGAGCAGCCCATCCCTACCATAGAACCTGTATCCCACAACAAAGTCGGCCCAGTTCTCCAAGAATCCGAAACCCTCCTTCCTACTCCAGCTCTTGAACCACTTGGTTACCTGCCTAATCTCCCACTGCATCTCCTTATTGATTTTTTTTAATATATCACAAAACTATCGGACAAAGATGGCACTGTGAATATTTTTCAGCAGGGCCTTTAATGCAGTGCCACATCAAGCACTGTTAGATAAATTATTGAAAATTGGATATGAATAAATGAGTATCATTGTTAGTCATATACATTCTGAGGACAGACGAGCCAAAATCTGTGTACCTCAAATATCTATACTGGGCCCTATATATTTTAATATTTTTGTATGTGATATAGGAGAAAGTTTGACAGGAGAAGGCTTTAGGCCTCAGCAACCCGAAGAAAGGACTCAAGACATCACAAGTAGTGACGTCTTGTGTCCTTTGCTGAGGCCACTGATTTGCTCTAGCAGTCACGTGCAACTGGGACTTTCGGCGGAAGAACACATGGGAGCAGCAGGGTCGGACTACGCTGGGAGTCACCGAAGCACCTGGGACAGGTGATTGTTTGTTTTTTTTCCCACCTTCCCCATCCTAAAATAAAAAAAAAAAAAATATCCTGGACAACCCCTTTAAGTTTAACACTTGAAGAAAGAAAGGAAAGGTGGGCATGGTATCAATAAGGTTGAGGAGGGAATTGTTTTTAATAAAAAAAAAACTAAACATAGAAACAAGGGGCACAACCTGAAATTAGTTGGGGGAGATCAGATGCAATATCAGGAAATAATATTTCACTGAAAGAGTAGTTGAGGTTTGGGTTGGGAATCTACAGTAAGTGAATAAGCATGCCTGGGATAAGCACATGTCTGTCCTAAGATAAAATGGAAATAATGTGAAGGCAGATTAGATGGACCATGTTGGTCTCTTTCTGTTGTTGGTATTCTATATTTCTAAAATCTAAAACACATTTAGATGTTTATTCATTTGCACTTTTTTTTTTTCCAATTTTAGCATATGATGCTATTGGAGACCACAAACTTTACCTTTGACAGATTTGGATATAGGTTACCATATAGTCCTGGCATTATTAACAATGCATTTTATGATGGTTTATTATTAGAAGCTTTTATATAGTTGTACTGAGCAATGAGCAAATTTAATTAGAAAGTATAAAAGTACAGTGTATGAAAGCATATACAGTAGGTCTGTGATTATATACAATAATAGTTGATGTTTTTGTTTGTCATTAGTCCAGTCCGGGGATAGTACGAAAGTCTAGTTGTAAAGTCTAGTCTTTTGTTCATTCACGTAATTTTGTTAATTGACAGAAATAAACTACTAATACTTCAATTTTTGAAAGCATTCTTAGGCTAGGTTCACAACTGCGCCTGGTCTCCGCCTGGGGATTCCGTTCCCCATTCCACTTTAAAAATGCGGAGAGAAAAGTCCTGCAAGCAGTGCTTTTCTCTTCACATTTTCTGCCCTTTTCGTGCAGAAACCAGGCAAAAACCCGGCGGACCCCATTATAGTCTATGGGGTCTGCGGGTTTCTGAAGATAACCGCTTTTTTAAGTGGATTAGGTTTCCTTTCGGGGGGGTCCCCAAGTGAACCCCCCAAACATAAACCTGAACGCAGGTGTGAACCTAGATATGCTTTGCAGTATTTTTCCACACCTGAAATATTTGCACAGTACTGCACGTAGGGAAGTACTGATCTGTACCAATGTGAATAAAGCAATTTGGTTGTGATTAAAAGCTCCTATTTAGCTTTATCCATCAGACTAAGCCTTTCTTTCTTCTCTTATTTCTGACAATTCCTCATTCTTTCCCCCTCCCCTCTCTATAGACTTCTATAAACATGTTTAATCTGAGTGACCTGCAGTCCATTTTGAGGCCAAGGCTAACACGTTGCGGCACGCAGCTAAAAAACTATGTGGAAAAAAATGAAGTGGAAACGCATCATGTTTTTTTTCTGCAGCGTTTTTCATTGCATTTTTGCTGTGTTATTCTCTGCAGTTTTTCTTACCTTATTAAATCTATAGGGAAAACGCAGGTAAAATTGATATGTTTTTTTTGTTTTTTTTTTCGCAATGTGTGGGTGGGATTAGCCAGAATCTCATTCACTTGCTGGTACTGCAAAATGTAGTGTCTTTTCTGCTGTGTTTCCGCAGCTGGAAAAAAAAATGCTGCATTTCTGCAATGTGGAGCCTTAGTCTGAGACAGATACGGCAGGGTTTTTTAGAGGAAAAGTAATTTTAGGAGAGTGAGGGAGACCGGAGAAACAACTTGACAAGCAGAAAGAGGCATTTTCCTCTGATGAGATACATTATAAAGGTACTAGTTCTGTATAACTTCTCTGTACTATTAGTTTATGCAATGTTTGTTGAAATCAGTAACTATTTAAATAACTGAATTCTAATCTGAAATCATTTACCATGCACTAAAGTCCATTTGGCTAAATAAATGCTGCACAATTTCCCAGCATGTTATAGCAGCAGGAAGGGAAAGGGCTGATGTCATGTCTACATCAGTGAGCTTGAGGTTAATACAGGCTGGAGATGCCCAGTGTCTCAGGATGTGAAATGAGACAGGAGTATCAGTCTTCCTGAGAATTATCATCCAGAAATTTACATATCCTTGATTTGGATGTCTCTCATAAACAGCCAAAGAGCATCTATGAAGTAGAAAAAAGAACTTGCGTAAGAGGGACAACATCTGTATGAACATGTGTTTGCTAGGAGGCATTCTGCATAGCTGAGAAACTGGGAAAAAGGCCAAATTTTAAAACATTTCCTCCCTCTATTCATTAAAGGATTTAATCATTTTTGTGGAGTCAAAAACATGCAAAAAAGAAAGGTTATAGCATTTCAAGAAGATACAAAATGAGAGTATGTTACTTTCTCTTGTTGCAAATGTAATTGATGGTTCCTAAAATGTCAATCTGCTTTGATTTTTGTTTTGGAATTCAGCAAGTTTTCTGATGTACGCTATGCATATACCTCCTGGATTTACTGTACATGGCAGAAATAAGTGAAAGGTTACATATGTATAATCTATGTAGCATAACCAACACATTTTTCTTTCGTAATATTGTTTCATAATAAACTTGAGAATTCAAAACTTGGAGATCACACGAAGTCCTCAAGAACTACTACAGGTGTTTGTCTATGCAGAGAATCTATATTTGAAGCAGACTTGTCACTATATTCCATGTGGCAAACACGACTCATGAGCACACTTCAACCAAACAGCCCAGTCATTATCTGCTGTACTTTCCTACTATATTAGCTTAGCTAAAGACATTAACCCTGCTGTTCTGTTCGGTCAAAAATGACCGAATTTGAAATTTGATATTTTTTAAAATATTCATTATGCGGTTCTGAAACTTGTGGTTCATTGACTTTTCCTCATTTGAGGGGTTCTTACTAATAGCAGTTTTTATTTATTTATTTTTTGTTTACTTTTTGCTCCACGTCTTTTTTTACACTTGTACTGTTCGGTGAAAAATGACCGATAGCCTTTTATACTTATCTCCAGCCATTTTTAAAAAAAAAAAATAAAGCAGTTATAATCTCATTTTGGTCTATATAGTTCAATTTTTGCGACAGCAAAAGTTCATATGCTGTAAACGCTCAGGTATACATAGGAAAAAACCCTGGAGAAAGAGCTGAAAAAAATCAAAGTATGCGAGTAGTTTTGGATTTGACACATGGACTCAAAGGACGAAATGTTACATGTGACAATTTTTTCACATCACACCAACTGGGGCAGATGTTGCTGAAAAGAAAAATGACCATGCTGGGTACTGTTAGAAAAAATAAGCCAGAACTGCCGCAAGGTATCCTCAGTAAGAGAGACGTTTATAGTTCTACGTTTTATTTTACTGAGGATACAACAGTAGTTTTATATAGAAAAAACTAGACTTTTTATTTTTTTTTATTTTTTAAAAAAAAAAATATATATTTACATACAGTTTGATGTTATTAGTTATAGTTTACAGTTTTATAAAGATATTTTTTTTTATGTGCAATATGCATGAATAATGCAATAAGGCGATGTAACATTTTTTGACACAAAAAAAATAAAAATTAAGTTTTTGATTTCATTTTTCCTTTGTTTATGAACAACCATGTTCACATACAGTATAATAATGCAAAAGAAATTCAAATAAAACACTTAAATTAGTTAAAAATCCAGACTTTAATAGGCCCGGTCAAAAATGACCGGAACATTATATGTGTATAGTAGAACCGAACAGAACAGCAGGGTTAAGAAGGAAATTTATTAAGATGTGCTCTCTAGAAATCTGGTATAATAAAGTTGCAAAGTTGCCAAATTTTGCGACATTTTGTATTTTTGAAGCACTCACTCTACCTCTGAAATATGTTGGGAAAGTAGACATGATAAGCCTGTCTAGTCAGTACACTAGATTTATCAAATTACGCAAAATTTGTTGCAATCTCACTCCAGTAACAGAGTGGCATAAAGAATGAAGCAATATTTTATAACAGGAGTGTTAGAATTAATTATGTACCAAATTTATCAAACAAGCTAAATTTAATAGATTTGGCACAAATTATGGAAGTGCAAACTAAAGAAAAACAGACTTTAAACATTCCCCTCATGATAAATCCCCTCTCACATGTTTATAACGCCAACACTTATTTTTTTAATCCAGCAGGACCCCTATTCGGCTATTCTGTGCAGCTATGATGGTGGCTGTGTTGCGAAACAGAGGGGGATGTACTGTATGTTCAGAAACTGCAAAAAATTGACAGGATTATAATTTGTGGATAAATCAAGAGCTCATAAAAGGAATAGAACCACAAAAACCAGGGGAAAATTATAGAGGATGAGATAGGAGCGTAAACCAGGAACAAGGCATAGTTTAAAGGGGTTATGTTGGGAGATATATATATTTTTTTACAGTGCATTCATCAACATCTTACTGACATATATGATGGTCCCCTTGCACTCTATTAGGTTTGCAGAACACAGCAGGGTGCCAAACATATTTGTGCTCAGCCTCCCCTACAACATCGGCTCTCTGTGACATCACTGATTGTGCTGTATTCATGTCGCTTTTACATAGAGTAGAGTGGTGTTGGTCATGTGACCAAGAGTCAGAACATCAGTTGGTGAGGCAGAAGAATGAAACCTCTACCTCCCCTAGCCCCTGTGTTCTACACAGCTAATAATCAAGACACCAGGGACCCTTATCTATATCAATCAAGATGTTTATCTAGTGCAGTGAATTAACCTCTCATAATCCCTTTAACATCAAGTTCAGAATTAGAGGTAAGGGACAGGGCCTATACCCAAAATTCAATCATAACATACACACCTTAATCTGCAATCAAAGAGCCCAGTCGATCCATTTAAATAGATTTGTGTGCCTGGGTGGCAACCAAAGGAAGTGTTGGTTGCTAACAAGATCTCATGTAGCAGGAAGCAGGAGGGCCCCTGACAGTTCAGTTGAGCACTGGCCTGAAGGAAAACAGGAAGGCTATGATACATGGACAGATTGCTGTGGTTCCTAAACACTTTCAATAAGATTTGGTGACGGAATATCTAGGAGGGGAGACATTTCACAAATGAACATGCTGGAATTCAGTGAGGTCTTTAGAATAACCCATTCTTTCACAAATAGTTATAAATGTATAATATTGTACCGTGTTAGCCAAAGAAAGTAGTGGAAGAGAAAAAGGTATCATCTGATTTCTTCACTCTTCAAATAGTTATAAAGGCAGACTGCATGGCTAGGTGCTTGGTTTTATACAATTGAGACAATGGGACTGAAACACCTGAATTCAACAATTAAGGTAGTGTATCCCAATACTTTTGTCCATACATTATATAATAGTATAGGTTACCAATAGATTTGTGTCTTATACATACATTGGAGCAGATTTACTATTGTAGTTATGACTCAACCCTGGTGTAAAATGGCTCAAAATGAGATGCATTGGTGGGCACCTAGTTTGTGGCTGGGAAAAGGGTTTCACTTAAATGTGACAAACTGTTAAAATTCTGCAGTGAACCAGCTAATAGGAGGTATAAACTTTAGACAGTCTAAAGATTCTGCAGATTTATCATCCATTATTGGCCACTGTGATAAATCTTGTGTTTGCCTAAGTTTAAACCATCTATTAGTAAATTTGGACTATTATGTTTGTCTCTCTCTAACTTAACAAATCCAATTGCATCTGCTATCAAATTATCTTTTAACATCTGCTGTACTGAATATAGACTTTACCACTAAATCAAACTGTCCATACTTTTTTCATGGAGACCACATGTTTTCATATTTTTTTCAAGTGCTAATTTTAGTAAAGTAACAAACAGGATGAAATAACTAAAATTCATTTTTGGAAATAAAACCCCAGAAATCATGAAATTGGATTTTTGTTTTCTACTACTGGCATGTAAACCACAGAATATGTTTCTATCTGCTTTGTTTCTAACATTTCAGTTCCTTAATCCAAACATTTAGGATAATTTGAGTCCTCTTGCTTTGCTTCCTGCATTGAGTAAGTCTACATGAATGGATTGTCAAGTTATACAGTTTTATATTGTTAGTATGACATTCTGTGCAATGTCTGAGGAATAGGTACTGTGTTAACAGTATTGTTCCTATGGAACGTGATCATTAATTATAGTGATAAAAAGTATCTTGCAATTTACTTAACTAGGGAACATTTGTTCCTCAGGGTGCAGAAAAATTCATAATCTCGATTAAAAGGAATCTTCTTGTCAACTCTGTGTTCACAAATCTTCCAGTATATTGATTCTCATCCTGCTGTAACTGGAAGTGGCAACCATTGTCAGGGGGTTTGCCCATGAAAGACAAGGTCTGTAAACTGAACCTCCTATGTTGCCTCACCCTGACCTCACTGACAGTGAAATCCAAACTTTCAGCGGTGGTCAGCTTTTACAGAAACAGCATAGAACAGTGAGCTACATTGTTTCCATAACTTTCATTTAATTTTACGGGAGCTATAGAAACAGCATAGCTCAGAGACTGTCACCGATGTGTCTGTAAAACCCGACCATAGCTGACAGTCTGGATTTTATTGTTAGTGTGATCGGGATCAGCCCAACAAACTATAACAGGCACCCACCAGTGCCCCCCCCCAGTATAATGCTTCACAGCGGACCCACAGAGTATAATATACTTCTCAGCAGACCCACACAGTACAATAGGTGTATAATAGGTTTCTCACAGTGCCCCCCGTATAATGCTTAACAGTGTCCCCATACAGTATAATATGCTCCCCACAGTGCATAAGAATAAGTCTCACAGTATAATAGTCTCCCCACACTGCCCCCAGTTTAATGCTCCACAGTGGCCTCACACAGTATAATGCTCCAGAGTGGCCTCACAGAGTATAATGCTCCACAGTGACCCCACACAATATAATATGCTCCCTATAGGGTTCCCCCAGTATAATGATCCACAGTGGCCCCACACAATATAATATGCTCCCCAGACCCCCCCTAAGTATAATGCACCACAGTGTCCCCACACAGTATAATATACTCACCAGCAGCAGGATATGACCTATATTTTGACAGTCTGTGACAACGGGCTGTCAAAAAAAATGATAATATGAATAGCCCCCATGTATTGAAATTGAATTTAATGTTGCTGTGTGATGACCATTAAAAAAAACGAACTTCACACAGCCATTAGTCACTTTCATGTGAATGTAGCCTAAGGCAAAGTAATGTCAAAGTGAAAGTGACATGCATGTCTATAGTAAAACTGAACGTAGAAAGTGGATACACAGTGCTTGTTTAAACATACAATGCACTGCTACCTTTTTTGTGCTTTTTAAAATTACAAATTCTCTAAGGCCAGGGCCCCACATAGCATAAATATCTGCAGCAGACATGCCGCTATTTAAAAAAAAATGTTGTGTTTTTGTAAATCACAGCATGTCAAGTACACCTACGGAAACGCTGCCATTTTCCATATAGGTATAACTGAAGCAGAAATTCCGCAGAGGAAAACTCTGCGGACTTTCTGTGTAAAGCGCTGTGGGAAAGACAGCAAGGTTTTCCTGCAGTGCTTTTTGGCTGTGGCTGTGGTGAAGATGTTTCAGGGGAAGATGTTTTCATATACACATGGCAATTGTATTAGCAGAAGTAATGGCTTTTACAAGAGCTCCAAAAATTATCCCTTTTAGAGAGCAGATGCCAAAACAACATGACAATATTGGAAAAAACAATGTTTTTTGTTTTGTTTTATTATGACAATAGTGGCAAAAGTATGATTTTGAAGAAAACATTTTGGCAGACTGGCAGTTTGTCTAGATGAAAAGTGAAGTAAATGTGCTCTATAAACAACTGGACTGGAACAGTAAGATATCATTAATCATAACACTGTAGACAGTAGGCACATCTTTCTGGTAAATATGCCTACAATCAATTGGTCTGGAACAGGAAGAATAATTCAAACAATAGTTAACAAAGAATGACTTGGCACAGAAAGGGTGGAAGATTGTGTCTAATAAACAATAAAAACACAACTGTGGATTGTATGGCAAAATTTGGTAATGAATGTGGCTTGTAAAGAACTGGCACTTGTCAGAAACCCAGCCATGACTTCTTTACTGTAACCAGTTTATCTTCTCTTGAATTCGCAGGCATTGCCTGCTTATGTGCATAATATGTGTGTAATAGGAATATGGAAATCAAAGCTAGGTTTCAGACAAGTGGCATACCATACAAAGTTCATGCCATGGTCATATCCAATGGCAATCAATTGAGACAAAGTAGCAAGCAGCGCTTTTCTCTCAAGATTTTTCGCCCTTTTCGGGCGGAAACCCTACGGACCCCATTATAGTCTATGGGGTCCACGGGTAACTGTTTTTTTAAGTGGATTAGTTTTCCCTGAACGCAGGTGTGAACCTAGCATAAGATGTTTAGAGAAAATCTCTAAAACTCTGCATATTTTTAAATTTTATATATTTGTAAAAATGTTTAGCTTCTAAATGTGTGCACATTTAAATATGGTTATGTTAGTGGGAAAACCACTTAAGGCCGGGGCCCCACATGGCTTTCTACAGTCTCTGCAAAGTGGATAAGATTCTAGAGAATCCCATAAACACATTGCCGAAAAATATGTGCAGCAGACACGCTGCGATTTCCAAAACCGTTGCGGTTTTGGAAATCGCAGTATGTCAGTTATACCTACGGAAACACAGATTCCCTATAGGCAAAATGGAAACAGAAAGTTCACAGAGGAAACTTCTGTGGACTTTCTGTAAAAGCGCTGCTATGTGTGATCTTAGCCTAAGTCTAAAACACCACATTACAAAAACACAGCGTTTTTGCAGATGTGGAAACACCGCAGCAAAGAAACGCTATGTTTTATATTACCTGCAAAGTGAATGAGATTCTGTCTAATCCCATCCACACACTGCAGAAAAAAAAATCCGCTGCGGAAAAGCTGCATGTCAATTATCCCTGTGGTAACATTGGCGTTTCCCCATAGGTTTATTAAGGGCAGAAAATCTACAGATATAAACTCTGTAAGGCCAGGGGCCCCACGTGGCGTAAATGCTGCCGTTTGCAGGGACTGTAAACTACTGCGTTTTACAGTCCCTGCAAAGTGGATGGTATTCTAGCGAATCCCATGCACACATTGCGGAAAAATAGGCGCAGTGGACACGCTATGATTTCCTAAACCATTGTGGTTTTGGAAATCGCAGCATGTCAATTATACCTAAGGAAACTTCAGTGGTATCCCTATAGGTGTAATGCAAGCAGAAAGTGTGCAAAAGAAACCTCTGTGGACTTTCTGTGAAAAGCGTTGCGAGAAAAACCGTGATGTGTTGCCACCACAGTTTTTCCCGTAGCGCTTTTTTGCTACAGCCCGCTACGTGGGGCTTTAGCCTAAAAACAAGTTTTTTTACGCAGCATTTTTTTGCTGCGTTTCGGAACGTGGGGCCATAGCCTTAATGAATGTGCACCAGAGGGTTGAGTCTTCTGGTCATACAGTCACCCTACTGTATTTAATGTATGTAAAGACTATTCAACATTCTTTTTCAACAGAAACAGGTAATAAAACATGCTGACATAAGTGGACATTTTTATTAACATTTCATTCTTAAAAAGTTCTATACTTGCTTTAGGTATGCAGGTTAATATACTCTTCATAAGTAATACTCTGTGGGTACATTTGCTTTGTCAAGATGTACAAACCATTTATTATAACAGTGTATTATATCAGAACAGGAAATGACAACAACTTCTTCCTACCATAAAAATAAATATAATCAATACTGTGAGAGAAGATAAGACAAAAGTTGGATATGGTAGCTAGTGGAATAAGTGTAGAAAAGAAGTAGTCTGCAATGCAAAGTATGCTTTTATAAATAACGTAGGCAGCCAACTTCATATTGATGTGAAACATGTACCCGCAGAAGCAGACACAATAAAGACACTTATGGAATTTAAGTACATGGGACTGTTTTGTTAAACTCCTCTGGCAAATTACCACTAGAACTGAGCAGACAGACACCCACAAGATGATTCAATCTACGTTCCAACCACAGTAGACAATCACCTTTGTGAATCTGATGCGTGTCTGTGAGTTGAATCATCCAGGTACAAATGCATTCTCTGCAGCTGAGCTTGCTCATTGCCTTTCGCGTGTTGAAAACAGCAAGAACTTAAGTTTGATTCCTCAAGCAACAGCTTGTATTGCTGTCAATCCACAGAAAACACACTGTATAAAATCTCCCAACCTCTATTTTTCCCTAAAATTTCTGGGACTTTCTGTAATTTTTATGCCTGCACATGGAAAATGACTGGAATGTACTAGCAAGTGATAACAGTAAGTGGTATGAGACCTTAAAGGTCATGGGCCTCTTACTCTCTTGAAAGAGTCGTTGGTTATGTTTCCTGGTGACATAGCTTTAATTGAAATGCAACCCATTAGTCTGGATTCATATGAACATTTTTGGGGCAATTTTTTTTACCATGAAAATGCTTTTATTATCATCTTTCTTCTACATTTCATGTCATTTTTTGCCCCTTTGGCTTTCTTTTCTTGCAAAATGCAGCATGCTTCAGGTATGGTGTTTTATTCATTCATTTTCCTATTGATTTTATTATAAAAAAAAAAAATAGAAAACACAGGAAAATGCTGGACATAAAAAAAAAAAAAGTTAAAAAAACTCCACTCCAAACTATTTGGATGGTAGCCTTTAGAGGTAATCAGCCCCAAGAAGCATATAGAGGCAAAGTCATGGTCCCCCATTCCCTCCCGCAAACCACAAGGACCTACTCGATGGCCTGCCAAACCACTGCCTTAACAGTATCTACCACATGACGTACCTGATATACAGAGAAAACTTTACAGGTAGAAAAGTTTATCATGACTCAAATTTTCAATGGTTTTTGTGATAAGTTACATTATCACACTGCAGCAAGTTTTAATGTTTGCTATATCTTTACATTGAATAACCTCTTTTTGCTGTGACTAAGGCCAATGATATCCCCATGCAACAACATGTGAAGTGGCCAAGCAACCGACATAAGTAAAAGTCTGTTGGCTGCTCTGTAAAGCCAAAGGCATATCATGGTCTTGTTCTTTTACATTTTATGACCATATGATATTTGTGGACTCTTCTCTACAATGGCAAAATAAAGCACCATACACAAAATCACCAAATACTGTAAGCAAACAAAAAAATCCTATCCACTCTGTAAGTAAGCAAATCATGTTAAACTTTTATTTCTATAAATTATTAAAATCCCAGTATCATACCAATAACCAACTTTGGGCATTATTTGGCTATTACTGGGCCACTGATATTTGTTAGGCTTTATTTTTAAGTAATCAAAAAAGTAAAAAAATTAAGTAAATAAAACAACTTTCCTCTTTTCTATATATGTATTATTTGTACATTTTTATCCAATGAATAGTGATAATGCCATGTCAGAACAATTATTGTGCTCAGATTTTAGGAGACTATTGATAAGCTCAAGGCTTTTATGTCTACGTTGCTCTTTTCATTGATGCATGCCTCCGCTCTAGGTCAACGTCTTTTCTTATGTGAACAGTAAAATAAGTAGTTACCTGACAGGAATAAAATAACATGATCTGTTACATTTCAAAGCTTTGCCCATCTCTAACTGACACATAGTTTCATTTAGTTTCGGGTTAAGTCATTTGGTTCTATGATTCTTTTCAATCCAAATAAATTAGTTCCAAATTGGAGTTTAAATGGACATAAAACATAGTGTATGACACTACTAGGACACTATCTAATCCATTTGTAGATCTCTAAGGCTAACACAGATTTTGGCAGACTGGCAATGTGAAAAGTGAAGTTGTTTAAAAAAACAACAAAAAAAAAAAACCTTAAAATATTATCCCTTGTAAATGCAATCTATCACAGCCCCCTCATGACTGGCTGAGAGGCTAATGCAAGAGATTCTTCTCCTCTCTCTGCTTCTTTCTGATGTTTCATGTGAAGACGGCTATTTTTGCCGATTCACTCGACATAAATCAAAAAAGTTTTGGTTTTGTTAGAACCGAAAATTTGGAGAAATTCAGGTTGAATCCAATTTGTCATAAACTGGTTCTCCCATCTCTGGTGTCAATATACTGTATATGCTATGATGTACATTCACCAATGTTGTGTTAATGTGACATTCTTTGAAATACAGGAATTGAACAACTATTTGAAATAATGCTAACTAACTATAAAAACACACAGTGTGGAGACTACTTTTCAGGCGTGGAGATTCCTTGCCATTGTAGATTCATATTAAAGACATGAAAACTGAAGGAACACGTACCAGAATAGTTTTGTATTTAAGATTTTTCAATATAGCCCCCTTTTTATTTGATGGCAGCAAGAAAAGACTGACCCTCAGGGGAGCAGGTTAATCCTCCAGAAGGTCCCTGACTCAGGGGGTTTAGAAGGCCCCTAGCCCCCAACTCCTGCAAGAATAGTGCATGGCACAGTACACTCATTGCACTACATATACATAGGCAGTGTACAGCGTCTCATGCACCCTATGCTCCCATATAGTAAAATGGATAGAATATTTAACAAACTACCCAGTATATTATACAGTGTATAGAAATATTGGATGACTGAGATGACATATAAGCACAGAGGTAAGTCGACCATTATCCTTCGCACTGGACCCGTCTTCTTACTGTCACTGGAAGGTCCCCCATCACCAGTTATCTTGCTAACAGAGCTATGGTGGTCAAAGTCTAAGGCAAGAGTGAGTCACCATTTTCCTAGGAGGGCCACAGGACAGATATGGTTAACAATGAGCACAAGGTAGCAGAGTAATACTGAAAAAAGAATTGCATCAATGCAGTTTTAGGAATTTTGTGAATAGAGGCAAGTAATATTTGCATTTAGCTGTATAGTGGACCCCAGAATGAATTCTAGCTAGGCATCCTTAACACTCTGTGGTTTCCAGTTAACAGATATGCTTTGTCAATTGTTAATTTATGGAATTTCTTGCCTTCATAATGTGTTTGAGACTCAAGCCACAGTCCCATAGTGGCCCCTCCATACAGTATAATGTCCTACAGTGGACCCTTTACACAGTATTATGTCCCATAGTGGTCCCAATGGTGTTCCTTGCAAATATTGCAAAAATTTTGTATTCGGCAAAACCCTAAATTTTTGGGGTTCACCACCCGCAAACTATTATACTTGGGGGTCTTTTCGGACCTCAGAGTATAAAGGTCGGAAGCCCATTGGAGGTCACCGCAACAAGAGTATTTGAATACATTATAACCGAAACTGCTATCTTTATATTCAGGTGTATAATGCCCCAGGAAGGTGAGGAAACATAAAAGAGTTATTATCCTATTCCATTAACCTCTCCTCATCTCCTATCCCCTTGCCTCCCTCCCCCCCCCCATCCATGTACTTCCCTGATTATTTTATTGTTTAAACTGTTTTATCTCTGTCAAAACGAAAAGTGAATTCTTTGTTCGGCCCTGCTGCGACAGAGCTCACGTTATCTCCTCTGATTTGCTCCTTTTGTCATTTCTCAACCCCTATCCTCTATCCCCTTCCCCTACCTCCTTCCCCACCCATGTGTTTCCAGCCTCAAAATGTTGTTTGAAATGTTTTCCTTTTTAAATGTAAAAATTTCAATAAAATCTTTAATGTTAAAAAAGTTGACATATATCTACCCCAAAATAGTGTCATTAAATACTACAACTTGGCCCTTGCTACAATTACATTGACAGGAGAAAAATAAAAAAAAAGTTATAGGTATTGTTACGTGATGATGTAAGAACGCAAAAAATAGTTTGGTTACTATGTTCACTAATGGGTTAAAAAAAGAAAAAAAATTCCAGTGAAACTTTTTTTGTTGTCAATAATCTAACGTGTGCCACCCAGTTTTTAAAGGGACCAAAAGTAATTGGACAATTGACTCAGAAGCTGTTTCATGGGCAGGTGTGGGCAATTCCTTCGTTATGTCATTCTCAATTAAGCAGATAAAAGGCCTGGAGTTGATCTGAGGTGTGGTGCTTGCATTTGGAAGATTTTGCTGTGAAGAAAACATGTGGTCAAAGGAGCTCTCCATGCAGGTGAAACAAGCCATCCTTAACCAGCGAAAAACCGAAAAAAGCCATCTGAGAATTTCCTACAATGTTAGGAGTGGCAAAATCTACAGTTTGGTACATCCTGAGAAAGAATGCAAGCACTGCTGAACTCATCAATGCAAAAAGACCTGGACACCCACAGAAGACAACAGTGGTGGATGATCACAGAATAATTTCCATGGTGAAGAGAAACCCCTTCACAACAGCCAACCAGTTGAACAACACTCTCCAGGATGTAGACGTATCAATATCCAAATCTACCATAAAGAGAATACTGATGAAAGTAAATACAGAGGGTTCACTGCACAGGTCAAGCCACTCATAAGCCTCAAGAATAAGAAGGCTAGAATTTACTTTGCTAAAAAACATCTAAAAAAGCCAGCACTGGAAGAACATTCTTTGGACAGATAAAACCAAGATCAATCTCTTCCAGAATAATGGAAAGAAAAAAGTATGGCAAAGGGGTGATACAGCTCATGATCCAAAGCATAGCACATCATCTGTAAAACACGGCGGAGGCAGTGTGATGGCTTGGGCATGCATAGCTGCCAGTGGCACTGGGTCATTAGTGTTTATTGATAATGTGACACAGGACAGAAGCAGCCGGATGAATTCTGAGGTATTCAGAGTGGAAGAGTGAAGAAATCAGGCAAAACCTTTTAGAGGCTAACTGAGTATATTTGATAGTCAGCTTTCGAGAGTACTAGCTTTCTTCTTCAGACATAAAAGAAACTGGAAATTCACATACTCTTTATACACACACAAGACCTGGATCTTCAAAGGGTCTTAGAATCTTTAAAGAAAATCAAAATGCAATATAAGTAGAGAAGTTATTTACAACAGGTCAGGAAATAAACAATTTGGAAACTTGTGGGGCGTGACGGAGGGATCATTAATTCTTGCTGTTATCTGTTTGCTATCAGGTGGTGATTTGTGACCCTCACAGTTCATACATAGTGTGACATGAAACTGGCATGAATACTAAGTCCAAATTGCAGAGTTTGAAATTTTTGCATTAACTTATACTCCCATCCCCCCTCCCTCTCTCTCTCTCTCTCTCTCTCTCTCTGCGCGTCTTAAAATGTCCGATTAAAACCACAACCCACAATTCTTCAATAGAGTGGTGTTCTCCGGAGAAATGTGCGGCCACTGGGAGATCTGTTTTGCTGTTACTAATGGTGAATCTGTGTGAGTTCATGCGCTAAGTCTCTACCCTGTTTCCCCCACATAGAGGCCTGTGGTGGGACATTGCACACACATTATGAGATACACCACATTGGAAGACCTGCAGGAAAATGTCCCCCTAATTCTGTGCATCTGTTGTGACTGTGGAACAGGTACACTGTCAGCGGTGTGGATGTGCCTGCAGGTCTTGCACTTGTTTTGCAGGCAAGGTGAGGTGACATTTTCAGTTAAGGCCTTCAGGGCAATCTGTACAATAAAACGCCGTAGGTTTGGTGGTTGTCGAAAGGTATTCAGAGACATACTATGTGCTCAAATCTAGCCAAATGCAGCCAAACTGATTGGTCGGCGTTTCATAATACAGATGAACAATGACCCAAAACATAAAGCCAAAGCAACCCAGGAGTTTATTAAAGCAAAGAATTGGAATATTCTTGAATGGCCAGGTCAGTCACCTGATCTCAACCCAATTGAGCAGCATTTCACTTGTTAAAGACTAAATTTCAGACAGAAAAACCCACAAACAAACAGCAACTGAAAACCAATGCAGTAAAGGCCTGGCAGAGCATTAAAAAGGAGGAAACACAGCAACGTCTGGTGATGTCCATGAGTTCTAGACTTCAGGCAGTCATTGCCAACAAAGGGTGAACAACCAAGTATTAGAAATTAACATTTTATTTACAATTATTTCATTTGTCCAATTACTTATGAGCCCCTGAAATGAAGGGATGGTGTGTAATAAATGCTTTAGTTACTCACATTTTTATGCAATCATTTTGTTCAACCCACTGAATTAAAGTTGAAAGTCTGAACTTCAACTGCATCTGAATTGTTTTGTTCAAAATTCATTGTGGTAATGTACAGAACCGAAATAAGAAAAATGTCTGTCCAAATATTTATGGATCTAACTGTATGTAGTGAGAGAACGTGTTCTTTATGTCTCAACCATGAGCTTTTACAAAATAAAAAAAAAAAAAAAAGATATCAAGAATAAAACAACACGTCATCAGTGGTTGAAGTAGAGGTCCAGGTCGCAACAGAATTTAGAGGCAGCTTGGGAACTTTCCAGAACACTTTCCAACTGTGTCCTGGGCTCTGCTCATAGTATCCTGCATGCCACAGTCCTGAGGCATGGGAGTGGTTATAGTCATGGAGTAGCAGAGCCACATGTCATCACCTCTTCACTGCTCCACCGTGTAGCAGCTATAGGAGCATGACAACAGAAGCGAGATGAGGGAGTCAAAAAGCACCATCTTCCATAACCTTTCAGTCGCAGTCAATACATAGCACTCTCCAGGTGATACTGCATGGTGCTATGCCAGAGCAGTACTAACTGTAGCACATACACAGACACTTCTGACACAGCAGGACAGCACCCGAAATCTGTCCTGCTGGATTCTGGAAGGTTGGAAGGGATGCAGAAGCTATAGATCCACTGCAGTATTTGTATGACCCACCCACAAATGGTCATTTTGCCATAAGGCGTTTAATAAAAAAATATTATAGTTACCAGATGAATAAAAGTTTATTATCTTGCGCATGTCATAGGCCAGCATTGCAACAGAATCAAGGCTACTAATAAATACGCAGAGCAGCCATTCACAAGACGGCAGTGTGCAAAAGCTGAAAAGAAGAGTACGGAGAGGAGTCAGCAGTCAGTATCACAGTATCACACTAAAATTCCATAAAAGTATTAGGCCCATACTTTACTTATACTTATGATTTAGTGATAGGTTCTCTTTAAGCTTATCAGTACATTCAGAATAAAGGTATTCTGATGTAAACCTGGAACACATATATACTGTTTGCCACTGGGATACACCTTTGTCATAGATCAGTCCTATAAAAGTGTAAGGATATTGTACTATATATAGAGAGAGAGATAGAGAGAGAGAGAGAGAGAGAGAGAGAGAGAGAATACCTGTTATTCTGATATTTAGTGCTATTTAGTGTTTGGACAAACAGTGCGACTGGAGCCTTATAAACAAATTTATCTCAGCTTACCTTTACTCTTGGCTTCAGGTACCTCAAAATGAGTGATTCCAGCTTCAAAATAAAAACTATTGTTCATAATGTCAACAGAATAATGCAATTTTGTTTTCAAAATTGTTCTTGTGCCATTCATCAATAATCTCAGGATATCTTGAGCCAAGAAGAATGGTAAGAAAGGATACATTTATGCAGACTTATAAGATAAATGCTTTAAGATTTCTCCTCCTACTCTGTAGCTTGCTGCCATGATACATAACACTGTCCCCTACAATCTGGGCCATTTTAACAGATTGGTGGGACTAATGCAAAGGTTTCATAGGTGTCTCCTCCACCACTTAGACATACTTCACAATTTTCATAGGACACAAAGTGAGGCAGTGTGTGCCCCTAACTCTGTGCATGTTCCTCTTGACCCTGTCCATTCCTGCCAAGTCTCTTTGTGCTCCATCACAGTAATAGTCCTCTTCATTTACAGCACACAATGATAATGCATCCTTAGTTCCCACAACACATAATATTCTCTAAGTGGCCCCCCACAGTATAATATCACCAACATGGACCCACACCATACAGTGCTAGCCAAAAGTATTGGCACCCCTGCAATTCTGTCAGATAATACTCAATTTCTTCCAGAAAATGATTGCAATCACAAATGCTTTGGTAATAATATCTTCATTTAATTTGTCTTCAATGGAAAACCACAAAAAGAATTGTCCAAAAGCCAAATTGGATATAATTCCACACCAAACATAAAAAAGGGGGTGGACAAAAGTATTGGCACCCTTTGAAAAATCATGTGATGCTTCTCTAATTTGTGTAATTAACAGCACCTGTTACTTACCTGTGGCACATAACAGGTGGTGGCAATAACTAAATCACACTTGCAGCCAGTTGAAATGGATTAAAGTTGACTCAACCTCTGTCCTGTGTCCTTGTGTGTACCACATTGAGCATGGAGAAAAGAAAGAAAACCAAAGAACTGTCTGAGGACTTGAGAAGCAAAATTGTGAGGAAGCATGAGCAATCTCAAGGCTACAAGTCCATCTCCAAAGACCTGAATGTTTCTGTGTCTACCGTGCGTAGTGTCATCAAGAAGTTTAAAGCCCATGGCACTGTGGCTAACCTCCCTAGATGTGGACGGAAAAGAAAAATTGACGAGAGATTTCAACGAAAGATTGTGTGGATGGTGGCTAAAGAACCTCGACTAACATCCAAACAAGTTCTAGCTGCCCTGCAGTCCGAGGGTACAACAGTGTCAACCCGTACTATCCATCGGCGTCTGAATGAAAAGGGACTCTATGGTAGGATACCCAGGAAGACCCCACTTCTGACCCAGAGACATAAAATAGCCAGGCTGGAGTTTGCCAAAACTTACCTGAAAAAGCCAAAAACGTTTTGAAAGAATGTTCTCTGGTCAGATGAGACAAAAGTAGAGCTTTTTGGGAAAAGGCATCAACATAGAGTTTACAGGAAAAAAAAAGAGGCCTTCAAAGAAAAGAACACGGTCCCTACATCTCAAACATGGCGGAGGTTCCCTGATGTTTTGGGGTTGCTTTGCTGCCTCTGGCACTGGACTGCTTGACCGTGTGCATGGCATTATGAAGTCTGAAGACTACCAACAAATTTTGCAGCATAATGTAGGGCCCAGTGTGAGAAAGCTGGGTCTCCCTCAGAGGTCATGGGTCTTCCAGCAGGACAATGACCCAAAACACACTTCAAAAAGCACTAGAAAATGGTTTGAGAGAAAGCACTGGAGACTTCTAAAGTGGCCAGCAATGAGTCCAGACCTGAATCCCATAGAACACCTGTGGAGAGATCTCAAAATGGCAGTTTGGAGAAGGCACTCTTCAAATCTCAGGGACCTGGAGAAATTTGCCAAAGAAGAATGGTCTAAAATTCCAGCAGAGCATTGTAAGAAACTCATTGATGGTTACCGGAAGCGGTTGTTCGCAGTTATTTTGTCTAAAGGTTGTGCTACCAAGTATTAGGCTGAGGGTGCCAATACTTTTGTCCGGCCCATTTTTGGAGTTTTGTGTAAAATGATCAATGATTTGACTTTTTTTTCATTCTCTTTTGTGTTTTTTCATTGCAAGCAAAATAAATGAAGATATTATTACCAAAGCATTTGTGATTGCAATCATTTTCTGGAAGAAATTGAGTATTATCTGACAGAATTGCAGGGATGCCAATACTTTTGGCCAGCACTGTATAATGTCCCCACACAGAATAATGCTTCCTTAGTCACCTCATATAACATAATGTCCTCTAGGTAACCCCAGACTTTATGTCCCCAGGTGGCCCCACATAGTATAATGTCTTCCTATTAGCCCCACCCAGTATAATGTCCCTTAAGTGGTCCTCCTTTCTACTTTTACCAGGTCAGCCATCTAGTTAGTTTTGTGTTTATTGTCCTTGTTGTTGTACTTGCTCTGGTACTACAAAAAAACCTTTCACAGCATCATGGAATCAATGGGGATCTAGAAATAAATATTAATAAATACTAATGATATAGCTAGAGACGTGTTTTTCTCTACTCTACATCATTCCTTGTGGTTGTTTTTTAAAGTTTGCATTTCACTAGGTACAGCCAAGCAGAAGAATTAAATCTGGAGTACTATATGAAATAATTTGTATATATTGGAAACACCATGCAGAAATAATATCCATCTTTCTAGTTAGACGCAAACACAAAGTACCAGATGGAGATAATATTATTTGCTTTCACTTGCAGTATGTTACTTGGAATCGAAAGTCCTGAGATGATGTCATAGAGCCATGAAACATCTGTAGGATATGGATCACAGTCTGACCTTTCTCTGTGTAATTCTGCCACTAAAGTTATAGGTGTCTACTTTGTAGCGTAATCTATCCTCTACTCATGTAACTTTCCAAGAGGAAGTGTATTGTAAGAAAGAACTCACAGTAGGGGAGAGGGTCATAGGAAACCATGTATCAAGGCTGTATAGACTTAAGAAAATGAGTAATTAAGTCATCAGGTAATAGTCATGACTGATGTCAAACATCAATGCAGCCACAACCTTTTACATCATTCTAGCCATGATGTTATTATTAGCCAGTGATTTTGAATAGTGACCAGTGTTCCTGTTGTGGTTGCCACTGTGTGGAAGGATATTGTACTAAGTACATTTCCTATGGGGAAGACTGATGATTTATTATTACTACTTGCACATTTATGATTGTGGGGGTCCAGCCTTGGATCTCCACTAATTCTTACCAGGAACGCAGCAAGGTGCTGGTTTATGACTGCACTAAGTGAATAGGGATGGCTGCAGTTCTCTGTACAATGGGAGAGTGAAAACATAGTGCTCAATCAATCTCAGGAGGGTAGATCTAATAAATTCACAATTTTTAAGTAATGGCATATCTATGCAATCTGATATAACTTTACAAAAGCAACTTTAAGAAAGCAATGCCCACATTAGCACAACCGAGTAATATCTAAAATGATTCTGAAAATGTCTTATCTTACATAAATATTTTTCATTATATCGATGTATAGTAGCTGAGCCAACCTTATATTATAAGATGAAGAGAAGCAAACATAAATTATAAAGACTTAAAAAGAGTCACTTACTATTCATCAAAGAAAAAACAGGCCCATTATATGTATAAAGATGTATACTGTACATTTACATATAAGATACGTATAAGTTTGCCACATAGGAGTTTTGTGTTGAAGCCAGTGGCGTAACTAGGAATGGCTGGGCCCCAAGGCAAACATTTGACATGGGGTCCCCCCCGAATTGCCACCCCCACCCCCCCCCGGACCTCCCCCTCCAACCCCCTCCCCCGCACAAACCGCATTCCTGCACAAACTATTATGCCCCATAGTGGCCCCTGCACACAGTATCATGCCCTATAGAGGCCCCTGCACATAGTATTATGCCCCATTGTGGACCACCCAGCAACAATTATTATACTCTGGGGTCTTTTCAGACCCTAGAGTATAATGATCGGAGACCCAGGGGAGGATACAAACATAAAAAAACAATGGTATTTACCTCTCCCTGGCTCTGATGCACTCCCATGCGCTACTTCGGCCATCTTCAATGTTGGACCAGATCTCGTGTGAGCCAGGCCGGCGTTGCGACGCATAATGACGTCAGCTGACGTCTGGGACGTCACCAAACAGGCCCGAAGCCTGCCAGAGCGGCGGAGAGGTGAGTTACAGTGTTTTTTATGTTCCCTCACCTTCCCTGGGCCCCCGATCATTATATTCCGGGGTCTGAAAAGACCCCAGAGCATAATAATAGCAGAGTTTGTGGGGTTCGTGGTAGCGGCTGCCACAAGGCTCCGGGCCCCTTAATGTCCCGGGCCCTGTGGCAGCTGATACCCCGGTATTTACGCCCCTGGTTGAAGCTTTATGTCTGCTTAAACTACATGAATAAAGATGGAATACTTAGAAAACATAGTGGCATCATTCACTAAACTGATGCCACCTCTTGGGGTCACTTTAAACCCTTCCTGCTATGTGCCATACTATTATGTCTCTCAGTTCTGTAATAGTACCATGCTGTAATGGACGGCACCTGGATCTCACTTGCAGAGTTGCAAAGCGGTGGAACCAACCTTAGCACACAAGTTCCCTTTTAATTCCTTAGCCAGATGTTTATTTGGGCAACTTTGGTTACATGGGTTCCTATGGATTGTGAGACTTTATTATATCTTTATGAAATTGGTGTTATGTTTTGCAATATGTATACGTCTACCTGCATTTTATTGTGCATTTACATACTCTTATCTAGTGCACTTGATGTGTATACAGATAGTTAGTGTTATATTCTCTTAGCACTGGGTGATAAGGTTCTGTTTCCCCCTTAAATTGGGAATAGAGTGAATGTGAGCACTGACCACCATCAGTCATCAGTCCCAACCACATTCAGCCTGGCTGTGCTCAGGTTGTATGTGGTGCATTCGTGCAGGTGAGTTCAATGGACACACTCCTGGAGTACGACCCTGCATTCACTGGGTTTACACAGTATAAAAAGGACTGCCTGAGAGTCTCTTTGTCCGTTTGGGTTTTGGTGGTATTACAGCTTCACACCTCTGTGCCATCCTCCGAAGGCTTCGATGAACTGTGTTGCTGAAACAGCCCAGTGAAATGTGTATTGCTGATTTACCTTAGTGAATTTTGAGCTGAACATTCCATGTCATTCTTCAGTGCTTGATGTTGGACATATGGAGTTTGAGGGACTTTCACACATGTGAGAGGTTTTAGAACTTGCTGCTACTGCTGTTATAGCTGAATGAATGTGAGTACCTGGTTTCTCTCATCACTACAGCTGTATAAAACTATATTTTCTTGCTGTTAATTGCCTGACTACAGTGCTGTGGTACACCAGCTATGACTACATTCTGGGGACAAGGTTATGGGTGACTGAGAGGTCCTTACAGAGTCAGATAACTATAATCCCTGCAGTACTGACAACAACATCTAAGTGGCCAGATGAGGGAGCTCTCATCCCTACACTCCCACCCTCAAAGCAATTTTGAGGTGTCAAGGGTTATCATGCTGGCCTGAAACCCTAACCACAGCCTTCAACCTGCCATGTATGGATGACTATTAAGTCCAGCTAGAACCAAGAACTAGGTATCTAGCACTGCAGTACAGAAATACAGCAGTATATGTTACAGGCAGGTATATCAAACTATTTTAAAAATATTTTAAAAAAAAAATACAAAATATTGAAAATGCCCCCTTTGGGATAGCAGAATTGTTGTTTTTTGGTCACATCACCTCTCCAAAAAAAGGAATAAAAAGTAATCAAGAAGTCATAAGTACCCAAAAATGATATCAATAGAAAAATACAGCATGGTATGCAGAAATCAAGCCTTTAAACAGCTCTGTCAACCAAAAAAAAAAGAATTTACTGATGTCAGGATATGCTACCTGTAAGGAAATTGCTAGTTGTGCAATTCCCTAGTAGTGCTGCTGAAAAGGGAAGAAGGGAAGACAGAGACAGTGAGCCCTAAAGTCAACCTAGCCCCTGTCCCTGCCTACTTGTCTCACTGTCCTAATGACAGGAACAACTTGGCGCCGATCCCTACTCTGAATAAGTGACACACAGAACAAGATAAGACCAAACAACACAGAAGAGAAGTCAGCAAGCCAAGGGTCACAGCCAGAGAGACAAAGAACCAAATCGTAATCCAAAGGAGTAGTCAAGGGAAGCCAAAGGTCAGAAGTAAGTAAAACAATAAGCAAGTAGGAAGCTAGCAAGGACAAGTCACAGATTACCAAGAGCAACAAGAACCTTAAGCAAGGAATCAAGCTGAACACGCCCCCTGCGCCGCAGCAGGCGAGTGGAGGGTGGCGCAGAGACCCGAACAGGCAGAGACGTTGCAGTACTTGTTGCAATTTAATTTTTTGAAAAAAATGTATTTTATTATGTAAAAATAGTAAGAAAAAAAATAACAGAAATAAAAACATCAGTAAAAACTAAGTAAAACATTATATGTACTCTTAAACAGTACCATCTAAAAAATGAACTAGTTTTGTGTTTGAAATAAAAAAATAAAGAATGAAAACAAAAAAGTCACCACATGCAACACGTGAAAGTACAACATAGTGGTTAAAAATGTGAGAGCTCAGGGGTCCCGAATACGTGAAAAATGGTTCCAACATAAACTAGACATATGATGAAAGTTCATTATTGAAGAGAAATAAGACCTTCACCAAATGATCTTTTCATCCTTTATTAGATGACCCTCTACTGATTCCAGTACAGTTGATATTTTTTCTCTAGCCCCTACCATTCCAAGCAATCAGTGCAGTTAGTTTTGGTACCTGATATGCTAACTAGACTCTCTAATGTCAAGTGGGTGATGTCACGCAGGAGCAGGCTCCTGCTTAGCACCACCCATTTGACATTGGAGTCTAGATAGTATATCAAGTACCAAATTAAACTACTCTGATTGCTTGGAAACAGTGGCAGCTATAGAAAAAATTCCAACTGTATAAAAATAAGTGGAACAGAGTTTTTTAAAGGATTTTTATAAAGGATCTGTCCAACAAACAGAAAAATTTAAATTTGTAAAACTTCCTAATGTTCTGTAATTTTTTTCATTTTTTAATAAACACAAAATGTAACAACCAAAACTTACCACAAATAAAAAGTATATTGTGTCATAAGAAAACTTTCTTAGAATTACTTCATGTTATACTCGGCTATGCTCATATGACAAATATCAGATATGAAAAATAGGAGTTGAGCATTAAAGCCCAAACTATGCAATATCCTTAAGGAGTTAATAAAAAACGTTTTAGGGCATAACAACAAAATTCCACTTTACAAGTGCTGGTAAAGACCTTAAACAAAAAATACAGTCATATGAAAAAGTTTGGGCACCCCTATTAATCTTAATCATTTTTAGTTCTAAATATTTGGGTGTTTGCAACAGCCATTTCAATTTGATATATCTAATAACTGATGGACACAGTAATATTTCAGGATTGAAATGAGGTTTATTGTACTAACAGAAAATGTGCAATATGCATTAAACCAAAATTTGACTGGTGCAAAAATTTGGGTACCCTTATCATTTTATTGATTTGAATACTCCTAACTACTTTTTACTGACTTACTGAAGCACAAAATTGGTTTTGTAACCTCACTGAGCTTTGAACTTCATAGCCAGGTGCATCCAATCATGAGAAAAGGTATTTAAGGTGGCCAATTGCAAATTGTTCTCCTATTTGAATCTCCTCTGAAGAGTGGCATCATGGGCTCCTCAAAACAACTCTCAAATGATCTGAAAACAAAGATTGTTCAACATAGTTGTTCAGGGGAAGGATACAAAAAGTTGTCTCAGAGATTTAACCTGTCAGTTTCCACTGTGAGGAACATAGTAAGGAAATGGAAGAACACAGGGACAGTTCTTGTAAAGCCCAGAAGTGGCAGGCCAAGAAAAATATCAGAAAGGCAGAGAAGAAGAATGGTGAGAACAGTCAAGGACAATCCACAGACCACCTCCAAAGAGCTGCAGCATCATCTTGCTGCAGATAGTGTCACTGTGCATCGGTCAACAATACAGCACACTTTGCACAAGGAGAAGCTGTATGGGAGAGTGATGCGAAAGAAACCGTTTCTGAAAGCACGCCACAAACAGAGTCGCCTGAGGTATGCAAAAGCACATTTGGACAAGCCAGCTTCATTTTGGAAGAAGGTCCTGTGGACTGATGAAACAAAGATTGAGTTGTTTGGTCATACAAAAAGGCGTTATGCATGGTGTCAAAAAAACACAGCATTCCAAGAAAAACACTTGCTACCCACTGTAAAATTTGGTGGAGGTTCCATCATGCTTTGGGGCTGTGTGGCCAATGCCAGCACCGGGAATCTTGTTAAAGTCGAGGGTCACATGGATTCAACTCAGTATCAGCAGATTCTTGAGAATAATGTACAAGAATCAGTGACGAATTTGAAGTTGCATCGGGGCTGGATATTTCGCCAAGACAATGATCCAAAACACAGCTCCAAATCTACTCAGGCATTCATGCAGAGGAACAATTACAATGTTCTGGAATGGCCATCCCAGTCCCCAGACCTGAATATCATTGAACATCTGTGGGATAATTTGAAGCGGGCTGTCCATGCTCGGCGACCATCAAACTTAACTGAACTGAAATTGTTTTGTAAAGAGGAATGGTCAAAAAAACCTTCATCCAGGATCCAGGAACTGATTAAAAGCTACAGGAAGCGACTAGAGGCTGTTATTTTTGCAAAAGGAGGATCTACTAAATATTAATGTCACTTTTCTGTTGAGGTGCCCATACTTTTGCACCGGTCAAATTTTGGTTTAATGCATATTGCACATTTTCTGTTAGTACAATAAACCTCATTTCAATCCTGAAATATTACTGTGTCCATCAGTTATTAGATATATCAAATTGAAATGGCTGTTGCAAACACCCAAATATTTAGAACTAAAAATGATTAAGATTAATAGGGGTGCCCAAACTTTTTCATATGACTGTATATACTCTGCTTTGTAATTCATGCAGTGATAACACATATACATGCATTTATTTGTTTTGCCTGTACTTTTCTTTGAAACATTTATGCTGACTGAGGTGCAGTGAATTTTTAAGGGGGTATGTCTTGGCAACATGTTCTTCTTTAGTTTAGTGCTCTTGTGTGCCCAAGTGATCTTTGTTTTTGATGGGGAGAAATTTTGTTTCTGTAATGTAATACTCTGCTGTGTGCACATTCTATCCCCCCATCCTCCAGAGCCCCATTAGCTGAGCCCACAGAATGTGCAGCATGTACATAATTCAGGGGTCCTAATGATGGACTTAGCCTAAATTCACAAGAATGTCATTCACGGCCATGTGATGGCAGCTTTTTTAAAGGGGTTGTCCAGTTTCAGCAGATAATTGTTATTGTTTGTATAATGAGAAGTTAGATAATTTTCTCATTATATTTTCTGTATAAATTTCTCACAGTCTTCTAGATCTCTGCTTGCTGCCATTCTTTATTTACTTCCAGTGATTAAACTTTCGGTCAACTTTTGATTTTCTGCCAGCATCTCTGTCATTACTAAATGTTGTAATATACTTTATTAACAAATTTTGGCTCCTTTTTATGAAATCCATGTGAAATGTATTTTTTCACTTTCCCTTGCTTCTCTGTTGTAAAGTATATTACAAACTTGACACAAATGCTGGCAGAAAATCAAAAGTTGTCAAAAAGTTTAGTTGATTCAAAAATCAGTCCATGGTCAAGTGATGGACAGTCCATGGTCATGTGATGGACACACAGATACACAGCTTGTTACATGATTATTGATGCTGTGACTGTAACAAGCTGAGAACCTGTATGTCCATCACATGACAATGGACTATATATCAATGTTATTTCTAATCTATTCACATGACCTTTTTTTGGTGGTCTGTTTTAATGGACCGCCAAAAAATAGGATGCACTATTTTTATCCAATTTCACAAATCCCTCAATATACTCAAAACTATAAGGGATCCGTGAATCTTCATTATGGAGACTTGTATTGTGTTACTTACGATCAGTTTGCTGAAGTAGCTTTTGATTTATTTTTTTCTTTATTTTTTGCCTGAAATGTTCTTGGCTCATTGTTAACCATCTGTTTTCATTTGTGCTTTTCCTCTGAAGTATTTTGCTTGAAATAGATTCACTTTGTCAATGTAGATCTACTATCTATCTAGTAATAAGGAAATAGGAAGTATTAATATGGCTGTAAATTTAATTGTAACTGGTTACCAAGTGCACATTGTCTTCTCATTCCCTAGCACAAAAGTTATATGTTCAGTAAGTTCATATCAAACAAAACTTAAACCACATTAATAGTGGAATTAATCACTATTATTTACCTGTAATCTGTTGGTATGTTTAAGACATTATTCTATTAGAGTTTATTTGATATTTGTGTATAATTTAAATCATAAGAACCATGGCAATACTGGAAACATGAATAGACTCCATCACCTATTTATTTGAAAGCTCAAACCACATAAGACCAACTAAATTATCAGAGGTCTTCTGGTGGGCCCAGGCTTTGATTCAATAACAGAATCCAGATGCCCGGCAGAAGACAAGCTCAAATGATGCTGACTTTAAGGCTAGTGACTTGTAATTAGGGTCTATTTCTTTTGGTTTCAGTGACAAAAAAAACTGACCTTATTGATTACATGTTCTGCACATTCAGTGATAACAGGGTTTACAGTTATCAATGGAAGGACACAGGTTTGGAAGAAATGGAGGATAGACTCTTAGAATTATTTCCTCTGCTGAACTGAGGGACCTTAATCTAATGCTGTTCGATACCAGACATCAGTTGTAATGCAGGGTTGTCATTCAGAGAATTAACAACATATTCTGTTGGGGAGCCAGAGTGGGACAGTCTTTCACATCATGTCCCCTTTGACGCAAGGCACATCCCCTTTTTGGGGCTGTCCACAGTGTCTCTAGTCCCCGAGAGTCTTCTTTTTCCATATACGAATTTTGCATGCTATATTATTATTCCTACAATATCCCCTGATGCCCTTCTAAATTATTATTCACCTCAATGTACCCTATTGCTCCCTCTAATGTCCCCTGATGGCCCCCTATATTATTAGTCTCCCAAGTATCCTCTAATGCCCACCAATGCCCCCTCCTGCCCACATCATATAAATATTCTTCCCTAATGTGCAATAAAAATTATACTCACCTACCTCCCATTACCTGTCATGCAGCCTTAGAAACACCAGTTTCTTTGGAATAAGTTGTCCACGATGCCTTTATTACGGGGTTAGCACAAATAATAAATAATAATAATAATAATAATAAATGAATAATGATAAAATATAATTAATAAATTATGATTACATAAATAATTAATAACCGCCAAAAATAATTATACCAGTGTTAAAACCAGTCCCCCAAGCATTAGCTGGGGGACTAAAATCCCCACTGACAAAACATTGCGACAAAAGTGGTAATACTTGTTAAAGGGAGGGCTGATGATGTTCCATGAAGATCCAGGTGATGAAGACCCCGAACTCCTCCGTGTGGCTCCTTTTAAAGTTTCATTTTCCCACCACTGAAGCCAATGGTCCAATCAGCTGATGAATCCTGCTGCTAGGCAGACTTCAAAGACCTTCTAGAACCTGCTCACGCAAAGGCACATCTGACAGGTAAGAACCACTGGGGAATAAATAGGGGAGGGAAAGGAAGAAACCGACCATACCACACTAATAATTTAAACACTTTCAATATTAACATATTTAATCCATTTAATTAAACAATTAATTAAAGTAATAATTTGTGCAGTTCGCTAAAGCTCCTGGGGGCCCTGACATTACATAGTAGAGCACAAAAATGTCAGTGACTGGACCACAGATTTTCCTTACAGAAACTGGAAAATTATAAGCAAGGTAACAGCCACATATATCCAGTACCGAGACCAATGAGTAACTTGGCAATCTCGCAACCCTCTTTACTATGGGGCCTGTCAATAAATTTCATTAAATGAAGCATCATCACAACAATGGTTATTTCACAACTACGACACATACAGTAATATACCTACTGGTTGAACATCAGAGTACTCGAGGATGTACATGTAGCTACTGTAGGTGTCTATCTATGTCCTTAGGTTTAGTTCTAAGTCAGTAACAAAAAGATTTTTTTGTTCATTATTATAAAGTTATGAAATGTATGTAACAGGCAGTATCTTCTAAATACATTTAGCATTATTAATCTTTCATTGTTGTCTCTCCAGAGAAAACCACAACTGGAAGCTTGCATCCTTAAACAATGTGAATAATTTTTTATCGAGTCTGGATTCTCTGCCTGGATTTGACATGATAATGCACTAATACATGTTCAACATTCTTGTCTCACTACTTCATCATCTACTTTGAGTATTTGCTATGACCCATTGAGTCTGGAATCAGACTTCTTACGCGAGTCTGTATTAGGTAACTGCTAAAAGCTGTACTCAATACCTTTCAACTGCATAGCCTGCACATTAGAAATGTCTATTATTATGCCTTTAATGTTATATTCCACTATGCCAGCATTGAAATAAATCAGCTGTCTGTTGTTGGCTTAGTTTTAAAATTATGATCTGAGTTGCATTTATTACGGACAATAACACATTTTTTTTATTTTATCATTTATACACGTACTGCAATAGTTTAACGGACAGGTCTATCTTGGAATATCATTTTACAGTTTACTTAAATATATATATAATAGATTCCAAGAGCACCTAACTTTTCAACAAACTTAATTAATTAAGTAAATCAATGGCATAACAAGTAACCATGGGGCCCCATAGCACAACTTGTAATGGGGACCCACTCTACCATGACTAACTTAACCAGCAAGATTAGAATTTGAGAACAGTATCATTATTTTGATCTCCTTTACACACAGGGATAAAGCACACAGTGATTTTACTGTACATAGATAATACACATAGTGATGTCACAATACCTGGGTAATGCATACAGTGAAGTCACAGTGCCATGATAATGAACACAGTGACATTACAGTGCCAGTGCAAAAGTGATGTCTCATTTTCAGGATAATGCACACATTTATGTCATGTCACTTGAATAATGCACACATTGATGTCATAGTACCAGAATAATTGTGACATCATAGCACAGGGATTATGCACAGAGAAAAAGATCACTGTGTACACTGTGAGATCACAGCGAATGAAGAAATTGATGAAGGACCTCCTGAGTCCCTGTTTTCCACAACGCAGTTGGATGAGCCTGTTGCTGAAATATCTCTGTTGCCTCATAATGGTTTCATGCACAGGGTGTGATGGGTTGTTATAGATGGCAAGGAATTTTTGGAGGTTCGTTTTTTCATATTGGTGTCCCAAACTTCAAGCCTGTGGCTGATAATCGAAATGGCCCTTCTAATCAATTTATCAAACTTTGCAGTGTCCCTTTTCCTGGCATTGCCCCCCAGGCTACAGCCCCATAAAACACAGCCCCCCACAATCACTGATTGGAAGAAGATTTCAAAAAGTTCCTCACATACCTGGAATTCCTGAGGAAGAACAGTCTCAGTATATTGCCCCTTTTACTGACAATATAACCCACAATATATTTCCCTCTTTACTGGTCCCCACACAGTATATTGCCCCCTTTCGAACCCCATACATAATATTGCCCTCTTTTTTGGCCCACACATAGTGATATGTTAGTCTTAGATTCTACTCTGTCTGGCGTCATGCGCCAAGGAGGGGGGGGGGGTCACTGCTGAGGTTTGTGATTGGACTGCGGTGGTCAAGCATAAACATATTAAAATTTGCTTTCCTAGTTCTTCTTATTACAGGGGCTACACATTTATATCGTTTTCAACTAAAAATTAGGTTTTATATGGTTTTATATCCAGCATGGCTTATTTGCTGGACCCCTAAACCAGTAGTTTAGTATAGTAGAGGGCTGTAAACTGCTTGTGTTATTTCTAGCTAGGCTCACTGCTGAGACAGAGCAAACATACAGGAAGAATCTGAAGGGAGGGACTGGCAGGGGAGCAAGTTCTACTAGCACAATGTGAATGGAAAGACTCTTTCACCTTACTATGATCACTATAAAGTGTTACATTTTGTAGATAAAAGTGACTATAAAAGTCCTAAAAGCTTCCCTTATCACAGTGTAACTCCTGGACAGTAACCTCAGTATGGAGATGCCAGCTCTTATCACTCCTACAGGAACAGCTGTAACAAGACTGCAGCACCGGGTATCAGGTAGAGCGACGTAAATAGCCAGATTAGCGATGCCTAGATGTTAACCCATAATGTATTCTCATTCTACTAAAGTTTCTTTAAAATGTCTATATATTGATGGCAATGACTTTTCTTTCTACATTGAACTCTGTCAGTAAAATTTGACATACAGTACAGACCAAAAGTTTGGACACACCTTCTCATTCCAAGAGTTTTCTGTATTTTCATGACTATAAAAATTGTAGATTCACACTGAAGGCATCAAAACTATGAATTAACACATGTGGAATTATATACTTAACAAAAAAGTGTGAAACAACTGAAAATATGTCTTATATTCTAGGTTCTTCAAAGTAGCCACCTTTTGCTTTGATTACTGCTTTGCACGCTCTTGGCATTCTCTTGATGAGCTTCAAGAGGTAGTCACCTGAAATGGTTTTCACTTCACAGGTGTGCCCTGTCAGGTTTAATAAGTGGGATTTCTTGCCTTATAAATGGGGTTGGGACCATCAGTTGTGTTGTTCAGAAGTCAGGTGGATACACAGCTGATAGTCCTACTTAATGGAGTGTTAGAATTTGTATTATGGCAAGAAAAAAGCAGCTAAGTAAAGAAAAACGAGTGGCCATCATTACTTTAAGAAATGAAGGTCAGTCAGTCCGAAAAATTGGGAAAACTTTGAAAGTGTCCCCAAGTGCAGTGGCCAAAACCATCAAGCACTACAAAGAAACTGGCTCACATGAGGACCGCCCCAGGAAAGGAAGACCAAGAGTCACCTCTGCTGCGGAGGATAAGTTCATCTGAGTCACCAGCCTCAGGTTAACAGCAGCTCAGATTAGAGACCAGGTCAATGCCACACAGAGTTCTAGCAGCAGACACATCTCTACAACAACTGTTAAGAGGAGACTGTGTGCAGCAGGCCTTCATGGTAAAATAGCTGCTAGGAAACCACTGCTAAGGACAGGCAACAAGCAGAAGAGACTTGTTTGGGCTAAAGAACACAAGGAATGGACATTAGACCTGTGGAAATCTGGGCTTTGGTCTGATGAGTCCAAATTTGAGATCTTTGGTTCCAACCACCGTGTCTTTGTGCGACGCAGAAAAGGTGAACGAATGGACTCTACATGCCTGGTTCCCACCGTGAAGCATGGAGGAGGAGGTGTGATGGTGTGGGGGTGCTTTGCTGGTGACACTGTTGGGGATTTATTCAAAATTGAAGGAATATTGAACCAGCATGGTTACCACAGAATCTTGCAGCGGCATGCTATTCCATCTGGTTTGCTTTTAGTTGGACCATCATTTATTTTTCAACAGGACAATGACTCCAAACACACCTCCAGACTGTTTAAGGGCTATTTGACCAAGAAGGAGAGTGATGGGGCGCTACGCCAGATGACCTGGCCTCCACAGTCACCAGACCTGAACCCAATCGAGATGGTTTGGGGTGAGCTGTACCTCAGAGTGAAGGCAAAAGGGCCAACAAGTGCTAAGCATCTCTGGGAACTCCTTCAAGACTGTTTGAAGACCATTTCAGGTGACTACCTCTTGAAGTTCATCAAGAGAATGCCAAGAGTGTGCAAAGCAGTAATCAAAGCAAAAGGTGGCTACTTTGAAGAACCTAGAATATAAGACATATTTTCAGTTCTTTCACACGTTTTTGTAAAGTATATAATTCCACATGTGTTAATTCATAGTTTTGATGCCTTCAGTGTGAATCTACAATTTTTATAGTCATGAAAATACAGAAAACTCTTGAAATGAGAAGGTGTGTCCAAACTTTTGGTCTGTACTGTACATGGCATCATAACTCTGTCCCATTTTATTCTTATATATTCTTCATATATTCATTGTGTTTTTTCCATGAAAAATTTGAAAACAAAATGAACACATAACTTCCTATCACACTATACAAGATCTTAGCAATTCTATATTGATTATGAGAAAATATGCATTTTGAGATTTCACATACCAAGGTGAAAATGTGGAATGCATCTAAAAAATAACCCTGAAAATAATTTTCAAGGAAATCATCCAAAATTGTTTAACTTTCATTTAAGAGGAATCCGTAATGCAGCGTGTCAGAAAGAGGAAGCTACAGAACACAATCTGACATTTCACAGTAGCCAATGCTGCAGCTGTTTCTAATAAGAAATGATTTTTAAAGTACATATACTGGTGGAGCTAGAATGTGCAATTGTTATGTGGGAAAAGGACATTTACCAACCATGAGCAGTGTGGTATCCCCTTACAAAAAGGATCTTTTGTCTGCCCACACATTGCACGTTATTTTTCGTAACATTCATCTTCTGTTCTGAACAGATGTTGACCAAATTAGGATCCAATATGGTAATTTGTTGATTAAAACCAGCAAGATATACAGTCAATACAAAAACATAGCAACATCATTACCAGAAAACAGGGTCCATAACTGAGCTGATCACTAGCATCATATGACTATGGTAAAATTGACTGGCATTAAAGGTCATGTTTCTCAGGGAACGCACAGGAAACAGAAAGCTCTTATAAGAATGCTGAACAGCTCACTGTGTTAGAAGAACTAAACAACCCTGGAAAGGGGTTCGGGAATGTACATAAATGAGCAGTTCCTCCAGTATTTCTCTAGATTTATGAATAGATTAGAAAGAAAAATTGTCCTTGTTGATGCATTTTGTATTCTGCTGTTCAAGAATGAGAGCTGTGCTACGATTGATTGCTGTGAGCAACAAAGACAATTTTAGACACTTTCTATAAATATAATTTTTTTTAATTACTAGAGTCAGTGTTGCTTTATATGGCTAGAATCTATGATAATAAGGAGGAGACTCAACAATTTCATTGTTTGGGTTAGAGTTAATAAATAAATACCTTTACTCCTTAATGGAGATGTCTGGCCCCAAATGGAATTTTTATGCTGATGACCTATCCACTGGATAGGCCATAAGTATATGATCTGTGGGGGTCTGACACCTAGACCCCACACAGATCAGCTGTCCAACAGTTATAGCAGTGGACAGGGAGAATGTACAGCCTCTCCTATTCAATAATAGGAGCGGCACTACAGTTCCCTGGAATCACAGCTATAGAAGTGGACGGGCTGTTGCGCCACTCTTATTATTTGAATAGGAGAGGCTGTACATGCTCTCTGTCCATTCCAGTACCCCAAGGTTGCCAGAACAACTGGATATCTTGTGTATTGGTCATCAGTATGAAAAATCCTTTTGGGCTAGACAACCACTTTAACTCCTCTGTTCATTTTTATAATACTTCTGAAAGGATGCTAGGGATTGAGATTCTCCCCCATTGCCCTGAAATAGGTCAGCAGAATAAATCAGCCCATTTCTGTTGAAGGACTGACATGTTCATGATGGTTTTTATTTTTCGCTATTTTCAGAAGTGGACAGTAAACCACTATCCATTCACTATCCATTCATGCTGCTCATACATGTCACAAACTAGGAATTTTCAAGAAAATGCATTATTGGACTCTCCACTCACAGCCACTTCAACATCAATCTAGGCACAGAAGTTTATCTTTACTGTACATTTTAATGCAGTCTACCCTAATTCACTTTAAAGAGAGTCTATCACCAGGGTGAAACATATTAAATCAGTAACACAGTGAGATAGGTCAGGCTAACCTGATTGTATCGCCTTTGCCCCCTATGAAAATTTGTACCTCTGTTGCTGAGATATTTATTTCACAACATGCAAATAAGCAGTCTAGAGCTCTGAGGACGGGCCTATTGCTCCAAACTGCTACGTCCCACACTGCTCTGATACACCAGTGCGAATTGAAGAACACAGGTCCAAGCTCCCTGTTCATGTCACTCAAAGGAAGATGCTCCAGATTGCGTATTTACATGTTCTGAAATAAATGAATATGTCGGCAATGGAGGCATGAATTTTCTTGGGGAAATAGATGTTACATTCAGATGAGCCTGACCTATCTAACTGTGTTGCTGGTTTAATATGCTTCACCATGGTGACACACTCCATTTAATGGACAGAGCTGCAGTTCCAAGCACATCCATACTTTAAGATGATAAACATTTCCCTGAAAAATCTGAAGTGGTTACAACACTTCAATACTTTCCTGATGCTGAAGGTCCTTCAAATAAGTTATTGTATATTATCAGAAAACACATTTGACAACTTATATAGCAAAAAAAAAATCTTCCATAATATTAATAATAATAAAAATCAAATAATTACAAGCTCATAGCATTGGAATAAAAGGCAAACAAGGTTTTACTATTTTAAAATGTCATAACCCTTATCACAAACAGTACAATACCTGTTCACAATACAATGCCTGAGAACCATAAGTCCAAGTCCACACTTCTAAAATCTTCTACTTAGTATTTTATTCAGTAATATTTTACATTATTCATTTTGCCCCTGAAATACTTTGTTCATGGTAACTATCTTTACTGAATCTTGACATTTTAATCAATACCCTCAAGAGGGAATTAAGGAATGATGCAGACTACTTGGCATAACTTGTTTGGAAACTTTTTGATCGGCTCAAAATAATTTCTTTCTTTCTGCTTGTCCTCGCTGACCCTGTCTTAAATTTTCTGGTTATATTGTCTTCAGAGTATGCATGTCTGCTTTAATAAGTCAGTAGACATCTCACAATCTCATATTGCTTTGATACGGTTTTGCTGGTTTTCACTGCTGTTGATTGTCCAAACTATTTTCAGGAAGTGCACATTTTAAAGATTATATTATATGTCATAATTCTTTAATGCTGATTGATTTTCTACATATGTTCCTAAGTATCTTCAATTTTGGGTTGACTGGTTTTTAAATGTAACAATCCTCATTAATGGATGTTATACAGCATTACTATCTGTGTTGGGAATGAAATGTGCTTAGGAGCATGAATATATATATGAATACCACCCAATTATGATATATTATTAGAATTACACAATTCTTTATTGAATAATTCTTGTTTACTTTTGGTTGAAGATACTATACATGGAGATGTTTTGTAGAGCAACTTCCTGCCTTTGTAGTGAAAATTGTGCTACCAAACGTTTCCATACAGCCCCAACTTTATAGATGAACCAGTTTCACTGCCCCATAGGCAAGAAATAAAATTTTGCTCCACAATTTAACACTGCTCTACTGCACATACAAGCTGCAAACACAATGCATCTGCACACACACAGACACAGACACACACACACACACACACACACACAGGCATAACTTGAAGCTCCTAGGCCCCAGTGCAGAATTTGTACCATCTCTACCATGTGCCTTTGAGAATACTGGTATATTTATGGGACTGAGGCAGCTTTGAGACCCCTTCTAGGTTCAGGGCCCAGTAGAGACTGCTACCTCTGCCCGTCCTAATGACAGTTTTCTAGTGTGGAGGATGACAAATCTCTCCCATAATAATAATAATAATAATAATAATAATAGTCCTTTAATAGTCCCACAATGGGGAAATTCAGTGTGTTACAGCAGCAAAGATAATATAAGATAAGCAGATACAAATACAAATACAACATGTACAGGAATGTTCCAAGGTGAGAGGCATTACATTAATAGCAGACAGACAGATAGGAAGTAGCAGAGGAGGGGGGGGGGGATTTAACAGGCAGAGAGATATTTCAGTTCACTGTATGTAATGATCTCCGCTTAGGTCGGTGTTGGTTGTACAGCCTAACCGCGGTGGGGAGGAAAGACTTCCGATAGACCTCCTTCTCACACTTAGGGTGGAGCAGTCGGTCACTGACAGTACTGCCCAGCGCAATCACAGTCTCATGCATGGGATGGGAGTTATTCTCCCGCATGGAGCTCACCACGGACAGTATCCTTCTGTCACCCACCACCTGCACTGGGTCCAGTGGACTCCCCAGGACAGAGCTGGCCCTTCTAATCAGCTTGTCAAGTTTATTTCTGTCCCTGGTTGATATACTGCTCCCCCAGCAGGCCACTCCAAAGAAGATGGCTGATGCCACTACCGAGTTGAAGAAAGTCCTAAGAAGTGCCCCCCGGATTCCAAAGGCTCTCAGCTTCCTAAGCAGGTAGAGCCTGCTGTGGCCCTTCCTGTACAGGGCCTCCATATGATCTGCCCAGTCCAGCTTATTATTAAGGAGCAAACCCAGGTACTTATAGGTGTTCACAATCTCGATGCCCGTCCCCAGGATGTCCACTGGTTTTGGAGGGCATCTGCCTTTACGGAAGTCCACCACCATCTCTTTGGTCTTCCCCGCGTTAATCTTCAGGTGGTTCTGGTGGCACCAGTCCACAAAAAAACGGTTCAGTTCTCTGTACTCCCTGTCATCATCATCTGTGATGAGACCCACTATTGCAGAGTCGTCAGAATACTTCTGTAGGTAGCAGCTGGATGAGTTGCACCTAAAATCAGCAGTGTACAGTGTGAAGAGGAAAGGGGCGAGAACCGTACCCTGAGGTGCCCCCGTATTACAGATCACGGTACCTGACACACAGTCTTGGGCTCTCACGTATTGAGGTCGATTTGTGAGGTAGTCTAGGATCCAGTTGGAGAGGTGGTGGTCCACTCCAGCAAGGCCCAGCTTGTCTCTCAGTAACCTGGGCTGTATGGTGTTAAAAGCACTGGAGAAATCAAAGAACATTATTCTCACCGTGTTCCCTGGTTTTTCCAGGTGAGACAGAGCCCTGTGCAGAAGGTGGATGATGGCATCATCTATCCCAATGCCCGGTCGATAAGCAAACTGGAGAGGGTCCATAGCGGGGCTCACTAGAGGGCGAAGATGTGTGAGAACCAATCTCTCTAAGATCTTCATCAAGTGGGATGTCAGTGCTACAGGTCTGTAGTCGTTGAGGTCCATAGGGTGAGGTTTCTTTGGAACTGGTACCACACAAGAAGATTTCCATAATTCAGGGACTATTTCCTGCCTCAGGCTCATATTATACATATATGTAATTATACCACACAGCTGGTCCCCACAAGTCTTAATTAGCTTTGCACTGATGTCATCTGGCCCTGCGGCTTTCCTCGCCGTGATCTTTTTCATCATGCTATGTAAAGCACCAAAATTGAAGGAATACTGACCCAGCATGGTTATCACAGCATCTTGCAGCGGCATGCTATACCACAGTCACCAGACCTGAACCCAATCAAGATGGTTTGGGGTGAGCTGGACCGCAGAGTGAAGGCAAAAGGGACAACAAGTGCTAAGCATCTCTGGGAACTCCTTCAAGACTGTTGGAAGACCATTTCAGGTGACTACCTCTTGAAGCTCATCAAGAGAATGCCAAGAGTGTGCAAAGCAGTAATCAAAGCAAAAGGTGGCTAGAACCTAGAATATAAGACATATTTTCAGTTGTTTCACACTTTTTTGTTAAGTATATAATTCCACATGTGTTAATTCATAGTTTTGATGCCTTCAGTGTGAATCTCCAATTTTTATAGTCATGAAAATACAGAAAACTCTTGGAATGAGAAGGTGTGTCCAAAATTTTGGTCTGTACTGTTATATATATATATATATATATATATATATATATATATATTATTGTGTATACTATGGTATATACATTTGTTACAATAGTATTTAAAGGGGAGTTTAGATAAACTTACCTGATCTGATGGACTCTTGATGATGAACAGCCTGGCTCCAACTGTCATGTGATCAGAACCAGTGCTTCATACCTCATGTCACTTCAACCCTTCCTCCTCCCCTGATTTCAAAGGTAATCATCTGTACTATGGGGTTGACATTGTCAGCCAGAACCCATAGCACAGGTAATTACTTGTGAGTATAGAGAAGGAAGGAGGTGGCGTCCAATCGTTGGCCCATCATCAAGAGTCAGGTAAATTTATCTAAACTCCCCAAACAACCCCTTTCATCCAATTACAAATCAATAACATTTTATTTTATAATAACACAAAAAACTTAAGTGTACTTTAATTCACAAAGATGAAAATTAAAAGCTAAAACAATTAGAAAGCAATGTATAGTATTGCTTATTTATATATTTTGATAGTTTGCTGCAGTACCAAATTACCATAGTCTAAGCTACACTGGTGTCAGTACCGATTGAATGAGATATTACACAAATTAATTATAAATTAACTAAGATGAAAAGATTTGGGATTTTTCAGTTTAGAGAAAAGACAGCTACGCAGAGATTTCAATGAACAAATATAAAAAATAGAAAAATATACCTTTTACACATTTCCTTGCCTGGATGGCTTTCTTGAAAATAAAAAACAAGTACAGGTTACAGGTTTTGGGCTTTTGGTGAAGGCAAATTAATCCAGGATTTTATATTGATTTCCAGACTTGGAATACATTTTTTTTCCCTGACATGGGGTAATTGGCATCAGCCTCATGGGTTTTTTTTTGCATTCCTCTGGATCAAAACAAGTTAATATCTTCTAAAAGTTTCATAAACACTTAAAAATGAAAAACACTATTTACTCCTTTTCACAATCAATTCCTTTCTCTATTATAAAGTGCGGTATAGGAAAATATTAACCATGATTTACTGTTAAGTGATAAACGTGGGGGGTGGTAACTAAAAGTTTATGGGCCCTGGCGCAAAGCCCAGCTTGGTTCCCCCTACACAGCTTATGTCTGTGCATAAAAGTTCCCATCATTACCATCTCAATGTCCCCCACAAATAATATTGCCTCCCTTTGTGCCACAGTCTCCACTAAAGTAGTAATGGACTTTTCATGAATGTCTAAAGTAGAAAAAAAACTTTAGAGGAACATCATTTTGTTTTCCATCCAATAAGTTGTTTAAACATTTTTTTCACAAATTTTTAATTTTGCATGTTATGTAGTATTGTCAGGAATCTCAATGTTGCTGCTGTTGCTTTAAGGTTACCATGCCGACCTGTGAAGCTTCTGCAGTCTTCAGATCTCTCCTATGCTGATCCAATTAGCAACTGAGGAGGGATATTTAAACCCTGTTCCTGCTTATCCAGCTGCTTGCTAATTGGTTGTACTTAGAGTGGCTTCCACACCTTGATCATTTGTTCTGGATTGCTCTATATTGACCTTTGGATTGTTACTGGAAATCCGCTTGTCTTCTGGTTTTGGCTTTGACGTTGCCTCTCAGACTGACCTTTGGCTTGTTACTGGAATACTGCTTGTCTCCTGATTTTGGCTCTAATGTTACATTACAGACTTGGCTTGGACACGTTCACTGTCCTGATTTGTCTTCCTGTTTTTGCCTTCCTTGTAAGTTTATTGTGGGTTCTTGTTTGACTTTAGATTGTGAAGCGTTTATTTCTTATACCAGTTTCTATGGTGATAACGTGGGCCCCAAATTCAACACAAGTTCATCTGGATTTGTGGCTTGTGCTATTGAAGGCATTTGGGTATCTATCTCTCAGCACTGTGTAAGATTTACACAGCTAGTTCTACTGCTCTCTGTTGTTAGTCAGTTCCTGCAATTTGTGATATTTGCTCGAGAGAGAGAGAGAGAGAGAGAGAGAGAGAGAGAGAGAGAGAGAGAGAGAGAGAGAGAGAGAGAGAGAAGATCTTTCTGTCTATAACAGATGCTCTCAGAGTAGTAACCTGCAGTATATCTCCAGAAAAGTGTTCTTTCTCAGAAGACTTGACATTCCTGACTCCTTTACAGCTGGTCCTTTTAAAGGTAAACTTTAGTTTAAAGAGACTCACGGGCTTCATTTGTCAAATATGCAAGTTGTTATCATTGGGGATTTGTGAGCAAAGTCATGTGAATAGATTTTAAATCATTTTTAGGATAAATTCTAATTAAATTGATACTAAAACCGTGTCTGCTTCTTTTAATCCTTACAGCAGATTTCATTCAGGAAAGCAAAATATACCACATGGGAATAAATGTTAGCTATGTATTCCAATTTTCATGAAAAGAACTTCTTTTTAAAGCAAGTCTAGAGCCAAAATTGATGATGAGAATAGCCCTTTTCAATTTATCTTTCATAAAAATTATTTACTGTGTTTTTTGGACTATAAGATGTGTCTTACTATAAGATGCAATCAACATTTAGACAGCAGAAAATAGGAGAAAAATATTTTGTACCATTAAAATATTCCCTGGTGGTCAAGGAAATGAAGGTGTCAATGTGACTACATACATACACTACTGTATATACAAAAACACATGCAGTGGATACACACTGCTCTACTGCACATACAAGCTGCAAACACAATGCAACTGCACACACAGAGACACACACACACACACACACACACACACACACCGGCATAACTTGAAGCTCCTAGGCCCCAGTGCAGAATTTGTACCATCTCTACCATGTGCCTTTGAGAATACTGGTATATTTATGGGACTGAGGCAGCTTTGAGACCCCTTCTAGGTCCAGGGCCCAGTAGCGACTGCTACCTCTGCCCGTCCTAATGATATAGTTTTAATAATAATAATAGTTGATAATAGTTTTCTAGTGTGGAGGGTGACAAATCTCCCCCATAATGCTATGTAAAGCACCAAACAGAATAAAATATAGCAATGCTTAAGACCTCATGCACACTATAAAAGTTCGGTCCCATTCATTTCTATTGGCCCAGACGCACAACCGCAATTTTTGCGTATGCCGTATTTGAGTATGTACTGGTGTCATAGGCACTAAGAATTGAATTGAATGGCATGTAAGGCATTAAATGCCAAGTTAACATTTGTTAAGTCATGTTAAAGAATTGCTGAAAATGCACTGGTGGCCAACTGTGACGTCAGTCAGTGGCCTCAGTAGTCATATGTGCAGTAGCACTGATGTTCTTCCAGCTGGGCTGGTCTGGCACCATAAGAACCGGGGATGTGGCACCTGAGCAGAAGATCGGGGTAGGTGAGTATAACTTGTTAATTTTTCACCTCCCCGGCCACCAGTATATTTTCCATGTATTCAGGCATGGAAAATTCAGATGTGTGCTACATCTGCATGAACTATCTGTAAATATATATATATGTGCAATTTTTTTTTTTTTTAAAGCGCAACTGTTTTTAAATATATTTATTGCAGGGAAGTAGAAAGAAAAAAATAAAGCAGTAGTCATTTAGAATGAATCATTATTATATATTATTAATAATGTGTTCATTCACTTCTCTTCTGTATAAACAATGCTTTAGTTGTCGGACATCTGAAATGTTTTTCTACAAAGGCTAAAACAGCAACACAATTTCAGATATTGCAGAGGTTACAAAAACAAATGTAGTCAAATTACAGCTATTCGTTTGTCATTTCATGTTATTTCAAGGGCTGAGCCCATCTATCTCTTGAGTGTACGTGCAAATAGTTTTTATGTTCTAAGTTACGATTATTATTGTTTTATCAGTTAAAAAATGAGAATCTGGTACTTGTCTTACATGACAGAATTTATATTAAGGATTGATATCTGCAATTAGGATAAATGCTATACATAATTCTTTATTTATGGGTAACTTGGAATGTGAATGCCTGAAAAATTCAAATGACTATATGAACAATAAAAATGACACAGTAATGTAGAAGTAAATTGTATACAAATTATTAAAGGGTTATCCATTTTCAACAAATAAATGTTATTGTTTGCATACTGAAAAGTTATACAATTTTCCAATATCCTTTCTTTATCAGTCTCTCATAGTTTCTAGATCTCTGCTTGCTGCGTTGCTTTTCTTACTTCCAGTAGATAGAAATCAGTCCATGGTCTTGTGATGGACACACAAGTGAACAGTAATGAGACCTCTGTCTTGTAATGAATTGTGCACTAGTTTGCCCATCACATGACCATGGACTGATTAACCCATTAGTGACCAGCATATAGACTTTCTACATCAGCCACTAGTGGGATTCAGACATGAGTGCCCAACAGCCAGGAAACTGCTCCTCACGCTCGGGATCAGCAAACCTCCCATCCCAGACATTTAAATGAGACCTCAATGTCAAAGGGGTTTTGGAGGGAGGGGCACCCTCCTGGAGGAATCAGCACCACTGTGAATGAGATTTCAGGGGTCTGATGCCTTCACATAGCAGCCAGAGGGCCTAATGAAAGTCCCCAGGGCTGCATTCATGTAAACCTATTAGGCACAGCTTAATAAACTGCCTGACAGAAAATGGCAGACAGTATAATGATTTGCACTACACAGGTAGTGCAATGCATCATAAAAGCGATCAAAAGATCACAAATTAAAGTCTCCTAGGGGATAAATAAATAGTACTAAAAAAGTAAAATCAAACACACAGTACAAAACACTTTAAGGCTGGGGCCCCACATAGAGTAAATGCTGCAAAAACCACAGTGTTTTAGAATACATGCAAAGTGGAGGGGATTCAGGCTAATCCCATCCACACATTTCTGAAAAATATCCGCAGTGGACATGCTGTGATTTCAAAAACCGTTGCGTTTTTGTAAATCACAGCATGTCAGTTATACCTACAGAACTGCCGGTGGTTTCCCTATAGGTATAATTGAAGCAGAAAGTCCACAGAGGAAAACTCTGTGGACTTTCTGTGAAAAGTGCTGGGGGAAAAACATGCATCTCCACCATGTTTTTTCCCGCATCGCTTTTTGGCTACAGCTCGCTATGTGAGGCCTGAGCCTAACACATTAATTCCCTATCCAAAATGTTTAATAAAAAATAAAAACATAACATACATATTGTGTATTTCCGCATCTGTAAGCAAGCAATACAAGTGTAATGTTATTTTCCCTACATTTTACATTCCGCATAAAAATCTATTGGTCACTGAGAAAGCGTTCTAAAAAGTGATAAAAAAGTGTTATGTTCCACAAAATAGCATCAATAAAAAAGTCAGGTCTCCCTGCAAAAAATAAACCCTCATATAATTTTGTAAACAAAGAAAATAATTAAATTATGGGTCTTGGAAAGTGGTGATGGAGAAAAACATGATAACAAAAATGGGTTTTTACTTTGCAAGAGTAGCAAAACTTAAAAAAAAAAAAATACAAATTTAGTATCAATTTAATTGATATCAAGGACTAAAAGAGGTGGTCACTAAAGGGTTACTATCCACTGGAAGTAAACAATGAATAACAGCAAGCAGAGATTTAGAAAACCGTGATAAGTTAATACAGGAAGCATATTGGAAAATAACTTTTCAGTATGCACACAATAATATTTATCTGCTGAAACTAGACAACCCCTTTAATCCATTCCCGACATCCACTGTACTATTATGGTGGATTTCAGTTCTATAAATATGGCAGCTGCTCAGGAACAGACAGAGATCCGGTGACAATGCCTGTGATCAGTGCCCACGCTGATTCTGGGAATTAACCCTTTTGGAATGAACCCTTCTGATGCCTCTGTCAAACTTGACCGAGGAACCATTTTCCCATGGGCTCTGCCATTTTGGGGAGGATTGAAATCCGGAGGTGGCAATCTGCTACTATGACAGCCAGGATCTTATTGAAGGCTCCCAGGTTTGCCATGGAATTACTTCTATTGCAAACTGTGCTTGTCTTAGCAGACCCAGATCAGTTCTGCGAGTTTATCTGGAGGCTGTATTTTATTTCCCCTACACAGGGGATATAGGTACAGGGTTTATCAACACTGACAATCCTTGAATAGATTCTTCTACTATACCACACAACATTGGATGGACTTGTGCTAATGTATTAACTGCTTCCCGTATAGTTATAACCAGGAGTTGAAAAATAATTACAACCTCAATCTGCAATCCAGCATAAAAGTACAAGGACCAATCTACCATCCCAAAGCTTTACCCACTACAATAATATTAAACTCCCTATATATACTGCTATATTATCTGAATAAGTCAATAAAAATACAGAGACACATGGTAAAGAGATTTTCTACTTAATAATTATGACATGTCAATCAGATATACAGTGCCATACCGCAAGATGGGACCCCCATTGGTTTGGAGAGAGAGCAGACTGTGGAGATGATGCAAAGGTTTCCATTACTCGCTTTGATATAAATTAGTATCATTTACCCCAGAACAGTGACTAGTTCTCTTTCTAAATTTTAAAGAATAGATGAAAATGATGTAAACTAAGGGAATTTTGATTATCATACTATTTTGTACTATATTTTTTTCTTGAACTCTGATTCACACCTTGTGAATCTTATTATGACAAATCATCTATTTTGTTCTATTTTTGCAACCCCTTCTGAATATTCATTGTACATACTGTATACAGCAAATGTCAGATCTTTAAAGACAGTTCAATAACTGGCTGCACCATAGCTGCCAGATTTCTGCTGTTGTACACAGCATAGACTTGGCAGCAGTGTCCATGATTGAAAATAACTGATCTGTGTCCGTATTTATTTAACAAAAACTATACCAAACCGCAGAAGCAGATTGTGAAAATTTTAGTAAACGTTTAATGCTTCGATGGATATTAAGAGGACAAATAGCAAGTGCTGCTAATCAAAAGCCCTCGATTAATTCAACATCATCACAACTGATCACATCTATGAAATTAGAAGTTTTGGCAGTTTGCTGGTCTGGAATATTCAGGCATAAGTGAACATGATATCAAGAAGAAAAGTCATCAGCAATGATCCTAGAGAAACAATTGCTGATGCCCATCAATCTTGGAAGGAGTGGATGTCCCAGCAAATTCGCTCCAAGGTCAGGCCATGCAATTCTCAGAGAATTTACAAAAACCTTATTGCTATATCTCAGACTCTACAGTCCTTAGTTGACAATGGCATGTTAAATGTTCAAGTTCCGAGTTAACTGATCTTCTGCAGCGTGATACTGTATCACAGAAGACAATAAAAACCTAAGAAATGTAATTGGAAAAACATTTTTAAATGGGTTTCATTGGGTTTTGTTGTTTTCTGTGATAAGATATTATACTGCAGTATTTTGACCAATTGCAGAAGTTCTTAACTCTGCTACATATGTATACAGTGGGGAAAACAAGTATTTAGTCAGCCACCAATTGTGCAAGTTCTCCCCCTTAAAAAGATGAGAGGCCTGTAATTGACATCATAGGTAGACCTCAACTATGAGAGACAAAATGAGAAAACATATCTAGAAAATCACATTGTCTTATTTTTTAAGAATTTATTTGCAAATTATGGTGGAAAATAAGTATTTGGTCAATAACAAACGTCCATCTCAATACTTTGTTATATATCCTTTGTTGGCAATGACAGAGGTCAAACATTTTCTGTAAGTCTTCACAAGGTTGGCACACACTGTTGCTGGTATGTTGGCCCATTCCTCCATGTCTCTCATAGTTGAGGTCTACCTATGATGTCAATTACAGGGCTTTCTCATCTTTTTAAGTGGGAGAACTTGTACAATTGGTGGCTGACTAAATTCTTTTTTCCCTACTGTACATACATACACATACTATATATAAATACAGGATTTTTTTTATTGAATATCCACATAATATAGATCTTTAAATCATGACTTAGTGTTCTACAAGGTATATCAAACCTAAAATAAGTAATTAGGCCATTTTTATTGGTTTGGACAAATCGCTCAAATGCTCAAGTTGTAGAATGTGAAAAAAACAGATTATTTTGCAATACGTTATGAATTGTGACAATATACTGCAGCTAAACCGGAAGACTAGTGAGTATTTCCTACAGGTACTTTGGTTTTCTTACTTAGTATACTTATAGTATGTAAGTAGTAGAACAGAGGAAGAAGTGAGTGTTCGGGGTGAAAGCACATTTCAAAGCTACTCTCCCTTTTGAGTCCATTCTGTAAGAAACTTAAATTGCCTATCCTTTATCTATACAGATCATGAGCACATACTCTTCTAATCATACTGTATACTGTTATCATTGCACGCACAGTACATATCATCAAAGTCAAATAGGTTATATAAATTACTAACAACAAGCAGACCTCTGTGGCAACTGATTGGTCTATAGGCTCATTATTGTATCAGATACAAGATCCCCCAGAGAATCCCCTGATCTGTGGTGATCTCCCAGATACCTTATAGGGAGAGTGCCACCATATATACTATACACACAAATTCTAGCAATGTGTTATCCATACTTTGTCATTCTCAAAATAACTGGGATACTCATCTGATTATAGAACTTAAAGTATATAGGTTATACAGCTTTCTGTCTGTGAAAATATTCTTTTGCTTACATAATGATCTGAACGCTAATTTTTTTCACTGTAATCTTGGATTTACTGGTAGAAACGACAGCTGTAAAGTTGTTACATGAAATTCTGGGTTAAAGAAGGAGCATTAGGAAATGCTGTGAGGTGACCTCTGCTTCTTATTCAGGGTCAGGGGAGCACATGTAGCAGTTGATCATTATTTATTTATCTGCAAGTGCTTGGTGGAGACATGCAGAGAGGCAATCTCACAAATAGCCTCACTAAGGGGAAAAATAACATTCTATTAAAACTTTAAGGAAGCTCCTGTTTCTTTGACCCGTTTCACTTATAAGGTTTTTATTTCTGCAGGGAAGAAACTCTTTAAAAATAATTTGGTGTCTTTTGAAAAAGTTATCTGCTAAAATGAGTATGAACTTGTTTTACTGGTTTATCTAGCAGATACTCTAAATGAGTGAACTTATTGAGGGACCGTATTGTATCAACAAGGTCTAATATTGAGGGTATTATGGAAAAGTTTATATCTGGGTTCACTAACCCTTACACATTACTGTCTGACTAAGGCTAAGGCCCCACGTTGCGGAGAAGCTGCTTTTTTGCTGCAGATTACACACAAACAGATATGCACACAAACACAGTGAGGGGACTTACCATACATTTATGCCAGTTTCTGGGGAAAAATGTATTGCACAAGTTGCAAATTTTGATGGTCAATTTTGCTGCATTTTCACCCTATATTTCCTCTTTGATGAAAGTGGGTATGTCAGTGGCATGGCCTCCCTCAAACTAGCAGATTTTGTATAATTTACACCAGAAACCACCAGGGTTAAATTATAGCTACAAGAGGTGTAAATCAGAGCAGAATTTTACATCACCTTACACCTAGTATAGATTTGAGTTTCTGCTGCAGAAAGTGCACCTAATTCATTAAGTGTTTTTTCCATGTTAGAAACTTATTCCCTGTTTGCAGATTGCTGGGGTACAACTCCTGGGACCCCCACTGATCAAAAGAATGAGGATGTTTTACTCCCGTTTTGTGTGGAGTCATACAAGCACACCCCCATTTATTCTAATGGGATCACTAACGCGAGTGTTTTTGAAAACGCAACTTTTTCGCCGTAGATTTTTTTCTGCAGCATTTTTTGCCACCGGCAGCATTTCCGCTGCGGCCAAAACGCTTTGCATCTGCAACCTTAGTCCCCAGCCTATATAACCACTGTGTAATGTAAGTCATTAGACCCATAAAAGAAAAATTGTAAACCATTACAGATTCTATCTGCACAAAAGGATACAGACAAACAACAGCTTCAAGTTTGGACTCCCTCTGGCTTCTGGTGAAACAGTGACCACATCAGTCTTTACAGTTACCTCCCTGCTTTACAATATTATAACACCTATTATTACACTATGATCTACAGTGTATATTGTGTGCATTCTTGTGAATTCTATTGCACAGGTGATTTGATATTCTTAAATATGACTTTTCTTATCGAAATATTACAATCATTTCTTCCGACTTTGTAAGAAGATAATTTGCTTCTATACTCGTAGTGATAAATGCTTTGAATTATGTAGATGAGGTGGAATTGTATTGGTCCCAACATTATCATTGTGTAAAATGGTGTCATTTCCCTTGCAAGGAAGTCACTAATACACTTTATACCACGGTTTAGTAAGTGAATGGGACATCCTAACTAACAAGCCAATTATCTGGCTTTCCTCTCTAAGACAAACACTAAAATATGCCATTGGGAAATAAAAGTCTAAGAGAGAAAAATTAAAAGGATCAATGTGGCCACCATGAAGGAAACTTCAGACATTTCCTACTGGCTGCAATCACATTTGGCAGAAAAAGATAAACTATTTCCAAACTAAACTTCTACAAAAAGCTTTTAGTGGATTGTAGTTCATTGCTGAAGCCTTAGCATTCCTTCTGAACGTACATTAAGTAAAAATGTTTAAAAGAGTAGCTTTCATAATTTTCTGGAGAATAAATCTATTGAATGTTTTATATATATATATATATATATATATATATATATATATATATATCGTGACAGGACCAGGGGCAAAGTGGTAGAAGGAGTATATATTTCTCTCAGGTTCCTGTCATATACCTTCTAAAAGTACCTGGGAAAAGAAAGCTGTGTTCCTTGCTGGAGGGTTTTACCAAAACCCTGGTAAAAGGTCTGGCAGCTGGAGTAGGCAGAATTGGGTGTGGCTCCACTCCATTCAGACACTTCAGGTTTTGGGATGGCTGGGGGTTAATGACTTGTTTCATGAAGTTTGCGTATATAAGGGCAGACAGCACACAGGTATTTGGCTGTCTCTGCTCCTAGGATAACCACGTGTGAGTCCAGACTGCTGAATATTATGTGTAGGGACCTGTGCAGCAGGCCCAGCTCTCAGTAATTAGTTACTTGTGTTATAGGTAGTATCCGGACGGCTAGGATTTTCTTTTGTATTACTATTGTTTTTGTTTGCCAGGAAGAACCAATAAAACTTGGTGCGGCCAGTTGCACCATACTTGACTGGACTGGGCTCTTATTGCTGTGCCAAAAGTGCTCGTCTATCTGAGGAGACGACGATCCCTGAGCTAGTCCCGTTACAATATATATAGTCATGAGAAAAAGAAAGTACATCCTCTTTGAATTATATGATTTTACATATCAGCACATAGAATAACATAAGATTTGATAATCAAAACGCAACAGATTTTACTGTGTCGTTACAAAAATGAAGCCAAATTTTCCAAACTTTTTTGGGTTAGACTTTGATGAATCCTACAAAGTTAATTATTATACTGTGGGGTCTCTTTAGGCTCTAAGTATAATCATTGGAGGGCAGGGAGGGTGTGTAAAAATAAATATTTAAATAAATAAATAGAACACTAACTTTTCCTAGGCTGTGCTATAGCATCCTCTGGCTTTCCAATTTTCTTCCTAGCTGTCTGCCATGCGATCTGGTCACCACTGAGACCTGTGATTTGATCACGATGATAATGTGTCTGAGCATCGATGCTATATCATTGCTGAGGCCCAATCACAGGCCTCTCTGGTGACCTGAGGACCAGAAGACAAGGCAGATGGCTGAGAAGGAGGCTGGAATGTTAGTTAAGGCTACAATGGAGCCCAGGAAAGGTGAATAAGTGTTCTTTAAATTTTTACATATACATGATAGAACTTGATTATTATACTCTGGGGCATGAAGAGACCCCAGAGTATAATAATTGATTTTGCCTGCACTTCCAATTCAGACCAAACACTTTCGGTCACAAATGAGTTTTCTCAGTGAACCTCATGAATACTCATGAATCAAGTCATGTGAGGTTTGCCCATTAGAAATCAATAGCTTGTAAAACCACCTTTACCAGCAAAAATTGAAGTTATTGTTTTCCGCATTACTTTACCAGTCTCTCACATTGATCTGGTGGAATTTTGTTCCACTCTTAAAATGTTGCATTTTGATTTGTGGGCATTTGTTTATGCACTGCTCTTTGCAGCTCTTCCTCACTGCTTTCCCAGGGTGAAATGCACACTTTTTTGGACTTCTATTGACATCAATATACCATTCCAGCAGTCACACTGCCACACTATCCGCTGGTTGTTATCCAGCTTTCTAAAGTTCCTGAAAGCGTCCAGCTACATCATATGGAAAAATATGGTGCAAATAAAATAGAATTAGTCCCACAGAAAACAAGTCTTCATATGGATACATGAACAGAAAATTATAGAATTTGGCCTAAATAAGACGCTGGTCTAGCATCGATTGCCTATAGCCTATATGTTATCACACTCAGTGGATTAAAGATTTAAGTCAAAAAAGATATCTGTCTCTACTGGCTCAGTCCGCCTAACAATTAGATTAAACAGTGCTCTACCAGACCCCAGATTTTTGTTTATGTTTCTTCTCACTACTATAATACCACTAATCTATGCATTAAGTGGTCCCTGGGGTGAGCAGCAGCGTATTAACCCACTTTCGACTATGACCGACAACTAACCACTTCTGTGATTAAATATCACTAAGGCGCCAGTGTGGTTGTATTTTTTTCTTGAATAACTACTTTTAAAGTCCTGACATGTTATCTGTTGTCCATCATTGTTCTGTGGCATGATCCAGGTTCAGCCAAGTTTTAGCTGTTGGATAGATGGCCTCTTATTTGACTCTAGAATACTTTGGTACACAGAGGAGTTCATGGTCGACTCAATGACTGCATGTCCTGTGGCTGCAACACAAGCCCAAATCATCACCTCTACACCACCATGCTTGACAGTTGGCATGAGGTATTGGCTGTTTTTCATTTTTGCATTGTGCATTATGGCCAAGCATCTCCACTATGCTCCTGTTGGTTCAATGGACATTGTTGTTGAAGTCTTGTGATTTGTTCAGTTGCAGCTTTGCAAATTTAAGTCATGCTTTCTCCTAACAGAGGCTTTCTCCTGGAAACCCTTCCAAACAAGTCATGCTTGTTCAGCCATTTTCTAATTTTCTTGCCATGAACTTGAGAATTTAACATGCTAACTGAGGCCTATAGAGTTTGTAGCTCTTGGTTTTTTTTTTTGAGTTTCACTTGTATTTCACGGTCTGACCTTGGAGTAAATTTGGTGGGATGTCTACTCCTTTGAAAATTGCAAACTGTTATGAATGCTTTACTGGGAAATAATCTTTCTCACTGTAGAATTATACACTTTCATTGGTTTTGAAATGGCCTTATAAGCATTCCCAGATCGATGGGTAGCAACAATTGATTATCTAAGATCATTGCTGATGCCTTTCCTCCTTGACAATGTGTTCACACGCCTGAATACCCCAGACCATCAAGCTGTAAAAAATTCTACATTTATAGAAGTGGTCACACTTTCTGATGATCAATTATTCAATGACATTTGATTAGCAGCATCTGGCTGCAGCTTATCCTCTTAATCCATATGGAAACAGTAATGGTGTACTTAATTTTTCACACAAGGCTCCTACATTTTGGCAATGAAAACTGACATGAAGTAATTTGTCATGTGTAGAAATTAGAAATGAGCGAATCGAAGCTGACAAAATGGAATTCCATGCAAATTTCAGGAAATGTTCAATTCACCTCGAATCCGGATTTCCTCATGCTTTGTGGTAACGAATTGCATTTTTTCCTAAAATGGCTTGCTGCACATGTTAGGACATGGGGCAAGGAACATTGGGAACGTGGGATCGCCCACAATGCCATGTGTGGGCTGGCTGGCTGGCTGCTGATTGGCTGCATGACATCTCGCTAGACACCGAGGCTGGATACTTCGCGCTAGGCCACGTTGCTATGGTAACATGTAAACTATTGGGTAGCGCAGTGTCCTTAGCAGAAACACCACTATACAGGCTCTCTGCAACCTGGAAATAGCTGTTTTTCAGATCGAATCGAATCTTTTGGGAAAATTTGGCAAAACTGCCAAATCGAATTTTTGAAAAATTTGGTGAAGCTGAACGAATCAAATTTTTGAAAAATTCGCTCATCTCTAGTAGAAATGAGTGAACCAGTTCATAATGAGTCAGGTTTATTACAAATTTTCCAAAAATCTCAGGTTCAGCTGAACCCAAGATTTTTGGAGTTCTTCACCCACAAATCACTATTATACTCCAGGGATTCTTCAAACCCTGAAGTATAATAATTGGAGGCCCAGGATAGGTGCTTTAACATAATAAACCCTGGTACTCACCTACCCTCACGTCTCCTGGGATCCCTCATCGTGTCTTGTGCGTGTTCCCTGACATCTTTTTGCCTCTTTGGCTTCTCCTGTGATATCACGGGCCCAAGGGGATTGATGTGGTCTGTTATTGGGTTTCAGTGGTCACATGAGGTGTGTTGACGTCATGACACTTTGACGCAACTGTGAGAGGGCCCAGGAGAGGTAAGAAAAAGTGAGTATCAGTGTTTTTTATTTTACTTTAACTTTTACATTTTACCTTCCACTTATTATACTCAGAGGTCTGAAGAAACCTCAAAGTGTAATAAAAACACCTTCAATTCAGACCAAATATAGTGGGGAAAAAAAGTATTTAGTCAGCCACCAATTGTGCAAGCTCTCCCACTTAAAAAGATGAGAGAGGTCTGTAATTGACATCATAGGTAGACCTCAACTATGAGAGACAAAATGAGAAAACATATCTAGAAAATCACATTGTCTAATTTTTTAAGAATTTATTTGCAAATTATGGTGGAAAATAAGTATTTGGTCACCTACAAACAAGCAAGATTTCTGGCTCTCACAGACCTGTAACTTCTTCTTTAAGAGGCTCCTCTGTCCTCCACTCATTACCTGTAGTAATGGCACCTGTTTGAAATTGTTATCAGTATAAAAGACACCTGTCCACAACCTCAAACAGTCACACTCCAAACTCCACTGTGGTGAAGACCAAAGAGCTGTGGAAGGACATCAGAAACAAAATTGTAGACCTGCACCAGGCTGGGAAGACTGAATCTGTAATAGGCAAGCAGCTTGGTGTGAAGAAATCAACTGTGGGAGCAATAATTAGAAAATGGAAGACATACAAGACCACTGATAATCTTCCTCAATCAAGGGCTCCACGCAAGATCTCACCCCGTGGGGTCAAAATAATCACAAGAACGGTGAGCAAAAATCCCAGAACCACACAGGGGGAACCTAGTGAATGACCTGCAGAAAGCTGGGACTAACATAACAAAGGCTACCGTCAGTAACACACTATTGCACCAGGGACTCAGATCCTGCAGTGCCAGACATGTCCCCCTGCTTAAGCCACTACATATCCGGGCCCATTTGAAGTTTGCTAGAGAGCATTTGGAAGTTCCAGAAGAGTATTGGGAGAATGTCATATGGTCAGATGAAACCAAAGTGGAAACACAACTCGTCATGTTTGGAGGAGAGTGAATGCTGAGTTGCATCCAAAGAACACCATACCTACTGTGAAGCATGGGGGTGGCAACATCATGCTTTGGGGTTGTTTCTCTGCAAAGAGACCAGGACCACTGATCCGTGTACATGAAAGAATGAATGGGGCCATGTATCGTGAGATTTTGAGTGCAAACCTCCTTCCATCAACAAGGGCATTAAAGATGAAATGTGGCTGGGTCTTTCAGCATGACAATGATCCCAAGCACACCGCCAGGGCAACAAAGGAGTGGCTTCGTAAGAAGCATTTCAATGTCCTGGAGTGGCCTAGCCAGTCTCCAGATCTCAACCCCATAGAAAACCTTTGGAGGGAGTTGAAAGTCCGTGTTGCCCAGGGACAGCCCCAAAACATCACTGCTCTAGAGGAGATCTGCATAGAGGAATGGGCCAACATACCAGAAACAGTGTGTGCCAACCTTGTGAAGACTTACAGAAAGTGTTTGACCTCTGTCATTGCCAACAAAAGATATATAACAAAGTATTGAGATGAACTTTTGTTATTGACCAAATACTTATTTTCCACCATATTTTGCAAATAAATTCTTTAAAAATCAGACAATGTGATTTTCTGTATTTGTTTTCTCATTTTGTCTGTCATAGTTGAGGTCTACCTATGTTGTCAATTACAGGCCTCTCTCATCTTTTTAAGTGGGAGAACTTGCACAATTGGTGGCTGACTAAATACTTTTTTTTTCCCCACTGTATATCTAAACATATATGCTATTATATATATATATATATATATATATATATATATAAACATATAAATATACAGTATCTCACAAAAGTGAGTACACCCCCTCACATTTTGTAATTATTTCATTGTATATTTTCATGGGACAACACTGAAGATATGAAACTTTGATACAATCTAAAGTAGTCAGTGTACAGCTTGTATAACAATGTAAATTTGGTGTGCCATCAAAATCACTCAACACACAGCCATTAATGTCTAAACCCCTGGCAATAAGAGTACATCCCTAAATGAAAATGTCCAAGTTGTGCCCCAAGTGTCAATATTTTGTGTGGCCACCATTATTTTCCAGCACTGCCTAAACCCTCTTGGGCATGGAGTTCACTAGAGCATCACAGGTTGCCACTGGAATCCTCTTCCACTCCTCCATGATGACATCATGGAGCTGGTGGATGTTAGAGACCTTGCGCTCCTCTACCTTCCATTTGAGGATGCCCCACAGATGCTCAATAGGGTTTAGGTCTGGAGACATGCTTGGCCAGTCGAGCACCTTTACCCTCAGTTTCTTTAGCAAGGCAGTGGTCATCTTGGAGGTGTGTTTGGGAATATTGCCCTGCGGCTCAGTTTCCAAAGGGAGGGGATCATGTTCTGCTTCAGTATGTCACAGTACATGTTAGCATTCATGGTTCCCTCAATGAACTGTAGCTTCCCACAGCTGGAAGCACACATGTAGCCCCAAAACATGACACTCCCACCACCATGCTTGACTGTAGACAAGACATGCTTGTCTTTTACTCCTCACCTGGTTTCCACAATACACGATTGACACCATCTGAACCAAATAAGTATACAGTAATACCTCGTACATTCGCGAGGTTAGGTGACAGAGCGGGTTGCGGATCGCGAGGAATCGCGAATGTTTGGTACAAGCGCTTAGAAGCGCTTACAATGCCGGTTTCTAATGTTTAACCCCTAAATATCAATAAACTTTACCCTACAGTACTGTACAGTATACTAAAGTATACTGTACAGTACTGTATATTAATACATTCATTCATTTTTCTTATACACTCACAGTAAAATGAAACTAATTACTGGGTACGTAACGAACAGGACGCTACTACCCAATAGCGAAGGTGTTTTTTTTAATTAAATTTCACAGATCTGAAAAAAAAAGAGCAAAATCTATATATGTTAGTTGCCAAAAAAAATCGCGAATCTGTGAATTCGCAAATTCGGCAACGCGAGTGTACGAGGTATTACTGTATCTTGGTCTCATCAGACTAAGATATACTTATACTCAGGTTCCAGTAATCCATGTCCTTAGTCTGCTTGTCTTCAGCAAACTGTTTGCGGGCTTTCTTGTGCATCATCTTTAGAAGAAGCTTCCTTCTGGGATGACAGCCATGCAGTCCAATTTGTTGCAGTGTGTGGCTTATGGTCTAGACACTGACAGGCTGATCCCCCACCCGTTTAACCTCTGCAGCAATGCTGACATCACTTATACATCTATTTTTCAAAGACAACCTTTGGATATGACACTGAGCATGGACACTCAACTTCTTTGGTCGACCATGGCGAGGCCTGTTCAGAGTGGAACCTGTCTTGTTAAGCTGCTGTAAGGTCTTGGCCACCGTGCTGTAGCTCAGTTTCAGGGTGTTGGCAATCTTCTGATAGCCTAGGCCATCCTTATGTAGAGCAACAATTCTTTTTTTCAGATTCTCAGAGAGTACTTTGCCATGAGGTGCCATGTTGAACTTCCAGAGACTTCTGCTTCCCATTCACACCTGGCACCTTGTAACACTAACGAGTCACATAAAACCAGGGAGGGAAAACGACTAATTGGGCACTTTTGTTACCAGGGGTTTATGAAATATATAATGAAATCATTACAAAAATGTAAGGGGTGTACTTACTTTTTTCAGATTATATATACATATATACAGTGCCTTGCGAAAGTATTCAGCCCCCTTGAACTTTTCAACCTTTTGCCAAATTTCAGGCTTCAATCATAAGGATATAAAATTTTAATTTTTTGGTGAAGAATCAACAACAAGTGGGACACAATTGTGAAGTGGAACGAAATTTATTGGTTATTTTAAACTTTTGTAAAAAATAAAAAACTGAAAAGTGGGTCGTGCAATATTATTTGGCCCCTTTACTTTCAGTGCTGCAAACTCACTCCAGAAGTTCAGTGAGGATCTCTGAATGATCCAATGTTGTCCTAAATGACTGATGATGATAAATATAATCCACCTGTGTGTAATCAAGTCTCCGTATAAATGCACCTGCTCTGTGATAGACTCAGGGTTCTGTTTAAAGCGCAGAGAGCATCATGAAGACCAAGGAACACACCAGGCAGGTCCGTGATACTGTTGTAGAGAAGATTAAAGCCGGATTTGGATACAAAAAGATTTCCCAAACTTTAAACATCCCAAGGAGCACTGTGCAAGCGATCATATTGAAATGGAAGGAGTATCAGACCACTGCAAATCTACCAAGACCCGGCCGTCCCTCTAAACTTTCATCTCAAACAAGGAGAAGACTGATCAGAGATGCAGCCAAGAGGCCCATGATCACTCTGGATGAACTGCAGAGATCTACAGCTGAGGTGGGAGAGTCTGTCCATAGGACAACAATCAGTCGTACACTGCACAAATCTGGCCTTTATGGAAGAGTGGCAAGAAGAAAGCCATTTCTCAAAGATATCCATAAAAAGTCTCGTTTAAAATTTGCCACAAGCCACCTGGGAGACACACCAAACATGTGGAAGAAGGTGCTCAGGTCAGATGAAACCAAAATCGAACTTTTTGGCCACAATGCAAAATGATATGTTTGGCGTAAAAGCAACACAGCTCATCACTCTGAACACACCATCCCCACTGTCAAACATGATGATGGCAGCATCATGGTTTGGGCCTGCTTTTATTCAGCAGGGACAGGGAAGATGGTTAAAATTGATGGGAAGATGGATACAGGACCATTCTGGAAGAAAACGTGTTGGAGTCTGCAAAAGACCTGAGACTGGGACAGAGATTTATCTTCCAACAAGACAATGATCCCAAACATAAAGCAAAATCTACAATGGAATGGTTCACAAATAAACGTATCCAGGTGTTAGAATGGCCAAGTCAAAGTCCAAACCTGAATCCAATCGAGAATCTGTGGAAAGAGCTGAAAACTGCTGTTCACAAATGCTCTCCATCCAACCTCACTGAGCTCGAGCTGTTTTCCAAGGAAGAATGGGCAAGAATTTCAGTCTCTCGATGTGCAAAACTGATAGAAACATACCCCAAGCGACTTGCACCTTGCAAAAGGTGGCGCTACAAAGTATTAACTTAAGGGAGCCGAATAATTTGGCACGCCCCACTTTTCAGTTTTTTATTTTTTACAAAAGTTTAAAATATCCAATAAATTTCGTTCCACTTCACGATTGTGTCCCACTTGTTGATTCTTCACCAAAAAATTTAAATTTTATATCCTTATGTTTGAAGCCTGAAATTTGGCAAAAGGTTGAAAAGTTCAAGGGGGCCGAATACTTTCGTAAGGCACTGTGTATATATATATATATATATATATGTGTGTGTGTACCTTGAAATTCAGAATAATTATTGAGGCTATTCAACAGAATGGGGCTTACCTTGAATGATTTGTACTTGTCTTTTTGTCTGCTTGAAAATAGTTGTGCATGGCTGAAACCTCACTGTATCTTTTTTTTTTTTTTAAAGATGAAATAATTAACTAATATATTTTTCTTGGACCTGGTGCCTTGGGCCATCTATTTTTACTGGACTGTGAAGGTATAGTGGAATCTGTACCAAGTAGCACAGGCAACTCTAGGTTATGCATGGGATGTATTGTAAAACTGTAATGATCACTCTAGGTAGAGCTATGAAACTTTGGTTGATTGTAGCAAGAGCACATCGTCACTCACCACTCTGGCCTCAACATAATTTGTTACACACAACTTGGCTATGACTTGTATACACTCTGGTCTGTAAATTTGGTGCATCATTGGCACATGGCCCTTTCTTGCACCAAGGATGTACCACAATGTTTCCATCTGAGCCCTACTCAGCACTTTTACAGAATTGTCCCCTGCTGTGTCAGAGATAACATAATGAATTGCAAATGCATTATGCAGCCATAAAAAATTTCATCCATATAAGTAAGTACTAAAAAGTGCTAAAAAGCGTTCGTTTGGGTACTTTGGGGCTTTCTGCATGCGATGCTTCAGCAGGTGGGTGTGGGTCCTGTTTTCTTGAGTAAGGTGTTTTCCCTCTATGGCGAAGCGATGGCGAGGGTTAGTGCCCATGGGATACTCTCTGATCCTTTCCCGATACGGAATGGCACTTCAAAGGGCTGCCCTCAAGATTGGATGTGGTCCCTCGGCTTTTATATCTGTTCCAGGCGCTCCCCATTCACCTTCCATGCACCTCTTTCACTAGAGTCCAGTCCCTGTTTGGGCAGTTTGTGTGGGGTTCGGAGCGGAGTAGGATAAAATATCAGACATTGACCCGCCACAAGGATAGGGGTGGTGCATGCCTTCCAGATCCTATTCTGGCCCAGCTGCGCGCTTCTCACCCAGACCTTCAATTATCCTGACTGGAGTATGGTCAACTTATGGCCTTCCTGCGGAAATTCTCTTTGCCATCTCTTCTTTCCTCTACCATGACTGATCTGGAGTCCGTCCTTTCCCACACTGACTCTTCCCCGCGTGCACTCTCGGTTCTTTACAGCATTCTTCTCCGAGACGCTACCCCTGGGCCCCCCTTTAACACAGGCCCCTGGGACTCAGACCTTCGCGCCAGCCTCTCCCCTGCCGACTGGGATAGGGTTTTCCTGTTCGCACATAAGCTTCCGTTGCCCTGCAGTGCACAAGAAAAGAATTTCAAGATCCTGTCTCGGTGGTACTGGTGCCCTGATTTCCTCCACAGAATTTTTCCCGCTGTGACTGACCGGTGTTGGCGCTGTGGTACTGAGAAAGGCACCTTATATCACATCTGGTGGGAGTGTGACGTTCTTAGGCCTTTTTGGGATGCTGTGTTTGCTCTGTATGCTAAAGTGTGTGGTCGCACCATTACAGCAACTCCTCAACTGGCCCTTCTTTCAGTTATTCCTGGCAGGATCTCGGCGGTGAAGAAGGACCTCCTGCGACACTTTCTCATAATAATAATAATAATAATAGGCATTTAATAGTCCCACCATAAGTAAGTTCAGTGTGTTACAGCAGCAAAGATAAGCAAACATATATATACAGTAAATACATATACAAATACAACATGTACAGGAATGTTCCAGGGTAAGAGGCATTACCTTGATAGTAGACAGACAGATAAGAAGAAGCAGAGGGGGGGGGGGGGGTATTTAACAGGCAGAAAGATATTTCAGTTCTCTGTGTGTAATGATCTCCGCTTAGGTCAGTCTTGGTTGTACAGCCTAACCGCGGTAGGGAGGAAAGACTTCTGATAGCGCTCCTTCTCACACTTAGGGTGGAGCAGTCGATCACTGACAGTACTGCCCAGCGCTATCACGGTCTCATGCATGGGATGGTACTTCTTCTTCCGCATGGAGCTCACAACGGACAGTATCCTTCTGTCACCCACCACCTGCACTGGGTCCAGTGGGCTCCCCAGGACAGAGCTGGCTCTTCTAATCAGCTTGTCAAGTTTATTTCTATCGCTGGTTGATATACTGCTCCCTCAGCAGGCCACTCTGAAGAACATGGCTGATGCCACTACCGAGTTGCAGAAAGTCCTAAGAAGTGCCCCCCGGACTCCAAAGGCTGTCAGTCTCCTAAGCAGGTAGAGCCTGCTGTGGCCCTTCCTGTACAGGACCTCCATGTGATCTGCCCAGTCCAGCTTATTATTAAGGAGCAAACCCAGGTACTTATAGGTGTTCACAATCTTGATGCCCATCCCCAGGATATCCACTGGTTTAGGAGGGCATCTGCATTTACAGAAGTCCACCACCATCTCCTTGGTCTTCCCCGCATTAATCTTCAGGTGTTTCCGCTGGCACCAATCCACAAAATCCCAGTTTGGTTCCCTGTGCTCTCTGTCATCATCGTGTGTGATGAGGCCTACTATTGCAGAGTTGTCAGAATACTTCTGTAGGTAGAAGCTAGATGAGTTGCACCTAAAATCTGCAGTGTACATTGTGAAGAGGAAAGGGGTAAGAACTGTACCCTGAGGTGCCCCCGTATTTCAGATCACGGTATCTGACACAAAGTCCCGGGCTCTCATGTATTGAAGACGGTTTGTGAGGTAGTCTGGAATCCACCTGTAGAGGTGTTGGTCCACTCCAGCAAGCCCCCAACTTGTCTCTCAGTATTTCTGGCTGTATGGTGTTAAAAGCACTGTAGAAATCAAAGAACATTATTCTTACCATGTTCCCTGGTTTCTCCAGGTGAGAAAGAGCCCTGTGCAGAAGGTGGATGATGGCATCATCTACCCCAATGCCCGGCCGATAAGCAAACTGGAGAGGGTCCATAGCGGGGCTCACTAGAGGGCGGAGATGCGTGAGAACCAATCTCTCTAAGATCTTCATCAAGTGGGATGTCAATGCTACAGGTCTGTAGTCGTTGCAGATCCATAGAGGAAGGTTTCTTTGGAACTGGTACCACACAAGAAGATTTCCATAATTCAGGGACTATTTCCTGCTTTAGGCTCATATTAAACATATATGTAATTATACTACACAGCTGATCCCCACAAGTCTTAATTAGCCTTGCACTGATGTCATCTGGCCCTGCGGCTTTCCTCGCCTTGATCTTTTTCATCTCCTTCCTCACCTGGGCATGTGTGAAGGTCAGACTGTGGTCAGATAAAGACAGATTTCTGGATTTATCTGACTGGTGGGAAGTAGCCGCATGGGGTGAAGTCATTGTGGTAGGGGGAACTGAAGGACATACTGGGGAGGGAGGAGCTGGTGTGTGATCAAATCTACTGAAGAATAGGTTTAGTTCGTTAAGCCAATTAACATCTGCCTCAATCTGGCAGACAGAGTCTATGACCTGAAATTGACTTAAGCCCCTCCCAGACTCCTCTTTTCTTTTCATTTGTTTTTCCATTTTTTCTGTATAATTGGCTTTTCCCTGCCTGATTTGATGCCTCAGCTCCTTTTGTACCTCCCTCATCCCCTCCTTATCTCTTGTCCTGAATGCCATCTTTTTCTCCTTAAGTAGTGTTTTTATATCAGAATTAATCCATGGTTTGTTGTTGGAGAAGCACCTCACCACTTTTGTGGGCACTGTGTTGTCCACACAAAAATTAATGTAGTCCATTATGCAGTTTGTGAGTCCTTCTATATCTTCCCCATAAGAATCCTGCAGCACTTCCCATGCGGTTGTGTCAAAACAGTCCCTCAGAGCCACATCACTCTTCTAGGACCATAACCTCACTGTGTGGGTGACAGCTGGTTCTCTATGTACAAGTGGCTTGTACACAGGTCGGAGGTGTACTAGGTTGTGATCCAATCTTCCCAGGGAGGTAGGGCTGATGAGTTATATGCCTCCCTCACATTAGCAAAGAACAGGTCTAATGTTTTGTTGTCTCTTGTGTGGCAGGTTACATACTGTGTGAAACTGGGAAGTGTGGATAATGGAGAGAAATGGTTGAGGTCTCCAGACAGCTGGCTCACCGTGGCTTGTAGGATCTCGCAGGCAGCGTCAGCTTTTGCAGAGGGGGGACATATGCAGCTATCACGATGACATGCGATAGTTCCCTCGGTAGATAGAAAGGTCTCATACTCACAGCTAATAGTTCAATGTCTTTACAGCAAGTTTGCTCCTTAATTGCAATGTGCCTAGGATTACACGATGTATCATTCACAAATATTGCCAGCCCTCCTCCTTTCCTCTTACTGCTGTCCCTTGTCCTGTCCGTCCAAAGGAGTTTAAAGCCATCCAAGGAGACCAGAGTGTCTGGAGTAACTTCAGTGAGCCAAGTCTCTATAAGCAGCATCATGCTGCACTCCCGAAACTCCTGATTATGCCTGGTGAGCTCCGTTAGTTCGTCCATCTTGTATGCAAGTGATCTCACATTGCCCATAATGATGGAGGGGAGAGCTGGTCTGAAATGTCTCTTTTTAATCCTCTGGAGGGCTCCAGCTCTACACCCCCTTCCCCTCCTTTTCCTTCTCCAAAGCTCTTGGGGGATGTCTTGTCTATTGGTATGCAGCCCTGCTGTATCTCTAAGCTGCAGAAGTTCATCCCTGGAGTAGACAAAATAATTCTGGCCATATGCAGGGTCTGCAGACACAATAGTTCCCATTTGAAGCACTATAAAACAAACATAAAGTATTACAAAGGTCTTTTTCCAAGTCTTCATGTGTTTCTTCATAGTGCAAAGCCCCTTACATAGAGTGATAAAACAAGACAAAAAAAGAAAAAGAAGAGAAAGATTCAGAGCTGCTGAAACAGGCTGCCACTCCAGCGGCGCCATCTTAAAAAAAAAAAAAATAGAACCGTCATTCCCAGGCACTGGCAGAGCACTTTTGTGCCCTCCCTGGTTGAATTTCTTCAGGAGCTTGTCCTCATAAGGAGAATGGAGGCCCTGGTGGCAGAGGATTCCCCTGATCCTCCAAATTTGATGCTCTCTGGCAGCCTTGGGTGGTGTTCCAGGAATCGTCTGAGTTCTCTTCTTTCTTTTCCTGATACAGTGATACTTGTTACTTTTTTCTTCTCTTTTTCTCTCCTCCATCCTTTGGAGGAGGTTATTGGTCGCTCTACCTTCCCACTGTTCCCCCCCTCCCCCTTTCTCTCTAGTATGTGTTTTCCTGATCGCAGTTCCCATTATATGTTCCTTTGTCTGTTTGTTCTTCTCCCTTTACCTTCAAGATGTTGTTTTTATGGTCCCATATATCTGGGCCTTCAGTTCCTCTGTTATTGTATGGTGCTCCACAGCGTTAGCTTGTGTCTTACCCCAATGCTTCTTGTTTACACGCGAGGCCTGCGTGCCTTCGCGCCATTTGTTTGCTCACACTATTTTTATCCTTTTTCCATTGTACTTAAAAAATCTTTAATAAACTTTAAACACAAAAAGTGCTAAAAACCATTCTGTTTGTAGAACCTTAATCATATTTAATAATCCCAATATGAATTTAATGGCACTTAACCCTGCTACTGGAGTCCACATTTCAGTAGTTACTTCATGTAAAATGATATGGCCAATCAAATATCTACTTATGAAGAATTTAGAGTCAGGGTGATAGATTATATATACTGTAGCCAGAAGCATGCTGACATTGCTACCACTGGAGCTTTACTTCCTTAATATTACTAATACTACTAATACTTTTGTACAGCTGTTTACGTCGTAAAGTCTTATAGCTTTATTGTCACATGACACAGCTGAATACAAGGACAAAAAGGATAACTCACAAATATGGTTACGAATTCGATGTCTCCTTCTATGACAATTTATATCATATACATTTTTCAAACTAAATAATTTATAGTAAGTTATAAAGGAGAAAGGTTACAGCAACAAATAATTCTAAGAGAAAGAAAGAGAAAAAACATGACTACTAAATGTAAAATTGTCCGTGCTGGTCTAAAGAAACTGTGCTGAGACCCTCAAAAAGTTAAAGTTCAACTTATTCTAAAAATTCCCACATTAGAACTAGAGGACAACACATGGAAGGAGAGTACTTTACAGTCACTTTTATTACATTTGTTGGAAGTCTTTTACAGTAATTCTCCCAGATGCCAAATAAATACTTACTTGGTCCTTTGACTTAAATGCCAAAAGTTTGAATGTATTTATTTGTCTCTACTTCAAGTTGTATAGGGAGTATTTAACTTATTATCTAAAGATCTAGCAGTAAAACTGATGAAGAGAAATAAAGAAAAATAATTACAACATCAATTACCCATCTTGTTGTACTGACAGGCTGTTTATATGTTTAGTCTGCCCATACTACCATTGAGAAAGTTAGAAATAGATTTTTGTAGACTACCTCTCACCATAGAATGAGGCATAATAAAGACATATTTAGTTATATGGCTATAAAATATTTTAAAATAAATAATTCAAGTTAAAGCATTTACCAAAAAAAAAAGTGTTGAAGAAATGTTTGGTTAAAACATCTGGTTTTAACCTCTTCTCACCACGACCATTTTTCATTTTCTGATTTTTACTCTTTGACTTCCAAAATCCATAACTTTTTTATTTTTTTTGCTCAAAAAGCTCAAAAAGCTGTATGAGGGCTCATTTTTTGTGGGACGGATTTTACTTCATAGAGCTACCATTTAAACATTTCTTGAAGTTGCCCTATTCTGACACCCGTAACTTTTTATATTTACGATTGTGGAGAAACATAATACATCTTTTTTACAGGGCCAGTTTTAAATTTTATTTATATTATTTGGAGAATGTCTGATGTTTTGATTGCTTTTTATTAAATTGTTTTTGGGAGGCAAAATGGTGAAAAAATGGCAGTTTAGTGATTTCTTTTTTATGTTACGGTGTAATAGAGTTGTACAGAAGCTTTCAAAATGACAAGTCACTACCCCCTGTCTAATTTTTTGTGCTTTTTAACACGGTCCCATGAGTGCTTGCACTATTTTAGATTTAGAAAAATAAATTTTTGCTAACATAATTTTTTAAAATAAAATAAACAATTAAGGTTGTGTGGGGTTGTTTCAATAAAATTATTACTACTGCATTAGTAATGGCCACTGTCTAGTTGAAAAAGTGAAAAGGCTAACACCAACCCTGGAAACCTCCGCCATCAGGGGTACTAGAAAAAAGCTGGGTACTGTCCAGTAGTCGAGAATATGAGGGGCTGCTGCTGGCTTGTATTATCAGACTGGGAAGGGCAAACATTGTGGGCCTTCCCACCCTGATTGTAATAGACTACTTCTGCTTTTTGTATCTGTCTTGTTATGAAAAAAGTGGAACCCCATCTAATTTTTTAAAAAAATTATTAAGAAACTTCCATTTTTAAATGATTAGGTATTACCCCAAACTTTTGAAAAACTCAGGTCTAAACTATCAATTCACTCATCTCTGGTCATCTGTTAGGATTGTGAATTCTGCTGTGGCCCCTTTAAGACCGCTGGATCCACAGGGAGAAATGCCCCTTTAAGATATTGTACTTCAATCAATGTGCCGGTCCGGGTCTTTATAACCCTGCCCATCTCCTTATTCTCTGCCGGCTATTAGGTTTTTCCTTAGTTTTGGCTCCTGTTACTGCTTCCTGTTTTGTTACTGACTACTGGCTTTGGACTTTTGGCTTGTTTCCTGGACCTCTGGCTACCTTCCCTGGATTCGTCTCTGTCTCTCGTTATTGTACCTTGCTGCCTGCTCCATTGCTGACCTGCTTGTCGACTATTCTCCCCAGTGAGTTGTGTGTCCAGTTAAAACCAGAAGTTTACATGCATGTTTTTTTCACTATATGACATAAAATCTGAATAAACCTGTCCTGTTTTAGGTCAATTAGGATTGCCAAAATTATTTATATTTGCCAAATGCCAGAATAATGAGAGAGACTTTTTAAGTCATTTTTATAACTTTCTGCAAAATCAAAAATTTTACATACATTTCATTAGTATTTGGTACCATTGTCCTTAAACTGTATGACTTGGGTCAAACGTTTTGGATATCCTTCCACAAGCTTCTCACAATAGTTGGTAGGAATTTGGGCCCATTCCTCATGACAGAACTGGTGTAACTGAGCCATATTTGTAGGCTGCCTTGCTCGCACCTGCCTTTTCAGCTTTGTCCATAAATTTTCAATAGGATTGAGATCAGGGCTTTGTGATGGCCACTCCAAAACATTGACCTTGTTATCCTTAACCCACTTTGTAACCAGTTTGGCAGTATGCTTCGGGCCATTGTCCATTTAGAAGACCCATTTGTGCCCAAGCTTTAACTTCCTGGCTGATGTCTTGAGATGTTGCTTGAGTATTGCCACATAATGTTCCTTTCTCATGATGCCATCTATTTTGTGAAGTGCAACAGTCCCTCCTGCAGAAAACAACACCACAACATGATGCTGCCACCCCCGTGTTTCACACTTGGGATGGTGTTCTTAGGCTTGCAAGCTTCTCCCTTTTTCCTCCAAACATAACGATGGTCATTATGGCCAAACAGTTCAATTTTAGTTTCATCAGACCACAGGACATGTCTCCAAAAATTAAGGTCTTTGTTCCTGTGTGCATTTGCAAACATTAATCTGGCTTTTTTATGTTTCTTTTGGAGTAATGGCTTCTTCCTGGCAGAGTGGCCTTTCAGCCCATGTCATTATAGTACTCGTTTCACTGTGGATAATAATACACTCTTAACAGCTTCAGTCATCATCTTCACAAGGTCTTTTGCTTTTGTTCTTAGGTTGATATGCACATTTCATACCAAAGCACGTTCATCTCTGGGACACAGAACCAGTCTCTTTCCTGAGCGGTATGATGGCTGGACATTCCCATCTTGTTTGTACTTGCGTATAATTGTTTGTACAGATGAATGAGGCACCTTCAGGTATCTGGAAATTGCACCCAAGGATGAACCAGACTTGTCTAAGTCCACAATTCTCTTCCTGATACAGTGGGGAAAAAATATTTAGTCAGCCACCAATTGTGCAAGTTCTCCCACTTAAAAAGATGAGAGAGGCCTGTAAGTGATATCATAGGTAGACCTCAACTATGAGAGACAAAATGAGAAAACAAATCCAGTAAATCACATTGTCTGATTTTTAAAGAATATATTTGCAAATTATGGAAAATTATGGAAAATAAGTATTTGGTCAATAACAAAAGTTCATCTCAATACTTTGTCATATATCCTTTGTTGGAAATGACAGAGGTCAAACATTTTCTGTAAGCCTTCACAAGGTTGGCACACACTGTTGCTGGTATGTTGGCCCATTCCTCCATGCAGATCTCCTCTAGAGCAGTGATGTTTCGGGGCTGTCGTTGGACAACACGGACTTTCAACTCCTTCTAAAGGTTTTCTATGGTGTTTAGATCTGGAGACTGGCCACTCCAGTACCTTGAAATGCTTCTTACGAAGCCACTCCTTCATTGCCCTGGCGGTGTGCTTGGGATCATTGTCATGCTGAAAGACCCAGCCACGTTTCATCTTCAATGCCCTTGCTGATGGAAGGAGGTTTGCACTCAAAATCTCACGATACATGGCCCCATTCATTCTTTCATGTACACGGATCAGTTGTCCTGGTCTCTTTGCAGAGAAACAGCCCCAAAGCATGATGTTGCCACCCCCATGCTTCACAGTAGGTATGGTGTTCTTTGGATGCAACTCAGCATTCACTCTCCTCAAAACACGACGAGTTGTGTTTCTACTTTGATTTAATCTGACCATATGACATTCTCCCAATACTCTTCTGGAACTTCAAATGCTCGCTAGCAAACTTCAGATGGGCCCAGATATGTAGTGGCTTAAGCAGGGGGACATGTCTGGCACTGCAGGATCTGAGTCCCTGGTGCAATAGTGTGTTACTGATGGTAGCCTTTGTTACATTAGTCCCAGCTTTCTGCAGGTCATTCACTAGGTCCCCCCATGTGGTTCTGGGATTTTTGCTTACCGTTCTTTTGATTATTTTGACCCCACGGGGTGAGATCTTGCGTGGAGCCCTTGATTGAGGGAGATTATCAGTGGTCTTGTATGTCTTCCATTTTCTAATTATTGCTCCCACAGTTAATTTCTTCACACCAAGCTGCTTGCCTATTACAGATTCAGTCTTCCCAGCCTGGTTCAGGTCTACAGTTTTGTTTCTGGTGTCCTTCCACAGCTCTTTGGTCTTCACCATAGTGGAGTTTGGAGTGTGACTGTTTGAGGTTGTGGACAGGTGTTTTTTATACTGATAATGTCAAACAGGTGCCATTACTACAGGTAATGAGTGGAGGACAGAGGAGCCTCTTAAAGAAGAAGTTACAGGTCTGTGAGAGCCAGAAATCTTGCTTGTTTGTAGGTGACCAAATACTTATTTTCCACCATAATTTGCAAATAAATTCTTAAAAAATCAGACAATGTGATTTTCTAGATATGTTTTCTCATTTTGTCTCTCATAGTTGAGGTCTACCTATGATTTCCCTACTGTATATTGGCTGATTTCTTTAGACTTTCCCATAATGTTACAAAAAGAAACAGTGTATTTCAGTAGTGCCTTAAAATACATCCACAGGTGTGTTTCTAATTAACTCAGATGTTGCCAAAAAACAGAAGTATCCAAAGTCATGACATCATATGGGCTGTCCCAAATTGTTTAAAGGCATAGTAATCTTAGTGTATGTAAGCTTTTGACTTGCAGAAAGTAATAAAAATGCCTTAAAAAAATTCTCTCTCTCTCATTATTCTGGCATTTGGCAAATATAAATAATTTTGGTAATCCTAATTGACCTAAAATGGGGAAGGTTTATTCTGCTTTCATATCAGATAGTGAGAAAAACATGCATATGTGTCTTTTTATATAGTGTATGTAAACTTCTGGTTTCAACTGTAGATCTGGTGTCTGACTTCTGCTAGTGGTGTGCCAATTTGCAGTACATTTCTCTGTGGTGTCAACTCCAGTCAAAGGATTCTGCAAAGTCCAACTCCACCACTAGGAGCTCTGGTGAAGGCGTCTGGAGGCTGGTTTTGACTCGCTCTGGGTGTGGTGTGTTTTGGTTACGATTTTTATCACTGATAGTTGTCTGGCCTGGTCCTGTTATCTTTTTCTTGCATACTCACTATTCTGTTACCTGCACTGCATCTGAACCATAACAGAATAGCCGGCCAAATAAGAATAAAAGAAATACTGTAAAGAGTTCCACATTACGATGGAACACTCCCAAACGGTGGAACAGATGCAGGAGGTTACTCAGATCATGCAAGACCTCGCTTAAAGAGTGCAACAACAACAGCAGGTTCAGTCTCAAGCCCCTCATGTTGAACATTTACCTGTTGAGCCTAAGGTTAACCTCCCTGACAGGTTCTCTGGGGACCGAAGTACCTTTATTAACTTCCATGAGAGCTGCAAACTTAATTTCCGTTTGCAGCCCCATACTTCAGTGAGTGAAGAACAATGGGTAGGAATAGTTATTTCGCTCCTACAGGGGGAGCCTCAGTCTTGGGCCTTCTCACTGAATCCACAAGCCCCTGAACTTTTTTCCGTAGAGAGATTCTTCGCTGCCTTGGGTTTACTTTATGATGAACCAGACCTCCGATCAGTAGCCGAATCAAATTTGCTCTTGTTACATCAGGGGGATCGTATAGCTGAAGATTATTGTTCCGAGTTCCGTAGATGGTCTGCACCATCCCAGTGGAATGACCCCGCTCTTTGCTGCCACTTCCGCAATGGTCTCTCGCAGCCTATAAAAGACCTTTTTAGTTAATTATCCTCAATCAGCCACATTAGATGAAAATATGAAGCTTGCTGTATGCCTAGATTGACGCCTTCGTGAACGGAAGAAAGAACGGTCACTCATCCCCTTGCCTCCATCCTCTCCTGATTTGGCTCTTGAATCTCATCCCGAACCAATGCAGCTTGGTTTCACTCTATCACCTCAAGATAGAAGGAATTTTCAGAGACGACGAGGTTTCTGTTTCTACTGTGGGGACTCGTGTCACACCCTAAACACCTGTCCCAGACGTCCTAATGTGGAGAAGCCTCAGTGCATACGTGGTCCTCAGGTTGACTGCCTAGACAAACAGGTATTTCAGTCTATTTCCCAGCAAAAAATTGTGTTACCAGTCGAAATTCTGTTCTCTGTAAGTAGATTCCAGGGTAATGCTTTTGCGAATTGCGGGTCAGCTGCTAATTTCCTGGATTCATGCGTTGCTCAAAAGCTGTCAATTCCTCTGATTCCTCTGGTGAATCCAGTTTCAGTGACTGCAATAGACTCTAGTCCTCTGTCTCAGCAGTCAGTAAGGTTTATTACTCATCAATTGACTGTCCTAGTTGGTTCCGTGCATTCTGAGTCTCTTTTCTTTTTTTTTCTTAGACAATTTGCCTACAGAAGTGGTATTAGGATTGCCTTGGTTACAACTACATAATCCTGTAATTGACTGGAAACTAGGAGATGTCATTCAGTGGAGTTCAAACTGTCTAAAGTCTTGTATTGCTGTAAATTTAGCTTCTGTGTTTCCTGCTCTGCCTGTTTACATTCAGGATTTTGGAAATGTGTTTGCTGAGTCTGGGTCATATTTACTCCCGCCTCACAGGTCCTACGATTGTACAATCGAAATAATACCTGACTCCAAAAGGTCGTTTGTACAATTTGTCAGAACCTGAGATACAGGACATGAAGAACTATGTAAGGGATTCTCTCCGTAAGGGTCATATTCGTCCTTCTACTTCTCCAGCAGGGCTGGATTCTTTTTTGTTAAAAAAAAAAAAGATGGAGGGTTAAGGCCTTGTATTGAATCGTTGCTGCATTAAATTTCCTGTATATGAATAGGGGCTATACACATGACCGATTCTTTTTGATCCTCGATTTCAATAGACTCTCAAAAAATAGATGTTTTTTTAACTGTTTTCACAGATCCCACAATACACTGAAATCAGGAGGAATCCGTGAAAACTGGTGTCCACGGTAAAAATCGTGGTTGTGTAAGGGTAAGAGACAGTTTTCTATTTTGCCCACTTTTACCTAGGGAGGGTCATTTTAAAGACTCAATAGTAACTGAATTTCCTAGAGAATCAGTAGCTTCTGAGAGGTGATACCCTATAGGAAATACAGAAACAGTATATATAGCATAGAGAAAGTAATGTAATGAAATTATTTTTTTCAAGTAGTTACATATCCAACAGATTTAGAACAACCATTGAGACATACATATATATCTGTATAGAAAAAGACAAGTAAAGTAAACATTGCTCCACTATAACAACTGTTTAATAGCATCCGCAATCATATCCAATCTTTCGATTCCAACCATAAACCTGCATTATCACATTTACCATAGTATTCATTTCCAGACACGATATTGCTACGTTGTTTCTGTAAATGCAATATTGCTTGTACACTCTAATGATGCAGATCTCATGGTACATAGAACTGTTCTATTTTCACAGCTGTTAAGATTTGTGATAATTAGTAGCATATGGACCTCTGGGAAAGATACCTTTTGCATCTGGTGATCCTTAGAGACCTGAGAATGAATGTTTAATGGCTTTCAAACCTCATATTGTAATTATGATTTCCATTTCACACTCTCCTAATTCCATTGGTAATATCTCAGTAAGTCAGCCAGTGTCAGCTGTAAGGAATACATAACAAATGCCAAACTGGTGTAAAACCTGTCCTGTCTCTTTCTATGTGAAAGGCACTGCAGGCCTATTGTATAGGACATTAATTCTTTTTTCCCAACCACTGAACTTTAGTAAGGGTTGACATATAAATCTACTTACAATGCATCCTAAGTAATGGAGATCACAGTGTTTGGGGAATTACACCTAATACTGTTTTCTTCATTTAACATAAAGAGTGCATGCACATATAGCAAGTAATAAATTGCGTGACTTATGTTTTCCTTGGACTAAGCCTTATACAACACTATGTATTTCCTCTTATGAAAACAGTATATTTACTATAATGCTTTTTAAAATGCTATTTTTGGCATTTACATGTTAGGAAGGTCTGGAGATGATTTTCAATATATTGGTTACTGGTTCTGTATGGTCTCTTCTAGGAATATGATGGACAAGAAGTGTGTTGTTTTCTATCATACAGGTTTTTTTACAAGGGTTTTTCGCCACCTACGTGCAGCCCTACATTTATAAGGAAACATTAGCATAGAGTCTTTTTGCACTGGCCTAGATTTTATCTATAATGTAGGTTAATTGGCTTCTTAAGTAAGGAATTTAGCTTGTGAGTATCATTGAGGACAAGGAATGATGTAATGATGTATAAGATGTTCAGATGTGTCAATGAAAATTAGGTTGGCGCTAAATAAAATACATAGTTACTGTTAGTGGGTTTAAGAAAGTTAAACCATTTTATACTTAGAAACTCAAGTTGATCCAGAGGAAGGCAAAAACCTCTTTGTTAATGGTAGTTACCTAATTCTCCATAAAGTGGAAAAATTCTTTCCTGATCTCTGCTGGAAATCAGACAGATCCCTGGATCAACGTTCTGCACTAATACCAAAAACGCTGTATATTGTGGTTGACATAGAAGGCATTTAATCTGTTCCATATTCGGTAATGAAATTGCTGCTTAAGGAATTCTCAAATTATGGAATAGCTGTTTCCAAATATGCTGCAGGAAACTGGTATATAAAAGATAGCAATCAGAACAAGCTACCTATAATCCAAAACCGTCTGGTTAGTAGGATCTAAGGTATCCACCCAAGATTTTCATCAGAGCCCGCCCCAAGGCAGGATGACCTTGGTAGATCGGAACTGATTTAACACCCAACACTAGTGTCACAATATAGGGGCAGGCCAGCTAACCTACAACAAACAGAGTATAACATATATGCCAGGTCAAAAACAGGAGAGCACAGTATCCAAACTGAATGCAGAAAAATAACAGTGTCCAAACCAGGATCGAATCCAGGAATTCATGGATAAAAGGCGAATACAACAACAAACAGATAAGTTTGGAGAGAGCAAGCCTACTACAAACAATAGCAGGCACCTGAGGATCCATAAAGGGAGTCTGTCAGCAGGAAAATAAGCATTAAACTACTGACAGTACTTTGTAAAGCGGCTTCTACTCTTTCCAAAAATGTATTTTTTATTCTGCATTCCAGCACCAAGGTTCTTGTGGTCAGTTAGAACCGTTATTTTATGTTTAGCTCCTTCCAAAAAATGTCGCCACTCTTCAAAAGCCCATTTTATTCCTAACAATTCCTGGTTACCAATGTCATAGTTTCTCTCAGAAGGGGAGAATTTACGGGGAAAAAAAGCACAAGTTTGTAGCTTAGTAAGGGAAGTAGTACCCTGGGACAACACAGCCCCGACCCCTACCTCAGAGGCATCCACCTCAACAACAAATGGACGGGAGATATCTGGCTGGACTAGAGCAGGAGCTTCAGTAAAGGCCTGTTTTAGTGTTTCAAAGGAATCGACTGCCCCCTTCATCCAATTCAATAAATCAGCCTCCTTCTTAGTAAGATTGGTTAGGGGCTTGGCCACAATAGAGAAGTTATGGAGAAACTTCTGGTAATAATTAGCAAAACCCAAGAAGTGTTGTAATGCCTTCAAGGAGGTGGGTCGAGTCCACTCAACAATGGCTTGAACCTTGGCTGGATCCATACGGACCGCCGAAAAGGACAAAATATATCCCAAAAAGGACAACTCCTGTACTCCAAAAAGACATTTCTCAAACTTAGCACATAGGTGATTGATTCTCTCTGACAACATGTCCTGACATGCTTCATGTGAGAGTCCCAGTCCGGAGAAAATACTAATATGTCATATAAGTAAATAATAACAAACCGCCCAATGAAGTTACGGAAAATATAAATAAAAAATTCTGATACATCTAGTTTTGAGGACCATTTTGCACCTCAAACCTGATTCAGCAAATCGGGAATGAGTGGAAGGGGGTACTGATTCTTAATAGTAATTTCATTTAAACGTCGAATTATCACTGTGGTGTGAATATAGTATTAGGTGCTACTGTACCTCTAGATTGACCCTGTCAGTCAACAGTCAACCTCCAAACCTTTAAAGGGGGGCTATCACAAGAACCCAGCATATCAGCCAAGCCCCACAGATAGATAGGTTAGGGTCACCTGAATCTAATGGTGTTTTCCCCTTGCAAATCAACAGCAGTCTTCATATCCCCTTCACTGGCGCAAGGTACGCTGCATTTATGAGGATGTCCATGCTTCCTTATAAATCACGTGCACTCCTCCACTGGGCCAGCTTGTAGCTGATGTATATTTCAGTAATCATTTATATCAGTAAACTGGCATAAATGATAATAAATCTGGCACCGTCCAAGCCATGCCCCTTCACTGTGCACTTTTCCAGGAAAGAGGTGAGGATTATGCAAAAGGAAAAAAAAAAAGTAGCAAATTTTTGCCACAAAAAACATGATTCATGCAACAAGTTGATGTCTTGTATCCCAGAAAACTGATGCATGATAAACTTTCCCAATCTCACCCATTGTATATATGTAACACACAATTTTACTTTTCTGCACTAAGCTGGGAAGAAATGCTCAGAGTGTTTTATCTACTTCCAGAAATATATAACTCATATTAAAATAAAGAGGAATTTTACCTTTATAATAATTTTTATAATTAGTTAATTTGCTTCATGTTCCTAAGATAAATTATAATTCACAAATGCATAAACAATATTTTAATATCATAATTAAGTAAAATCTATAAATCTGCTCTTGTGTTTCCAATCAGTTAACAAGCTTGTGTCATAAAAATGTGACCTTCGCTTTCAATTTTCATTGCACTTGGCTATTACCATGGGTGGCCTGTTTAGAACTGCAATCTATACTTTCACCATGGACTCAGCATGAGATTAGTGAAACCTATTACAAACAAGTGGAAAGTAAATTTACGGGTAGAGGAAGCCCTCAGGAGGAAACATATTTAATTTGTGAAATACTGCCACTCGCTACAAATCTATAGTAACTTTTGGAAACATGAGTAACCCAACTCTACTCAGTTGGCCAGTGAGTAACTTAGTGATTTTGTGGTTTGACCCCCATATGCTACATCAATCAAACAAAGCTCCTTCTCTCTTCATCCAAGTAAAACCACCACTTCCCCCGCAACATGTCATTACCAACACAATACAGTTAGCTTAGCAACAGTATTTGGAAAAGTTCCTTCACTTTAAAGCACTGTTCGGATTCAAGGCTTCCTTCCTGTACTTTATTTAGCAAGTTAGCTTTAAAACAGACTTTAACTAATCTTGCGATATATATAACCATATATGAGTTTTTCTTCTTTCATAATGTCTATGGTACTAAAAAGCACAAAAACACAAACAAGATCATAGGAGTCTGTTTAATGCTAAAAGTAGTTTCAGTCAGAAACCACATAAAGGAAAAAAATATATAAAAACTATAAGTAACCAGTAACAGCCCTGTCTTAGTGTGCAGTAATGCAGCACTTTTATTTAATTCCACTGACTATCTAAGTTTGGTTCTCTACCTCTATATCAGGATATAAAACTCCTGTGAGCATTTATAATGTTATTCAACACTTACCTGCAACTTGCTTGTGACGACAGGGTAATAAAAGAATGCCCAATATTTTTTTTTTAGAAAGTACCAGACAGAGAATGGATAGAAGACAAGTTAATAAATATTTCTCAAAGTTCAGTTGAAAAAGACACTGAAAAAATTGATAATAATTTTATTTATGTACTGCCAACATACTCCGGAACACTTTACAAATCAGAAGGAATATGAACAGACAATATCAGACATAACAGTGTGACAAAATAATTAACAAATAAAAAATAAGAATGGGGGCCCTTGCAATCTATGAGATTGTGGATGCAGCATGTCTTAATAATTCTGGTCCTAAACAGTAAATCTCTAACAGGACCCACCACACCTACCACTTGTCATGTTGTCCCCGAGCAGCCTTAGGCAGCACAACTTGGTGGTCCAGGTACCTAAGTATCCCATATATTGTAGCTCCTACTTGTCCAGAAACATGTAAGAGTTCTAAAGGCTCTAAGCACTTGGGCACAGGTTAGTTTTCCTTAGGCTTAATACAGGAAAACATAATGGAGTAGAACTGTAGAAATCAAATAAAGAACTTAGAGGACTATGGCGAAGAGATGAAAACATCAAAGTTTTATGTAAATCTCTAACAGGACCCACCACACCTACCACTTGTCATGTTGTCCCCGAGCAGCCTTAGGCAGCACAACTTGGTGGTCCAGGTACCTAAGTATCCCATATATTGTAGCTCCTACTTGTCCAGAAACATGTAAGAGCTCTAAAGGCTCTAAGCACTTGGGCACAGGTTAGATTTCCTTAGGCTTAATACAGGAAAACATAATGGAGTAGAACTGTAGAAATCAAATAAAGAACTTAGAGGACTATGGCGAAGAGATGAAAACATCAAAGTTTTATGAGCTAAAGGGATAACAAAACATGAAGTCAGTTTCAGAAACAGCAAATAGTAAATGGCAAATGGTGAAGTACCAGGTTGAATATGGTGGTTGGTAATACAAAAGGGTTATCAGGAAATTCCATCACTGGTGCCAGAATGATGCCAGAAGCAGATTTATGTCATTTTAGCAAGTTATAATAGTCTTGATATGCACTTTGGGGGTTTCCATTGTACTGGTACTTTAGGGGCTCTACAAATGCAACATGGCACCGGAAAACTATTCCAACAAAATCTGCCCTCCTAAAGCCAAATAGCACTTTTTTCATTCTGAGCACCGCCATGTACCCATACAGCAGTTTAAAACCACATGTGAGGTATTTCTGTGTTCAGGAAAAATTGTGTAACAAAGTTTGGAGAGCTTTTTCTCCTTTATCCTCTTGAGAAAATGGGGTTCAATTGACGGTTTATTGCAAAAAAACTAATTTGTCATTTTCACGTTCCAATGTTAATAATATCTATGAAACAGCTGTGGGATTAAAATGCTCATTATACCCCTTGATATGTTCTGTGAGGGGTGTGGTTACTAAATCGAGGTCACTTTTGGGGGTTTCCATTGTACTGGGCTCTGCAAATGCGACATGGCATTTGGGGAATCTTTCCATTCTGAGCCCCGCCATGTACCCATACAACAGATTACAACCACATATGGGGTATTGCCGTGTTCAGGAGCAATTGCTTAACAAACTGTGGAGTGCTTTTTCTCCTTTAACCCCTTGTGAAAATGAAAACTTTGGGGATAAAGTGGTAATTTTTCATTTACACATCCCAATGTTACTAAAATCTGTGAAACAGCTGTGGGGTCAGAATGCTCACTATACTCCTTGATAAATTCTGTAATGGGTGTAGTTTCCAAAATGGGGTAACTTTTGGAGAGTTTCCATTGTATTGGTACTCTAGGGACTATTTCAGCAAAATCTGCTTTTCAAATGTCCAGTGGCTCTCCTTTCCTTCAGTGCACTGCCGTGTGCCCAAACATCACTTTACACCCATATGTGGGGTATTTCATATTTCTGTACTCGGGAGAAATTGCATAATGAACTGTGAGATGCATTTTCTCCTTTAACCCTTTGTGAATGTGTTAATTTTAGGGCTAAATGAAAGTATTATTGAAAAAAAAATTAAATGTCTAAATTACACATCCATATTGTTCTAATTACCATGAAATGCTTAAAGGGTTAACAATCTTCCCAAATACTGTTTTGAATTAGGGGTGCAGTTTTGAAAATGGGGTGATTTATGGGGGAATTTAGTTTGGGAAATTTTCTTGTAAATCTGGAAAATCGGTGTTGCACTTGTAAGCTGTATAATATCCAAAATAAATGAAAGGACGATTAAAAGATGATGCCAATATAAAGCAGAGATATATTTATTAATGTAATTGGGTGATATGACTGTCTGAAAAGCAGAGCATTTCACATTTTGAAAATTGCAATTTTTTTCCAAATTTCCATCAAATTTCCTATTTTTTTTATAAATAAATACAAAAATATTGACCATTGTATACCACTAACATAAAGTACAATGTGTCACGAAAAAACAATCTCAAAATCACTTGTGTAAGTTAAAGCATCTCAAAGTTATTGCCACTTGTCAGGTTTGAAAAATGAGGCCGTGTCCATAAGGCACTTTTAGGCTGTGTGCTTAAGGGGTTAAAGGGGTTGGCCACTTTCAGACCAATGTTGAGAGACCAAAGTTATTGTTTGTGTAATACAAAGTAATAGTTTCTAGATCTCTGCTTGCTTTCATTTATTCTGCTTACTCCCAATAGATAAAAATCAGTCCATGGTCATGTGATATATGGTCCATGGTCCATGGAGGACACCTTTGTCAAACTACTCATTTCAATCCAAATTAGGGTCTTTTAAACCAACTTATATCCACATATAATGTTAGTTTAATATCTTTATTGCAATGGTTTAACTATTTACATCTTCATTCCAACAATGTATAACATACAGTACAGAGGTATAAACACAAACTTTTTCTACTTCTTACATGGACAGAGAAAACCACATGAATGAATTTTAAAATATCTTCAAGATTACTATGTCAAGATGAATTTGACTCTACTAGATACTCTATATTGTGTGACCTGGAGTAATGAAAACCTACATTGGCCAATAAGCTATTTGGCCCATGTGCATAATGTTATTTTAATAAACAATGTAATTCTATGCAAATTATTTTCTATTCATTGACTTTGATGATGTCGTAGGCAGTTACAAAGAGAAATAGAATAGTGAGTGAAGCAATGCTTTACAGCAAAGCCAGTAAAATCTGAAAACTATTAAAGAACATAAATGTGCCACAATGGTACGCTATTGTGCAATAAACATTAAGAGTCATTCAAAGAATGTTTCTTACTGACGATGTCAAGATAGATATGAATCTTGCAGTAAATAAAAAACAGAAGAAGACTATTTTAAGAAGTACATTTATAAAATAAGAAATGGATAACAACAAATATATTGGCATTGGTAAATTCTCTATTTGAAAAGCCTGCAGGCACAGAACAATAGCTTATGACTATGTACACATACTTCTACCACATTGGTAGAACTATGGCATAAGCAGAGTCAAGTTACCTGTTCAATAAATGTAATTTAACTGCAGTTTTGCCATCAACAAGAATTGTGATTATGCAATAGGTTTTATTAGAAAATATATAATTCTCCTGCCTACAACTCAATAGGCAATTGGTCGTGTTGTTTTTTTTTTACTAACTATACAATTATACAATATTTTTAATAGCCAAGAAGCAATAAAACTATATTACTTACATAGCTACTGTATTGGTACTACAAAGAAAAATAATCTGGTAGAACAAAATGTAATGGTAAAGAAAGAGATGGATATAAGGGATAGAGGAGGATATAAGGGATAGAGGAGGATAGGCATAAACTAGACATTGTCACAAGAGGATACAGACTTTGGTTAAGTACTCCAATTTTTCATTAAACTAATTCAATACAATACAAACCCTTGAAAGGTGACAATTCACAAACAAACAATGGGTAGCCACATACGGTATAGACATAAAGAATATCACTTTCTGATACAATATCACAAAATAGTATTTTTTTTTTTTTTTGCGGTAAACATCTGGTGACACATATACAAAGCTGTCCTCCCTTGGCTGGGCATGTTTGTATATTTGTATTATATATTAAGCTGGTTTTGTAAAAACAACATGGTTTTCTGACAAGTTTTCACAAAGCGATATGATAACTATCCTTTGTGTCTATGTGTGAGCTACACAATGGGGTGAGGATGAATTGCAGTCTTTCAAGGCTTTTGTTATTATGTTGTAATATTTCATTGAATTAGTTTCAAGTCAAATTGGAATTTTTAATCAAACTGTAGACAAGCTAAGTGTTGACATATCCCTATCTGGACATGTGCAGGCTACAGTAAAGGTAAGGAAGGATACTTCTGTAGAATTGTTTAATTTGCATAAGCAGGAAAAACGGCCATCTTCATTATATTATATCCTGCACTCTTGCAGTTAAAAGACGTACTGAAAATTGACAGTACCAGCTTAGCTGAGGTTCAAAACATCCATATTTTGCTGCTTTGGCTGTGCCTGCTCTCTCTGTCTTCGCCCAGAGTTCTGACACCTAAAGCAGTATAAAGTATAGCAGTATTAACTGTATATTGTTGCCTGCTGTGTCAACTTAGTGGTGAACAGCAATAGCTATGTTCCTTAATGGAAAAAGCTATTAACAGAGTTGGTGAGATCAATTCAGATGGTCACTAGCACATGTGCAGGACACACCTTTGCAGAGAAAATGCATTGTTAACAACAATGGAGATGGGAAATTGGACCAAGGGTCATGGAAGAGCAAGCCCCTCTGCCCTGGGAGGAAGACCTGACACAGAAATAGGTGACCTATTCTTTTCCATGTATACCATTAGGAAATAATACATAATATATTTAATGCTATTTTTGTGTATTTTTTTAAAAACAGAAACAGGAGAAGAGCCAATGGGTAGAAGATTAGTTGAATGCTCAATTAAACGTAAAGGCAACAAAGCAGGGAAAAAAATAGATTAAAAAACAATCCTACCAATCAAGCCCCCACCAGTCAACATACAATATTGCTGCTCTGAGTGCATATCATGGTGAAAATGAGCCACATATTTCATATGGTAAAGAATTTTGCTTTACTTGGTCATGCTCCTCACCGCTACCTTAAACCAAATAGTACCAACGAAATATCACCTCACCAAACATACAGTCATGGCCAAAAGTTTTGAGAATGATACAAATATTAATTTTTACAAAGTCTACTGCTTCAGTTTTTCTAATGGCAATTTGCATATACTCCAGAATGTTATAAAGAGTGATCAGCTTAACAGCAATTGCTTGCAAAGTCAATATTTGCCTAGAAAATGAACTTTATCCCCCAAAACACATTTCAACATCATTGCAGCCCTGCCTTAAAAGGACCACCTAACATCGTTTCAGTGATTGCTCCATTAACACAGGTGTGGGTGTTGATGAGGACAGGGCTGGAGATCAATCTGTCATGATTAAGTAAGAATGACACCACTGGACACTTTAAAAGGAGGCTGGTGCTTGCCATCATTGTTTCTCTTCTGTTAACCATGGTTATCTCTAAAGAAACACGTGCAGTCATCATTGCACTGCACAAAAATGGCCTAACTGGGAAGAGTATTGCAGCTAGAAAGATTGCACCTCAGTCAACAATCTATCGCATCATCAAGAACTTCAAGGAGAGAGCTTCCATTGGTGCCAAAAAGGCTCCAGGGCACCCAAGAAAGACCAGCAAGCGGCAGGACCGTCTCTTAAAAGTGTTTCAGCTGCGGGATCGGGCTACCAGCAGTGCAGAGCTTGCTGAGGAATGGTAGCAGGCAGGTGTGAGTGCATCTGCACGCACTGTGAGGCGGAGACTCTTGGAGCAAGGCCTGGTCTCAAGGAGGGCAGCAAAGAAGCCACTTCTCTCCAGAAAAAACATCAGGGACAGACTGATATTCTGCAAAAGGTACAGGGAGTGGACTGCTGAGGACTGGGGTAAAGTCATTTTCTCTGATGAATCCCCTTTTCGATTGTTTGGAACATCTGGAAAACAGCTTATTCGGAGAAGAAGAGGTGAGCGCTACCACCAGTCTTGTCTCATGCCAACTGTAAAGCATCCTGAAACCATTCATGTGTGGGGTTGCTTCTCAGCCAAGGGAATTGGCTCTCTCACAGTCTTGCCTAAAAACACAGCCATGAATAAAGAATGGTACCAGAATGTCCTCCAAGAGCAACTTCTCCCAACCGTCCAAGAGCAGTTTGGCGCTCAACAATGCCTTTTCCAGCATGATGGAGCACCTTGCCATAAAGCAAAGGTGATAACTAAATGGCTCAGGGAACAAAACATAGAGATTTTGGGTCCATGGCCTGGAAACTCCCCAGATCTTAATCCCATTGAGAACTTGTGGTCAATCATCAAGAGACGGGTGGACAAACAAAAACCAACAAATTCAGACAAAATTAAAGCATTGATTCTGCAAGAATGGACTGCTATCAGTCAGGATTTGGTCCAGAAGTTGATTGAGAGCATGCCAGGGAGAATTGCAGAGGTCCTGAAGAAGAAGTGTCAACACTGCAAATATTGACTTGCTGCATTAACTCATTCTAACTGTCAATATAAGCTTCTGTTACTCATAATATGAATGCAATTCTATTTCTGTATGTGATAAAAACATCTGACAAACACACATAAAAACCAGAGGGCAGCAGATCATGTGAAAATATAATATTTGTGTCATTCTCAAAACTTTTGGCCATGACTGTACTACCCACTAGCAGCACTAAATATATACCAGAGTGTAGCACAAAATACCTCTCCAGAAGCACCAAATGAAACAATGCAGCACAAAATACAGTACCAACCCTGATCAGCTGAACAAATTCCACAGTGCAGTACAAAATAACATTTCAGAAATGCCAGATACCACAGTGTAGCACCACTGGTAGCAGCCGTGTATCATCCCATCCTTTCCCTATTGGAAGCAATATTATCCCCCCTCTGATCCTTTCCTCACAGCTGGTAGCATTGTACTTTTCACCCCACCCTATGACAACAGAATTTTTCTCTTCCCTCTCTTTCTTCACTGTCAGCAGTGTTGTCCCCCTAACCACCCCTCCTCCACCAAGAGCAGCCCTTGTACCCCTAATCACCCTTTTCATAATGGCAGCTTATTCTGTCCCATCTCCCCCTTTATGACTGACAACAAGTGATGTTGGAGGTGGGAGTGAGAGTGTGAGGAGAGCTCTTCAGCCTCCCCTCTTACAGTACCTCCTCTGCCTTGCTTCTCTTATCTCCAGTATATCACATTTATGTCACTGGAGGTTCTTTAAACCTTGAAGCCACATAAACTGTATATTGTAAGGCTGGCATTATTAGTGCAATTTCGGGTTTGAGATGGCGCTAGTGACCAGCCTAATTATTACATAACCCATAATTAATCTGCCTGGTTGAGCAATATACCAGTCTCTGCATGTACCAATGAGAGAATTCCTGTGTCATACTACCCTTCCCTGCGCTAACACAGGGCATCAGTTTTGCCCTTTTTGCATGGTTATCTTTGAGTATGAAAAACAGTAAATGACAAAGTCTGACTCTGCTACATTAAATCAGCAAGTGCATAATAGACCAATTTCCATCCTGCAATAAGCATAGCCAAATTTCTCTATGCTACTGTATATGTTCTCTTTTTACAACATCACATATTTTCTCTTTTGGCATCCTATGTGTAATTTTCTATATGTTGTTTTAATAATTGTGCTAAATTACTTGGTTAGCCAAGCAGAGCTAATGTGTAATTGAAGAAGTGCACTGTAATTTCAGGATCTAATAATATCCACTTATCTCAATGTCATATTTATCTGATATAGGCTATGCTGTGCAACCAGAGCTAACTACTGCCAGTCAAAACGTGTTTCTCATCAGCTTCTTTCATGGCATGGGTGATACTGATCTGTACTCACATCTGTACAGTAATCATTTTAAGAATTCTTTTTAATGAAAAATACACAATCATTTTGTAGTTGTAAATCCATGATATAGGAAATGTGTTACACATCTCTCCAAATGAGCACTTATAAAATAAGGTCTTTGCCAAGTTATTTAGGCAGTAATAGATACAGACGTTCCCAAAGATTTTATCACTTTTTTATCAAGTCTTTAAAACTTTTTTTTCTTTTTATTAATGTATAGCACATTTGGAGTAGATTTTTTTGATGTATGTGCAACTTCCTGGGACTCAGCAGTGTAGAGATGCTGCAGTTGGGCATAGGCCCAAGATGGCTTTTGACACCAAATCCTATTACAGATCCCGAGATGACAAAATGATGAGGGGGTTAAACTGATGTGATGGTGTTTTCATGGTTCTGTGTGTTAGCTATGAATGAAGGCACAGGAGACAGTATAGCAGTTGAAACAGGCGTTGCTTGCGTCACAGTTTACTTAACCACTTCTATACCAGATGCTTTACCCACGTTCCAGAACAGACACATTTTTGGGTTTTTTGTATGTGTGGTTTTGAGGGCTGTAACATTTTTATCATTTGCGTTATTCAACTAATTTCTGTGTCTTTTTTCGGAGACACATAGGGCTTTATTTTTATGTTGTTTTTATTTTTGCATGTGTTTTCATTTTTTTCATATCCGGGAAAGTATAAACAATATAAAATAGTTTTTACTCTCCATTACGGTAATTTTTATTTTATATGGTGTCGTCAGGGGTGTGGCTATAATCTTTAATAAGGACGTGTTATTGGTGTATTATTTTATTTATTTTTTAAATTATTTTCATTTTTTTTTACTTTACTTTTCTTTACTTTTTTTTAAAAATTTTCTTTTACATTGTGTCCCCATAAGGTCATACTAGACCTTTGGGGACATCTGATTACTTTTTTTTTTGTTGGATAGGCTGATTTCCCCTGTAACTGGGGCTGGTACATTTAGTCCCAGTTGCAGGAGGAATACAGCCTCCTGCACGTTACTTCCACATTACAATAGAGCTGATCTGGGTCCTGTAGGACCCAGTACCTCTTACAGACGTTGCACCTGGCGGATCACGTGGCCGCCGGGTCAGGGGGCAGCTGAAAGATGGCGGCGCCCATAGCGGTGTATACAGCGCTCATTCAGAGCTGTATACACAGTGATCGGGATGGCAGGGAAGGTAATAAATCTTCCCTGCCTTCTCTCTGGGAGCTCCGACTGAAGTTGCAGCCGGCTCCCCATTTCAGCAGGTGCACGATTTTGTGCAGCTGCTGAATTCTGCTTGGACGTACAGTACAGGTACGTCCTTGCAGAAATAGACAACCACCTTCTGGACGTATATAGTCTATGGGCGATACAGAAGTGGTTAAACAAATCTGCAGCAGAAATGGATCTGCAGTGAGAATTTTAAATCTGTAGCATGTCACTTTATAGATAAGTAAATAGATGTCACCTGCTGCAATACAATGAATGGTATATGGGGCAGATCCGCAAAATTATGCATCTGCAACAAAAAAAAATAAAAAACAAAACAATCTGGAGCACTTTTTTGCTGCTGCAAATTTCAGGTAAACAAGGATGGTGCTCCCAGCAGATATAGACTGTATTGGAATGAATAATCGATTTTAGAATCGTTTCTCCATGTTTGTACAGTAAGAATTGCTGTATGTAAATGGAGCTAACAAGCGGCAATCAATATGGGCAGAATAACTTTTTGTGTAAAAAGATATTTACACCATGTGGGAGTCATTTGCTCCAAAAACAGTCCTACATGCAGTGTGCCACATTTATCAAGTGCTTTAAACACTTTTTAGATAATTTTCCAACTTGTGCGAAGAATGGATATGGCCTATTGGGAAAGGGGCATGGCCTAAATTGCACCTCTGTGCACCAGAAAAAACGGCAAGAACTTTTAAGCCAACTAATAAGCAATGTAATATTAGATGAGACAGTCTAACAATACACCAGATTTATCAAACAGCAACAGGCATTTTAGTAAATCTGGTGCAGTTTTATACTGTCTAGTCTAAAGTTGCACTGTCTAAAACGTAGACACTATTAGTATATCTGCCCCCATGTTTGGTTCTCTATTACAAATATGGCCCTGTCTCCTGACAAGAGCAATTTTCCTGGAGGATCATTTAAAGAGGACCTGTCACCAAGCAGAAAATACCAAACATCATTTGATTCTTAATGTTCCCTTGAACAATTTAGTGTTTTCCTTTTTAAAATCTGTCCACCTATTCCAAAAAAACTTCCCCTGGAAGATTAGCTGTAAACTAGCTCTGATTCTACATCTGGGCAGGAACCTTTTATTTTCTCTTAGAAAAACATAAAGTTACCGCCTACTTGGAGAATCAGAGCTAGTATACATATAACCTTCCAGGATCTATGTCTTTTGAATGGGTGGATGGTTAAAAAACTTAAACACCAAATTCTTCAGTGGAACGGAAAGAATCAATTGTATTTTATTTAGCATGTTCTATTTGGTGACGGGTCCTCTTTAAATGTGGACACATCCTTATATTCACTAAGGAAATGTTTGTACCACCAATAGCCATGTTGGTGTAACACCAAAATGCTTGTATACCCTTTATGCAGGTAGTCAGTGTGGCAAAAACCGTGATGCGTTTCCGCCACAGTTTTTCCTGCAGCGCTTTTTGGCTGCGGCCTGCTACTTGGGGCCTTAGCCTAAGACCTCTTTTTTGTAGCATCAGCTATAGTTGTTATTGGTAACATTAATGAATGAATATGACTTTTTGATTATGGTTTATAATTTTGTGTGTGTGTGTTGGGGGGTGGGAACAAACAATTTTTTTTTGTTTGTTACAGCATTTAACATATGGGATAAATCCTTTTATATTTTTATACTTCAGACAAATCCAAAGGCAAACAATGTTTATTTATTTTTATGTAAAATTGGTCCATCCCCTTAAGGGGTTTCAACCTGTGATAGTGTATGTGTCAGGGTGTAATGGAAGTTCTATGATGACAAGCCTTGGAGTCTTGTCCCGTGTGATTTAACAGCTTAGATGCCATAGTTTGCAATTGACTGCAGCATCTAAGGGGTTAAACAGCTGCAATGTGTGCTATCATCATTCATGACTGTTAGTGACAACTGCCTGATGGACAACACCAAAGGGTTAAAGCAATATATCTTTCTTATACACTCATGTGTTTGGCCAACAATACTGTATCATAAATGCATGTGTGATTCTAGCCCTATATAGAACAAAATGTTTCCAAATGACTGTAGTAATGTAAATATAGTTTCCCTTTGTACTTGCTGTAGGGTAACTGTGACATCTTCAGCAGATTAATTCTGCATGGATATCCTGTCACATGACCTCTTCTGTGAACACAGTCTGTTCACACCATGCTTTGCAATCTGATATGCTATTGCAAATTGATGCTGTCCCTTAACATGTGTCTTGCATTGACTACAAGCTGACTAGCCAGAATAGTAGTCAGCATTTTGAGTCAGGTTATAATGGAATGAAACAAAAAATATAGTTTGTATCCACTGAAATGCATCGCTCTGAAATTGGACATGTCTGTGTCAGTAAAAACTTGTGTTCCCTATGAAATATTTCTGTGACATATTTTCTTATAACTCTGCATTATGCCATTATGCCTGTTATTATTAGGGCAAAGACAGGGTGTCATTTCACTGGTCACAGAGGTATGTCCTTATACAGTCTGCCATTGTCAGCACTGATAGGAAAAGTTAAGGGCCTAACCTTCCCCCACCCAACCTGCCAACTGGTATCATCCAGTTGACAATTTATTGATACATTTCTAGGAGGAGTAACAGAGGAACAGTATTCTACATTATGGGAAATGCAATTATTTACTAAAGCAGAAGACTATTAGCAACTAGTGGGGAAATATATAAAAACTTTTGTGTCAGGAAAAGGCATAAAAACTAAATTTTTGGTACATGACTGATTTTGCACCAACATTTGCAATTGTTTGCCAAATTGTGCCATGGCACATAAGTGGCCAGAGATGTGCCTAATGTATTAAAAGGCACGTACTTCTTAATAAATGAAGGATATGTCATTCCAGCAGGGTATATTATATGTGAGAAGATAGGTATTAATGCTATTATAGCAATCAAGGACAAGCAGTATGTAAATATGTAATACATAAATATTGTTTACGTTATTATTTTCACAACAGTTACCATGGCTACAGACAACAGTACAAGATCAAAAGAGTGAGAAATATAACAAAGTGCATATAAAAAGTCTCAGGATTTTTACAGTACAATACCCCTTTAAGGCACTCTCATGTTCCAAGTTTTCCTGTTTATTATTCATTGTCTATGCCTTCAGTCATCACCATAGATTATGTAGATCTCTGCAAGTATAAACAAATTCTACTGTATTTCCTCTGGTCCTTTTGGATTACTTTATACCAAATAATTTGCAATGGACGTCACCAAGTACACTTTTGGACTAGACATGATTTGTGTAGAAAAATGTTTTTCTAGTAGTGTTGCTCATTTTATTCATATTATTCCACTATATTTGGTGGCATATTCTCACATTAGCTGTTATTTATCTGTCACATAGAATAATAAATAAAAGGAGTCAAAACCACCAAAATCACTTCTAAACCACTTATATAACATTGTAAGGGATATAAACATCTATTTTGTGTACAATCTCACTGTCAAGAAAATTAACTTTTAATCCAATGCAAATGGGCATGGACACGGGTACCAAACATCCTATTTTCAACTGTGATCACCACCCAGTACTGCCCCCTAATATAAAGATTGACAGGTTGTGGCTGCTGAAGTGTGGTGACCACAGGCAAAAACAGGGGCTCTGGCGGACATGACCATAGAACACTGATTCATTATTTTCTATGGTTCCATATACACTGATGTAGGGGCTATGATCCTGGGGCACAACTCACGACAGGTGCTGTCCGTGTCGGTATCCCAGGGACCCTGCCATTCACATGTTAGTGTGCATGTATACTAAGACAAAAATAGTATGTTCACTATGCCACAAACTGTCCCTACAACAGCCTATAAGTTTTTCAGGAGCGATTTTGACAATCCCAGAAATCACCAACAAAACCACTTCAGAAAAAACTTTTTCACCAGTCATAAGAGGTGCAAACAGTACTAAAGTCTCAGTCCTAAGAATCTTTCAACCAAATAAGAAAAGAGACGCTGCACTAAAGTTAGTGAACCGTTTATTCATCAGACAACTGTGGTTCAGAAGGGGTACTATGCTTTATTAGTCAGAGATAATCTCTTATATACAGTACAGACCAAAAGTTTGGACACACCTTCTCATTCCAAGAGTTTTCTGTATTTTCATGACTATAAAAATTGTAGATTCACACTGAAGGCATCAAAACTATGAATTAACACATGTGGAATTATATACTTAACAAAAAAGTGTGAAACAACTGAAAATATGTCTTATATTCTAGGTTCTTCAAAGTAGCCACCTTTTGCTTTGATTACTGCTTTGCACACTCTTGGCATTCTCTTGATGAGCTTCAGGAGGTAGTCACCTGAAATGGTTTTCACTTCACAGGTGTGCCCTGTCAGGTTTAATAAGTGGGATTTTTTGCCTTATAAATTGGGTTGGGACCATCAGTTGTGTTGTTCAGAAGTCAGGTGGATACACAGCTGATAGTCCTACTGAATGGAGTGCTAGAATTTGTATTATGGCAAGAAAAAAGCAGCTAAGTAAAGAAAAACGAGTGGCCATCATTACTTTAAGAAATGAAGGTCAGTCAGTCCAAAAAATTGGAAAAACTTTGAAAGTGTCCTCAAGTGCAGTGGCCAAAACCATCAAGCGCTACAAAGAAACTGGCTCACATGAGGACCGCCCCAGGAAAGGAAGACCAAGAGTCACCTCTGCTGCGGAGGATAAGTTCATCCGAGTCACCAGCCTCAGAAATCGCAGGTTAACAGCAACTCAGATTAGAGACCAGGTCAATGCCACACAGAGTTCTAGCAGCAGACACATCTCTACAACAACTGTTAAGAGGAGACTGTGTGCAGCAGGCCTTCATGGTAAAATAGCTTCTAGGAAACCACTGCTAAGGGCAGGCAACAAGCAGAAGAGACTTGTTTGGGCTAAAGAACACAAGGAATGGACATTAGACCTGTGGAAATCTGAGCTTTGGTCTGATGAGTCCAAATTTGAGATCTTTGGTTCCAACCACTGTGTCTTTGTGCGACGCAGAAAAGGTGAACGAATGGACTCTACATGCCTGGTTCGCACCGTGAAGCATGGAGGAGGAGGTGTGATGGTGTGGGGGTACTTTGCTGGTGACACTGTTGGGGATTTATTCAAAATTGAAGGAATACTGAACCAGCATGGTTACCACAGCATCTTGCAGCGGCATGCTATTCCATCCGGTTTGTGTTTAGTTGGACCATCATTTATTTTTCAACAGGACAATGACCCCAAACACACCTCCAGACTGTGTAAGGGCTATTTGACCAAGAAGGAGAGTGATGGGGTGCTACGCCAGATGACCTGGCCTCCACAGTCACCAGACCTGAACCCAATCCAGATGGTTTGGGGTTAGCTGGACCGCAGAGTGAAGGCAAAAGGGCCAACAAGTGCTAAGCATCTCTGGGAACTCCTTCAAGACTGTTGGAAGACCATTTCAGGTGACTACCTCTTGAAGCTCATCAAGAGAATGCCAAGAGTGTGCAAAGCAGTAATCAAAGCAAAAGGTGGCTACTTTGAAGAACCTAGAATATAAGACATATTTTCAGTTGTTTCACACTTTTTTGTTAAGTATATAATTCCACATGTGTTAGTTCATAGTTTTGATGCCCTCAGTGTGAATCTACAATTTTTATAGTCATGAAAATACAGAAAACTCTTGGAATGAGAAGGTGTGTCCAAACTTTTGGTCTGTACTGTATATATAAAAATGAGTTTCTGTCTATCTGTCTGTCTGTTTGTCTGTCTGTTCTTTATGCGCGACCAAACGACTGGACCGATCCTCACCAAATTTGGCACACATGTACATCAGGTGTCCGGGAATATTTTAGACTGGGTCTCAGCTCTTTTGGACGTATCGTTCCTGAAATACAGTATTCCCAAAAAATGACCAACATTATGTAATACAAGCCTGCAAGTCTTTTACTCATATTCCAACTGCCATACACACGGTCACATGTCCCTTATCAGCCAATAAGACCTCGCAGGCGCTTACTCTCCTCAGGCACACAGGTTTCCATAGCAACCAAGCTATTTATGACATTGTATTAGTCAATAGCAAATAAATATTAAATATTTAGTCATATCACGTGTATCAGCCAATATAAATTCACATTTAATTTACCAGGTTTCCATAACAACACAGCCATAAATAGACTGTACCTATACTGGACTCAGTGGCGTAACTAGCAATGGCTGGGCCCCAAGGCAAACATTTGATCCTGCACACACTATTATGCCTCATAGTGGCCCCTGCACTCACTATTAGGCCCCATAGTGGCCCTTGCACACAGTATTCTGCCCCATAGTGGCCCCTGCACACAGTATCATAGTGGCTCCTTCATATAGTATTATGTGCACTTCTCGCTACCTCTTCAATATTGGACCAGATGTCGCGTGAGCCAGGCATACATCGCGACGCATAATGACATTGGACTGGCCCACCGACATCTGGGACGTCACCAAGGAGGTCCGAAGCCTGCTGAAAAGACCCCAGAGTATAATGATAGCAGTGTTTGTGGGATTTCACGGCCCGCAGGCTTTACTTACCGATGCCCGCTCCTGCTCACAGCCGTCTCTGCAGAAGGTGAAGAACAGACGGCCGTGAGCAGGAGCGGGGATCGGTAAGTAAATAGGGCCCGTTACCCGCAGGCACTTACTCTCCTCAGGCACACAGGTTTCCATAGCAACCAAGCTATTTATGACCTGTATGAGTCAATAGCAGTTCGCAGGTCCTTAAATATTCAGTCATATCACGTGTATCAGCCAATAAAAGTTCACACTTAATTTACCAGGTTTCCATAACAACACAGCCATAAATAGACTGTACCTATACTGGACTCAGTGGCGTAACTAGCAATGGCTGGGCCCCAAGGCGAACATTTGACATGGGACCCCGCCCCCCAGCAACCACCCCCCCCACACAAACTGCATTCCTGCACACACTATTATGCCCCATAGTGGCCCCTGCACACACTATTAGACCCCATAGTGGCCCTTGCACACAGTATTCTGCCCCATAGTGGCCCCTGCATAGAGTATCATAGTGGTCCCTTCATATAGTATTATGTGCACTCCCCGCTACCTCTTCAATGGTGGATCAGATGTCACGTGAGCCAGGCGAGCATCTCGACTCATAATGACGTTGACTGGCCCACCGACGTCTGGGACGTCACCAAGGAGGACGGAAGCCTGCTGAATAGACCCCAGAGTATAATTATAGCAGTGTTTGAGGGGTTCATGGCCCGCAGGCCTTACTTATTGATCCCTGCTCCTGCTCACAGCCGCCTCTGCAGAAGGTGAAGCGCAGACGGCCGTGAGCAGGAGCAGGGATCAGTAAGTAAATAGGGCCCGTTACCTGCTGGTGTTACACCAGCAGGTAACGGCCTATTTAAAAAAAAAACATCAGGGGCCCGCCGAGACCCCTAATGTCCCGGGCCCTGTGGCAGCCGCTACCACTGCTGCCCCGGTATTTACGCCACTGACTGGACTGCCATACTGGATTTCAGCATTCTTATAAATTGAAACGTTTTTAAACTACTTATGCCCCCTGCAGCAAAACGCAAGGCTGCTGCTCGAGCTAATGACAACTCTCAGCAGACCCAAGCCCGTCTCCAATGCACACAGCTGCAATCCATGTTTCCATAACAACCCAGCCATTTTTCTTCACTGCTGTGGGTCAGCTTTAAAGGGGCAGGGCGCTGTGGATGACACTGTTACACAAGGTCACATACACACATCTTTACTCCAGGTTTTCCATAACAACCGATCGCAGGTCTTTCACTGATATCCAAACTGAGATACACATGATCACATGGACCAATGGAAAATCGGAGGTTCTTCAGTCTTGACATACACACAGCTTTACACCAGGTTTCCATAGCAACCAAGCTATTTATGACCTGTATGAGTCAATAGCAGTTCGTAGGTCTTTAAATATTCAGTCATATGACGTGCATCAGTCAATATAAGTTCACATTTCATTTACCAGGTTTCCATAGCAACACAGCCATAAATAGACTATACCTATACTGGACTGCCATACTGGATGTCAAGTGCAAAACTGGCCAATTCTTATGGGGTCACTACACAAACAAAAAATGAAATATACCCGTGCGAAGCCGGGTCCTTCTGCTAGTATATATATATATATATATATATATATATATATATATATATAGTTGAAACCAGAAGTTTGCATACACTATATAAAAAGACACACATGCATGTTTTTCTCACTATCTGACATGAAATCAGAATAAACCTTTCCCATTTTAGGACAATTAGGATTACCAAAATTATTTATATTTGCCAAATGCCAGAATAATGAGAGAGAGAGAATTTTTTAAGGCATTTTTATTGTGCAAGTCCACAACGTGACTGCACCAAACAGGGGATTTCCTAAAGCTGCCCAACAGTCAACTGATCACCACTTTGGGTATATGTCAGAAAATCATAAAAGAAAAATTGCAACCATTATCTTTCAAAAAATGAAGCTATTTTATTTAAGCCAAATATATATATATATATATATATATATATATATATATATAGCACTTGACAAGTTACTTCTTTAATTTTAAATTTGACAAATAATGTCACCCCTTTAAAGTCACGCAAGTGCATTGGCGCTCCATTCACAAGGAGTCCTTAAGGGGACTTTCGGTGCCCTGCCCTCCTGATCACTGGGTCACCTGGCAATCAGGCCCACAGTGAGCTCCTGTGGATAGTGTAAAAGTGTCCATAACAGGACAACCCCTTTAAGAAAGTAATAATAATAATAATAATAATAATAGTCCTTTAATAGTCCCACAGTGGGGAAATTCAGTGTGTTACAGCAGCAAAGCTAAGATAAGATAAGCAGATACAAATACAAATACAACATGTACAGGAATGTTCCAAGGTGAGAGGCATTACATTAATAGCAGACAGACAGATAGGACGTAGCAGAGGGGGGGGGATTTAACAGGCAGAGAGATATTTCAGTGCTCTGTATGTAATGATCTCCGCTTAGGTCGGTGTTGGTTGTACAGCCTAACCGCGGTGGGGAGGAAAGACTTCCGATAGCGCTCCTTCTCACACCTAGGGTGGAGCAGTCGGTCACTGACAGTACTGCCCAGCGCAATCACAGTCTCATGCATGGGATGGGAGTTATTCTCCCGCATGGAGCTCACCACGGACAGTATCCTTCTGTCACCCATCACCTGCACTGGGTCCAGTGGGCTCCCCAGGACAGAGCTGGCCCTTCTAATCAGCTTGTCAAGTTTATTTCTGTCCCTGGTTGATATACTGCTCCCCCAGCAGGCCACTCCAAAGAAGATGGCTGATGCCACTACCGAGTTGAAGAAAGTCCTAAGAAGTGCCCCCCGGATTCCAAAGGCTCTCAGCTTCCTAAGCAGGTAGAGCCTGCTGTGGCCCTTCCTGTACAGGGCCTCCATATGATCTGCCCAGTCCAGCTTATTATTAAGGAGCAAACCCATGTACTTATAGGTGTTCACAATCTCGATGCCCGTCCCCAGGATGTCCACTGGTTTTGGAGGGCATCTGCCTTTACGGAAGTCCACCACCATCTCCTTGGTCTTCCCCGCGTTAATCTTCAGGTGGTTCTGGTGGCACCAGTCCACAAAAAAACGGTTCAGTTCTCTGTACTCCCTGTCATCATCGTCTGTGATGAGGCCTACTATTGCAGAGTCGTCAGAATACTTCTGTAGGTAGCAGCTGGATGAGTTGCACCTAAAATCAGCAGTGTACAGTGTGAAGAGGAAAGGGGCGAGAACCGTACCCTGAGGTGCCCCCGTATTACAGATCACGGTACCTGACACACAGTCTTGGGCTCTCACGTATTGAGGTCGATTTGTGAGGTAGTCTAGGATCCAGTTGGAGAGGTGGTGGTCCACTCCAGCAAGGCCCAGCTTGTCTCTCAGTAACCTGGGCTGTATGGTGTTAAAAGCACTGGAGAAATCAAAGAACATTATTCTCACCGTGTTCCCTGGTTTTTCCAGGTGAGACAGAGCCCTGTGCAGAAGGTGGATGATGGCATCATCTATCCCAATGCCCGGTCGATAAGCAAACTGGAGAGGGTCCATAGCGGGGCTCACTAGAGGGCGAAGATGTGTGAGAACCAATCTCTCTAAGATCTTCATCAAGTGGGATGTCAGTGCTACAGGTCTGTAGTCGTTGAGGTCCATAGGGTGAGGTTTCTTTGGAACTGGTACCACACAAGAAGATTTCCATAATTCAGGGACTATTTCCTGCCTCAGGCTCATATTATACATATATGTAATTATACCACACAGCTGGTCCCCACAAGTCTTAATTAGCCTTGCACTGATGTCATCTGGCCCTGCGGCTTTCCTCGCCTTGATCTTTTTCATCTCCTTCCTCACCTGGGCCCGTAAATGTACTGCATATTTAACCTACTAGTATTTTCATAATAGTTTGTTCTGCCTTCTTCTTACAACTGTACTTTCACCTAAGAGATTACATTACTGTGTTTTTAAGATCCCAATCATAACCTCAGAATTAATATGAAGTGTCTAACCACTAGTGACTTTGCTTTTATCTATTCTTTTGTTGTTATGTCCTAGGGGGAGAAAACCCTAAAGGGAGGGACATCTTTATAGCATTCTAAAATCACTGCATAGCTCTCATACCATAGTGATGTCATCTTAACTGTGTGTACAATGCCTTAGCCTGTATAAGGATAACTGGCCTCCATTTATAGGTATACTCTTCATCCATAAAAAAATTAATAGATATCCTTTCAGGAAAACATTTTAAAGCAGGGGTACGTCATCCAGTGATTCATTGCTGGGTCAGAATTCATGTGATGAGAATTGTGAATTTTCCAACCTTTGAGGCTGTGTTTTTCATATATTTATAGTTACTTTCTGCTATTTTCTAAGAATTGCATTGTAGTTCTAATTTCATTAGTCAGTTGTAGATAAAAATATATTTGTATTATATTATATTGTATTTGTATTATATTTGTACTGCATCTTGGCTTCAGCTATAAGGAAATCAGAGAGAGAAATCATACCCAGGCCCTGGAGTTTGAGATGCCAAAAAAACATTCTAAAGAAAAAGACACTAGTCTTACACTATATTGGAAATGGCACACATTAGGTTGGGTCTCTTTACATATATAAGTATCTACAGTGGGTACGGAAAGTATTCAGACCTCTTTAAATTTTTCACTCTTTGTTCCATTGCGGCCATTTGCTAAAAGCAAAAAAGTTCATTTTATTTCTCATTAATGTACACTCAGCTCCCCATCTTGACAGAAAAAAACCCAGAAATGTACCGTATATGCCGGCGTATAAGACGACTGGGCGTATAAGACGACCCCCAACTTCTGCCCTAAAAATATAGAATTTGGTATATACTCACTGTATAAGACTACCCCTCTCCCAAATGAAAAAAAGTCTGCTTTGATTTCAACATGTTAATTTTAATTCAAATGCATATGACATGCAGGTACTGTATATAGCAGCAAAACTGTCACTTATAAACATAAGGTTGTTTCAAACATGTACGGTAAAGCTAAGCTCTTCATTAATATCACAGCATGGATGCGAGGGGAATCTGGCGTTACTGCACCGCCAGCTTTCCCCTCGCATCCATGCTGTGATATTAATGAAGATCCGACATGCTTCTGTAAGTGCCGCCTGTGACCCCCAGCTCTGTGACGCCGACCGCTGTGACGGGGCGGCTGCATTAGCATACAGCGCGCCGCCCCGTCAGCGCGTACTAAGCCTCTTCTAATGACTGTGAGAGGCGGATTGCCGCGCATGCGCGGCGGTCCCAGGAAGCGGCTCTCTACGCGCTGAAGGGGAAAAAAAACACCTCACACAGTGCGGCCCCCGTATATCCGGCGTATAAGACGACCCCCCACTGTAGCCATTATTTTAAGGGGTTAAAAAGTCGTCTTATACGCCAGTATATACGGTAGATATTTTTGCAAATGTATTAAAAAAGAAAAACTGAACTATCACATGGTCATAAGTATTCAGACCCTTTGCTCAGTATTGAGTAGAAGCACCCTTTTGAGCTAGTACAGCCATGAGTCTTCTTGGGAATGATGCAACAAGTTTTTCACATCTGGATTTGGGTATCCTCTGCCATTCTTCCTTGCAGATCCTCTCCAGTTCCGTCAGGTTGGATGGTGAACGTTGGTGGACAGCCATTTTCAGGTCTCTCCAGAGATGCTCAATTGGGTTGAGGTCAGGGCTCTGGCTGGGCCAGTCAAGAATGGTCACAGAGTTGTCCCGAAGCCACTCCTTTGTTATTTTAGCTGTACGCTTAGGATCATTGTCTTGTTGGAAGGTGAATCTTCAGCCCAGTCTGAGGTCCAGAGCACTCTGGAAGAGGTTTTCTTCCAGGATATCTCTGTACTTGGCCGCATTCATCTTTTTTTCAATTGCAACTAGTTGTCCTGTCTCTGCAGCTGAAAAACACCCCCATAGCATGATGCTGCCACCACCATGTTTCACTGTTGGGATTGTATTGGGCAGGTGATGAGCAGTGCCTGGTTTTCTCCACACATACCACTTAGAATTAATAAAATGAACTTTTTTGCTTTTAGCAAATGGCTGCAATGAAACAAAGAGTGAAAAATTTAAAGGGGTCTGAATACTTTCCGTACCCACTGTATATCTGGTGGTTGCCCTTGGAGAAGGACAGTAGTTTATCTCCATACTGTGTATATATAACCTCATCAGTTTTATAGAATTGCGACATTTCAAGAATTATAGAACAGACACATAAAAACATGTCCATGAGATACTACAGGTCTTGCAATACATAAGGGAAACTCCTGCATGAAGTAGAGTTTTTCTATTGCAATTACTAAATCACTTATATCACACTTATATAATACAGTGTCATTCTGACAAGGACTGAGTAGATTAGATGGTGCCCAGCACAGAACCTTCTATTAATTTCCCCTGCCTGCCGTTATACTATACTGTGTAATACTCAAATATCAGTTATACTCTGTAAAAACTGTAAGGTATACAGATACAGTCATATGAAAAAGTTTGGGCACCCCTATTAATCTTAATCATTTTTAGTTCTAAATATTTGGGTGTTTGCAACAGCCATTTCAATTTGATATATCTAATAACTGATGGACACAGTAATATTTCAGGATTGAAATGAGGTTTATTGTACTAACAGAAAATGTGCAATATGCATTAAACCAAAATTTGACCGGTGCAAAAATTTGGGTACCCTCATCATTTTATTGATTTGAATACTCCTAACTACTTTTTACTGACTTACTGAAGCACAAAATTGGTTTTGTAACCTCACTGAGCTTTGAACTTCATAGCCAGGTGTATCCAATCATGAGAAAAGGTATTTAAGGTGGCCAATTGCAAGTTGTTCTCCTATTTGAATCTCCTCTGAAGAGTGGCATCATGGGCTCCTCAAAACAACTCTCAAATGATCTGAAAACAAAGATTGTTCAACATAGTTGTTCAGGGGAAGGATACAAAAAGTTGTCTCAGAGATTTAACCTGTCAGTTTCCACTGTGAGGAACATAGTAAGGAAATGGAAGACCACAGGGACAGTTCTTGTTAAGCCCAGAAGTGGCAGGCCAAGAAAAATATCAGAAAGGCAGAGAAGAAGAATGGTGAGAACAGTCAAGGACAATCCACAGACCACCTCCAAAGAGCTGCAGCATCATCTTGCTGCAGATGGTGTCACTGTGCATCGGTCAACAATACAGCACACTTTGCACAAGGAGAAGCTGTATGGGAGAGTGATGCGAAAGAAGCCGTTTCTGAAAGCACGCCACAAACAGAGTCGCCTGAGGTATGCAAAAGCACATTTGGACAAGCCAGCTTCATTTTGGAAGAAGGTCCTGTGGACTGATGAAACAAAGATTGAGTTGTTTGGTCATACAAAAAGGCGTTATGCATGGCGGCAAAAAAACACAGCATTCCAAGAAAAACACTTGCTACCCACTGTAAAATTTGGTGGAGGTTCCATCATGCTTTGGGGCTGTGTGGCCAATGCCGGCACCGGGAATCTTGTTAAAGTTGAGGGTCGCATGGATTCAACTCAGTATCAGCAGATTCTTGAGAATAATGTACAAGAATCAGTGACGAATTTGAAGTTACGCCGGGGATGGATATTTCAGCAAGACAATGATCCAAAACACAGCTCCAAATCTACTCAGGCATTCATGCAGAGGAACAATTACAATGTTCTGGAATGGCCATCCCAGTCCCCAGACCTGAATATCATTGAACATCTGTGGGATAATTTGAAGCGGGCTGTCCATGCTCGGCGACCATCAAACTTAACTGAACTGGAATTGTTTTGTAAAGAGGAATGGTCAAAAATACCTTCATCCAGGATCCAGGAACTGATTAAAAGCTACAGGAAGCGACTAGAGGCTGTTATTTTTGCAAAAGGAGGATCTACTAAATATTAATGTCACTTTTCTGTTGAGGTGCCCATAGTTTTGCACCGGTCAAATTTTGGTTTAATGCATATTGCACATTTTCTGTTAGTACAATAAACCTCATTTCAATCCTGAAATATTACTGTGTCCATCAGTTATTAGATATATCAAATTGAAATGGCTGTTGCAAACACCCAAATATTTAGAACTAAAAATGATTAAGATTAATAGGGGTGCCCAAACTTTTTCATATGACTGTATAACTGCCCCAAAGTTGCATAAATATCTCTAATGTAAGGAACTGGGAATGAAGCTCATTAAGTCAGGAGGTCTAGTGGCATCCCATTTAGTAATTTTAGTAGAAGCGTTATCCCCAATCACACAGGTCACACATTCCTGGAGCCAACCTGATTTTAACTCCCTAATAAATAAAAGTAGCACTGATTTCTATGAAACATTCATTTAGTCAGTTTCAATGTATTGTTAAAAGGTTTTTCCGGGTAAAAAATGTTTTTTTTTTGGTTTTTTTTTAAAGATCTGTTAGTGCTATTAATGGGTTAATAAATGCACCCAAATACCTTTAGCTCTGGGTGCATTTCTGGGTGTCTCTGGGAGCTTCTGGCACCTTCTGCATTTGTTTACATCCTGCTATGTAACTTCCACACTAACCCTCTCACCTCACTCCTCCCCTTCCTATCTCCCTCCCTCCTCTCTCCCATACACCCCCTCCCTGTCTCTCTAGCTATCCCACCCACTACTAGCTCTTCCCAACCTACTCAACCCAACCCCCGACCCCATTAAATACTTACCTCTCTTTCTTTTCCAGGCTTCTTCCTGCGGGACAGCCCATCCTTCTTTTCTGACTGCCATTGTGCACTACAGTCTCAGCGCTGCTCTGTGCTCTGCAGCGACGATCTACCTCTTCTGCGCAGGCGTGGCAGCTGCGCTGTAGAGGTGGATAATCAGCAGCAGAGCGCAGATCAGCGCTGGTACAATAGCGAGCGCCGGCAGTCAGAAAAGAGTGAGGGGCCGTCCTGCAGGAAGAAGGAAAAATGTGGAGAGAAAAGTCCTGCTTGCATTTTTTAACCACTTCCGTACCGGGCCAATTTCTGGTCCTGGACCAGACACATTTTCGGGTTTTTTTGTATGTGCGGTTTTGAGGGGTATAACATTTTTATCATTTGCGTTATTCAACTAATTTCTGTGTCTTTTTTAGGTGACACATAGGGCTTTATTTTTATGCTGTTTTTATTTTTGCATGTGTTTTCATTTTTTTTTTTATATCCGGGAAAATATAAACAAAAGAGAAGGGAAAACGTGTCTGTTTTTCACTTTTAATTTTTTTTTTATTTAATAGCACAAAGTGCTACTAAAAAACTTTATAAAATAGTTTTTCCTCTCCATTATGGTAATTTTTATTTTTTAAGGTGTCATCGGGGGTGGGGCTATAACCTGTAATAAGTGCATTGAATTGGCATACTATTTTATTTATTTTTTAAATTATTTTATTTACATTTTTTTTTTTACTTTTTTTTTTTTTTTTTTTTTTTTTTACATTGTGTCCCCATAAGGTCATAATAGACCTTTGGGGACATCTGATTACCTTTTTTTTTTTTGTTGGGGAGGCTGATTTACATTTAGCCCCAGTACAGGAGAAATGCAGCCTCCTGCATGTTACTTACACAATACTATAGAGCTGATATGGGTCCTGAAGGACCCAGCAGCTCTAACACACACTGTATACACAGTGATCGGGAAGGCAGGGAAGAAATTAACCTTCCCTGCCTTCTCTCTGGGAGATCTGGATGAAGTTACAGCCGGCTCCTCATTTCAGCAACTGCACAATTTCGTGCAGCTGCTGAGTTCTTGAAGTACCGGTACATCCTTGTAGAACAAGGCAACCGCCTTCAGGACGTATATACTCTATGGGCGGTCTGGAAGTGGTTAAGCAGATTCGGGAACAGAAATCTGATCAGGCGCAGGTGTGAACTTAACCTTAAACAATAGGCATACAAAACAGACCACTCATTCACATAAACATAAAAGCAACACAATTTTTGAAAAAGGCAAAGATACTGAAAGTAGTAAATAAGAAAATGGAGTAGCACTTCTATTCCATATGAAACGGTTCAGAGTTAGACTGAATCCGCCTCAAAATCTGCCTCAAAAAACGCATCCCGTTCATTTCATTCAATGGGAGTTAGCTTGATTTTTTCAACTAGAGGAAAAAAAAAGTGACATGACCTATATTCAGGAGGATTCCGCCTTGAAAAACCCATTGAAGTGAATGGGAGGCGCAAAAAACACAATACATTCTCTTTATGCGTTTTTTGATGCAATTTTTGTTGTGTTTTTTGCAAAAAACACATCAAAAAATGATAGTGTTTTTTTAAATCAAGTTTTCAGGTCCATACAGTATGCTGGATTAAAAAAAAAAAACGCATCAAAAAATGAGGCAAAAACCACGTCAAAAATACATTAAAAACCGCGGCAAAAAAATGCATCATATAAAAAACACGTCAAAAAACATTTCCTAATTCCTGAAGCAGATTTTATCAGCCTGAAAAAAACTTTGTGTGATCATACCCTTAGAGAAATCTAGAAAATAATGAGAAACTAGATGCTCTAAGGCCTAGAAAGAGGACACTACCATCTCTGCAGCGCTATGGAAGTGGATGGAGCACTGCATATGCATGTACACCAGCACTCCATTTACACAGAGCATTAAGGGTAACTTTCAGGTCCCCATTCTCCTGATTAATCTCCTGTTGAATCTCCATTGACCTGACACTTAACCCCTATAGGGAATAAATGTCATTTGTGACACAACCCCTTTAGGACCATATGCACTTGGGGAATTTATTCTGAATGTAGAGATTTTACTCTGTATTTCTGGCAATTTAAAAAAAATGTAAAAAAAATATGCATATAAAGAAAGTATTTAATAAGAGGAATTCATGAATGTATATTTAATTTAGGCAACAATTCTGGTCTTTTATTTTTTGGGCATTAATTTTTGCAAACACAATATATGCATCATTCTTCTATATAGTTCACTATTAATGGTCAAGGAACAGGTTAGTTGTATATTTGATTAGATAGAAAAATATGTAGTTAATTTGACCATAATACATTTTTCTCACTTGACCACAGGAGGATGCTGCAGTCCTTGTCCAATGCATATCTGGGGAAATAACAGCTTGTAAACATTCGGCTTTTGCATCACACAGGAACATGTTACAAATATTTCTTATTTCTTTGTTACTTGCTTTGCAGATGATATCCAAGTCTGACAACAATTGAATAATTTCATTTATCAGGTATTTTCTTGAGATTATTTGCTGGTATGCTCTAAATTCTACCATATATCAGGTTGCTGAGCTTATATACAGTGTAGTATACACAAATAGAGACTTCAAAAACACACTGATAGGGAATTTATATTGTGAGCCCTATACAATGTCAGTAAAGCGCTGTGGAATATGATGGTGCCATATAAGTAAGCAAAATAAATAATAAATAAATAAAGCAGTCTGCAACCATGCTATTGTGAACAAGGGAAGTCCAAATTTGTTGTAAATGTTGAAGGCATGCTGAGACTTCTAGTTTGACATCAGGAGCAGCTTGCAGGCTGCTGTTATACTGTATACATACAGTGGAGAAAAAAAAGTATTTAGTCAGCCACCAATTGTGCAAGTTCTCCCACTTAAAAAGATGAGAGAGGCCTGTAATTGTCATCATAGGTAGACCTCAACTATGAGAGACAAAATGAGAAAACATACAGTGCCTTGCGAAAGTATTTGGCCCCCTTGAACTTTTCAACCTTTTGCCACATTTCAGGCTTCAAACATAAGGATATAAAATTTTAATTTTTTTGTGAAGAATCAACAAGTGGGACACAATTGTGAAGTGGAACGAAATTTATTGGATATTTTAAACTTTTGTAAAAAATAAAAACTGAAAAGTGGGGCGTGCCAAATTATTCGGCCCCCTTAAGTTAATACTTTGTAGCGCCACCTTTTGCTGCAATTACAGCTACAAGTCGCTTGGGGTATGTCTCTATCATTTTTGCACATCGAGAGACTGAAATTCTTACCCATTCTTCCTTGGAAAACAGCTCCTTATGTTTGAAGCCTGAAATGTGGCAAAAGGTTGAAAAGTTCAAGGGGGCCGAATACTTTCGCAAGGCACTGTATCTAGAAAATCACATTGTCTGATTTTTTAAGAATTTATTTGAAAATTATGGTAAAAAATAAGTATTTGGTCACCTAAAAACAAGCAAGATTTCTGGCTCTCACAGACCTGTAACTTCTTCTTTAAGAGGCTCCTCTGTCCTCCACTCATTACCTGTAGTAATGGCTCCTGTTTGACATTGTTATCAGTATAAAAGACACCTGTCCACAACCTCAAACAGTCACGCTCCAAACTCCACTGTGGTGAAGACCAAAGAGCTGTGGAAGGACACCAGAAACAAAATTGTAGACCTGCACCAGGCTGGGAAGACTAAATCTGCAATAGGCAAGCAGCTTGGTGTGAAGAAATCAACTGTGGGAGCAATAATTAGAAAATGGAAGAGACACAAGACCACTGATAATCTCATCAGGGGCTCCACGCAAGATCTCACCCCGTGGGGTCAAAATGATCACAAGAACGGTGAGCAAAAATCCCAGAACCACACGGGGGGACCTAGTGAATGACCTGCAGAAAGCTGGGACTAACGTAACAAAGGGTACAATCAGTAGCACACTACGCTGCCAGGGACTCAGATCCTGCAGTGCCAGACGTGTCCCCCTGCTTAAGCCAGTACATATCTGGCCCTTCTGAAGTTTGTTAGAGAGCATTTGGATGTTCCAGAAGAGTATTGGGAGAATGTCATATGGTCAGATGAAACCAAAATAGAACTGTTTGGTAGAAACACAACTCGTCGTGTTTGGAGGAGAGTTGCATTCAAAGAACACCAGACCTACTGTGAAGCATGGGGGTGGAAACATCATGCTTTGGGGCTGTTTCTCAGTAAATGGACCAGGACGACTGATCCGTGTACATGAACGAATAAATGGGGCCATGTATCGTGAGATTTTGAGCGCAAACCTCCTTCCATCAGCAAGGGTACTGAAGATGAAACGTGGCTGGGTCTTTCAACATGACAATGATCCCAAGCACACCACCAAGGCAACAAAGGAGTGACTTCATAAGAAGCATTTCAAGGTCCTGGAGTGGCCTAGCCAGTCTCCAGATCTCAACCCCATAGAAAACCTTTGGAGGGAGTTGAAAGTCCGTGTTGCCCAGCGACAGCCCCAAAACATCACTGCTCTAGAGGAGATCTGCATGGAGGAATGGGCCAACATACCAGCAACAGTGTGTGCCAACCTTGTGAAGACTTACAGAAAACGTTTGACCTCTGTCATTGCCAACAAAGGATATAAAACAAAGTATTGAGATGAACTTTTGTTTTGACCAAATACTTATTTTCCACCATAATTTGCAAATAAATTCTTTAAAAATCAGACAATGTGATTTTCTGGATTTGTTTTCTCATTTTGTCTCTCATAGTTGAGGTCTACCTATGATGTCAATTACAGGCCTCTCTCATCTTTTTAAGTGGGAGAACTTGCACAATTGGTGGCTGACTAAATACTTTTTTTCCCCACTGTACTTGTCACAAGAGATTACATGATATGCATATTTATTAATGGACTGTTTCCATTGAAGAGCCGTGATTCTGAAAACCTTCTGCTGCATGTGGACATTGGACGAAATTTATTAACTTTCAGTTATAATCAAGCTTTCATAAATGAATAGTGCGTGTCAATCAAAAAAGAAATTTGTAAGGCCGGGGCTCCACGTTGAAAAAATGCAGCATTTTGGCCGCGACAGAAACGCTGCGGCAAAAAAACGCTGCATTTTACATTACTTGCAAAGTGGATGGGATTCTGTCTAATCCCATCCACACATTGCAGAAATAAATCTGCAGCGGAAATGCTGTGATTCCAAAAACGCAGCATGTCAATTATACCTACGGAAATGCTGGCGTTTTCCATATAAGTATAATAGGTGCAGGAAAACTCTGCAGACTTTCTGTGAAAAATGCAGAAAAAAATGTAATGCATTTCCGCCACGGTTTTTTGCACAGTGTTAGAATGTCTAGTCAAAGTTTAAACTGTCCCATGTATTAGGATTACTAAATCTTGGCCTTTGTGCCCAGTGGTCATGTAACTACACCACCTTTTGGCTCTAATGCTAAGCATTTAGATACTGATGTATCAGATGATTAGACGCAGCCGCAGGTTTCCAAAGTGGCTGCCCAGCACAAACTTTAAAAGAAAGATCTTTGGTGTTTACATTCAGCAAAAGCAGAACCACTTTGTATACTTTATAAGTAATAACATATTGGGGAACTCAGATATATTGCGCACATTATAGGTTTTATTCATGTATAGAGTGTTTGCTTTTTATTATCTTTGGCCCATATATACAATGCAGTGTTCTTATCAGTTAAGTGAAAGGGTGTACAAAGGACTTTGATATTTCAATCTTCCACAATCCAGTTCTGGGTCAAGATCCTAAAATGACTTTTGCTATTCAAGTCCATCAGTGTCAATGTCCCAAATCTAATTTAGACATGTATTGATTTTTTTAAACCAACATGCTCATTTCCAGTTCCCCAGCCTGTTCATAATGGAAAAATCTACAGTACCTGGTAAACAGTAACCTCTGGATATGCAATGCAGCATATTTTAAATACAATATTTTCTTCAATACTTTTGCTTCAAATTCTTCTGTCTGGCTGCAGTATAGTTTTATTATACTTAAGTAAAGTTGAAGAATAGAAAATAACTCAAACAGTAATCTCTATAGGCTAAGTTCACACTAGTGTTGTGGCTTCTATTCATAACAGAAGCCAAAATAGTCTTCCCAAATCATTCAATGGATAAGACATGCTCAAAAACATATCTGACTTCTAGTGGGCTCTCTGTTACTGTGATGGAAAAAGTAGTGCTGTCAAATATCAATATATTTTTCTTGTTAAATGTGGCAGAATCTAAGACAAAGGATCCTAAAGAAACCTAAAAAAGGCAGATTGACAGAATGTTCTATAGGCATAATAACAACATTATCTTATACCATTAAGGTCCCAATCACATAAAGGAAATAGGTGCTAACTGTGAGGGGGCTTCTGCCCCAAAATCAACACAAAATTATGCCCTGAATCTACACCCCATAATATTCAATGTGAGGCAAAGATCAAAGTAGGATGCTAAAAAATTAAACATCCTGCCTGATCTTGCTGGGGATTCTGTGGCTGATCAGCCACAAAGCTTGTAATGTGAGACAACCTGCAGATTAGCCCCATCCATCTGGGGCTGATCAGTGAGAGAATGCTGTGATGGAAGGCAGAAGCTCTTCTGGAAGTCCACTGTAGGGAGCTGGAGAGCCGGAATATGGAGAGAAAGCTGCTTTATGCCTTTTCATTATCCACAGTGTGAATAGGGCCTAAAATTCATAATGTTGGATGTATTTCACATTTTTAGACTCTCTTCATATCTGCAATTTGGCTTTAAAGAAACCACAGTTTTCAAAAAAAATGTCAAATTCTCACTAAAAGTAAATAAATTTAAAATACTATAATTGGAATTCCATACTTAGTCCATGTTCATATCTGCAACAAGGTTCAAGTAGAAGCTTTTGATGCAGATTCCATTAAAGTTATTAGTCAAAAAAGTCCAGCGAGCACCAATTTTCCATTGTGGAAAACCTTAACTGAAATTTATTATAGTCGATGGTATTTATTGAACTTCATTGGTGCACATCCCCAGCTTCCGTTACTTCTTTCTGTTCATATCACAGAATAGAAAACCTCCATGAACACTGCAGATATGAACTTAACCTTAGTGAGTAAAAGTTGTTCAAATGTACAAAGTCTCCAATGTTCTCCTGACGGCTAAATCCAAAGGTGACTTCTCTCTTCTTATTCTTCTAGATCTCTCAGCAGCATTTGACACTGTTGACCATCAACTCCTTCTCACTATGCTCCGCTCTGTTGGCATCACAGACACCGCTCTCTCCTGGTTCTCCTCTTATCTCTATGACCGCACTTTCTGTGTATCATTTGCGGGCTCTGTTTCTTCCCCTCTTTCCCTTGCCATTGGGGTTCCTCAGGGCTCGGTCCTAGGTCCCCTGCTCTTTTCCCTCTACACAGCACCCATTGGACAAACCATCACTAGATTTGGCTTCCGGTACCATCTTTATGCTGATGACACCCAATTATATACGTCATCCCTTGACATCACTCCTGCACTAATACAGAACTCCAGTGACTGTCTCTCTGCTGTCTCAAATATCATGTCTTCGCTCTATCTGAAACTGAATCTCTCAAAGACTGAACTACTGCTGTTTCCACCATCTAATAGATCTGTCCCTGATATCTCCATTGCAGTCTCTGGCCTTACCATAACTCCCAGGCAGTATGCCCGCTGCCTCGGGGTTTTGTTTGACTCAGACCTTTCCTTCACACCCCATATCCAATCACTCGCACGCTCTTGTCATCTCCACCTCAAAAACATCTCCAGAATCAGCCCTTTCCTTACCACAGATACACTAAAGAAACTTATTGTTGCCCTGATTCACTCTCGCCTTGACTACTGTTACTTCTTACTAATCGGTCTTCCCCTTACTAAACTCTCCCCTCTACAATCTATTCTGAATGCGTCGGCCAGGCTCATCTATCAGTCTAGACGCTACAGCGATGCCTCTGGTCTATGCCGGTCACTACATTGGCTGCCTATTCAATACAGAATACAATATAAACTTTTCACCCTCATCCACAAGGCTCTACATAATGCTGCACCTCCCTACATTTCCTCCCTTATCTCTGTCTATCGCCCAACCCGTACTCTCTGTTCACTCAATGACCTAAGACTAACATCCTCTATTATCAGAACTTCCCACGCTCTTATACAAGACTTCTCCCGAGTTGCACCATTTCTCTGGAATGCTCTATCCCAGACTATCAGATTAACTTCCAATTTCCACAGCTTCAAGAGTAAACTAAAGACATATCTTTTCAGACAGGCCTATCACAACTCCTAATGTAAACCCTTCCGTAGTTAGAATCCCTAAAACGTACCCTCCTCTGTTTATGCTTCAACATTACCTCACAGGATATGATGCCGTATCAGATTAACTTTATATTTCCAGGCACCATCTGCATGTTAAAGGACACGACTGGTGACGGCTCATACAGCTTTATATATGTGTAATGACAGTAACCTCTATTACAAAATTGTCTGACCATTGTATAATCAATGCTACCTCTGTTGCCGCCCCGCTACGTCTTGTGTCACCCCCTCTACCTCATAGATTGTAAGCTCTTGCGAGCAGGGCCCTCAGTCCCAGTGTGTGAATTGACTATTTCTTTGTAATGTATCTTTTTTTTGTCAGTACTTGAACCCTACAAATTGTACAGTGCTGCGGAATATGTTGGCGCTATATAAATAAAATGTATTATTATTATTATTATTAGTATGTCTGCATGTCTCTGTGAATCAATCTGTGCAATAGTAACAGCAGAGTTTACCAGCACACTTGCCACTGCTCTACAGCTGTAAATTGCAGCCACTAACAAGTGTTTCTGGTATGCCTAAAATACTATACCCCAGTCTGCTTCTACTATAGAGAACATAGTTTTTTTTTTCCCAAGTCAGTTCTGCAGCCACAATGTTAAACAAACAACATAAATAATATGCAAAAGTTAGTTGTGGTCCATCAACAGGTTACTCACAATTACCATTACTATCACCTTCCTGAAAACTATAAACATTCTTTATCTTTTGCATGAAATCCAAGGGCAGCCTAACTAGATAACTTCTGTTCCCATCACAATTTGTTTTGTTATTATACATAGAGTATGTCAGGAATTTGCAGAACTGCAACCTTGAATATACCATAAACCTCCAACCAAAAAATAAAGTGTCAAGTAGCAGGTATGAGCACCATGCCATATATTTATGGTATAGAAATGTCATTGGCTCACTAGCTGAGTCTGTGTGATCAGCGACTGCAACACCCATGATAACATTTTACCCATTGAGGGGTTTAAGCCCTTAGAAGTGTTTAAGCCCTTAGATGCCACGGTCATTACCCACTGCAGCATTTAAGGAATTCCTGTCACTTACTTTTTTCTGATCAGGGGCACCATTGTGTTGTTATGGAGCCCTCTTTAGGCCAGAACACACTATAATCCCAATTTACATTAATGCCAAAGTAGGAGTGGGTGCCAAAGGCATCAAATATGGGCAGAACAGCAGTCAGCAAGGGTTCCGAGTCTTGAAGGAATGGGAGGGTTTCGTCCGTATATAATGCTATGTGGTAAGCATGGTGTGTAACTTTGAAACCAGTGATGGATGAGGAGGAGCGTACCTGGATGGCAGGAGATTTAATAGCAATGTCAAACAGAACAGGAGACAGTCCCCCTACTCAATGGAAAGCATTTGGAGATATGCCTATTAGTGCAGACCATGGAGAGCTATACAGCAGCTGAACCCACCTTTGGAAGGTTGGTCCGAAACCAAAATGAGACATGACACAGATATCCCCCAGATACCCTTGCTCAACTGGGTCAGATGTCTTGGTCAATAAATTCAAGAGTCCAGGTTCTAATGTTTTTATGGCCTATAGTAAGATTAGTGAAAAGTCTGGTTGATGCAAAGGTTGATGTTATTGCGCTTGGGCTTCATGTTTGATATCAGATATGATCCTGTTAATTCATGTCAATTTTAGCCAAGATATATTTTTATTGTAAATTTTTATTAAAAGGCAAATAACAAAGGACAATAAGCAGAAACAAGCAGTTGCACAGGACTGAAGGTGATCAATACCACCAATAAAACAAATAGTCAATCCAAAAACACATATCGAAACCTGGAAAGAATAGAGTAAAAAGGTAAAAAAGGGGAAAAAAAAATGAAAAAAATAAATGGGGGTATACAAGACAGGAATATGAAGAAAGGAAGCTAGAATGAGAAGGGGATGAGGAGTCCAGGATGTTGGGAGCACGAGAGATCCACAGCAGTGATCCATTTAGGGGGGAGTGGTCATTGGACAAGAGTCATATCATGCCCAGTAGTAATCCCAAGATGCACATACAGCATTAAACTTATCAAGATGATTAGGGTGGCCATCAGATGCTATATTTGTCAAATATGGCAAATCTGCAAGAGACATTCTTGTTTGGATGGAGTCGACGTTTGTTTTCAACAAGAAACTATTAAGCAGTTGAAGGTTGTCAGAAGCAACCTAGAGGAGTGCATGCTGATCCCTTTAGGGGGGATTTTAAGCAGGAAAGGAATCAGATAAAGTGGCATGTCCAGGCCTATCTCCATATGAGCTAATGCCAAGCCATGTGCCAGTATGGAAGTATACCTGGGCATTGCCAAAAAAATATAATAGAGCATACCCCTGTGTGCTCTGTAGCCTCAAAAAAGGGAAGGATTAAGAGGTCAAAAATAATGTAGGATATTTGGAGTATGGTACCAACAGAACAGGATTTTATACTGGTATTCCTTAATTTGTATACAGATAGACATTTTAACTGCCCTGTTCCATATGATGGACCATAAGTCCAGAGGGAGTTCCCTGCCTGTAAAGGTTTCCCACTTCTTCATATACAGATGACGAGGGAAGGGGTCTAATGGAAGGGCAATCAGAACTTGGTAGATGTTGGCTATTAAACCAGTTGTGAAGCCATTAATGTGATACATGCATTTAAACTCAGTATGGTCAGACACTGTGAGTTGAGCCATATAATGAGAAAGTGTCTGATCTATAGGTATTAATAATGTAGGGGGAAAAGAAGGTCAAAAAGTGGACACAAAGAGAGCGTGCAATGATCAACAATTTCCACAAAGTGGAATACCCCCACAGAAGTCCATGGGCGTACCATCGCTAATGAAAGGCTGTCTGGAATAGAAGGGTAGTACATATAAGAGATCATAGGGAAACAAGAGGATACCTCTGGTAAATTGAATTGGCCCCAACAGAGAGCAATCCAGGGTGAGCAGGCTAGCAGACCATAGCAAGGAATTTTGAAGAACCGAAGCCATCCATAGTTTTGTGTTGAAGAACTTGACTTAAACTAAACTTCATCAATCCCCTTTGGGAGGAACAGTGAGAGAGAGTCCGACCTTCTAGTCCAATGTCAGTAGATGACTTCATAAAAGCTCTTCTGAATGAATGGGCAAACATTCCCACAGACATATTTCAATATCTTTTAAAAAGCCTTCTCCATATTAATGCCTACCGGTCCATTTTCAAACATTGGCGGGCCAAGTACAAAGGTTTCAAAAGGTTTCATCACAAAGACAGGCAAGTGTGATGGTGTTTTTTTTTTTTTTTTTTATTAAGGCATGTCCTAACCCTGTGTATGTCCCCTGCCCCGCCCATCCCTACAAAGTACCACAGTAACACTGCCCTTCAATGTATAACACACTGTCATGCTGCCTCCTTAGTTTCCATCACAGATCATAGTGATGCCTGAGTGTGGCCACAATATAATTTAAAACAGTATAATGCCCCCACACAGTTTAATGCCAACTTAGTGGCTTCATACAATGTTGTGTCCTTTAAGTGGCCCCATATTTTAATGTCCGCAAGATGGCCTCTACATAGTATAATGCCAGATAGTGACTCCCTTGCAATATTATGCCTCCTCAGTGGCCCCTCGCACAAACAATATAATGCTCCCTCTATGGCTCATCACACACTATAGTGCCCCTTAAGGCTCCCACACAATATAATACATACAAATAAAAAAGCAATATTCACCTAAACGCAATCCCATGAAACTGACTGCATACTCTAGCTCTCAATAAATTCCTGTGGGCTCCGGTGCAAACTTTTGTCTTGGGCCCCCTACCCCCTCCCTACAGTGAGTTCTTGATAGAGATGTTTATGGGTGCTGCATCGGTTCTCAGATACTTGAAGGGGATACAGCATTAGTACCCACAACTGCAGTTATCAAGAATACAGTAAGTGAGCAGCACACGGCATTTAAACAATACTGGGAGCTGTATGCTGTGGGAAACAGCTGATCTGCAGGGTCCTGACAGTCTAAGAGATGTAAGAGATCATTGAGGGTCCAAACCCGGGACTCCTGCTGATCAACTGTTTGAAGATACTGTGGTGCTTTTGCGAGTGCTGTGACTCCTTCTCTATTTACATTGCACAGTATCTGTTTCATAATCACCATGCAATGTTATTACAGCCTATAAAACAGATGGCGTGTGATGTGAATAGTGAAGGGACCCCACACAGTATAATATGCTCCAAAGTTACCCTCACAAAATTTAATGTGCTCCACAGTGACCCCCATACAGTATAATGTGCTGCAGAGTGGCCCCCACGGAGTATAATGTGCTCCACAGTGGCCCCCACCCAGTATTATATTCTCCACATTTTCCCCCACACAGTATTATATGTCTACAGTGGCCCCCACACAGTATAATATACTCCACAGCGGCCCCTCCCAGTATAATATACTCCACAATGGCCCCCTAACAGTATAGTATGCTCCCCACAGTGGCCCCACACAGTATGAAATACTCCCAAGAGCCCCCCTAGAGCCACTTCAGCAGAACCCCACGAAATTTGCCAAATATTTGTGAGGTTCGGCCCTCCGATTTGGTGCTATTATTAACAAGTAGAGGCCCTGCTGCTGAGGTGACACACCCCTGATGTCACTGCTGGGGCCTGTGATTGGGCCTCAGTAGTCACGTGGGGTGCACTGACGTCATTACGTTGGTGTGACTTCAGTCACAGGCCAAACGAACCCCAGGGAGGATGCTGTGGACTGTCAGAAGCCACAGAGAGGTGAGTATAAGTATTTTTTATTTTTAGTCACCTCCCCTGGGCTGACATCTATGTATAGCAGTCGGGGAATCAGGCTTTTCCAGACCACTATCATGGTGGTCTGGGGCCCCGGCCATCTCCAGCTGGCCGCGGGCCTCTTACCCCGACAGGCCCAATCACACCCCTTGTGACCGCGATCATTATGCCACTGACTATTGCTGTCTCTGGCTCGGTGCTCGTAATGCCTCCCTGCAATGAGCTGCAGACATCATTAGTAGCAGCCTGAAAATTGGAGCATGGAGCTGATGGTTTTGTGCTTCACCATTGTATTCAACTGCATCAGTGTCCTGGGAACGCAGATAGAGTTGAAGTGGGGACCTGTAAAACTGTCCCATTGCATCAAGGGCAGCTTACAGGGGCAGGTGCATCATTTGTGCATAAGTCCTATGGCTAATATTGCACTAAATATCTTTGGATATAGAATAGGATGTAATAAAAACTCCTGTAGTTGTCTGAATACTTTTATCCTTATAGTGTATGTTGAGCCAAGAAGAAAGGTAAGAAGGGATACATCTCTATCTGCAACTCTGAAACTTTAGACGCTGTTTTTAGTATCCAGATTCACAGCGATCAACTAGTATCCATAGTGTCTTCAGTCAAAGAAAGATTGTCATTGTAATACAGCACTTTAATTGTTAATAAAACACTTTCAGGACAAGAGAACTAATCTTCTATATGTCACATTTTAGCCTTATACATTGAAAAATTGTCTGCAGTCTTTATACAGTGAAAAAATCAAAATGTTTATATTTTTCCAGTTTGGGAAGTGTATGATTAGTTTACGTAGGAAAATTGTGACAAAAAGTTTTACTATAATCATAATTACCTAAGAATATGGTTTAGGTCACTTAATTGAGAAATGGTGAGACATGATGAATTATTATCACATATGAGTCAGTGGTTAAACCTACTATCTATACTAATGTTGTTACATTTCCTGTGTCACCAGTGTCTAGTACTACAATCATACGTTATTTAAGGATGAGGTTGAACGTCATTAGTTGATTGATTGTTGACCACGTAATCTGATTCACAAGCCTCTACACAAGACATGAGTACATTGCTTTCCCATTTTTCATTAATTTCAAACTGTTTTCTATTACTACTCTATGTGCAATTGTATCTTTTTCGGTGATTCAATTTTCCCTAGTTTCCTACTTCTTCTCACCCATTTCTTTTCATCCGATTATATGATTACTTGCAGGACTAAGAAGTGGATAATTGCAAAAGTATAGAAAAACTCTTGCACCAAAGCAAACATGGACAATTCAATTTAAATACTGATTTAACCCTTACAGAGTATATAATCTTGTATTGTTTGCCATTTCTATACTTTTCCTAGGATATGGTTCATGAATAGATTTACTTTCCAGATTTATAATTTATATTTATCACATTAAGAGGGTTGTCCAGGAACTGTACAAATCACAGAGGAGGCTGGTGGAGTAGAAACATAAAAAACAAAAAATTATAATCACTTGTCCCCAGCCCTCCTGTGTCTGTTTCAGCTGTCTGTTCAGGCATGTGCTGTGCCTTTGCAGACGGATGTCCTTGAAAAGTTCCTGGAAAGAACCTGGTGATATCACTCACATACCTCAAAAGGTCCTATCCTGTGGCTGATGATGCCACTGATTGCCACATGAAGCACAGGACTGCTCACATGCAACAGAGGATGTGTGGTGACAAAGGACACTGGAGCAGGACAGGTGAGTATGCTTTTTTTGTTTATGCTTCATCTTCCCTGGCCTCCACTGTGATTTGTCTGATTACTGTAACTTGTTCACATTTGTCATGGACTAAACTATAAAAAAACAGTTTTTAAGTCAGCTACAAACAAATAATAATATGTAATAAACGTATTATATGCTCCACAGTGGCCCCCACATAGTATAATATGCTCCACAGTGGCCCCCATATAGTATAATATGCTCCACAGTGGCCCCAGTCAGTATAATATGCTCCCCACAGTGGCCCCAAACAGTGTAAAATGCTCCCAAGAGTCCCCCTTAAGCTGCTTCAGGCAAACCTTCAGGTTTGGCACTCAATTAGTTTTAGTGCTATTATTATACACTGGGGTTGCCTCAGACCCAAGAGTATAATCAGTGGCCCAGGGGATAGGATATTTTCTTGTGGGGAATGAATATGAAGAATACAGAGATTTCTTGGGAATACTGCACATCTTAGTCTAGCCAGTGGCAAACATATTGTGGATTAGGGGATCAATTTTTGTGAATATTGGGAGATAAACAGGTGTATCTCAATAAATTAGAATATCTTTGAAACGTTTATTTATTTCAGTAATTATATTAAAAAATTGACCTCCTATATTTTCTAGATTCTTTACACACAGAGTGTTCTATTTGAAGTGTTTTATTTCTGTAAATGTTGATTATGGATTACAGGTAATGAAAACCCAAATCTAAGAAAATTTGTATATTGTAAAAAAGTTCAGTATTGTAAATTCAGTGTGTCACCTGCCAAGGTTTCCTAAGCCTTTAAATGATCCCTCAGTCTGGTTCAGTAGGACACACAATCATGGAAGACGCTGATTATGGATTGTATTACTGAATTACTGAAACGAATGAAAGTTTCAAACATATTCTAATTTATTGAGATGCACCTGTATATCCTTTTAGCAACCTTTCCTTATACATAGTAGATAGTAATTATCTTGCTATCTCCCACATAGATTCAATGATAGTGTTAAGGCTTAGTATAGTTTATATAGTATTGACTTCCTAACATATTTTTAACATTCCAAGTCTAGACATGAAAATCTATAAACTCAATAATTAACCCTTTAAGGACCTAGGGTAGTTTGTACATTAGTACTTCGTGACTTTTTCCCATATTTTCATTCCCCGTCTTCCAAATTTCATAACTTTTTTATTTTGTTGAAATAATAAATGATTTTTTAAACTAGCTATGTGAGGGCTTATTCTTTGCGTGACGAGTTGTACTTTAATTTTGCCACATTTTGGGGTAGATGGGGTACGTAACGTTTTGATTAGCTTTTAATAACATTTTTGGGGGTCCGTGTGAAAAAACCCAGAATTATGTGTTAGCTACACCCTACTCAGCTTAGTAGTAGTACACACTTACCGTAATAGTATGGCTCAGAGAAGGAAGGGATTAAACAGAATCACAATAATGTCAAATGGAGAATACAGTAGGGGGTGTGTCATGAAAGTAGGATCCTAGGTGGGGTTTCTTTTGGGAAGTAGTGAAGTCCAATGAAAAAAGGAAGATATCCCATTATTGACATAACTTAAAGGGGTTGTCCAGGCAAAAAATTTATATTTTAAATAGGCCGGGGGAGGTAAAAAAAATATATATATATCATACATTTTCCTGGTGCTCCAATGCTTCCAAGCATGGTCCGGTCCCGCACGTGACCACTGGGGCCAATCAGTGGCTTCAGCAGAAGGGATCAAGGATGTCACAGCCCGTGAGGAGTTTTACTTCAAGAACACAGCCCAGCAGAGAGACCACGCTGGGAGGACCTCGGAGAACCAGAGACAGGTGAGTATATATTTATTTATTTTTTTCACTTCCCCCGTCCTATTTTAAAAATATTTTTTCCATCTTTAAGTATATGATCAGAGTTTGGGTGTAATTTGGCCATCTTATCCTCCATACACTGAAGGTGTAGCACCTGCTGAACCAAGTCATTATTAGGAGGTAATGTTTTTTTCTATAATCTGGGGATAACTGTTCAGGCTGCTATCAACATGAAATTTACAAGGTCTCAGATGGGCTTTTTAAGTTTGTGGGGAAACAGAAGAGCAGCAGGATTGTGGGAGTGTCATCTAGAAGCACATTAGTCACTTTGTGTATGATTTTGATTACTGCGGGCCAGAACTGTCAGAGTACCTGACACTCCCACCATATATGAGTCATTTTGCCTTTTGACTGGCCGCATCTCCAGCACTGTTCAGAGCTATGCAGATAAATTGCATGAAGAATGAAAGGATTTTGTACCAGCATGAAAGGATTTTGTAGTTGGTTTCCTGTGCTTTACAGGATATGGAGAATTTGTGACACAGTTGAAAGGCGGATCGCCATTGTTTGGGTGACACACAATTCCCTTTACTATTGTGATTTGAATGCTGGTAATGAGTTTGGGTGTGAGTGGATGATCACGGTGTATATGGTAAAGATCGACCGAGTTGGATAAAAAGTACAGGATTTCAAAGGAGGATAATGGTCTATGAAGCTGTTGGTCTTCCCCTATTTTAGAATAATAATATGCTAATCTCATGTGAAAGGAGAGGGATTGTGTGTAATTGGTGTGAGTGGACCATCATTCGTGAGATTAATGGAGCTCAAATACTGCTTTCCCCTATTACCCCTATGGCAATATGCACAAGATTGGACCAATGGCGTTGGTGGAGCCATGGGAAGAGTTCAAGTGAGCTTTGAGCTAGATCATTTTCAAGTCTAACCCAGAGAATTTGGAGTTATGCTATTCTAGTATGGGAGCAGTACTGTAGCCATGTAGTAGAGGAGGCAATTTGGAACTGCCAAACTCTCCAGTTGTTTGGCTATGAAATGTGTAGTTTTAGCAATCCTGGGAGGCTTGGTGGCACAGATAAACTTGGCAAATAAGCCTTGCAGCAGCAAGAGGAATGGCTTAAAACAGGTAAAGAAATCTGGGTATTAGTTCATTTATAGGAGGTTAATTCAGCCCAGCCATGATAATCCTTTAGAATTCCAACGATCTAGGTCTTTCTGGAGGACTTGAAGAAGGGGGACAAAGTTAAGAGAATAGAATTCTGTTGGCTGTGCTGAAATATGTATCCCCAAATATTTGATCAATTTTGTGGACCAAGAGAATGAGAAGGAGGAATGGTTAGCCCATATTAGGACCAATCTAGTTAGGACTAATCTATGCTTGTGGAGAGTCATAGAGATCTCAAATGTGGGAAAGCATATTGTGGCCTAGTTCTGTTTGGGTCAATGTGGCCTCTAGGAAGCCCCAGACCACCCGATCGAAAGCCTTCTTGGCATCGAGGTATAGTAATGTAAGAGACATCTCTAAGAGATGAGCATGATGGAGATTTAAATAAGTTTTCAGGGAATTGTCTCTCACTTCTCTGAGTGGTACCAAATGTATTTGATTTGGTCCCACCCAACTGGTCCGCTAGAGTTTTGTAAAGAGCTTTGCATCAGTGTTTATCAGGGATATAGGTCTGTAACTTTAGCAGAGCTGGAGGTCCTTGCCCTCTTTTGGATGGACTGGGAAGGGAGCATGTAAGAAGGAGGGGGAAAATGTGTTTCCGATGAAATGGCATTGAAGAAGGAATATAGTCACCTCAATGCAAACCAATTTGTAAAATCAAGAAGTAAAGCCGTCAGGTCCAGGGCTTTTGCCAGATGGGAGGGCCCCGATTGCATGGTCTATTTCATCTACTGTGAAAGGGTCTTCGAGCTGTGGTGGGGAGTGTTGTTTCGGTGATGTATTGAGCTAGTGAGCTTGGAGAATTTGGAGCTGGGTTGGTTTCGTGAGGGGGAGAGAGGTTATAGAGGGAATCATAGTAATCACATGGCGATATTTTAAGTCAAGTGGGCGGGTGTCCCATTGAGGTGTTTAACAGCTGCTATGTAGGAAGTTGCCTGTCTCTCCTTCATTGCATGTGCAAGATATCGGCAGATTTATTACCCCATTCGTTTCCCATTAGTGGCTGTTGTTTTTTTCTCGAGTAGCATGCAGATATTGCTGCATGTAGCAATTAAGGGGCTCAATGTGTGTAGTTGTAAAGTTTGTTTATGCTGCAATTCAAGAGTATCTAATTTTAATGTTTTCAGTTTGACAATGGCTTCATTTTTCTTACATCCCTGATGTCATGTTTTATAAGGACCCCTCTGATAATGCATTTAAGAGTTTCCCACTGGTTGGGAGGGGAGGTTGAAAGTGAGTGATAGTATGTTTGAGCTTGGATATGCTTGTCAAGTAAAAGGGACTCATTGAGTCTCCAAGTAAGGGTACATTCATATCTGCGCTGGAGACCATTGAAAATTGTCAGAGGAAAAAGTCCTGCAAGAAGGAAATTTTTCCTCAACTGGTTTCAGTTTGAAAATGACAGACACAGGATGGACCCCATCATCAATGGGATCCATGGGGCTCTGTGTGTAAATGCTGCTTTAGCATTCCCCCGATGGATCCAAAAAACAGAAATACAACGCTAGTGTGAACCTAGCGCAAATTGTTTCGCAGACTCTGGGTGGGCTCAAAGCATGCAGGATATTGGTGAGTGGTCTGATAAATAAATGTTACCTATGCCTTAGAAGGTAGCTTACAGCAATAAGAGTGTATAAGAGTAGGAGTATGTAGTCCAGACTACTATAAAAACCATGGGCATGGGAATAAAAGGTATAGTCTTTGACATCTGGTTGAAAGGTTTTGGTAGTTTAATGAGAGTTTGGAGAAGAAAGGTAACTTGGCTTAAATTTGGAACATACAGTATATGCTGGCTATGATGTAGACGATCTCGCATTTGAGGAAAAAATATTTGTCATTCATGACAACGTAGAAGTCTATAATCTTATGTGGCAGATTTTTAGGGAAAAAAATTGCCACCCCTTTAGTTTTACCATCAGGGTTACTGCTATGGGTTCAGGAGGGGTAGTAGAAATTATTAAATGCATGGATATGGTTAGCATATAAGTGTGTTTCTCATAAACATAGGATTTGAGATTGGTATTTCTGGGAGGTGTAGAAAATCTTGGATTGCTTGTCTGGGAGGTTTTACCCTTTTACATTAAAATAGGACATAATAATTTCAGATATGTGAGAAAGAAAATGTCTGTCAGGAGGGAAATGGGTGTGTATGAGGGTATAAGATACAGATACTTATCTAAAATAGGATGGAGCATGTAACTTCCATTTTAACAGAGCCATTTAAGGAATGAAAACTGAGCTATATGGTTGCTATATGCAACAAGGACAGTTTTTCATGAGGCCAGTTGATTTTATAAGCATTGTATTGTATGACATTTTGATGTGAATTTAGGTTTAGGCCTTTGTTGTCTTTGTGCCATTTTCTACAGTATATAACACTATAAATACAGTATGTCTTAAAGTACTGTAAAAATGAGCTTACCTTTGTAGTTACAATATGTAGGCAAATGTTTGATAAGAGATGTAATTGTGAGTGCTGGTTTTAGGGATTAGCAAAAGGATATGATGTAAGTGTGGAGTATTTTCATCTTGTGAAGGTGTTCTTTGTAGCGTCGTGTAGTGAGAGATATAAGTGGCAATGTAGTAATGCATAGCATTCACGGCTCCTCAATAGCAGATTATATGTTCAGTTCCTGTTAAACTGATTATTTATTTCAGCACAACAGAATGTGAAAAGGTGAAGGACAAAGAAACAAAAATAAAAGATGTTGAATGCAGGTTCCAATGCAGTGATGTAGTGGGAAGAGTGTTTAAGGAATGTTGTCATTAGAACATAAAAGCTATTATTTCTTTCAGATTCCTATCAGTGAGTCATGCCAGTAATGTTGCGATTCCTGTAGGCATACATTTTTAGTAATTCAACGTGTTTTCCTACTATCTATTGAATAGGCCTAAGAGAGGACAAACATTTACTTTAAAAGGGTATTCCCATCTTAATATTTATGAATTGTAACTTTATATGTCCAGGCACCATCTGCACATTAAAGGACACTGACTGGTGACGGCTCATACAGCGTCATTTATATGCGTGATGTAAATAACCATAACACAAAAATGAGTGGACCACTATATAAGCAATGCTACCTCCTATGCTGTCCCTGCTACCTCTTGTGTCACTCCCTCTACCTAATATTATTATTATTATTATTATTGTTTATTTATATAGCACCATTAATTCCATGGTGCTTTACATTTGAGGATTTACATACGGTACACAAAATATACAAAACAAATATAATACTAACAGTGACCAACTGGCACAGTGGGACAGAGGGCCCTGCCCGCAAGGGCTTACAATCTATGAGGGAAGAGGGATAGAGACAGAAAGTGGGGGGGAGAGGCTGTACAGATGGTGGTGTGGTGACAGTAGCGTTATTGGAGGTTGTAGGAATTCCTGAATAGGTGAGTCTTCAGGGCCTTCTTAAAGCTTGTGATTGTGTCTTGATAATGAGTTCCAGAGAATGGTGGATGCACGGGAGAAGTCTTGGAGACGATTGTGTGAAGTGTGGATAAGAGCAGAGCGGAGTAGGAGTTTTTTGGAGGATCGGAGGTTATGTGCGGGCAGGTAGCGGGAGATTAGGTCGGAGATATATGGAGGGGACAGGTTGTGGATGGCTTTGTATGTCAACGGGTAGCCAGTGAAGGGATTGGAAGAGGGGAGCGGCCGATGAAGAACGGGGGGAGAGGTGTATTAAGCGAGCAGCACAGTTTAAGGTGGACTGGAAGGCGGCGAGAGTATTTGCTGGAAGTTCATGGAGAAGGGTGTTACAGTAGTCTAAACGGGAGATTATGAGAGTATGGACTAGCATCTTTGTAGTTTCAGGGGTGAGGAAGGAGTGGATTCGATGGATTTCTTGAGTTGGAGGCGGCAGGAGGTATTGAGGGTTTGGATGTGCATATATTGTAAGTTCTAGCGAGCAGGGCCCTCAGTTCCATTGTGTGAATTTACTTACTACTCTGTAATGCCTCATTTGGTTTGTACTTGAACCCTACAAATTGTAAAGTGCTGCGGAATATTGTGGCTTTAAATAAATAAGATGTATTATTCTTATGACTATATTCATATCTTGAGAAAATGACTCTGTCCATTTCCAAAAGTACATGGAGGGGCCACTCAAGCAGGCAGCTTAAGTTATTTCATTAACTCCCAGTTCTTGAGATAAATGCAGGTCCCAGAGGTGGGAGTTAAATCAGTCCTATGGATATTACCATAAATTCTGAGATGGGAATATTCCTTTAATGTACAGGTTCACATTTACATACAGTATGGATTTTCATACAGTATGGATCTATTAACTATCCACAGGATAGGTAATAAATATAGGGTCAATGAAGATCCACTGCCAGAATCTCCAAAAATGATTAATATGAGGTTCCTATGTTCCCAGTCGTCATTACCATATGACTGTGGTGAGGAATTGAATAAAGCAACAGCTGAACATGTGTTCTGCTCCAATCAGTCTCTAGGGAACTGGAAAACCATTATTTTATTCAGAGTCCAAAATACGATATATTAGGGAAAGGCTCTCTATTTAAAATTACTCATTATGTATGTTTGATTCACATTCATCAAATGAAAATATATACCTAAATGTGTCTCACTGGGAATGGTTTACATTGAATCAGCGTCATTTGCATCTTGGAGAATCATTACAAAATTCAATTTCTGTAGAAGATTCTCTGATCTGAAAACACCATGAAACCTTAATGAACAAGGCACAATATTAGACCAGCACTGGAGCCAAGAAAAAGACTGGAAACAAAGATGGAAAATACAACAAAAGCAGGATGACAAAATAAGTAGATGATCCATCCGCACCAACTACAAACTAGTGACTATCTGATAGGATGGGATTAAATTACCTTGTGCTCAATTACATCATTGGGTCTTATTGGTTGATGCATAAGAGATAGTTGCTTTTTCACTGTCTTGACCTAAACAAGTTCTGTTTAAAATATTCTTAGACCATTCTTAAACAGAACCAGTATCCAAGCTTTGTTCTGTCAGTCACACTATGGCCTTCATGTATCAAAGCTGATTAAGGGTATGTTCACATGTTGTTTTTTTCTTGCTTATTTCAGAGCATTTTTGCATCAAAATCAGCATAAAGAAATGCTTGCTGGAAAACTGCACCATTGCTTGTTAATATTTGAGAATGTCTGTTTTTGTTGCACTTTTCACCCTGTGCTTACTGTGCGTATCCATCTTCTTTTTCGAGGTAAGTATCTTCCATCTAGTTGGCCTTTTTTGAACTGTTGCACATTTCCCCTTATTGTATGTATTGTGCTACTGTACTTTAATTTAATTTAATTTAATTTAATAGTCCATATACAGTTTTAATACTGTCTGTTCTGTATGCTGTGTTGACTGCACTATTTTTGAACTTCTGCACTTTTCCCTTTGTGCTATTCTATGTATTGTGTTACTTACTGTACTTTAATTTAGAGGTCTATATACAGTTCAGGTACCCACAGTAATGTATCATGTGTTGATCACATGCCATCTGCTTTGTCATGGTGTGTATCATTCACTGGATTGCCTGGTTTTGAAGTGTTGCACTTTCCCTTTGTGCATACTGTATGTATTGTGTTACCTACAGTACCTCAATTTAGTGCTCTATATACAGTCCTAATATCTTCACTACTATATACTGTGTTGACCACACTCCATCTGCTTTGAGCATTTTACACCATAAATCGTCTTTTTTGCAAAGGATGAAAAAAAATATACAGCATTTTTTGTGGGAAAATCCAGGTGGGCAAAGAACACACACTAACTATTTGTGTTTTTCATCTGCATCTAGAACACCGACTCATTTCAGTGAATTTACAGAATGCTGTCACAAGCACCCAGCTGGTCTAAGTAGTCAAAAAGATAAGTAGGAGACTGATGTATTGTAACTGTGTCAAAAGGAAAACTACCAAACAGAACTTAACTTTTTTGGATTGCAGTAGACAAGATTGGTAATGAGTATAGTACACAGGATATTGCACATGTTTACTAGTAACTTAAGTCACTCGGGCCTCACTCACTTGAGTTGACTGAAGCAGTCTTGTTCAAAAAGGTGAGGCTCCCTGTCACACTCATTGACTAGGCCACTGACCTTTGATGTGGACCAACCAATCAAATGGACTCACTGTATTGACTAACACGAAAAGGCACAAATGCTGCTCTTATACAGTTTTCCTTTGCCCTACTTGACCCAAACATTGCTTTGCAGCTAGTGCGGAGTAGTACCAATAGACAGGTTCAACAATTCCTCATAAGATTCTATCCTGCACACACTGTACCTACAAAGGATACACAGTACTGTATAACAAACCCCGCAACACCAACAGCCGCACAGAATATCCAGAAACAGTCACATCCTAAGTAAGGACACCCCGCAAGGCCATCCACAGTTGCCCACCAGGGCCACCCAGCTAAGGACGCCAGCCTTCACCTTATACCTTGTTACATTTTGACAAGCAGTGGGGTAACGGGTTCACCAATAACATACTAAAGGAATAAGGCTAGGGCTACATGGCATCCATGAAAGTGTATGTGCAGGTGTTGCAACCCAACTGTAATGCAACAATTGCCATAAAGCTAAATCTGATGACCATAAAGCCAAACCTGACTGTCACGTCGTAGTCACATCAGCTTGCATTTTGCAAAGAATAGACATTCTGTCATTAGTTGTAATACATGCAGTACAACACTACAATCTTTGGCCATATGTGTCAAACGGCCATAGTCACTGCATAGTCCTAGCGTAAAAAAGAAAAAGTAAAATCAATGAAAACTGGATTAACAGAACTTCTGTAAGTAAAGCAATACCATTACAATACCATTATTACTTGTAAGGTGACTGAGTAGGTCAACCACATCATAGATCCTTAAAGTTATGCTAGCACAGGCACATTAATGGTTTCTATGACATTATTATAAAGGTACTTGGGATTCTGGTGGAAATTCCTGTGCATGCATTGCTTTCTGAGCTGTGGTCAGATCTCCAGTCTGTCCTAAAGATAACTAAGCACTAGCATATTCCCGAAAGTGTTATAACTGTTGTATCACAAATATCTAATACATTATGCAGAACACTAAAGACCAACTTTACATGTAAAAGTATCATTGTCTATTATGCTTGCTTTGATCACAAGTTGTGGTAGATCTGTATGGAGTAAAATATTTCATAGAACCCCAGTGTTTGTTTCCTAGAACCATTATACTTACAAAGCAAACATATGAGAAATTACATTGCAGACGTACTGTCATAAAATAATGTTACACTTAGAGAGTAAATTTATAGAAGCCACAAGAAAGAGCTTCCCAATAACTAAGGATGTGTCACTTAACTGTCAAAAAAGCATGAATGTAAGTCTCTGAAGCGAAGAAAAAGGTGACTCAAAGGGGATTTTTAAAAAATCATGAAAGTGGGTGGCATTATTCATTGCTCGGTAACTGAAGGAAAGAAATGTGGCGTTGTACAACACTTGTATAAACAACTAACTTGTATGTGAATGGAGCATATCTTTATTTGGATGGAGTGCTCTGATTTCCAAGTAATAAGCATCAAATGAAATTTCTTGATTTTCATCCTTCATTTCTTCTTTTGTAGATTACAATCTAGGTTGAATTTACTTTTTTTCGCATTTCATTGTGCTAGAGGGCCACTGTTAATGCTCTGTTATGTGTTATCTTCTTAAATAACTCTGTGCCACCTGAATATACATTGGCTTATCCCCCATACCTCACACAATAAATAGCTATCCAGAGGCAGCTGATCGGCTTCTGTTACAGTTAAGTCATCACACTCTTATCTAATGGAACTGTGAGGTTTAATATGACATGGATTGTGGAATCCAATACCAAGACAGATTAACAAATTTATGATTATTCTTTTTGGAATACAGATGGGGTTACCTTATTACAAAATGCAGGTATATTAATGGACAGTAATAATTGTTTTATACCTAGATTCTGACCATGAAAAGGAGCAATCCTTTATGTCTAGAGGAAAGAAGATTTCACAATTATCATAGACAAGGATTCTTTACTGTATGCACAATGAGACTATGATACTTCCCACCATAAGTACTTGTGATGGTATTTTAGTTACATTCACAAAGGGCCTTTCTTGAAAAATATATTATTAAAAGTTACTAGGTTTCTGGAGATAGAACATTGTTTCAGAGGTCCAGTCTGATGGTTGGAAGAAGAAACAGGTCCATCAAGTCCAATCTATAACCCTACAGTATCGATCTATAGGAAGGCAAAAAAAAACATGAAACTGAAGCTAATTACCAGCGGCATAACTATGTTCTTGTCTTGAGCATCTATACCTCTTTGATGCATCCCATAATTTTATTTGCCGTGGCAGCTGCCTCGCACTAGCTGCTAGAGGTAAGATCACTATCCACCAAAATCCTCAAGTCTTTTTCAGTGGCAATTTTATCCAGTAAGTTACTACTAAGTATATAATCATATATTTTATTTCCTTAACCAAAATGCATAACTTATATTTGTCTATATTAAACTTCATTTGCCAGGTCTCTGCCCATGCTTCCAGTTTCTGTAAATCCCCCTGTAGTATTCTACTATTCTCCTCCATTTTGACTGCTTTACAGAGCTTAGTATTATCTGCAAATACAGAAACCCTGCACTGTAAACCCTCTAAGTAGGGGACCCAATTCTGACTCTTGTGGCACCCCACACCCAGTCTGAGTACTTCCCATTAACAAGCACTGTCTGTTTCCTATCACGGAGCCAATTGTTAACTCAAATATATATATATTCCCCCAGCATTCTAATTTTGTAGACCAACCTTTATGTGGTACAGTATTGAATGCTTTTCAAAAGTCCAGATATACTACATCATTACCTGTCCATAGAAGCTGATCAGATTAGTCTTACAGGACTGATTACAGGACCCATGCAGATTTGGTGTTCTAAGGTTATTCTTATTGAGATACTTCAGGATAACATCTCTCATGCAGTATGGGTAGTGCAGAGAAGTCTTACAGCAGCTTTCTCCCTTCCCTCCATTCAGAACATATGCTCATCCAACTGAGTTGAGTATGCATATATACAGGGGGAATCAAGCAAGGTAGCTGCTGATTGAACACTCATTCTTATGTGTACGAACAGCCTAATGCCATTCTCAAATGTAGCATATTTGTAACATATCTGCATGTAAAATTAAGTAGCAAAGTATAGGACAGTGCATGTGAGTGTAGGCTATTGTGGATTTGTTGCAGAATTTTATTAAAAAATGTAATCCTTGTCTATGTGATTTAATAACTCATTTAATGTCATATGAAAAAAAAATGCATAGTTTCATCAATGCAGGAACGGTGCAGAAGCAGTGAGCACATAACATGACCTAATGATATCATAGGATATCAATGCACTTATCAATAGTTTGTGTGAACAAAGCCATTACGTTTTTAATTTCCTTAATAACTTTTATATGATGGCACTTTAAATTTGCTTGTATTATATTGTTTGACATATTTCTGGTTTCCGCTGGGATTTTTCACTTCATTATATAAAATGTGGAATACAACTGCGCTTTATTAGGAGTTCATTCCTTTCATCTGATTCAACCTAGAACAACCTGATACTTGGCAGAGAGTTGGCAAACAAAAAGGAATACATGTTCTTATGAATGAGATCACTTTTTCTCAGCTTTTAGACAGCCTTGGAAGTAACAGAGTTGATAGTAATATAGCAAATAAGCACCACATATGGATGCATCATTGTTTTATCAAAAAGTAAGGGCCTTTTTATGAACAAATGAATTTTATAGGTGCCGTAAATAACAATATCACTCTGCATTCTTCCTCTCATACATGAATATCATAATAGGGACTGCCAACTTTCTATAATAGTTTAAAGTGTAACTAAACTTTTGGACAGCTTTCAGCTTACTGGCAAAAATTGTGTCATTAATACATTTTGTAATATACTTTATTAACAAATTTTGTCTCCTTTCTGTGAAATCCTGCATCTCTTTATTCTTTCCCTTGCTTCTCTATTGAGAACTGTCCCCAGCTTCTCACTATGTACAGAGTATAGGCTTGTGTGAAATGAAGAGAAAATGCTTTTGGCTTTATATGAAAGAGGAGATTCTCTTCTTCCATATGACACTAAGGTTGTAGTTCTACCTGTATTATTTCCAGAAATACACACGTGGACAAAATTGTTGGGAACCCTCGTTTAATAAAAGAAAAACTGGTCACAGAAATAACTTGAATCTGAGAAAAGTAATAATATATAAAAATTCTATGAAAATGAACAAATGAAAGACAGACATTGCTTTTCAACCATGCTTCAACAGAATTTAAAAAAAAAAGAAAACTCATGAAACAGGCCTGGACAGAAATGATGGTTCCCTTAACATAATATTTTGTTGCACAACCTTTTGAGGCAATCACTGAAATCAAATTATTCCTGTAACTGTCAATGAGACTTCTGCACCTCTAAACAGGTATTTTGGCCCACTCCTCATCAGCAAACTGCTCCAGTTGTCTTGGGTTTGAAGGGTGCCTTTTCCAGACGGCATGTTTCAGCTCCTTCCAAAGATGCTCAATAGGATTTAGGTCAGGGCTCTTAGAAGGCCACTTCAGAATAGTCTAATGTTTTCCTCTTAGCCATTCTTGGGTGTTTTTAGCTGTGTGTTTTGGGTCATTATCCTGTTGCAAGACCCATGACCTGTGACTGAGACCAAGCTTTCTGACACTGGGCAGCACATTTCTCTAGAATACCTTGACAGTCTTGAGATTTCATTGTACCCTGCACAGATTCAAGACACCCTGTGCCAGATGCAGCAAAGCAGCCCCAGAACATAACAGATGCTCCTCCATGATTCACAGTAGGAACAGTGTTCTTTTCAAGATATGCTTCATTTTTCCATCTGTGAACATAGAGCTGATGTGCCTTGCCAAAAATTTTGATTTTTGTCTCATCTGTCCATAGGACATTCTCCCAGAAGCATTGTGGCTTGTCAACATGTAGTTTGGCAAATTCCAGTCTGGCTTTTTAAAGTTATTTCTGTGACCATTGTTAATTTTTCTTTCATTAAACGAGGGGTACCAACAGGTTGGAAACACAGATGAGATTGGGATATTTATATGCAGGTATAACTACAAACTTTAGTGTATGGAAAAAAAAGTGAATCTCTTCTTTCATATGACACCAAAAGCAAGTTTCTATGTCTTATAATGCCCAAGATATAACTGTTTGAAGTGATCCTCCCCCACCCTCATATTCTCTTTATTTTATACACGCCATACTGAGTACACAGTGAGAGGCAGGAACAGCTCTCAACACAGAAGAAAGGGAATGTTAGGATTGGAGCTGGCGCTTCTGCAGTAGTGCTGTAAGGTGCCGCTCCGGTCCTCACAATTTCCGGCACGCTCGCTTTTCTAGGAGTTAACTTTCCTGCACTCACCTGTCTATTTAGTCTCCCTTCCAGCGCTCTGTTCTCGCTGGTTATTCATTTCCCCTGGGTGTCAGCTCCTCCTCGTACTCTGTCCCGACCTTCAATCCTATCCTGCTGCCTCTTTAATTATTGCTCCCTCTGTTTGTGACCACGGCTTGCCCTCCAGACCACCTCTCCTTAAAGGCTGATTCTGTGCCTCGTGACCTCCTGAAATCGACCCGGCTTGTCCTGACTCTTCTTACGTCTCTTCCTCTGGTACTACGAGCTTCTCCTGCTGCCGACTCGGACTAATAAACAATTCTACTGCACTGTTGCCACCTTCTGGAGAAAACCTGCTACTGCATCTTCTCCAATTCTCCAGTATTCATCTGCCTACAACTTGCTCAGGTGAGTGGTTTTTGGATTCCGGGGCCCTTCTGTGACCTGTGGTGCGCCCTTAGGACTGTTGCGGTTCTGGCCGAAGGTAGCGGCCAAGTCCAACTCCACCATCAGGAGCTCTGGCGAAGACCTCTGGAGGCTGGTTCCACTTCGGTTCGAGGACACTGGACGCTTGGCGCTGTTTTACCTTAGTGTCCATCACTGCGTTTGGTTCCTAACAGAATAACCAGCCCAAATTTACATACAGTCCTCTGGACTTTTGCCATGGAATCTACTCAGGCTCTTGTGGAACAAATGCAGGGCCTTACTCAGCTGGTCCAGGATTTAGCAGAAAGAGTGCAGAGTCAAGAACAAGCTCAGTCCCAGCTCTCGCTTCCTAGCCATGTTCCTGTAGAACCCAAGATTAATCTACCAGATAGATTTTCAGGAGACCGTGGTTCCTTCATCAATTTCCGCAAAGCCTGCAAATTATATTTTCGTCTTAGACCGCACTCTTCTGGAACTCCTCAGCAACGGGTCGCTATTGTTATATCCTTACTTCAAGGGGATCCACAGTGCTGGGCCTTCTCATTACGTCATCAATCACCCGAATTGGCCTCAGTGGACAACTTCTTTACCGCCTTAGTCCTCCTGTATGATGAACCGGATCCACAGCCTGTCACTGAATCCAAACTCTTCTCGCTACAGCAAGGTAGTCGGGCAGCTGAAGACTTCTGCGCAGAATTCAGGAGATGGTCTGTGCAATCTCAGTGTAACAATCCTGCACTGTGCTCCCAGTTCAGCAAAGGTCTATCCGACTCCATAAAAGACGCCCTGGTTAACTTTCCACAACCATCCACTCTGGAGGGGAGCATGAAACTGGCCATCAGACTGGACAGGCGCCTGCGTGAGGGCAAGAGAGAGTGTGTTTCTGTTGACATTCCTCCTCCCATTCCCGTTATACCACACGATTCTGGGCCTGAACCTATGCAACTTGGCTCTGCTATGGCCTCCAGGGATCGGAAGGAGTTTCGAAGACGAAAAGGTCTATGCTTTTACTGTGGCGAAGCAGGTCACATGTTAAACAAATGCCCCAAACGTCTAGCTCCTGAAAGTTTTCCTCGCCGGGGGTCTCCCCAGAAGGACCACCTAGGCAAACAGATACCCCCCTCTATGTCTTTTCAAAAGGTTATCTTGCCTATAGAAATTACTGTTTCTAATAATTTCCTTCATGGTTGTGCATTTGTGGATTGTGGCTCGGTAGCCAACTTTTTAGATTTTTGTATGGCCCAGGACTTGAGTATCCCTCTGATTCCGCTAGAAAAACCTATTCCTTTGACTGCCATTGACTCCACTCCTTTGGTCCGAAGAACAATCAAATTTATTACCCCTCCTTTAGTTGTTAAGATAGGGACCATTCATTCTGAGTCTCTCTCCTTTTTTATATTAGAAAATTTACCTTCCGAGGTGGTCCTCGGACTGCCGTGGTTACAACAGCATAACGCAGTACTAGATTGGAGGCTTGGGGATGTGGTTAAATGGGACTCTGAATGTATGGATTCTTGTATGACACTCAGTGTTTCTGCTATTTCTTCACCTCTACCTAGCTACCTTAAAGGTTATGAGGATGTATTTGCTGAATCTGGTGCAAATTTATTACCTCCTCATAGATCTTATGATTGTGCTATTGAATTGCTGCCGAATTCTAAACTTCCTAAGGGGCGGTTGTTCAATTTATCTGAACCTGAGAGGCATGCTATGAGAGACTATGTTAAAGACTCTTCATAAAGGGCATATCCGTCCTTCTAATTCTCCTGCAGAGGCAGGATTCTTTTTTGCCCAGAAAAAAGATGGCGGGTTAAGGCCGTGCATTGATTATCGAGCCTTCAATAAAATCCCTGTTAAAAATCAGTATCCACTCCCTCTCATCCCAACTTGCTTAACCAGGTCTCTGGTGCCAAGTATTTTTCCAAGTTAGATTTGCGAGGAGCCTATAATTTAATTTGTATTCGAGAAGGGGATGAGTGGAAGACGGCTTTTAACACTAATAATAAGGACATTATGAATACCTAGTTATGCCTTTTGGTTCAAGTAATGCTCCTGCAGTTTTTCAATGTTTTGTCAATGATATTTTTCGGAATATATCTGGTCAGTATGTAATCATTTATCTAGATGATATTTTGATTTTTCTCCCCAGATTGGGAGACCCATGTTAGACATGTTAGGTCTGTTTTGGAAATCTTGAGAGAGAACAAATTGTTTGCTAAAATCCAAAAATGTCTCTTTGGTGTTCAACAGTTGTCTTTTCTGGGTTATATTTTGTCTTCCTCTACCATCAGTATGGACCCAGCCAAAGTTCAAGCTGTAATAGAGTGGACCCAACACTTAATTTGGAAGGTTATACCAGACAAAGGTATCCTGGACCCATCAAAAGAAAAGACAGATGAGTTTACCATAGTAACTCTGGCATTAAAGGAGTAGTTGATATGTAGTTTAACTGTATTATGCAAGTTGATATTATTACATACACCTTCCATAAAACTAAAGAAGCAAAAAATCCAACGGCGATTAATCTCCTTCACTGGCATATTTAGATGGGTTCTTTATGAACTGGCACCATTATTGTTTAAAACCTAGGTCCATAACAGGATCGTCTGGTCTACTCCAACCACTATGCTAATATTTAATTATGTTTATACTGTTATCTGTTTCCTGTCATCACATAGGAACTGTCAGAAAGAAACATTTTAGAAACTCAAGGCTTGCAAGCCATCTGGATTCAGCCTATTTTTAGCCTTTTTAAGGCAGCTCGCCACTTCCTCTTAAGTTATACAGGAGACATTTAATTGAGATCAGAGGTATTGAAACAATGTTAAACATTTTTCGCTGTCCACTTTTATGTACTCCATCTAGTATTAAAATGTAACTGTTTAGACTCAATGCACTATGTTTGTAGATATGTGTTTTCTGTGACTTACAGTGAGTTAATGTTTCTGCCACTGAATAGAGAAAAACTGGGCAAGGCTCAATTAACTGAAACCCAAAGTCAAATTTTATTTATAATCAAAAGGCAAACAATTTATGGGCTCCTTCAAGCACAGTTAAATGTAGTCATAACTTTTATTAACTGTTTTTGTCTGCCAAACTGGTGTACAGTCATTCAGAAACTCCAGTCTAAAAAATGTCTTTAAGAATTTTAGTTCAAGGTAATACAACATTAGATAAGACTGTTCTCTGTGTGCTCAGAATGGGTGGTATTCATTGCTGAATAGTTCTTTCTTCTGCTTGCTTTTACAAAAACAAAAGACACAACAATGAACAGAAAAAAAACCCATTTCTGTTATTTCCTCTAGGACAGCAATTATCTTTCGGTATACTAATACAGTAAAAAAACAAAGGATATTAACCCTTTTCCTACCAAATCCAAATGGCATAAGTGCAGAACATTTAAGGAACAATAAAAAAAAAGAATTGTAAGCTATAAAGAATTATCACAGAAAGAACCAAACAAAAATATGTATCACTAAAGAAAAGAAAAAAGTGCCTAATACTTAACTTTTATTCACCTACAGTTGTACTAAAAAGTTTACATACCTCAGGAGATTTTTTTTTTTTTTGGCCTTTTTTCAGAGAATATGAATACTAACACAAAAACTTTTTCTCCACTTATGGTTACTAAGACATTTATTGTCAAACTTCTGTGTGTCTCTTTTTAAATCATAATGGCAACCAAAAACATCAAAATGACCCTGTTCAAAAGTTCACATCCCCTGGTGATTTTGGCCTGATAACATGCCCAAAAACCAAACCACAGTCAGGTACACCAACCACAATTTCAGCCACAACTGCCCGGAAAATTGTTCGGGATGCAAAGAAAAACCCACACATAACATCAGCTGAAATACAGGACTCTCTGAAAACTATCGGTGTGGCTGTTTCAAGATGCACAATAAGGAGGCACTTGAAGAAAAATGGACTGCATGGTCGAGTTGCCAGAAGAAAGCCATTACTGCACAAATGCCATAAAGAATCTCGCCTTCAATACTCTAAACAGCACAGAGAGGAGCCTCAAAACTTCTGGAACAAGGTAATTTGGAGTGATGAGACAAAAATTGAACTTTTTGGCCACAACCATAAACGTTACATTTGGAGAGGTCTCAACAAGGCCTATGATGAAAGGAACACCATTCCTACTGTAAAGCATGGAGGTGGATCACTGATGATGTGGGGATGTGTGAGGCACAGGAAACTTGGTCAAAGTTGAAGGAAAGATGAATGCAGCACGTTATCTGCAAATACTGGAGGCAAAATTTGCACTCATCAGCCAGGAAGCTGCGCATGGGATGTACTTGGACGTTCCAACATGACAACGATCCAAAACACAAGGCCAAGTTGACCTATCATTGGCTACAGCAGAAGAAAGTGAAGGTTCTGGAGTGGCCATCTCAGTCTCCTGACCTCAATATCATTGAGCCACTCTGGGGAGATCTCAAGTGCGCAGTACAAGCAAGACAGCCCAGGAATTTACAGGAACTGGAGACTTTTTGCCAAGAAGAATGGGCAGTTTTACCATCTGAGTAAATAAAGAGCCTCATCCACAACTAGCACAAAAGACTTCAAGCTGTCATTGATGTTAGAGAGGGCAATACACGGTATTAAGAACTGGGATATGTGAACTTTTGAACAGGGTCATTTTGATGTTTTTGGTTGTCATTATGATTTAAAAAGAGAAAACACAGAAGTTTGACAATAAATGGCTTCAACCAACCACTAACCATGAGTGGAGAAAAAGTTTTTGTGTTATCATTCATATTCTCTGAAAAAAGGTCAAAAAAACTAAAAATCTGCCGGGGTATGTAAACTTTTTAGCACAACTGTATATTTAAAAAGTATATATTTCTAAAAGGATCAGGCCGCTTAGATGAGTACTCAGGTCTAGTAGTTTATGTATTGCACCATACCTGATGCTATATGAGCAGGTTCATGTTAGTTAAGGGGGAAAAAGTAGGGGGGGAATTCTGTATTGTGTAAGATGCTAAAAACCTCATTGAATAAGGAGGACATTTACTCCCCACAGGCAACACATTCCTCTCCACCCTCATCATGACACCATCGTGTCCATGTTACCACTGAAGCCAATCACAGGCCTCAGCAGTTACCCTGGGCATATGGCATCACAGAAGAGTGCCAGACCCTGGGAGGAAGCAGAGACAGAGCGCTGGACACCACGAGGAGGCCCAGAAGAGGTAACAGAAGGTGAGTTTTAATGTTTTTTATTTTTGTCACCTTCCCTGGGACTCCAGCTAATATACACTGGGGTCTGAAGAGACCCTAGAGTATAATAATTTACAGCCAGTGGTCATTTTAGATCTGAGATAAATCCCAAATTGCTCGGTTTCATTAAAAACTGAACAATTTGGAATATTTGGGTTTAATCTTGGTGTTGCAAACTGATTTGCCCATCCCTAATAAATGTGTATTTTTTTTTTTACTAATGGTGCCTGGAGGGGTCAGATGTATGGACTTTTTTTTTTTTTTTTTTAAACTTTTATCTTCCGCAGGCCCTAACCTTAACCACTTCCATACCAGGCACATTTTCAAGTTTTTTGTATGTGCGGATTTGGAGGGCTATAACATTTTTATCATTTGAATTATTCAACTAATTTCTGCGTCTTTTTTCGGTGACACATAGGGCTTTATTTTTATGTTGTTTTTATTTTTGCATGTGTGTTCATTTTTTTTATATCCGGGAAAATATAAACAAAAGAGGAGGGAAAACGGGTCTGTTTTTCACTTTTTTTCATTGTTTTTTTTATTTAATAACACAAAGTGCTACTAAAAAACTTTATAAAATAGTTTTTCCTCTCCGGTAACTTTTATTTTTTATGTTGTCGTCGGGGGTGGGGCTATAACCTGTAATAAGGGCGTTTTATTGGCGTATTATTTGATTTATTTTTTTTATTATTTTATTTACATTTTTTTTTTTTTTTTTACTTTTCTATACTTTTTTTTTTTTTTTAACATTGTGTCCCCATAAGGTCATAATAGACCTTTGGGGATATCTGATGACTTTTTTTTTTTTTTTTTGGGAGGCTGATTTCCCCTGTAACTGGGGCTGGTACATTTAGCCCCAGTTTAGTTACAGGAGGAATACAGCCTCCTGAACGTTGCTTTCACATAACTATAGAGCTGATCTGGGTCCTGTAGGACCCAGCAGCTCTAACAGACGCTGATCCCGGCGGATCACATGACCATCGGGTCGGAGGGAAGCCGCAAGATTGCAGTGCTCATAGTGCTATATACAACGCACATTGAGCGCTGTATACACGGCGATCGGGATGGCAGGGGAGGTAATAAACCTTCCCTGTCTTCTCTATGGGAGCTCTGGCTGAAGTTACAGCCGGCTCCCCATTTCAGCAGCTGCACGATTTAGTTTTGAGAATGATACAAATATTAATTTTTACAAAGTCTACTGCTTCAGTTTTTCTAATGGCAATTTGCATATACTCCAGAATGTTATAAAGAGTGATCAGCTTAACAGCAATTACTTGCAAACTCAATATTTGCCTAGAAAATGAACTTTATCCCCCAAAACACATTTCAACATCATTGCAGCCCTGCCTTAAAAGGACCACCTAACATCGTTTCAGTGATTGCTCCATTAGGTGTGGGTGTTGATGAGGACAGGGCTGGAGATCAATCTGTCATGATTAAGTAAGAATGACACCACTGGACACTTTAAAAGGAGGCTGGTGCTTGCCATCATTGTTTCTCTTCTGTTAACCATGGTTATCTCTAAAGAAACACATGCCGTCATCATTGCACTGCACAAAAATGGCCTAACTGGGAAGAGTATTGCAGCTAGAAAGATTGCACCTCAGTCAACAATCTATCGCATCATCAAGAACTTCAAGGAGAGAGGTTCCATTGGTGCCAAAAAGGCTCCAGGGGGCCCAAGAAAGACCAGCAAGCGGCAGGACCGTCTCTTAAAAGTGTTTCAGCTGCGGGATCGGGCTACCAGCAGTGCAGAGCATGCTGAGGAATGGCAGCAGGCAGGTGTGAGTGCATCTGCACGCACTGTGAGGCGGAGACTCTTGGAGCAAGGCCTGGTCTCAAGGAGGGCAGCAAAGAAGCCACTTCTCTCCAGAAAAAACATCAGGGACAGACTGATATTCTGCAAAAGGTACAGGGAGTGGACTGCTGAGGACTGGGGTAAAGTCATTTTCTCTGATGAATCCCCTTTTCGATTGTTTGGAACATCTGGAAAACAGCTTATTCGGAGAAGAAGAGGTGAGCGCTACCACCAGTCTTGTCTCATGCCAACTGTAAAGCATCCTGAAACCATTCATGTGTGGGGTTGCTTCTCAGCCAAGGGAATCGGCTCTCTCACAGTCTTGCCTAAAAACACAGCCATGAATAAAGAATGGTACCAGAATGTCCTCCAAGAGCAACTTCTCCCAACCGTCCAAGAGCAGTTTGGCGCTCAACAATGCCTTTTCCAGCATGATGGAGCACCTTGCCATAAAGCAAAGGTGATAACTAAATGGCTCAGGGAACAAAACATAGAGATTTTGGGTCCATGGCCTGGAAACTCCCCAGATCTTAATCCCATTGAGAACTTGTGGTCAATCATCAAGAGACGGGTGGACAAACAAAAACCAACAAATTCAGACAAAATTAAAGCATTGATTCTGCAAGAATGGACTGCTATCAGTCAGGATTTGGTCCAGAAGTTCATTGAGTGCATGCCAGGGAGAATTGCAGAGGTCCTGAAGAAGAAGGGTCAACACTGCAAATATTGACTTGCTGCATTAACTCATTCTGTCAATATAAGCTTCTGTTACTCATAATATGAATGCAATTATATTTCTGTATGTGATAAAAACATCTGACAAACACACATAAAAACCAGAGGGCAGCAGATCATGTGAAAATATAATATTTGTGTCATTCTCAAAACTTTTGGCCATGACTGTATAGGTTAAGGAATTTTTTTGGTGCAAATAGATTGATAAATTGGATCTTATATAAAAGATGTAGGTTTAAAAAAAACTGTATTGGATGTTGTTATCTTATAGAGCAGTTTGCCCAGAATATGTGCAACATATTGTAGTATATCCATTCAGGAAATGTTTATATCCGGGAGTCTCTTATATGTGCTATATGTGTATTTACGTGTTTTTATAAATTCTTAATGAAGATGCTTAATGTATTTTTATTATTTCTAAGTGTTGTTGTATCATTGTTGCTGGTTTTTATCACTACATAGGACACATGTATGTGTAATGTGATAGGTACCTGTATGGACAGGATTGGTAATTAGTGGGGATGTCACCCTCACTGATCTCATAGATGACCTATCCTAAGGAGAGCTCATCAATATCAAACAGACTATTTTAATGACAGAACTGGAGTTTGAATATAGAGCAAGTCCTGAAGTTATTGGTCTTTTTATGAATTTCTGTACAAGAGCACATTATAAAATGGTAATTTAGTTAGTATAAATCCTGCTGGCCATCATAATTTCTAAAGATATTTTACAGTTATAATCTTTATGCACAATTGAGAAAATTTTGTAAATGCTATCCATGCCTAAAATAAACAAAATTGTGCGGGTTTCTTCTTGGAACCTACATTTGTCTGTTTGTACCCCACAGACATTCACATGATATACAAGCTTAGTTCTAGCTGTGTTACTGTGATAAATGCCCCATAACACACTACTGCCTGACATCAGAAAGCCTAAATATGTCCAGCATTGTGTGCTTAGAATTAGTGTTGAGTAAACTGGTTTGTAAGTTAAGTTTGGATCATTTTGAAATTTTCAAAAATTTCAGGTTCACAAAAAAGTATAAATATAGTTACATAGTTAAATAGTTACATAGTAGATGAGGTTGGATGAAAACATCAGTCCATCAAGTCCAACCTATACAGTCCCCTACAGTGTTGATCCAGAGGAAGGCAAAAAACCCCATGAGGCTTATGCCAATTGCCACATTTCTAGGGAAAAAAATTCCTTCCCGACTCCAATCTGGCAATCAGTATAAAACCCTGGATCAACGTGTCCTTAAAATCTAGAACCCATAACCCGTAATGTTGTTCTGTTTGAGAAAGGTATCCAGGCCCTCTTTGAATTTGTTCAATGAATCCACCATCACCACTTCCTGGGGCAGAGCGTTCCATAGCCTCGCTGTTCTTACTGTAAAGAATCCTCTTCTATGTTGCTGGTGAAACTTTCTCTCCTCCAGTCGTAGAGGATGTCCCCTTGTCACTGTCACTGGCCTAGGGGTAAAAAGATCATTAGAAAGTTCTTTGTGCTGTACCTTCATGTATTTGTACATTGTTATTAGATCTCCCCGTAGACGTCTTTTCTCTAAACTGAATAACCCCAAGTTTGTTAATCTATCATTGTACTCCAATCCACCCATTCCTCTAATAATTTTGGTTGCCCTTCTTTGCACTCTTTCTAGTTTGATTACGTCTTTCTTTTATACTGGGGCCCAGAATTGTGCACAATAGTCTAAGTGTGATTTGTACAGTGCTGGCCAAAAGTATTGGCACCCCTGCAATTCTGTCAGATAATACTCAATTTCTTCCAGAAAATGATTGCAATCACAAATGCTTTGGTAATAATATCTTCATTTAATTTGTCTTCAATGGAAAACCACAAAAAGAATTGTCAAAAAGCAAAATTGGATATAATTCCACACCAAACATAAAAAAGGGGGTGGACAAAAGTATTGGCACCCTTTGAAAAATCATGTGATTCTTCTCTAATTTTTGTAATTAACAGCACCTGTTACTTACCTGTAGCACATAACAGGTGGTGGCAATAACTAAATCACACTTGCAGCCAGTTGAAATGGATTAAAGTTGACTCAACCTCTATCCTGTGTCCTTGTGTGTACCACATTGAGCATGGAGAAAAGAAAGAAGACCAAAGAACTGTCTGAGGACTTGAGAAGCAAAATTGTGAGGAAGCATGAGCAATCTCAAGGCTACAAGTCCATCTCCAAAGACCTGAATGTTCCTGTGTCTACCGTGCGCAGTGTCATCGAGAAGTTTAAAGCCCATGGCACTGTGGCTAACCTCCCTAGATGTGGACGGAAAAGAAAAATTGACGAGAGATTTCGACGAAAGATTGTGCGGATGGTGGCTAAAGAACCTAGACTAACATCCAAACAAGTTCTAGCTGCCCTGCAGTCCGAGAGTAAATCAGTGTCAACCCGTACTATCAGTCGGCGTCTGAATGAAAAGGGACTCTATGGTAGGATATCCAGGAAGACCCCACTTCTGACCCAGAGACATAAAAAAGCCAGGCTGGAGTTTGCCAAAACTTACCTGAGAAAGCCAAAAACGTTTTGGAAGAATGTTCTCTGATCAGATGAGACAAAAGTAGTGCTTTTTGGGAAAAGGCATCAACATAGAGTTTACAGGAAAAAAAAAGAGGCCTTCAAAGAAAAGAACACGGTCCCTACAGTCAAACATGGCGGAGGTTCCCTGATGTTTTGGGGTTGCTTTGCTGCCTCTGGCACTGGACTGCTTGACCGTGTGCATGGCATTATGAAGTCTGAAGACTACCAACAAATTTTGCAGCATAATGTAGGGCCCAGTGTGAGAAAGCTGGGTCTCCCTCAGAGGTCATGGGTCTTCCAGCAGGACAATGACCCAAAACACACTTCAAAAAGCACTAGAAAATGGTTTGAGAGAAAGCACTGGAGACTTCTAAAGTGGCCAGCAATGAGTCCAGACCTGAGTCCCATAGAACACCTGTGGAGAGATCTCAAAATGGCAGTTTGGAGAAGGCACCCTTCAAATCTCAGGGACCTGGAAAAATTTGCAAAAAAAAAATGGTCAAAAATCCCAGCAGAGCATTGTAAGAAACTCATTGATGGTTACCAGAAGCGGTTGTTAGCAGTTATTTTGTCTAAAGGTTGTGCTACCAAGTATTAGGCTGAGGGTGCCAATACTTTTGTCCGGCCCATTTTTGGAGTTTTGTGTAAAATGATCAATGATTTGACTTTTTTTCATTCTCTTTTGTGTTTTTTCATTGTAAGCAAAATTAATGAAGATATTATTACCAAAACTTTTGTGTTTGCAATTTTTTTTTGGAAAAAATGGGGTTTTTTTTTGAGAAATGGGGGGGGTGCCTTTTTTTTTGCCCAACTCTGTATGGGGGCTAAATTTTTTTTTTGGTGTGAGAATTTTTTTTTTTGGAAGTTTTTTTTTCTTTTTTTTATTTTTTTTCCTCCCCCCCCCCCCTTTTTTTTTTTTCTGGCCCGGCCTCATTTTATATTTTTTTCTTTTCCCCCCCCCCCCTTTTTTTTTTTTTTCTCCCCGTGTTTCCCCCTTTTTTTTTTTCTTCTTTGTTTTCCTTCTTTTTTTTTTTTTCCCCCCCCCCCCCCCCCTTATTTTTTTTTTTTTTCCCCCCCCCAAAAAAAATATTCTTTCCCCCCCCCAAAAAAAAAAAAAAAATACAGTCCACAGTGGCCCCACACAGTATAACAGGCTCCCCACACTGCCCCTTCCCTCCAGTATAAAGCTCCACAGTGACCCATAGTATAATATGCTCCCCAGAGGGCCCCCCTAGTATAATGCTCCACAGTGTCCCCCCCAGTATTTTGCTCCACAGTGGCCCCACGCAATATATTATGCTCCCCAGAGCATTCCTCCAGTATAATGCTCCACAGTAGGGCCCATGCAGTATAATATCCTCCCCAGAGGGCCCCCTAGTATAATGCTCCTTAGTTCCCCCCCAAATAATGCCCCACAGTGGCGCCACGCAATATAATATGCTCTGCAGATGGCCCCCCCAGAATAATGCTCCACAGTTACCCCACACAGTATAACATGCTCCAGAATGGTCTCCACACAATATAATATACAGCCCAGAGAGGTTCCCCCAGTATAATGCTCCACAGTGGCCCCACAGAATATAATATGCTCTCCAGAAGCCCCCCCACAGTATAATGCTCCACAGAGGCCTCACAGAATATAACATGCTCTCCAGAGGGCCCCCTCCCCAGTATAATGCTCCACAGTGGCCCCACACAGTAGAATATGCTATCCAAAGGGGCCCCCCAGTATAATGATCCACAGTGGCCCCACACAGTATAATATGCTATCCAGAGGTCCCCCCCAGTATAATGCTCAACAGTGGCCCTACTGACTCCCTCAGTGCTATTATTATACCCCAGAGTATAATAATCGAAGGCCCAGGGGAAGTAAGGGAAAATAACAAACAGTTATACTCACCTTGCCTTACTCTCCTGGACCTCCTCGCGCTACTCTGCTATCCCTGCCGGCGCTGGCTTCCTCTTCTCTGTGGCTGACGTCAGGCATTGTGGACGTCACCATTGAGGCCTGTGATTGGGCCTCAGCGGTTACATCAGGCACGCTGTCAGCATGCCCCACATGTCTGGAACGCCAGAAGATGAAGCTAGAAGCCAAGGACAGGTGAGTAAAAATGTTTGGTATTTTTACTCACCTCGGAAAGGGGCCCTGCGGCACATGACACTGGGTCCCTTTCTGTTATTGATATGGCCGGGCCTGACTCCGGGATTTGGAGTCATCAGTCTATGGATCTCGGTTGCCCCTTTGGGGATGGGGGCCCTGGGCAATTGCCCAGTTTGCCCCCCCCTAACGCCGGTCCTGCCTATATATTCCTGCACATCTTTGCGATTCATATAATCATATGAAACAAGCAACATTACCAAACCTCATAATTATCTATACACTTGAAGAACACCTGTAGAAATTGCCAGTGTTAAATTGAGCAAACAGGGCAATGCTGTATCTGCTAATTGTTACTTGTAAAAGATTCCTGCACTTATTAGCTCTGATAACTGCAACAATCTGGTGGGAAAATGGCTGCACATCCCCTTTTGACTACATTGGCATCCTTAGGATGCCGATGTTGCTGAATAGAATGATGCAGCAGGAAGGCTTTAGCTTTCTGCTTATTACTTAGGCATCAGCTAGTGATGTTTGCTGAAAACCTACATCATGAATCTGCTGTTGTCTGGGGGCCCCTGGGGTACATTATTAGTTGTCTGGGGGTTAATGAGGTACATTATTAGTTGCCTGGGGGCCACTGGGGAGAAATTATTACTTGTCTGGGGGCCACTGCAGGACATTATTAGTTGCATGGGGGACATTATTACTTGCCTGGGGGTCACTGGGAGTGGGGACAGTATTACTTGTCTAGGGCCACTGGGAGGGGCAGTTTTACTTGCCTGGGGTCCACTGGGGGTGGGGCAGTATTACTTGTCTGGGGGCTACTGGGAGACAGTATTAGTAGCCTGAAGTCTCTGCGGACTTGTCGGTGGTTGATAGCTTGTGTTTTACAGTAGACACAAAGTGAATGAGATTTAAACAGTAGCTATTATTTTTTGTAAATGAATAGTTCAGTTGGATATCAGAAACTTTGCAATATATCTCATCAGAAGCAAATGCTCCTATTGGCTTTTATCTGCTCCTCTACTGCCTGGCAAACTTTTGAGTTCAGTGAGAGAAATCTGTCTTCACTGAATACAGACTGCAGTTCATACAATTCTATGCAGGGGGAGGATGGAACAGGAAGAAAAGTGAGCAAGAAGCAGGGGGAAACAGACATCCTGGAGCAGATTACAGAAAAATCTCTGTCTCACCAGAGCTTTATTCATATCTATACGACTCAATCTTCGCAGTGAAGACAGACCTGTCAATGAAATGAGCAGTTTTCCAAGCAGAAGATGAGCTTATAACAGATGATAGGAGCATTATCCTCAGATGAGATATATTACAAAGTTTATTATATACACTTACACTATTAATTAAAAAAATATATATAAATTACCGTTTAGTTCTTTAACTAAATCTCATCCATGTGCTGCTTAAGAAAGCCAAAGCACAAATTGAATTGCTGTGCAGGATTTCTAGCCACAGTATGTCAATTTAAACTGTGGACTCACCTCACAACTTTCACTTTTTGAAATGCCAGAGCAAAAAAAATATATATAGTCACGGCCATAAGTGTTGGCACCCCTGAAATGTTTCCACAAAATTAAGAATTTCTCCCAGAAAATTATTGCAATTAGACATGTTTTGTTAAACACATTTATTTCCTTTGAGTTTATTGGAACAACACAAAAAAAAAACTGAGAGAAAAAAGCCAAATATTATATAGTTTCACGAAAAACTCCAAAAACGGGCCGGTCACCCTGAACTTAATATTTGGTTGCACACCCTTTGAAAAAAAATAACTGAAATTGATTGCTTCCTATAACCATCAACAAGCTTCTTACACCTCTCAACTGGAATTTTGGATCACTCTTCTTTTGCAAACTGCTCCAGGTCTCTCATATTTGAAGGGTGCCTTCTTCCAACAGCAATTTTAAGATCTCTCCACAGGTGTTCAATGGGATTTAGATCCGGACTCATTGCTGGCCACTTCAGAATTCTCCAGCACTTTGTTTCCATTCATTTCTGGGTGCTTTTTGAAGTATGTGTGGGGTCATTGTCCTGCTGAAACACTCATGACCTAGGACACAAACCCAGCTTTCTGACACTGGGCCCTACATTGAGACTAGAGATGAGCGAATCGAAGCTGGCGCAGTGGAATTCGATCCAAATTTCTGAAAATATTTGATTCACATCGAATCCAGATTTCCTCACACTTTGTGGTAACAAATCGCACAGCTCCAATTGGGTGTTTTAACCCTTTGGATGCCGTGGTCAAACATGACCGCGGCATCCAAAGGGTTCCACCATGCTACTGGTCCCCCTCGGCGAGATTGTGGGGTGCCGACAGGGCCAGCATCAGCACCTGGCATACCTGGGCAAGTGCCTGGGCCCCATGATAGCGGTCAGGGAAAGCCTGGTTCCCCTACCGCTATAACATACTGCTAATGGAGAGGGGCCTGGCGATCGTCCCTTTTCATTAGATGCCAGACCAGGGGATGTGATTAAAAATAAAAAAATACTGATACTCACCTGTCCTGGGCTCTTCCGGCCGGTGACTGAGGTCCTGCTCCCCAGGCTTCACTGCTGGGGCCTGTGATTGGGCTCCAGCGGTCACATGGAGCGCACCGGCGTAATGACATCATCGCGCCCCAGAGTATAATAATAGTACCAGCTCTGGGGGGGGGGGGGGGGAATTAAATACTTTTTTACATTTTTTCTTTTTGTCCCCATAGGGGATTGAAGCTGTGATATTCTGATCGCTGCTTCAATAGGCATATGCTGCAATACACATATATTGCAGTGTATAGGAGGCTGTCAGTCCGTGCAGATGCATAGACTGCCAGTCTCCATTCAAGGTAGGATAAACCAGGTATGCAGAGGAACAGCGATGGGGCAGACCCGGGGTCACTGGTCAGACCCCGGACTGCCGAATAGGCCAGCGGCACCCCCCGATCAGGACCCCAATATATAATAAAACCCCTGAGATGCTGCGGTCATGTTTGAACTCATACATACATACATACATACGGCTGTCACCCGCAAAGCAGGGTGCACACACAGTTTCTGTGTGTGCACCATGCTTCCGCTGTGGTTTGCGGGAAGTCTTTCCCGACAGCGCCATACTATTAGGGAGGATGTCAGGAAGGGGTTAACATGATTCCCCGCAAATTAATTTGGATGGAATCATTACCGAAAATTCGGCAAATTGGCCAAATCGAAGTTTTGAAAAATTCACTCATCTCTAATTGAGACCCAAAATCCTTTTATAATCTTCAGATTTCATGACGCCTTGCACACAGTCAAGGCACCCAGTGCCAGAGGAAGCAAAACAACCCAAAACATCTGTACTGTGTTCCTTTCTTTGTAGACCTCATTCCATTTTTGGTAAACAGTAGAATAATGTGCTTTACCAAAAATTTCTATCTTGGTCTCATCTGTCCACAAGATGTTTTCCCAGAAGGATTTTGGCTTACTCATATACATTTTGGCAAACTGCAGTCAAGCTTTTTTATGTCTCTGTGTCAGCAGTGGGGTCCAACTGGATCTCATGGATCTCCTGCCATAGTGTTTCATTCAATTCAAATGTTGACATGGACAAAAGAACATCAAGATCTCTGGAGATGGACCTTGAGATTGTTGATATTTTTCCATAATTTTGATTCTCAAGTCCTCAGACCGTTCTCTTCTCCTCTTTCTGTTCTCCATGCTTAGTGTGACACACACAGACAAACAATGCAAAGACTGAATCAACTTCACTCCTTTTATCTGGTTTCAGGTGTGATTCTTATATTGCCCACACCTGTTACTTGCCACAGGTGAGTTTGAACGATCATCAAAAGCTTGAAACAAAGTTATTTACCCACGATTTTGAAAAGGTGCCAACAATTTTGTTCGGCCCATTTTTGGAGTTTTGTGTGAAGTTATATCCAATTTCTCTTTTTCTCTCCGTTTTTTATGTTATTCCAACACACACACACAAAGGAAATAAACATATGCACAACAAAACAAAAAATAATTTTCTAGGAGAAATACTTCACTTCCTGGAAAAATTTCAGGGGTGCAAACACTTACAGCCATGACTGTATATATTTATTTATACACTGTATATTGTGTCTGTTGGGGAGGACACATTCCTAGTTTGCTTGTGCCCTGATGTTCAGAGGGAGTCTGTCACCATGGTCCAGCAAATCAACTGCTGATCGGTAGGCTAGGTTCAGCTGAATCCAACAGTGCCTCTGTGGCCGAGATATTACTGTTTTTGTCAATATGCAAATGAGATCTTTGGTGCAATAAGGGCATTGCTGAAAATAGGCAAGTGGTAAAACCCTCATTGCTCTAAAGATCTCGGTCACAGAGGCACCAGGAAAACATCATTCAGGTGACCCTAACCTATCTATCTGCAGAATGGAAAAAGATCTGTTACAGCGCGCCAAAATTTCTTAAATGCAAGTCCAAAACCATAGATACTGATGCTGAAACGGCCTTCCGTAACCATGGAGATGAAGGTCAATATTGCAGTATCAACAAACAATACTTCAAACAATCATTCTTTAAAAAATTAATTTTAAAGGTGAAGTACAAACTTGAAGCACATGATGATACACACCATCATCCTCAGGGAGCTCCACAAGTTGGACTCCAGTTCTTATCTACACTAAAACTCCACTTAGGGGGTTCACTTCAGTACCTACTGTACACTTCTCAGATCATAAAGCATTGCAGCGGGGGAAGTGTAGTGAGACTGACCACCATCTGATACCAGTTACCAAGGAACTGCCCAGACCTTAGGTGGATGCATGAGACCCATGCAGCTTGTGCCATGTCTTCTTAGTGTTAGCTAGATCTGGTAACCCTGCGGGATTTGGCAAGTCATGACAGCCATCCACACCAAGTCTACAACTGCTTGTATCTTCATCACACTGCAACGCATTATCTTTCTAACAACTAACTATACTATGCAAACCGTATAAAGATATATAAAGGTCAGTTCTCGCGGATTCAAGCAAAACCTAATGGGCACATAGTACCCTCCACCACCCCCTTCATCACCACACAAAGACTTGAATTCATAATGAGGGACTTATGATCCATATGTCTCTGACGTAACAATGAAAAGGGCAGCTTTAGGTATGAGATCCTTGCTCACAACAGCTGCAAAATTCCCCCAAAAAAACAAACAAATGGAATTTACCTACGATCTTGTGGCTGGATGTTAATGATGGTAAGATGAGGGTTATTTGACATTCTTCTGGTAGTATATTCAGCTTTCACATCTACAAAGACAAAAACATGACACTTAAAAAAACATTTTAAGGTTGTATCAGGAACTGCAGGTGATAGATGTAGAATTAAGAAATCCAACATCTTCAGACATAGGGTAGACTTATACACCATAGAGTTGTATAGTGAGAAGGCAGACCATTTACTACAGTAACATACTTACCTTACATGATCCCCATAGTTGTATGGTGAATGGACTTTTTAGAGGATATCTTTAAGCTATACATGCTAGGAAGGGGGTTGGGGTGTCATTCTCATGATGGTATTAAAGTGATAACCACTCATTTATCACAATAATACAGTGACAAAAACTACCAAGATTTTTAGTGGAACTAAGTACAAAGAAATAGCCAAACTAGAACACTGCTGTGATGAAATGGTGTTTTAGAGTAGGGATCAGAATAACCAGTTATAAAAAAGTTGCCACCCACTGAGACAGTAATAAGGTGCGCAGGTGAGCAGCGAAGCTCTTGGCATGTTAACCTGGAATCTGTAGTGCTCCTTGCTGGATGCCCCCCAAGATGTAATACGGATGGACTATCCTATGGATGATAGCCTTTAATTCTTTTAGGATGTTAGATGGCTTTCAAGTCTTTCAGCCATTTTCCATATTTTCAAAAAACTTCCAAAACCAACAATTCTGAAGGTAATTTTATAGTCCTGCATATTAGAAACCCCCCATAAATCACCACAAGCTGTGCCACTCAAAGTATCCAAAACAGCATTTAGGACATTTCTTGAAACTTGAAATGTTTCACAGGAGAGGGGCATGGCCTAGTAGCGCATGGAGTAGGACACATGCCGGAGTAGCTCCTGCCCTGCCTTGTATATTTTGGGATCCTCCTGCTTTCATTTGCCCGGCTATGGGGAAAAACTTGTAAAAAAAGGTACCACAGGCTACCCTTGTACCAGCGGACCGATCCCGCTCTGCTGTATTACAGACTATCCTCTGTCCCAGCCGGCGTCTCCAACCTGGCCAGCCCCAGCATCACGGCCATCTTGGCCAACTATAGCACTCTTCGACGCAGCCCAGGAGTCCGATGAAGAGTGCTCCCTGCATGCCTCTGTGCCCAAGGGAGCACCCCTGACACATCAGCACCCCAGGTAATTTCTGGCTCCCCCCAACTGGAGCCGCCTGGCGGCCCCGCACTCTCCATTTGTTGACTCCCGCGCTGAATCCAAGATGCCTCCTCCTCCAGCCTGACTGTGCCACCTACTGTATTAGAGAAACACAAAATTCCTCTCCAGCATGGGTTGAGTCGCCTGCTGCCCCTGATGTCCCCCACTCTGACCCCGTAGCTCCTGCCCTGGCTATTCCCTTGAGAGACATGCACTCCTGGCCTGCACTTCCACAGAGGCCTCAGACCCAAGCCATGGCATCCCAGGACCCTGCTGATGACTCAGCTGCCTCAGATGCGGACTTTTTCCCTGCCTCCTCTTCCTATGCACCTCAGTGTCATGGACCTCCCTTGGTCCCTTTCCCCAACATGGTTCATCCTGACATGGACTCTTCCTCTGCACCACCTTCCTGGTCTGTTATCCTTGCACAATTGCCTACAAAGCAGGATTTTCAATCACTAATTTCCAAAGTTACCAATACATGCAGAGTGGAAATCTCTGCAGGTTGACGGGACCTGCAATGTATCGCATCTAGAGTTGAGACTTTGGAAGATGACCATGATGCTACCAGAGCCTACATGGCTAAATTGCACAATACTACTCTTGACCAGTTGAAAACTCTGAGGGCTATGTAGTGCCACCTGGAGGACTTGGACAAGAGGGGCTGCCGCCACAACATTCGGGTCAAAGGCCTGCCGGACACTACCCGAGAGGAGGACCTCCATGCCACTCTTGAGGGAGTCTTCAACCTCATCCTCCAAAATCTGCCCTCGCATAAAATTAAACTGGACAGGGCTCACTGTGCCCTTTGCCCAAAGGACTGCATATCCACACCAAGAGATGTCATCTGCTGTGTCCACAACTTTACATTGAAGGAGGCCATTATGGCCAAAGCTAGACAGCTGCGAGACTTAGAGTTTGACAGAATTAAACTGCAGCTCTATCAGGACTTATCCTTGCTTACTCTGCAGAAGAGAAGACACCTTCGTTCCCTCCTCCAGCTTCTCCAAGATAACCAGCTACTGCTACTCTGACTTACCTGCCTTTGATGATACCCTGGAAATCTCGCTACCGTAATTGTCAGACTGGGAACTGTTAGTTCCTGCTCTAAGGCTCCCGCAGGCTTGGTGACTGCTACAGCCAAAAGAAAGAAAGCTCCCCTTGCTGACACCAGCATCACGGAAGCCCCACTTGGACAGTCCTCCCAAGTGAACTGATTCCTCTCACTGTATTTCCCTTATTTTTTCCACTGTCCTGGTCACATCGCCACCCATCATTTTCCCTTTCATTTTTTCACTACTGGATCCTCACTATGTTTTTTTTTGCGTATACACGGTTTTAGCTTTTCTTGCAGGGTGGGGCGGAGCTTGCCGTGTTCTCCCCTCAAATTTTTTGCTACATGTCACTCCTGTGTGGTCGTAGGGTGCCCCTGCTCTCCACCCTCCCCCCTAATACGAGGGACCTCACCTGTCCTGCCTCCTTTTTTATGAGTCAGTTGTTTCTCTGTTTTTTGCTACATATTTCACTATTTAACTGCTCCCTGGCAGGAGATGTAGTCCTGCTCATTGACTGTCAATTGTTGACTCATTTGTCCCCCCTGTTTGTCCTGTCTGTGTCTCCCTCCTCCCTTCCTCCCCTCCTCCTTTTTTTTCTAGAACCCTGCCTGGCACTGGAAATGGACCTGGACCCCCTATATTTTCACTCTCTTCACTACGATGTAACCTGCTGGTCGCCCCCTGAAGGGGTGAGATTGCCTCCATACTTGCTATACTTATCTCTGCCCCCATGGTTAAGTGTGTTTCATTGAATATTAAAGACATGGGCTCCAATGCTAAACGTCACCTAGTCTTACTTGAGCTTCGAACCCTCTGGGCGGATGTTGTTTTCCTGCAGGAAACGTACTTTGTTAGCTTGGGCTCCTTAAATTTTGCTAAACATTAGTTACCCGTGGCTTACTTTGCTTTTCACGCCCGCCGTAGGGCGGGTGTGGTGATCCTCCATCCGGTACCTGTCCTATTTCCATTATGGCTTCACATTTGGGTCCCCAGGGTCAGTACACTATCTTGGAGGGCTTTATGTCCAGCAAAAAAAGGGTGTCATATACTGTGGGGGTGACATAACAAAGGGGTCAACAACTGTTAGAGGGGCCATAAATAATATACTGTGGGGGAGCCATAAAAAATGGAGTCATATACTGTGGGGGAGCCAAAAAAGGGGGTCATATACTGTGGGGTAAGGCCATAAAAAAGGGAGTCATATACTGTAGGGAAGCAAAAAAAGGAAGGGAACCGTATACTGAATGGGGCCAAAAAAAGGGGGGGTTGTGTACCATGTGGGGGTCAAATAAAAAGATTTTTTGATCTGCAAATGAGGGGGCATGTCATACAATTTTAATTAGGGGGACCCCAACATGCAACCAAGGATAGCTATGTTTGGTATCTTTTTATGGTGCCTTTCTATAGTTCACCTCAGGCAGCAGAGAGACTAGGTTCACTCCTGCTCCATAACATCATCTATCAGTATCTATCTGTAGGACTGGGTTGATATTCTGAGTTCTGGTGACAGACTCCCTCTAAAAGACCCCATCAAATACTTCTGGAAGCACCTGAGATCACTGCAGCACACCGAATTGACCAACTGTGACTATCTTGTACGTACAATATTTGTGCATTGTCTAAAACAGGACCTGTCTGTGCAAGTTGACATGAACACATAGAAAAGTAAACAGAAGGAACTAAAAAGGTATTCCGATCATAGACATGTATGGCACATCCACATGATAAGCCATAATTGTCCAGTAGGTACTGATCTCACCTCTGTGACCACCTCCTTTAACCTATGCTCCTAAGCACATTTGCTACACATCTCTATGGTGGTGTAGGTCCCTGAGGTGAATATGTTATAAATCCTTATGAAAGGAATGCCTCTTCAATTTAAAACACTACTGTAAAGAGCAAATAGCAATAGGGAAAGCTCAGGTATGACACTTAAAATAGTGGACATCTAAATTCTGAGAGGAAATGGAAAGTATTTTGCAATGAAAGCCAAGTTATGTTTAGAAAACTTTGGTGGGATAGATTTTTTAAGAATAAAACATACAAGATTTTGATCTAGTCTAAACTCATTACTTTTTATTTACTTAAGCAATGGAATGCTCCTTAATTATAATGTCTCATTTTTTTTCATTGTTATTGGAAGGGAGAAATAATATTCTATCCATATTAAATAGAAAACAATCTGTTTTTTTCAAATTTCTATACTACATATACATTCACATAGTTTAGGTTTGCAGAGGGAGCAGATTACTGTGCAACATTTTGGCCATCTGTCGTTCCAATCAGTATCAACAAGACTCATTCCTCACCATTTTAGGTATGATATTGTAGTAGTGTTATCACTTCTAAATCAAAGTTGAACTGGAAGTACAATCCCCTTAAACTGTCTACAGGGTGCTATTGAGGGCATAACTTTTAGATAAAAAGCATAAAGATAATCAGGGCTGCACCATGTGTGATATGAAGTGAGCCACTTGATTCAGGCAGCACTTTCATAGTTGTACATAAGTGTGATGTATAGCAATCCCCACATACACTGATAAATGACGGAGCCTCCTGTCTTCTTTATCCTTTGAATGCAGGACCTTTGAAGTTCACATCATGTGATTACATCACATGACCAAATGGTCCTGCCATCAAACGAAATTGACTCCAGAGATAGTTGAGTCAGATATGTCATGGATCTAGTAGATAGCGCTACTTCAACTCCAAGAGTGTTAGCTGTGCGGTCTACGGCTGAGCCTGCCAGCCCATCATAGGTAATGCACGTGGAGCCTTGGCATTTATGGGCGATGCATTGTTATGTGCCTGGCTTGCCAGCTGAAAAATCTGGACTATCTTAAAACAATTGATCATGTTATGAGGTTGAAGTTATTGTTCTTCTTCCTCTCACAGTTATCCACTCCATTGTGTCCATGGTTTGCTGCATACAGTAATCATATACTGCTGCTCAAATTGCCGCTTCAGCAAATGCAATAGTGCCACTCAATGTGTGCTTCACCTTACTACCATGAAATGAGGAAAGGGAGTGTAAGCAATGGCTTGCCCTGGTGAAGTTTGGGGTAGGAAATGGCCCAGTGTGGAGGAACTGGAGGAGGCGGATGGTTCCAACCTGGTGTTGAAATTGTGCCTGCCCTGCAGCCATGAGGGGATGTTAATAGTAGTACAAGAAAGCACAAAGCCTTTCTGCACTTTTAGACTGTGGCCTCTGTGCTCAAAACATTGTCCCAGTGGGCCATGCCAGCTATGTATTTTCCCAACAAATCAGTTCTGCTATTGACAGTGGTGTACACCTTTCACCACAGAGAGAAGGAGAGGTCCACATGTCAATATCAAGCAAGGACAACTTTCCTTGAGAAATAATGATAGCTAGGTATTCTACATCGAGACGCTGCCATCAGTTGGCAAAATGCAGTGGAATCCAGTAAATGGCAAGACATGTGCCTTCATTCCCATGGCTAATTATCTGCTTACAGATCTTGTACCTTGCTATCATTTTGTCATTTGGTGATGTACAAAAAAATTCCAATAAGGGAGATGACCGCTTTTAGCTGCTGTTGCCAAAACTAGCAACAGTGGAAATGTGTTGCCAGTGCTACTACCACCCAAGCTTGCCTTAGATCTACCCCAGGCAGGTAATTCTGTGGACGAGATCAAAGTGGTACCTTGACTTGTCAGATATATTATAAATCATGCCAAAAAACTGGCATCAGTTATATGTGAAATCTATACTAGCCCTTAGTTGTCAAAGAGTCCAGTTCTGCCACATAGAACCACCCAAGATTCTCTAGAATTATTAAGAGGCCAAAGCTTCTTAATAATTTCAGCGTATCTCACGCCAGTTGAGAACTTTCTTTTTTGTCCTGTAAGATTTCTAACTAAACCAATATGTATTATTCACTGATAGCTGCATTTCTTATAAACTATCAGGTATTTAAAGCTTTAGAACGCATAACAGCTCAGCATTACAAGGAAACAAAACTTACATTACCTTCAAATTTTGGGGAGTATGCTGGAGCTGAGGTAATTTTAAGCCCTCTGTTTTTTGGGATGTTGTTTTGGCACCAATGAATGCTTGATAATGTATAAAGCACCCATTATTTACATTACTCTAATTCTTCTGAGCTATTAGATTGGATCTCTTTTTAGAAAACGTTCGGATATCTTAACATATGGGTATACAAATAAACATTAACTAAAAGTGACACCTGGAAAGGGTAGGTAACTTTCATATCACTGTGCTGAGTTTCATAATTGAAGTGCTATATACAACAGCCTGCCTACACTATGGCGTTACCAACAGTTCTGCTGAAAGATGAAACCATTGTGAATATTTTTTGACCATTACCCCTTTTATGATTGTGTTTTTGTCTTTCCAGAAGGCAGATGTTGAATCACATGTGTGTATAAATACAATCTGATAATGGCTTAACCACTATTAATTCATCTGGTATTCCAGACAGCAACAGTTATCATGAAAACCTCCTCTCATATTAAAATGTCCATAGGAATTTAACAATTTAGATTGTTTACTGAGATGTCTTTGGAAAGGTTGCATCTGTGCATTTTATATTTTATTTTTACAAGAAAGGCTGCTCCACTGAAGCAGACAAGACAGGAAGGATTCTGAGGGAGAAATGAAGCCTTTTGATAATTTTGATCTTATGCCTGAGTAGACAAATTGGCAGTCAAGCTTGGCTTGAACTTTCCACAGCAATATGATTTTTATTTTTATTTGAAATTGCCCTTAAAATCGTGAGAAAAAAAAATTCTAAAAAATTGAACATTTTATTGACCGTATTTAGCGGTTTAAAGCCATCTAAGGTAAATATTCTCAATACATTTTATAACTTTGATACTAATGGAACATAATTCTAAGCAAAGCAATAATAAAGCAAAAGTTATTGCAATGTAATCTGAATGTACAACAATTTGAGAGTTTTTGTATGCTTCACTCTTTAACTCTTTAACTCTTTGCAGCAGGCAACTTTCGCTTATTACAGTGGATTTCTAGATAATTTTCAATATCATGTACAAAGTTTCTATGGTGTAAAATATCCAAGAATATGATGAGTCAGCTTTAGCATGGCTGAAATACCTACTAAGGCTAAAGCCCCACGTTGTGGAAACGCAGCTTTTTGGTTGCAGATTTTGCTGCTTTTTCTTGAGCCAAAGCCAGAAGTGGATTGAGCAGAAGGGAAAAGTATCAGTGTTTCTTATATGTTTCCCATTCATTTTGTAGCCATTCTTGGCTTTGGCTCAAAAAGCACAGCAAAATCTGCAACAAAAAGAGCTGCATTTTCCACAACGTGGGGCCTCAGCCTAAAAATCAGTATTTTGTCACTATTCTCTCCTAACCTGTTCCTTTGAATGTGGTAATTGTTCTCTAACACTTTAAAAAAATTACAATATACCAGTTTACTAGATCACATTTGTTAAATACCAGTGCTAAGTCATCTCTACACCATTACAAGCCTGCTTTTATGCTTGACAGAAGGTCTTCATTCATTTGCTCTTCATTTACATAAGTTGTCCTCTCTAAAGAGACACCTAAATTTAGACTAATTTACTCAAAACACTCAAGTCATTCACTGATCTGTCTGTATTATGTTTCCCGGCTGTTTTTTGTAAGTGCCTGTTTTGAAAATTGAATTTGTATCTATCCTTTTAAGGCTATTTTTACATTATGGCATGTGTTAGGTATATGCACCACTACATCTGCCAATGCATACAGAAATGTATCTAAAGGGCCTATTTCACCTGATCAATGCAAAAGAGGGCCCTTTTAGCCTTTAAGTCAGTTTATAGTTTTTGTACCAATATTGAAAAATGTAGTCTAAATCCTTCTGACATTCTGTATATCTGCAATTGATGGTTCAAACTTAGAAACGAGTCTAAATCCAGCACCCTCAAGTTATCTGATGCAGATGACAATAGTATTTGGAGCCGACTATTGGACCCCTTATTGCATTTGGAGACATGTGTATGTATACTTGATTAAATGGATTAGGCCTTACAGATATACAGGTCCATACAATCACACAGGTACATAGCTTTATTACTGGGATTAATAAATTACACGATCATATACTGAATTCTTTCTCATTAACAACCAAGCTAAGAAAAAGCTTTGACTTCCTCTGCTAAACCCTTGGTCAGTATTAAGAACTTTCCTGTATCAAAGTCCAACCATAGAGCCAACCTTAACCATAATGTTCCTGTCAAATCTTTGAGAACTCACAGCTTGTCCTGGCATTGTCAGTTGAAGTGTCACCATCAGAAATATTTAGACCTCATGTAAAAGAATGATCAGAGCCTCTGAACTGGCTATTATGTCTCTTATGGGGATTCTATCATTAAAAAACATGTTTTAAACTAAAAGCATGTAGGAATAGCCTTTATAAAGGCGATTCATCTCTTACCTTTATCTTGAAGGTCCACACTGCCGTTTTTGAATTTTTATTCATTCTTCATTGTGCTGAGAAAGCACAGGGACCGTTACCCCTGTGCTCTGAGCAGAGCGTTGTCATCCAATCCAGCGCCGCATTTCTTCTGCTCTGGCCATTCTCCTCCTCTTCTTACAGGAGACCACCACAAAAATGGCCGATGGACATGTGCAGTCGGCTGTTCCGTCAGCCATTTTGCAGTGGTCTCCTGTAGGAAAAGGAGTGTAGAGGAGGTGAATGGCCACGGAGCAGAAGAAAGGCGGTGATTTTGTAATAAATGTGAATAAAGCTATTTATATGTACTCTTCCAGGCCCATACAGTATATTTAGTTGACCTGTGGGTAATGGAGAACAGAATACTAACTGGAACCTGAGCATTTACACTTCTGAAATTATGGGTGCTATATTGGGAACCGAGTATTCACCTTATTTCTCACTAAATAGTTTCCATTAATTTTATAAGTACAATTTTGTAGATAACATGCAGTGATGTTGGCAGCACTTAGGTGAGTTCTAGAGCCTTATTTTTCGGGGGCCCTTGACTACTGTACTGTCCTGATGTCAAATGCCGTGATTTTCAAGAAGCAGACCCAAAGTGATAAGATGCCCTGCTGTTAACAAATGAGACAATCCCTTTAAGCATATCTTCTCTTTTCCAACTGCTAGTCTGCATGTGTGAGAACTCAACATTACACCTGCCAAAACGGTATAGGAAAGCAGTTTCTGAGTGGACTTTTTATTTTTTTTGCAAATCAATGTATGTACAGTTGAAACCAGAAGTTTACATATACTGTATAAAAAGACACATATGCATGTTTTTCTCACTATCTGACATAAAATCAGAATAAACCTTTCCCGTTTTAGGTCAGTTAGTCAATTTAGGTCAATTATTTATATTTGCCAAATTGCAGAATAATGGGAGAGAGAGAATTTTGGGCAATGACCCAAAGCATGCTGCCAACCTGGTTACGAAGTGGCTTAATGATAACAAAGCCAATGTTTTGGAGTGACCATCACAAAGCCCTGATCTCAGTCCTATTGAAAATTTATGGGCAAAGCTGAAAAGGCAGGGACGAGCAAGGTGGCCTACAAACATGGCTCAGTTACACCATTTCTGTCAGGAGGAATGGGCCCAAATTCCTACCAACTATTGTGAGAAACTTGTGGAAGAATATCCAAAACGTTTGACCCAAGTCATACAGTTTAAGGGCAATAGTACCAAATACTAATGAAATGTATGTAAACTTTTGATTTTGCAGAAAGTCATAAAAATGCCTTAAAAAATTCTCTCTCTCATTATTCTGGAATTTGGCAAATATAAATCATTTTAGTAATCCTAATTGACCTAAAACAGGAAACATTTATTCTGATTTCATGTCAGATAGTGAGAAAAACATGCATATGTGTCTTTTCATATAGTGTATTTAAACTTCTGGTTTCAACTGTATGTATCTCCTAAGCTGTAAGTAGTGTAAATCACTATAACTCCTAGATCAGTAGTTGCCAAACTGTGGGTCGTATGAAAACTGCTGGGGGTTGAGAGGAATCAGTGGTAAATAGGCTGTGCAGCGTTGCGCTATAGTCACGATATAGTGGCTGATAAAGATAAACCACCATATCAGTAGGAGAGCACTGCACAACCTTCAGCAGTGGGCCCAGGGGACATGAGTAAAAATAACTAACACTTATACTCACATGTCCTGGCCATCCGGCATCATGGTGTCAGAACACCCCATGTGACCGCGGTGGTCCAATAATAGGGACCGATCAAGAGGCCTGAAGAGGACGCGAGGTGACCGCAGGATGTCACCAGATGCTGCAAGGATGCCCAGGAGAGGTAACGCAAGGTTAGTATAAGTGTTTATTTTTCCTCACCTCCCCTGGGCCTCTAATTATTATACTCTGGGTTCTGAGGAGACCTCAAAGTACAATAATTCACTAAAACAAATCTGGGGGGTGGGCTCAACAATATTTGTCCAAACATATCTCGTAGGGTTTGCCGAACTCTACTAATGAAGCAACATGAGGCATTATACTGTGTGGAGCCACTGTGGAGCATTAAACTGTGGGGGGCTGCTGTGAAGTATTATACTGTGTAGAGCTGCGAGGAAGCATTATGCTGTGTGGGGCCACTGTGGAGCATTATACAGTGGGGGGCTGTTCTGGAGTATTATACTGTGAGAGGCCACTGTGGAGCATTATACTGTGTGGAGCCATTGTGTAGTATTATAGTGTGGGTTGTGCTCTGGAGTATTACAGTACCTTGCGAAAGTATTCGGCCCCCTTGAACTTTTCAACCTTTTGCCAAATTTCAGGCTTCAAACATAAGGATATAAAATTTAAATTTTTTGGTGAAGAATCAACAACAAGTGGGACACAATCGTGAAGTGGAACGAAATTTATTGGATATTTTAAATTTCTGTAAAAAATAAAAAACTGAAAAGTGGGGCGTGCAAAATTATTCGGCCCCCTTAAGTTAATACTTTGTAGCACCACCTTTTGCTGCGATTACAGCTGCAAGTCGCTTGGGGTATGTCTCTATCAGTTTTGCACATCGAGAGACTGAAATTCTTGCCCATTCTTCCTTGGAAAAGAGCTCGAGCTCAGTGAGGTTGGATGGAGAGCGTTTGTGAACAGCAGTTTTCAGCTCTTTCCACAGATTCTCGATTGGATTCAGGTCTGGACTTTGACTTGGCCATTCTAACACCTGGATACGTTTATTTGTGAACCATTCCATTGTAGATTTTGCTTTATGTTTGGGATCATTGTCTTGTTGGAAGATAAATCTCTGTCCCAGTCTCAGGTCTTTTGCAGACTCCAACAGGTTTTCTTCCAGAATGGTCCTGTATTTGGCTCCATCCATCTTCCCATCAATTTTAACCATCTTCCCTGTCCCTGCTGAAGAAAAGCAGGCCCAAACAATAATGCTGCCACCACCATGTTTGACGGTGGGGATGGTGTGTTCAGGGTGATGAGCTGTGTTGCTTTTACGCCAAACATATCGTTTTGCATTGTGGCCAAAAAGTTTGATTTTGGTTTCATCTGACCAGAGCACCTTCTTCCACATGTTTGGTGTGTCTCCCAGGTGGCTTGTGGAAAACTTTAAATGAGACTTTTTATGGATATCTTTGAGAAATGGCTTTCTTCTTGCCACTCTTCCATAAAGGCCAGATTTGTGCAGTGTACGACTGATTGTTGTCCTATGGACAGACTCTCCTACCTCAGCTGTAGATCTCTGCAGTTCATTCAGAGTGATCATGGGCCTCTTGGCTGCATCTCTGATCAGTCTTCTCCTTGTTTGAGATGAAAGTTTAGAGGGACGGCCAGGTCTTGGTAGATTTGCAGTGGTCTGATACTCCTTCCATTTCAATATGATCGCTTGCACAATGCTCCTTGGGATGTTTAAAGTTTGGGAAATCTTTTTGTTTCCAAATCCGGCTTTAAACTTCTCCACAACAGTATCACGGACCTGCCTGGTGTGTTCCTTGGTCTTCATGATGCTCTCTGCACTTTAAACAGAACCCTGAGACTATCACAGAGCAGGTGCATTTATACGGAGACTTGATTACACACAGGTGGATTATATTTATCATCATCAGTCATTTAGGACAACATTGGATCATTCAGAGATCCTCACTGAACTTCTGGAGTGAGTTTGCTGCACTGAAAGTAAAGGGGCCGAATAATATTGCACACCCCACTTTTCAGTTTTTTATTTTTTACAAAAGTTTAAAATAACCAATAAATTTTGTTCCACTTCACAATTGTGTCCCACTTGTTGTTGATTCTTCGCCAAAAAATGGAAATTTTATATCCTTATGTTTGAAGCCTTAAATGTGGCAAAAGGTTGAAAAGTTCAAGGGGGCCGAATACTTTCGCAAGGCACTGTATATTGTCTGGGGCCACTGTGGAGCATCATGCTGTCTGCGGGCCACTGTGAAGCATTGTACTGTTTGAGGCCACTTTGGATCATTATACTGTATGGGGCCACTGTGAATCATTATAATGTAGGGGATGCTCTGGAGTTTAATACTGTGTGGGGCAATTGTGGAGCATTGTACTATGTGGAGACAGTGTGGAGCATTTTATACTGTGTGGGGAGCATTGGGGAACATTATATACTGTATGATGGCCACAAGACAGGACACTGTAAGATACAGCAGACCCTCAAATTTTGCTGGTATGGGGCCTCAAAATTCCTGATGGCAAAATAGAATAAACGGCAGAATACAGTGCTAAAAGGCACAATAACAGGAAGATTACAGTGAAATTAGAGGCAGAATACAGATAGGAACATTTATTTTTCAAATGTGCCTAAGTACAGTAGAGGGGGGGGCCTCAGCAAAATTCTCATCCAAAAGTGAGTCCTGTCTTCAGAAAGTTTGGGAACCATTGTTCTAGAGCATACTTATATACTGTATAGCACAGCATGTATACAGTATGTATTACAGTATGGTGTGATTGTGAGGTTATACATATATTATATACACGTGACTCAATAACATGAACATTTATAGTGTGCATGTGTTTTATTTTTTTCTTTAATAAGAATATGCTCTTCCCTGGAAAATGTAAAAGCTATACAATACTGATATTTTTTTATGGTATAGTCTTGCCCATGCTCAATGGAAGTAACACCCATTTAAAAAATTGTTTTAAATCTACGTATATACAGGGGATTTGGATCTCTGTATTGCAAATGAAAGCTAGGTAGAAAAAAAATGTCACTATCCCTTTCTTGACAAATTAAATGTAAATTTATTGGCCTGAAATATGTGTTCCCAGAAATAGAGCCTCTTCATCAGGCACATTGCACTTAATGTACATGATAAGGTTCCCTATAGCTTGAAACGCATTGTATTTGAGATCAATAAACTTATATTCACCACTACTTCTGGATTTTATCTACTGTGACTAGATTTATATGGTAGCTTTTCTGCGTCTACTCCAGGACTGGGGATCACTTGGATTCACCAATGATCTAGCAATGGTGTTGGCACAAAGAATGACTATATTATACTACTGGTTGGTGTGTTCAGTGACCATTCAAAAAAGGTGAGCAAAATCCCACCAAGTTTCCTTCCTTTTTTATTGATACAGTTTTGCTATACTGTCATTTGAGGCACAATGCATGTTTTTTCCACTTCTCTCTCTTTAATGTATCAGAAATGAATTGGCATATAATTTTGGACCTATCTAGATGAAACCAGCAAAACCAATTTATATTCAAGGGAGGACATTCACTTTAAGTCTTACTCTTTCTGAAATTTGATATCTACATGTCTCCAGCCCACTGTCTATTTCCACTGTTATATTGTAACCTCTTAAATCTCTTTTCTTACATGACCCCCCAAAGTTCTCCGTCTTACTTTGTTCTGCTTATTTAGTCTGCTGAAGTGTCTTGGAAATATACAGACAAACCGGCGTCCTTTTACATTCCTCTGTGGTAAATAATTTATCAAGACTGAACTGATTAAGTGCAAATGGGAAGGGTGTCCGGATAGAAGACCAGGTAATACAATTCTATAGGCTACTGCCCCCCTATACAATGGGGCATAAGGTACAGCAAATTAAGACTTCTTAAGAAGTGCTTTAGTGTTGTTAAGATTTTATATTTAATGTAAAAATGCTTCTCACATTTCATTTGTGTTATGTAAACAGTAGATAAAATGGCTTTCAGCATTTCAGCATAATGTATGGCTAATAATTTGCTAGTAAAATATATGCACATTTCAAACACCAAAATGTTTATACAAATGTTCTTTTTATCTACATTATGTATATATTAAATATTTGTGAATCATCACGGAAGGCAGTTTTATGAATCTGTTTATGTAGACATAAATAAGAATAGGCACTTTTGGAAGGGAGGGGTGATTTATGCTTACATAAATTCAATGAAAAATGTGGGATGATACTATTACCCTTGTACTTAATCTGTAGAAAGTCCAGTGCAATGTCTTTGAGGCTTTATTCTGAATAGGATAAACTTGTAGCAGTGAAACAAGCATCTCACAATTAGAAGTGCTAGACTGAATAATATTTTATTATACAATGTATTGTAAGCTACTGTAACCTTTTCATTGGTTGGATGAAAACAGTTACACCTTTCATTTATACGAACTTACTTAGAAATGTGGTACACTTCTAAGTGCCTTGACCTAAAAATACAATCTTTTGAATAGTGGTGCGTAATCTTGGCTTGTCTCTATAAAGGACTTCAGACCCTTCAAATAGAGAATCTATGGAAATTAAAAAAAAAAAAAAAACCACTAATAACATCTTTTAATGGTCATTGAAAAACTGTGCCTGATATCCTCACGAATATTTTGTGACATCTTGTAACTTGCACTCCATAGGTAACTAAAGGCACCCATACACATAACAGAAATGACAGCCAAACCTTTCAATTTTGTCAGGGCCAGCTAACTATCTTATGTGTATGAGAGCCTCCTGACTCTCTCTTGACAAAAGTTGTCAGTGGAAAAAAGGGTCAGATATATCGAATTTTATCATGCCCAATCCCTTAGTCCTGGAAAAGAAGTATTTAACAGTGGCTTACATCTGTTCTCTCTCTCTCTCTCTCTCTCTCTCTCTCACAGTTTAGCCAAACATGCATGGATGTATGGGGAGGAAGAGCAAACAGCTATAGAAGATGTATGAGCACCTTAATATACTGCTGCTATAAATAGCAACTGACTGTACAGTTTATAGGTGGGCCATCTTTTCTGGAACATTTGTTAATTAGTAAGTTTTGTTGACCATGGAAAATATTCAAAACTGGTCACCTTCCATAAGCAAGATATCTGTTGAAGATTACAACAATTCAAAATGAAGATAATAGTCTGAACATTATTAATACTGTAGGTACATGACTGAAGAGATGCCTTTCTCATTTTTCCATATATTAACTAGGTCATAGAAGATTTTGTACTTTAAAAAAGTTTCGGAAAATAGCAGGTAAATGGTGCCTTAACATCTCCCACACTTCTTGGTTACCGTTCATGGAAATCATTTCTATTTCTCAGGATATACATAGATGTAATAATGAATTTCATTATCTTACAAGGTATTTTTACGAATAATAAGTTGTGTACCACACAGATGTCACAAAAATATGTGGTAAATGACCACTTAAACATTGTTTACATTTCTTAGATAACTTTCCTGGAAATTATTTCTGTTTCTCAGGACATACATGGGTGTAATAATGAACTTTATTATCTTATTAGGCAGTATATATTCAAGAGAAAAAAAAAACTATGTTGTGTAAATGAGTTGGTTGAAGTAGAAGCTTGGAATGACCTGTACTGAGATAATAACCTGCTGTTATATTCCCATTCTAAACATCCTTGGAGGATTCATTATTTTTTATGATTAGAATGTGTCAGCTTTTGATGTAGTGTATCCCATGGAGCTGTATCATTAGTAGTCTGATTACACACGGTTTCTAAAGTTACAATATTCATATCCACCACCACATTAAGAAGCCTAGATATTTGATGCCTAATATCAGGGGCTTCTGTGGTTGCGGTGACTTAACACTTTTCCTGGTTATGGGGAACCACAACAGAGAAAACATTGCTGAATAAACCAGTATTGTGAAATACCTTTTTTCACCAATTGTTTGAAAAACCATATGTTATAGTTTACTTAGATATGTTCTACCAAGGAATTATACTCTAGAGTGTCTACTAGAAATTTCAAATGAAAAGTTGTCGGATAGAATAAACTGTTTATAAATCCTTCTTCGGGTTTCATTGCAAGTGCATGCATTTATATGTGTTCTTGTGGGAGGATGTATGAGTTCTAATGTCACTCAGAAGGGCATTTAAAGAAATTACTATAGCAGTCAGTTTAAAGATTGGTTTGCATCCCAGCTAGTTTTCCATCCTCCCTCTGTGGTTATAGATCAGGTCCCTCTGGGCAGTACAAGTCTGGAAGACACTAAGTAAATCATATCAACATGGAAGTTACAGATTTTTACATGAGCTGTGAGGATTGAATTAGTCTCCGTTCCTTGCTTCCCCATTTAACAACTGCAAAGTTAAGGAAATACTACGTAAATTCTAGGTTAATCCTTGAGCCAAGAAATTAACTGTCTTCTATTCTGCAAAATGGTTTCATTGTGAATGAAAGAGAAACCAAATATGCCTTAATATTAAAATAGAAGAGACAGGTTTCTCATACATTAAATGAAGCCAGACGCTTAATTTCACCTAAATAGGACAAGTAATCCATTCAACCCAGTGTCATTTGCATGAGCAATGATTATACATATAGAAGTCTTCATTATTGGATTATAAAATAGAGGAATTCTTTAACCAATGGGCATTGCACGCTGTTTGACAATAATTTAGAAGGTCTTCATTTTGTTTAACTGAATATTTCATTGAAAATGTTTTTACTACTGTATTTGTTTCTTTGGAATACTAGCTGTTAGAAAATCAGAAATCTTATTTTTACCTTTAGGGGATCAATTTAAAATTGTGGGCACTTGGTTAAGTAAGTTAAACCCCTGTGTGCTCCTACTTCAATCTGAGTCTAGCTCATGTTTATACAAATTGTCTTTAAACTAGCCCAAAGCCCAGTGTCCCCAGACATCTGCCTGAGATTCTAACGAATCAGGCAGTCTTAATCTTTTGAAGAGTCAATGGAAAAGTGTATTTTGAAGGAACTTTCCAAGTATACCTCTCTTCTACTTAAAATTATTAAGGTAATCATATTGATTAGATAGCATTCAAATGACTCATTGTTTGGATAACAGCCTCTCTTTTACCATAAGCATTGCTTTGGCTAAAAGTAGATGATAATTTGAAACAGCAATACTGATTTGCAGTTACAACCCTACAGTCTGATCTGACAACAAATCTGTAATGAGTATGGGAATCTAGAGAGTTTGTTTTTACTCCAGAAAACTGCCCAGATTTATTGAGACAAAATTTTGTTTTTGAGTAATTAACAGTGAATGTTGAAGAAAGCTTGTTGGTCATGGTAAAGAATAATTTAAAGTGGTTCTCTGTCTACATTTTTGTTGCAGTCAGATACAGTGTTGACTGAGCACTGCAAAGCTTTCTGTCCTCTCTTTGGCATCAACTCAATATATTAGTAAAACTGTTTTCTAGAGATATTCTAGTAGATTTCTTTGCCAAAAAAATCTACCAGTAGGGCCAAATGTTTTCTAAATTCTGCAGTCATTAAAACTTCTGTTACAAGGCTTCATTTTCTGTACCTAAGGGTTGTATAATGTAAACTGGGCAAATGACATGTATATAAGCTTCTGCATAAGTGAGGTTCAGAGGTAAGCTGTGACAGAGGATGTTTTCCAAGATATTTTATGTAAATATTATAATTCAAAGCTGACATTTCAAGACAAGAGTAAAACATTTTATACTTTATAAATTATGTGGAGATAAAATGTATAAAAGAGACTAACGCTCAATGTAGTATATTTGTTTTCTAGTAATTTTTTCAAGACTGTAAGACATGGAAGAATACCAACAAGCTCATGCAATGTTTCTTCAAAGAAACAAAAGAATATATTACCATAGTATTTACAGTGCTGGCGTAATATGTTACAATAATCTAGAGTTCAATAATTTCTCTTCACAGTGGGTGTCCAAACAGCTTAAGAGCAAAATATGTTTTTAATACATTTTCAGCACTGTTCAGCATTTTAGAAGGAAAATTATAGTTTTTGGAATTGTATGGTAGCAGTGAATAAATTGGTGGTAGACTCAACACTACCTAATAATTCTGACTGATATTGTTTGTTTGCCATGGTTATATCCAATGTGTTTCACTTTTTGCTTTAAATACTCTAAAATAATAAATATGTGTCAACAATAGATTTCTGGATAAAATACACGCATAAAATTATAATTAGCAAACTATAGTAAAACATATACACACGTGGACAAAATTGTTGGTACCCCTCGTTTAATGAAAGAAAAACCCACAATGGTCACAGAAATAATTTGAATCTGACAAAAGTAATAATATATAAAAATTCTATGAAAATGAACAAATGAAAGTCAGACATTGCTTTTCAACCATGCGTCAACAGAATTTTTTAAAAAAAAAGAAAACTCATGAAACAGGCCTGGACAGAAATGATGGTACCCTTAACTTAATATTTTGTTGCACAACCTTTTGAGGCAATCTCTGCAATTACAGTCATATGAAAAAGTTTGGGCACCCCTATTAATCTTAATCATTTTTAGTTCTAAATATTTGGGTGTTTGCAACAGCCATTTCAATTTGATATATCTAATAACTGATGGACACAGTAATATTTCAGGATTGAAATGAGGTTTATTGTACTAAAAGAAAATGTGCAATATGCATTAAAGCAAAATTTGACCGGTGCAAAAGTATGGGCACCTCAACAGAAAAGTGACATTAATATTTAGTAGATCCTCCTTTTGCAAAAATAACAGCCTCTAGTCGCTTCCTGTAGCTTTTAATCAGTTCCTGGATCCTGGATGAAGGTATTTTTGACCATTCCTCTTTACAAAACAATTCCAGTTCAGTTAAGTTTGATGGTCGCCGAGCATGGACAGCCCGCTTCAAATTATCCCACAGATGTTCAATGATATTCAGGTCTGGGGACTGGGATGGCCATTCCAGAACATTGTAATTGTTCCTCTGCATGAATGCCTGAGTAGATTTGGAGCTGTGTTTTGGATCATTGTCTTGCTGAAATATCCATCCCCGGCGTAACTTCAAATTCGTCACTGATTCTTGTACATTATTCTCAAGAATCTGCTGATACTGAGTTGAATCCATACGACCCTCAACTTTAACAAGATTCCCGGTGCCGGCATTGGCCACACAGCCCCAAAGCATGATGGAACCTCAACCAAATTTTACAGTGGGTAGCAAGTGTTTTTCTTGGAATGCTGTGTTTTTTTGACGCCATGCATAACGCCTTTTTGTATGACCAAACAACTCAATCTTTGTTTCATCAGTCCACAGTATCTTCTTCCAAAATGAAGCTGGCTTGTCCAAATGTGCTTTTGCATACCTCAGGCGACTCTGTTTGTGGCGTGCTTTCAGAAACGGCTTCTTTCGCATCACTCTCCCATACAGCTTCTCTTTGTGCAAAGTGTGCTGTATTGTTGACCGATGCACAGAGACACCATCTGCAGCAAGATGATGCTGCAGCTCTTTGGAGGTGGTCTGTGGATTGTCCTTGACTGTTCTCACCATTCTTCTTCTCTGCCTTTCTGATATTTTTCTTGGCCTGCCACTTCTGGGCTTAACAAGAACTGTCCCTGTGGTCTTCCATTTCCTTACTATGTTCCTCACAGTGGAAACTGAGGACAGGTTAAATCTCTGAGACAACTTTTTGTATCCTTCCCCTGAACAACTATGTTAAACAATCTTTGTTTTCAGATCATTTGAGAGTTGTTTTGAGGAGCCCATGATGCCACTCTTCAGAGGAGATTCAAATAGGAGAACAACTTGCAATTGGCCACCTTAAATACCTTTTCTCATGATTGGATACACCTGGCTATGAAGTTCAAAGCTCAGTGAGGTTACAAAACCAATTTTGTGCTTCAGTAAGTCAGTAAAAAGTAGTTAGGAGTATTCAAATCAATAAAATGATAAGGGTACCCAAATTTTTGCACCGGTCAAATTTTGGTTTAATGCATATTGCACATTTTCTGTTAGTACAATAAACCTCATTTCAATCCTGAAATATTACTGTGTCCATCAGTTATTAGATATATCAAATTGAAATGGCTGTTGCAAACACCCAAATATTTAGAACTAAAAATGATTAAGATTAATAGGGGTGCCCAAACTTTTTCATATGACTGTAAATGATTCCTGTAACTGTCAATGAGACTTCTGTACATCTCAACAGTTGTCTCAGGTTTGAAGGGTGCCTTTTCCAGATGGCATGTTTCAGCTCCTTCCAAAGATGCTCAATAGGATTTAGGTCAGGGCTCATAGAAGGCCACTTCAGATTAGTCCAATGTTTTCCTCTTAGCCATTCTTGGGTGTTTTAAGCTGTGTGTTTTGGGTCGTTATCCTGTTGCAAGACGCATGACCTGCGACTGAGACCAAGCTTTCTGACACTGGGCAGCACATTTCTCTCTAGAATCCCTTGATAGTCTTGAGATTTCATTGTACCCTGCACAGATTCAAGACACCCTGTGCCATATGCAGCAAAGCAGCCCCAGAACATAACAGAGCCTCCTCCATATTTCACAGTAGGGACAGTGTTCTTTTCAAGATATGCTTCATTTTTCCGTCTGTGAACATAGAGCTGATGTGCCTTGCCAAAAATTTCGATTTTTGTCTCATTTGTCCACAGGACATTCTCCCAGAAGCTTTGTGGCTTGTCAACATGTAGTTTGGCGAATAACTTTTGTCAGATTCAAGTTATTTCTGTGACCATTGTGGGCTTTTGTTTCATTAAACGAGGGGTACCAACAATTTTATCCATGTGTGTATATGTGACTGAATGCTTTTCTCATTTATTTATTTTGATATGTTGCATGAACAGGAGCAATAAAAGACATTACGTCATAAGGCATTCATACCAGAAGTCATTGACATCCTGATGCAAAAATAGAGATCAATAAGCAATATACAAGAAGTACCATAAGATATGGTTATAAGACATACAAAGCCATCCACAACCTGTCCCCTCCATATATCTCCGACCTAATCTCCCGCTACCTGCCCACACGTAACCTCCGATCCTCCAATGACCTCCTACTCCGCTCTGCTCTTATCTGCTCTTCACACAAACATCTCCAAGACTTCTTCCAGACATCCTCCATACTCTGGAACTCACTACCAAGACACATAAGACTGACCCCCACAATCACAAGCTTCAAGAAAGCCCTGAAGACTCACCTATTCAGGAAGGCCTACAACCTCCAATAACACTACTGTCACCAGACCACCACCTATACAGTCTCTACCCCCACCTTCTGTCTCTATCCCTCTTCCCTCATAGATTGAAAGCTGTTTCGGGCAGGACCCTCTATTCCACTGTGCCAGTTGGTCACTGTTAGTATTGTATTTTTTTTGTATATCTTGTGTACTGTATGTAAATCCTCAAATGTAAAGCACCATGGAATTGATGGTGCTATATAAATAAACAACAATAATAATAATAATAATAGTTTAATGCTAATACAAATAACATAGAAATGGATTAAATGTCTGGTGAGCACCATGTGCACTACATGTTGCTCCAAGTACAGATGTTGCCCTAATTCAAAATATGTAAGAAACCCTTTACCTACCTTGTGTCATTTAGAATAGGGGCAGAGGGACCTTTGGGACCACTTCAGGATCCAGGGCAAGTGCTGCCTCTGCATCCCCTATAAATACTACACTGAGTAGATACCACAGGTTTTTAAATTTGACAGGACAACTATTGACTCATATTACTTTTTTGTAAAATATAACAGTATTAAGGGGGCTTTCAGAGTTTCTGAAAAATTTGCCCAAAGGGGAAAAAGAAAATAATAAAAAAAAGAATATACAGTACTGGCTAAATATCTAGAACTTCTGCTTCAATGCTGCAGTCTGCAGCAATGATGTGCCATATACACATGTCTACTGAAGCTAGTAATTATCACTACAGGATAGGGGATAAGTGTCCGATCACTGAGGGCCCAACCACCAGGTCCCCAGCAACCAGGAAAATTGGGAAAAGTCCCTCAGTCCCCCTAAAGTCTCCCTATGAATAGGGTAGGCTATAAAAAGTGAGCCAACTTGTATACACTAGAGAAAGTGGGTTTACCACCAAAACACGTTGTGTGCAATTGGACTGCTATTAAAGGATCTTGTTATATGGGTGAGCAATGTCTCCTGGAATACATTTCCACTGGTTAACCCTAGATCTTATGAATAGGGTGACACTGTGTTTGCGTAACCAATGTTCCATAAGAAATAAATAAAACATCAAAATCAGAGATAATGTGGGATCTGGTACTTCTGTGATCTGATAAGGGCCTTACTGAGCCCTTATTAACATGACAGTGTTTGCATCATTATGTATAGCTCAGAAATATAGACTACACAGAGATAAGGTATAAAAAATTGCCCTTATAATTGCCCTTATTTTGTATTATTCACTAGCTCCTCATTTTGGCACACAGTCACTGATTCAAAACACTGATGTGTGAATAAGGCCTTAGCCCAGTCCATGATTCCGAATACATCTATTGACATACCCAAGTGTCACAAACAGGGAGATATAGACGATGAATAGAATTTTTTGGCAATCTTCAATTCAGACTTAATAGTTACAATTCAAAGTATATAACAAGAGACACTCTCATTTTGCCATGAAGACTATGGTTTGTTGTAAAGCTAAGGGTATCATTATTACTTCTCTTACTTGTATAGCACCAACATATTCTGCAGTGCTTTACAGACATTGACTGTATATAGGGATATTTTTTTAACTTCGATATCCTAGCCAAAAGTCCTGGACATGTGTAGATAGTTGTCTAAATTGGTTATAGATTCTATTGCCACTGCAAAGAGAATACCCCTGCCCCATGTGTTTGCTAAATAAATACAGTTGTGGTCAAAAGTTTTGAATCTGACACAAATGTAAGTTTTTACAAAGTTTTCTGCTTCAGTGTTTTCAGATTTTTTAGGGTAAGTTCACACTGAGAAATTTGCCATGGATTTGCCCAGATTCTATCACCCATTGTTTTCAATGGGAGGCAGAGATCGCAGCAGGACAAAAAATAAAAAAAATGAGCGTCCTACTCGACCTTGTTGATGATTCCACGGCTGATCTTCGTGGATTCCGCGGCTCGAGACTCCCTGATGAATTGATCTAATCAGCAGCGGAAACCCGCAACGGAATGCCGATGACCTGCATCGACAGCCAGACGCTGCTAGATCGTGGCCGAAGTATGGCAACGGACAATGAAGAGGAATTATTCTTAATTTTCCGCCGTGTGAATTTACCCTTAGTCAGATATTTCTATGGCGTACTGAAGTACAATTATAAGGATTTCATAAGTATTTAAATTTATATTGTCAAATACATCAAGCTTATGCAGACACTCAATATTTACAGTACTGACCATCTTTGTTGAAGGTTTCCATTCACCTTGGCATCCTGGATATCAGCTTCTGGGATAAATTCTGACTGACGGCAACCCATTCTTGCCTGGTCAGTGCTTGGTGTTTTTCACAATTTCTATGTTTTTATTTGTCCACCCCCTTTTTGAGGATTGATCAAAGATTCTCCTGGCTATGAACCCAAAATTTAAAAATTTGTTCACCAAGCCACTTAGTTATCACTTTTGTTTTGTGACAAGGTGCTCCATCATGCTGGAATAAAACATTGTTCATCACCAAATTGCTCCTGGATCAATGGGAGAAGTTGCTCTTGGAAGATGCTTAGATACCATTATTTATTCATGGCAGTGTTCCTAGGCAAACTTATGAGTGAGTCTCATGATGCTTTACTTTTGGCATGACACAGGACTTATAGCAATAGACAATCTCAGGGCAATCATCCTTCCAGAAGTCACTACTCGCCAAGAAAACATCAAGGACAGACTGACATTCTGCAGGAAGTAAAGGGATTGGACTTTAGAGGACTGGACAAACATTATTTTCTGATGAAGCCCCCTTTAGATTTTTGGTCATGTCACCCACTGATCAAATCTACTGTTAATAAACTAAGGGCCAAACAGAAGATTGTCTAACAGCACATCTTATTCATTACAGGAGTTTTCTGAATGTAACTTTGATACCCATCCTTAGGATATCAAAGTGTGATCAATAGAGGTCTGATCTTCAGGAAGAAAGGAATGTGGCAGAACACAGGACCACTCTGTGTCATTGTACTACTGCTCAGAAGTCACAGATCACTCATTTATGGTCTATTCTGATGATCTGTTGCTGCAAACATCTTTAAGAATGTTAAGAATAATTATCCGACTCTGATCAGCTGTTTGTAGTGGTGAGGTGAGCACAGCTTCTCAGGCCAGTGATGTCACATTCACTGGTCACACCACCTTGCTGCAACTAAGTCCAATTCAAAGTGGGATTGAGCTGCAATACCAAGCACCTCCACCATACAATGTATGGAGCCATGGAGGTATGAAGTAAAGCTGGCGGGGTCCCAGAAAATGGACCCTCGCCAGAATTCTATTGAATAACTCAAAAATGTTATAGTCCTAGAAAACACCTCTAACATTAGAAGGATCAAGGATAAATAGTATATTTTTCTTTAGGCCATTTTCTATATACTAAAAAGAGCAAGTTATAATATATAAATGTTATATTTGTGGAACAGAAATAACATAAATATAAATATTTGGTAAATTTGGTAAATATTTGGTAAAAATATATTCTCTACAATAAAATCAGTATATCAAAATAAGCCTGTTGAAAACAGCAGTTTTCAAAATGGTTCAATAAATTTCTATTGAGTAAGTAAAAAATTTAGGAAAGATAAATAATTTTGTAGTTGAGAGTACTGTAAGTTTTCTGAGCAGTGAGAAAGCAGGAAAGCTGGGATTATTCTTTTGATCTTTCCAGAGCTTGATTTGTATAGGTATCTTTTTCCATTTTGACTTTTGTTCAAATACGGTTGAACTGCTGCCTGACTGTCTAACTCAGACAGTTTACTTTGTTACTATGTTAAAACCTGGCAGAAAGATCCAAGCAGTAGGAGTGCTGTTGAAGGTGTTAAGGGATATGTGACAACCTGCTGAGCAATAAAAATGACTCTGATTTCTCTGTATGTCAGAATCTGAAAATAGATTAATCTAAACTACAGTTGTGTGAATGATAATAAGTTTCTTCTGTGGTTAAGCCATGAGACAACTAACTAGGGCAGCTCCAAAATGTCTCATTTTAAAAATGGAGAAGTGTTCTGCCAATATTTTTTAATACATAGTATATTTAGAACATGCTGATACAGAGCTTTAAATACTTTGTATAGACATATGGGTTAAATAATAAAATTCTGTCCTCCAGCAGCCACTACTAGGGAGATCTTAAATAGTATCTTTTAGACTGAGGCCACACGTTGTGGAGAGGTATAAGAGCTTCCTATACATTTTCCATTCATTTTGCAGCCACTCTTGGCGTTGGCTCAAAAAATGCAGCAAAACCTGCAACAAAAAGCAGCTTTTCCGCAACATGTCACCTCAGCCTTAAAGTGATGGCAAATCACAGGGTATGCCATTACTTTATGATTGGTGGGGACCTGACTTCTGACTTTACAATCAGTGGGGACCTCCACTGATCCTGAGAATGAAGGGGCCGCATCAATGAGCCAATGCCGCAGTCCCTTCACAGTCTTTCCATGCAGAGCACGGCTACAGTTGACTGGGATTGGCTGCAGTAACTAGCACTCTGCTATACACAACAGTATATACAGATTTTATTGACTTTGGGATGTAAAAATGAAAAATTACTTTTTTGTCCAATAAACCGTCCATTTAGCGACATATTTTTAATTTTTGCAAGTGGTTAAAGAAGAAAAAACACCGCACATCATCATTATGAAGGGTATAGCAGTGCTGAATCGTTCTCAGGATTTTTGGGGCTCTCAGATGTAAGACCCCATAAACTGACAGCATATCCTAGGGCTGTTACACCATGTGTATACCCAGTGTCGGACTGGGATGTCTAGGGCCCACCAGTGGAATTGTTTTTAGTGGCCCAAGACCAGGACCCCTGCAGATCAGCGGTACTGAAACGGGGGCGGCTAAAGGTAATAACATGTCGGGAGCCAGGCTGCTCACCCACTATACTATGTGCACCACTGCACTACCTAAACCTACTGCTACACCCTGTATGGCAAGTGAACAGCATTGGCTCCTAGAATTGTTACCTTTACCTGTAGCCGCACTGTCCTGGAAAAGCTGATCTGCAGAGGTCCTGGCTGTTGTGTCATCGCAGATGTAATATTGATGGCCTATCCTAAGGATAGGCCATCAATATTAGAAAGATGGATAAATCCTTTAAAGAGGTTGTCCAGGAATTGGAGCAACTCCTGTGGCTGGCGGGAGGTGTAAAGTAAAAAATAAATAAATTAAAAAGCATACTCGCCTGTCCCCGACACTCCTTTGTCCACTGCCAATGTCCATTCAATCTCGTGCCGGCGACTCCTTGCTGGGAGTCCTGCACCTCATGTGACCACTAAGACCAATTAGGTACAGGATTTCCAGAAATGAGGCGCTGCCATGAGACCAAACAGACACAGGCAGGGGACAATGGGGTGCTGGGGACAGGTGAGTATGCTTTTTTTTTTTTTTTTTAAATTTTCTTATTTTTACACCTCCTTGACCGCCACAGTGGTCGCTCCAGTTTATGCAGGGGCGCACCGCTAATGAGGCGAAGTGAGGCGGCCGCCTCAGGCGGCGCTTAACTTGTCAGTTTCGGGGGGCGGCATTTTGATTGACCTAAATCAGCCCAAGACAGGCCGCTTTAAAAAACATGCTGAGCGGGACCTGTCCTGGGCTGGTTTAGTGTTTTAGGCAGCGGAGGAGAGCGGTAGCTTGGGGCGGCTGTGAAGAGACAGCGCTGCTTCAAGACTCACCTATTGGCAGCAGCGCTGCTCCAGCAGCCCTTGCCCTCCACCTCCGCCCCCGTTTACTTAGCCTGCTCCTTGCACTCCGCCCCCGCCCGCACCCACGCTTGGCTGCGTGCATCACGTGACAAGACCTGACGTGATAGGACACACAGTGGCTCCTGCGCGGTCTCCTAAGGTGTCCCTGCTCTCAAAAGCGCTACTGAGGTAAGTTTCATATTAGATAAATATTGCTTTTCTAAGTATTTATCCCCTATCCATAGGATAGGGGATAAATACCAGATTGATGATGATGCGGTGGGATGTTGGGTGTCAGTGCGGTGGATGTTGGGTGTCGCAGGGGGGGCGGGTGAGGCAAGGTTTGGGGTGCGGTGGATGTTGGGTGTCGCAGGGGGGGCGGGTGAGGCAAGGTTTGGGGTGCGGTGGATGATGGGTGTCGCAGGGGGGGCGGGTGAGGCAAGGTTTGGGGTGCGGTGGATGATGGGTGTCGCAGGGGGGGCGGGTGAGGCAAGGTTTGGGGTGCGGTGGATGATGGGTGTCGCAGGGGTGGCGAGTGAGGCAAGGTTTGGGGTGCGGTGGATGTTGGGTGTCGCAGGGGGGCGGGTGAGACAAGGTTTGGGGTGCGGTGGATGATGGTTGTCGCAGGGGGGCGGGTAAGGCAAGGTTTGGGGTGCGGTGGATGTTGGGTGTTGCAGGGGGGGGCGGGTGAGGCAAGGTTTGGGGTGCGGTGGATGTTGGGTATCGCAGGGGGGGGCGGGTAAGGCAAGGTTTGGGGTGCGGTGGATGTTGGTTGTCGCAGGGGGGGCGGGTGAGGCAAGGTTTGGGGTGCGGTGGATGTTGGGTGTCGCGGGGGGGCGGGTAAGGCAAGGTTTGGGGTGCGGTGGATGTTGGGTGTCGCAGGGGGGGCGAGTGAGGCAAGGTTTGGGGTGCGGTGGATGATGGGTGTCGCAGGGGGGGCGGGTGAGGCAAGGTTTGGGGTGCGGTGGACGTTGGGTGTCGCAGGGGGGGCGTGTGAGGCAAGGTTTGGGGTGCGGTGGATGATGGGTGTCGCAGGGGGGGCGGGTGAGGCAAGGTTTGGGGTGCGGTGGATGTTGGGTGTCGCAGGGGGGGCGGGTAAGGCAAGGTTTGGGGTGCGGTGGATGTTGGGTGTCGCGGGGGGGCAGGTGAGGCAAGGTTTGGAGTGCGGTGGATGTTGGGTGTCGCAGGGGGGGCGAGTGAGGCAAGGTTTGGGGTGCGGTGGATGTTGGGTGTCGCTGGGAGGCGAGTGAGGCAAGGTTTGGGGTGCGGTGGATGTTGGGTGTCGCAGGGGGGCGAGTGAGGCAAGGTTTGGGGTGCGGTGGATGTTGGGTGTCGCTGGGGGGGCGAGTCAGGCAAGGTTTGGGGTGCGGTGGATGTTGGGTGTCGCAGGGGGGGCGGGTGAGGCAAGGTTTGGGGTGCGGTGGATGATGGGTGTCGCAGGGGGGGACAGGTGAGACAAGGTTTGGGTTGCAGTGGATGTTGGATGTCGCGGGGGGAGGGGAGGGGTGTTGGCAGAAAAAGCCTCCTAGCAAAGAATATCCTCTGTGATACGGAGCAGGGATTATGTGCCCAGCACTGTAAGGGTAGCTCATGCCAGGCCCATATAACCTTAGTACACTGCTGCTCAAACCAGCACATTACAGTTATAGTTTTATCAGCTAATCTCTGTAGCATGAAGGGTTAAAAGGCTATATGTTGAGACATTGTTTGAAAAATCACAAAAACAAATGCAAAGTATTTTTAAGTACATAAAGCTTAGGCTCCATTCATATCTCAGGTCATGTCATGGTTTGTCATTGTGATAATCCTGAATGTATTCTTCTGTTTTTTCCCTACCCAGTAAAATGCACCTGACAGACCCATTACAAATATGTTACAAATTAAAAAAAAAACCTATGTTGGCTTTCTAGCGGTATATAAAACCTCATATTCATGAGGACATGAAAGGTTCTCTTTAATAAGGCTAGCACTGCATTGCGATCTTGGCTGCCTATTGCATGACCAAAGATCGCTGGGTCTCCCTGCGACTCCTTCACTAATGTTAGTGAATGAAGTCACATTGAGATCCTGAGGGTGCCACAACCACAACTTCAAGCCAAGCATTGCTCAACCCTTTTGTGACTTGAAGTCACAGTCGCAAAAGCACTAGAGGTTGCAATGTGACTCCATTCACTAATATTAGAGAAGGAGTCACAGGGCAACCCAGTAATCATTGATCACGTGACAGGAAACACCCAAAATTGTCATGTAGCCCTAGCCTAATCATTGCGGTTTTGGAAATTGCACCATGTCAATTATACCTATGGAAATGTCGGTGGTTTCCATATAGGTATAAACAGAAAGAGAAAGTCCACAGAGGAAACCTCTGTGGACAGTCTGTGAAAAGTGCTGCGAGGCGTTGCCTCCATGTTTTTTCCCGCAGCGCTTTTTGCTGCGGCCCGCTATGTGGAGACTTAGCCTAAGGATAGATTGTCAATATCAGATTGGTGGAAGATCTGATCTACCATAATCTGGTCTAACTACTATGCAGAGAACCATGCTGTATGGTTCCTGCGAGGTTTGGGGTGCCATGGATGTTGGGTGCCGCGGGGGAGTGGTGGGGGGGGGGGCCTTTTGGGTGTCTGTCTGCTGAGACCCCCCCCCTTTTGCTTGAGAATTAGTTTTTTTCCCCTCCACTTGAAATTCAGCCTGACCACAGCCAGGCTGAATATAGGCTATCTGCGGCGCTCCTATTAAAGAGAATGGGAGCGTGGGTTTGAATATCCACCAAGCGGCTGCGGTCAGGCTGAACTCCCAGTGGTTGAAAAAAGACCCAATTCTCAGGCTCAGTGGGATTCTCAGCAGATGCCCAAAACTTCTAAAAATATTTTTCCTATACGGTGAATGCCATAGCGGGGAAAAATATATCAAAAGTGCCGAACCGCTGTTTTTTCACTGTTTTGCCTCTGATAAAAATTTGAATAAAAGGTGGTCAAAGCAATAGACATTCCCCAAAATGATATAACTAAAAAGTACACCTGGTCCTGCAAAACAAGGGGTCCTATGCATCCCCGTACACTGAAATATAAAAAAAACAGTTACGGGTGTCAGAATATGGCGACTTTAAAAAAAAATGTTTTAGATCTTTGTTATAGGATTGAAATGTAAATAAAACTATATAAGTTTGGTATCCTCGGAATTGTACAGAAACACAGAATACAGGTGACACGTCATTTTGGCTGCAGAGTGAACACCGTAAAAACAAAGCCCATAAGAAAGTCGCAGAAATGCACTTTGTCTTCATTTCCTCCCAATTCTGAATTTTTTTGCAGCTTCCCAGCACATTGTACAGAATAATAAATGGTACCATTATGAAGAACAATTTGTCCCACAAACATTAAAGGGGTTGTCCAGGCAAAAATGGACAACCCTTTTAAAGTTTAAATAAGCTGGGGGCAGTGAAAATACAAAAAAAAAATACACACTCACCTGTCCCCGTTGCTCCAGTTTCCTCCCACGCCTCCCGGTTCATCTGCTCCAGCGGTTCTCTTCCAGCGTTGTCCTGAAGCTGCTGATTGGCATCAGCAGTCACGTGACCACTGAGGCTAATCAGCAGCTTCAGGACAACGCTGGAAGAGACCCGCTGGAGCAGATGAACCGGGAGGCGTGGGAGGACGCTGGAGCAACGGGAACAGGTGAGTGTGTATTTTTTTTTTTCACTGCCTTCAGCTTATTTAAACTTTAAAAGGGTTGTCCATTTTTACCTGGATAACCCGTCTAAGTCCTAATATGACTCTGTGAATGGAAAAATAAAAAAGTTATGGAGTTTGGGAGACGAGGAGTCAAAAACGAAAATTGAAAAATGTCACAGGTGGGAAGGGGTTAAAGGAATTGTAAGAGATGTTTTAAAAAAGCTGTGAACAGGAAATATTATAAAGTATTGTAAATAACTTATAGTCACCTATACATGTGCTGCCTCTCCAGCCCCATCATCTGGAAATAGTGACATCCCATTCTTCATGTGAGCACTTCCGCCAATCACTGACCCCAGTAGTCCTGTGCATGAACAGCATATTAGAGCAGGTGACGTATAGGTCGTGTATATGTGACTGGTGAGGCTAATGATTGACAGCAGTGGACATGTCATCGTCTCTGGTTTGTGGAGATTGATCTTACTGCAAATAACAGTAATCAAATCAGCATTTTGGTGTTGCATAGGGGGCGTTTAAAAGTATATGGTTTATTGCATTATTTAATAAGGTTTCCCACTCTTTTAGGGTTCATTGATTGCTGACTTTTTTTTAGGGAACACATCAGGGCAAATTTATTGCTGTCTAAAAGCAAAACTGTCATAGTTGCCCATAGCAACCAATCGCAGCACAGCTTTAATTTTTCAGGAGCAGAATACAAACAAAAGCTGTGCTGTGATTGGTTGCTATTTGCAACTATGACAGTTTAGCAAATCTGCCCCAATGTGTATTAGTGGCAAATATGTACTTTCCTTAAATACTATTTATATTTTCAGAATATCATCTACTATTCTTTTGTACTGTTCGTGCAGAAAATCATCTACCTTCCGGTTCTTATATCCTGTGCCTATGTAAGTGATTGTTGTTGTTATACTTTTTATAGGGAGGTTTAAAGGCTATGTACACATTGGTTGGAAATTTGTTTTTATTATTGATTCTTATGAATTTTGGGCTTAAAAATATTTTTTTAAATCAGGTTTAAAGTGGTGTTCAGAGGCTTTTTTTTTACCTCCTAGCAAGGCTTGAAATAAAATTAATACAGACTTACCTCTCCAGGATCCAGCAGGGAATCTGTTTGGGTCCCCGGTGTTCCTGACCTTTGGTCCACACGTGACTGATGCATCCAGTCGTTGGCTAAGTAGTGATGCTTTGTTGAAATGGAGTATCAGCACGCAGAGCCACTGATCGTGCTCATGTGCAGGTATGAAGGGAAACAAGGACCCGAACTGAGACTTCCTGCTGGATCCCTGTTCAAAGGGGGAGGCGAGTATATAGTGTTTATTATTGTAAGTTTCTCTAGGCGGTAAAAAAAGAAAAAAAAAAAAGGACTTGAAACACCCCTTTAATTAATAATTTTTTTGTTGATTAGCATCTACAGTTTGTCTGTATAAGCACTGCAATACCAGCTGCAGAAGGCCGCTTAACATTCTTTTATTAGCATTCTTTTGCCTCTGGTCTCCTTCCCTGGACAACCTTTTTGGACCCTTCCACAGAACTGAATACCATCTGCCAAAAATGGTGCATATGTGGAGTGTTAATCTGAAAAAATAAGGTGAAATAAGATGAAGAGGGTGGTGGCAGTGGTGATAGTAACGATTCCAGCCATTGTGCAGGCCAAACATCCAAAAAGCCTGGCCAAGGCAGAGCTAAGAGAAGCTCGCTGGGTGGGGCTGGTGGCATTGGTGGTGGTAGTGACAGACATGTCTCTGAGGCTACTGGGGTTGGTGGAAGTAGCTATATGCAGTCATCTCCCATGTGGCAATCCATGGCAATGTGCAAAATCTGCAAGCAGAAACTTAGCCAAGGTCATGCAGGAACTTATGTAGGAACAACATCTCTACGTACTCACATGAAAAGGCATCACTATCTTATTTGGCAAAATGGACTTGGCAGTGGCACTTAGTGGATTCCACTGCGTGTCGCCAATTGATGGCATGCGCTCAACTTCAGTAGGAGATACCTAGCCACCATTATTTCTCTAGAAAAGCAGTCCCTGCTTTATATTGCCACTTCCTTGTGGGCTTTCCTTGGATATATCAGTCTGGGAAAAATGCACACCAATGTTGCCACAATTATGGACATTAGAGTCCTCTGGGTCAATGTTTTGAGTAGCAGCAGCCACAGTCCAAAAACTCTGCAAGACCAGGTGCTAGTTCCACCTCAATTGTGCAGGCCCAGTTCCCACACCATGCAGGGCCCATCCACCTCCTCTGTATCCTCCTCTCTGGAACGGTTCCTACCACCATCTTCACCAGGGCAAGGTGTTGCTTTGAGTCCTCTTCCTTCCTCCTCATTTCATGGGTGTAAAGTGAAGTGCTACCATGTGGTTTTGCAATTAATGATCAGATCAGATCCACACAGTGGAGGAGCTACTTTGCTATATCCTGCAGCAAGTATCCCGCTGGATGGTTCCTCGCCAACACCAACAGGGCAGCATTGCCAGCAACAATGGCACCAATATTGTTGCTGTGCTGCAGTTAGGATGAATAACACATTGTCCCTGTATAGCACATGTCCTTAATCTGGTGGTTCACTGCTTTATTAACCTTTATAGTGGCTTAAAACAGTTGCTCCTCATGACCAAGAAAATCTCTGTGCTTTTCAGCCATTTTTACGTTGCAAGAAAGACCCTGAATCTTTTTATATCACTTCCTTCTAATGCAGAAAGCTAAACATACAGTGCACACTTTATTGACTTCTGTAAAAGGAGGAATCTAAATCCCTTGCCTACAGTAACTTCCTCTTTAGAAGATGTCATCACTGAACTTAAATGACCAGAATGCCTAGATGCCAGTAAAGGACACAAGGGAGTGAGCAATGTCTGTCTGCATAAGAATGAAATTTTGCTTTTAATGGTCGCAAACTGTACATTATTAGTCTTTATAGACATTTAACTGTTTATAGATTTGTTTTACATACTGTAGCTTAGAGTTTTTCATATGTATCCAAGCTGTAGACAAACTATGAAGCTAGTATGGCTGATGGGTATCAGCTACAGACTTAGTTTGAGGCTAAACAGGAGAAACTCAGCTCATGTATATCAAAGTCAACCACACATACAGTAAATAGGCAGCACTGGGGCAGATTTATGAATCAAATACAATGAAGAAAATACAAAAAAAATGGTGTACAAGTCTTGAACTACGTTTATAAAATGTATTTTCTGGGCTTATATGAATAATAACCTTTCCTTTGGATAATTCATAAATTGACAGAGGTGCAATACCAAGATTCCTTTCCTAGGACAGCTGTTTGAGGTGACAGGGATGGCAGATGTGACAGTTCCATTTCACAGGCCAATCGTTTTTCATATGGCCTGTGCATAGCTCAGTCCCATTGAAGTGAATGGAGGTGAGCTGTATGGTGCAGTGCTTGGTTTTCAATAAAGACGCTGCAGAGCTTGTCAGAATGTGGTGGTCTCTTTAAACAGATCATGGGGGTCCCAGGAATCAAACCCCTGACAATCTTTAATTGATAACTAATCCTAAGGATAGGTTATCACTCTTTTAGAATCGAAAACCCCCTCTATGGCCGGGGCCCCACGTGGCGGAAATGCCACAGAAAAAGTGCAGCGTTTTACAGTCACAGCAAAGTGGATGGGATTCTAGCAAATCCCATCCCCACTTTGTAGAAAAATATGTGCAGCGGATACGTTGCGATTTTCAAAACCGTTGTAATTTTGGAAATCGCAGCATGTCAATTATACTTATGGAAATGGCGTCGGTTTCCCTATAAGTATAATGGAAGCAGGAAGTCCACAGAGGAAACCTCTGCGGACTTTCTGTGAAAAGTGCTGCAGGAAAACTGCAATGTGTTGCTGCTGCGGTTTTTCCTGCAGCACTTTTTTGCTGCGAGACACTACATGGGGCCTTAGCCTAAGTGTTTTCATGCTTTGCACAACAATATGGTGTGACTTGGTTGGAAGTGGGCCTGGATTAGCTGAAAGCGGAAGAATATAGTGCTGTACAAAGGATTCCATACTTCAAAACTGAAATAATCCAGTTTAAAGGGGTTGTCACACCAGAGACACTTCATTTTAGAATGTGGCTGGTACAGCAATAAGATTAGGACTGTGTTTTATGATGTCCATATGCCAGAACAGGATGTATGAAAAGGTATTGTTCTTATGAGAAACCCCATGTAGAGGGATTTTCAAAGATTTCAATTTACAGTGTTCTTTCTCTTATAAACCACTCGCCAATTTTGATTCACGTTGGTGTGACATTCACAGTGATGACACATTAGGTAACTATAATGTCACTACTGCTGCTTACGTGAATGGGACTTTATCAAACCATAGATTTTGCAATGCCACACGCATAGATTTACTGTACACATTTTATTTTATTTTAGATTTTAACTGCAACATATGTTATAAAACAATGGTTTGCATTCTTGGACATTGTAGATCAGAATGAGTTGTGGTTGTATAATGAAGTGGTTTTCATTATACAGTTTCATGTTCAATTGCACCTGAAAAATTAGGCCTCGGATATTTTCAAGGACTATTGTATATCAATTATATAACAATCTTGATGTTCTTTGAAAACACTAAACAGATTTTAAATTGTACAAACCTGTTCCATAAGAGTAATTTTGCTGAGAACCTCAGAAACTGCTGGGAAACATATTATGGAAATCCTGCTTTAGTTGATATATGTTCTAGAGCAAATTCATTTTAGCGGCATTTCCTGTATAGCTCAGATTATTGTAATCAAATTTTCCATGAGAAGAAATGTCATGAAATCATATAAAAGATGGAAAATAGTTATCATGCATTGTTTCTTTCACATTCCATAGATACAGCTGTTTGTGGCAGTATCAATAGTGGCGGAATATTCTGGACTATTTAGGTGATGAAAGATTAAGGAAAACGGTTAATAACATGGACTGTATTGTCTATGCTCTGCCAAAGCCAAGCTTCACTACTCTGTCCTCCTCTGCCTTTGACACAGTCGACTATTCCCTCCTGTTAGAAATGCTCTCATCCCTTGACATCTCAGACCTGGCCCTTTCCTAGATCTCCTCATACCTCACCAACTGCACATTCAGTGTCTCCCACTTGCACACCACCTCCCCGACACGTCCTCTTTCTGTAGGTGTCCCCCAAGGCTCCGTCCTAGGACCCCTCCTGTTCTCCATCTAAACCCTCGGCCTTGGCCAACTCATAGAATCTCATAGTTTTCATTACCATTGCTATGCTGACGACACTCAAATATATCTCTCTGGACCAGACATTATCTCTCTGTTGTCCAGAGTCCCAGAATGTCTAGCAGCCGTAGCCTCCTTTCTCTCCTGCTGCTTTAATCATCTTTGTAGTTTCAGGAGTGAGGAAGAAGCGGACCCATCTATCAAAGTTAATGGAACCACACTCACTCCAGTCCCATGGGTGGGCTGCCTTGAAATAACCTTAGACTCTGACCTATCCTTCAAGCCACATATTCAAACCCTCAACACCTCCTGCCGCCTCCAACTCCAACTCCGCCTCCAAAGAACATCCATCGAATCCGCTCCTTCCTCATCCCTGAAACTACAGAGATGCTAGTCCACGCACTCATAATCTCCCACCTAGACTACTGTAATACCCTTCTCCATGGCCTTCCAGTAAATACTCTCGCCCCCCTCCAGTCCATCTTAAACTGTGCTGCTCGCTTAATACACCTCTCACCTCATTCTTCATCAGCAGCTCCCCTCTGCCAATCCCTTCACTGTCTACCCGTTGCCCAGCGAATAGAGTTCAAATTACTAAAGCTGACATACAAAGCCATCCACAACCTGTCCCCTCCCTATATCTCTGACCTAATCTCCCGCTACCTGCCCACATGTAACCTCCAATCCTCCAAAGACCTCCTACACTGCTCTGCTCTTATCCACTCTTCACACAACCGTCTCCAAGAATTCTCCCATGCATCCCCCATACTCTGGAACTCACTACCAAGACACATAAGACTGTCCCCCACAGTCACAAGCTTCAAGAAGGCCCCGAAGACTCACCTATTCAGGAAGGCCTACAATCTCCAATAACACTACTGTCACCACACCACCACCTGAACAGCCTCTCCCCTCACCTTCTTATCCCTCTTCCCTCATAGATTGTGAGCCCTTGCAGGTAGGGCCCTCTATCCCACTGTGCCAGTTGGTCACTGTTAGTATTATACAGTATTTGTTTTGTGTATATTGTGTACCGTATGTAAACCCTCAAATGTAAAGCACCATGGAATTAATGGTGCTATATAAATAAACAATAATAATAATAATTCTCTGTTATGTAGTACATATATTTTGGATTATGTTCTATGATTTTTTTTTTTAAAGAAAAAAATAAATTTATCAAACAAAATATTGACATTAAAGGGGTTTTCTGGGCAAAAAAAAATATTTTTAAAAAAGGTCTGTTAGTGCTATTAATGGGTTAATAAGTGCACCCAAATACCTTTAGTGTTTTGAGTGATTTCTGGGTTTCTCTGGAAGCTCCTGGCATCCTCTGCATTTGTTTACATGGGTAGCTTCCTGCTGTCTTAGCCTACAACTACCATGATGCATTGCTGTTCACACAGATCCCTCCTCTCACTCCCTCCCTCACAATCCCACCTGTTTCAATAGCTAGCTCGCAGACTACTAGCCCTACCTACCTAACTAACTAACTCAGTCCCCCAACCCATGTCCCCACACCATCATACGTACCTGTTTTTTTTGTCATGGAGATCACTTTCTTGCCGCTGTCTCCTCTTCTGCCCATGCCTGCGCAATAGAGCCGTTCTATTACACATGCTTCTATTCACTTCTGCCTGCGTTCTATTGCGCAGGCGCAGGCTTAGGCGGGGGGAGGGGGTTGAGCTTAGTGTTAATTTTTTAGGTTAATCGGAAAACCCCTTTAATGTCTAAACCCCTGGCAACAAAAGTGTACCCAAATAGCCATTTATCCATTACCTCCCCAGTGTCATGTGACTCGTTAGTGTTACAAGATCACAGGTGTGAATGGGGAGCAGATGTCTTAAATTTTGTGTGTTATCGCTATCACACTTTCTCATGCTGATCACTGGAAGTTCAACATGACACCTCATGGCAAAGAACTCTCTGAGGATCTGAAAAAAAAAAAGAATTGCTGCTCTACATAAATATAGCCAAGGCAATAAGAAGATTGCCAACACCCTGAAAATGAGCTGCAGCATGGTGGCCAAGACCTTACAGCGGTTTAACAAGACAGGTTCCACTCTGAACAGGCCTTGCCATGGTCGACCAAAGAAGTTGAGTGCCCATGCTCAGTGTCATATCCAGAGGTTTTCTTTGTAAAATAGATATATGAGTGCTGCCAGCATTGCTGCAGAGGTTAAAGAGTTGGGGGATCAGTCTGTCAGTGCTCACAACCATACGCCGCTCACTGCATCAAATTGGTCTGCATGGCTGTCGTCCTAGAAGGAAACCTCTTCTAAAGATGATGCCCAAGAAAGCCCGCAAACAGTTTGCTGAAAACAAACAGACTAAATACATAGATTACTGGAACCATGTCCTGTGGTCTGATGAGACCAAGATATACTTATTTGGTTCAGATGGTGTCAATCGTTTATGGCGGAAACCAGGCAAGGAGTACAAAGACAAGTGTGTCTTGCCTACAAGTCAAGCATGGTGATGGGAGTGTCATGGTTTGGGGCTACTTGAGTGTTGCCAGCTGTGGGGGGCTACAGTTCATTGAGGGAACCATGAATGCTAACATGTACTGTGACATACTGAAACAGAGCATGATCCCCTCCCTTCAGAAACTGGGCTGCAGAGCAGTATTCCAACATTAAAATCACCGCAAACACACCTCCAAGATGACCACTGCCTTGCTAAAGAAACTGAGGGTAAAGGTGCTCGACTGGCCAAGGATGTCTCCAGACCTAAACCCTATTGAGCATCCTCAAATGGAAGGTGAAGGAGCATAAGGTCTCTAACATCCACCAGCTCCATGATGTCATGGAGGAGTGGAAGAGGATTCCAGTGGCAACATGTGAAGCTCTAGTGAACTCCATGCCCAAGAAGGTTAAAGCAGTGATGGAAAACAATGGAGGCAACACAAAATATTGACAATTGCCTTTGCACAATTTGTCCATTTTCATTTAGGGGTATACTCACTTTTGTTGCCAGGGGTTTAGACATTAATAGCTGTGTGTTGAGTGATTTTTATGGCACAACAATAATATGATCAGCTACTGCTGAATTAAAAACATGAGTCCTAATAATTGAGTATCTCTGATGTAAATAAATATGTTTCTGCTCCACTACTAGATTTTTCCATTATTAATGATAGTCCATAATATGAATAACAAATATCTATGGATGTAGTTAAATAACACAATGCAGAAAATAAAATACAACAACATTAAGATGCACCATGAATTGCTCACAGTAAATTCTTTGCAACAAGAGCAGAAAGAAACCAGGTAAAGATCACTTAGTTCAATGTGATCAACCCTATAAAATAATTTCCCTCTTTCAAGACACTTCCACCCTCTGAAAAGAGCGATACTCAAAAAATACTCAGGGGAGTCTTGGTCTAGCCATTATTAGTAGAGCATAATGGTGCTGCTATTAGAGATATATAGTAATTCAAAGAGTAGGAGCAACTAAATAGCAGAGAAAACCCAGAGGTCAAAAAATAAAAAATGTCCAGACGCATTTCCCAATAGAGGTTCATTAGTGGACAGTCAGAGAGATGTGCTCTGATAGAGGTTCAGAGCACAATGGTGCTGATCACTCCAAAGAGTGTTCAGCCTTATATGTCACAAGTCCCTCCCATCCTTCAAGTGGTAACCTCTGGGTTTTCTCTGCTATTTAGTATATCTTTTTCAATAGAGATTATACAAAGGGATAATAAGTATAATAGGATCCAGTGAGTTTATTTTCTGGATCGTGTTATTTAACTACGTCCATAGATATTTGTTATTCATATTATGGACTATCATTAATAATGGAAAAATCTAGTAGTGGAGCAGAAACATATTTATTTACATCAGAGATACTCAATTATTAGGACTCATGTTTTTAATTCAGCAGTAGCTGATCACATTATTGGGTGGTGTTCACACAACACATTTTCATTTATGTTTCATTTGGTTAATAAACATTATGTTTTATTTATATCCAGAAAACCTATCAATTCCTAAGCTTTTTCTATAGACAAGATAGTGTTTTACCTACCAACTTTTTCTAAAATAGTCTTGATGGCACAACAAATTTACTCTGTTATACAAGCTGTGCACTTACTTTTAGATTGTATCAAAGTGTCATATCTTCATCATATACACAGTATAATGCTCCATAGTGGACTGTGCACAGTATAATATGCTCCACAGTGGCCCCTGCACAGTATAATATGCTCCACAGTGCCCCTGCACAATATAATATGCTCCACAGTGGCCCCTGCACAGTATAATATGTTCCACAATGGCCACTGCACAGTATAATGCTCCACAGTGGCTCCCACACAGTGTAATATGCTTCACAGTGGCTCCAACACAGTGTACTATGCTTCCCAGTGGATCTCTCACAGTATAATAAGGATTGTGCATGCGCATTCCATATTATACTGTGCTACATTCCCTTGCCAGCCACCCACACGTTGCATTGTATTTTGCCGGTCAGCACCTCCTTTCTGTTATGTGTGCCGGCCGCCCACTGTATTGCGCCTGCATGGGCACACATCACAAAGACGAGGTGCTGGCAATGACGACCCGGGTCCGGAGCTGCCAGGAAGAACAGGTAAGTATAATGGGGCTGGGAGGTGGATCCTTTCCACTGTCCCAGCAACGTCAACGGAAAGGCAAGAAATTGACATATGTAGGACACATGACCTACGAATCTTACAGAAAAACAAAGTAGAGTTGATAATGCATGTCGTTTACAAAGTTGGAGGGAGAGGCATGGGGGTAATTAATATATTTATTTATCCTGGACAACCCCTTTTGGCTCAAAATTTGAAAGCTTTACTGTACTGGCCAAACTGTAGAATTATGGAACATGTTTCCTGCAGTATGTGGTATTGGCAGGCAGTGCGACAAGCTTTAAAAAAGAGCTAGATATCTACCTTGTAAACCACAATGTACAGCGTTACAGTGTACTGGGTCTCTGTTATTAGCAGAGTAGTTTTAGCTGCTCTCTGAAACAACTTGGGTTTATAAATGGTTGAAGCTTATGGACTTAGGTCTTACACAACAGTTAAAAGTGACTATGTGACGGTGATTTTGTAAAGGCCATTACATGGCTGTTTTGAGAAAACATTAAAATCAATAAGGGTCATTTATCATCTGCCCCTTTTTAATGCTGTCTAACCTAACTGACTTTTTTACACTGCCTATGTACTGGAGTGCATTTGCCCTTTTTTTTTGTCCCTTTTTAACCCTTTCACACAGTCTCACGTACATGTACGTGGGAGAATGTGGTTAGTTAGCGCATCCCCACGTACAGGTAACTACGCAACACATAATGACGTTGGACTGGCCCACCGACGTCTGGGACGTCACCAAGGAGGCCCAAAGCCTTCTGGAGCACAGGAGAGGTGAGTAACAGTGTTTTTTATGTTCCCTCATTTCCCCTGGGCCTCCGATCATTATACTCTGGCATCTTTTCAGACCCCAGAGTATAAGTATAGCAGTGTTTGTGGGGTTCGCGGCCTTACTTACCAATCCCCGCTCCTGCTCATAGCCGCCTCCACAGAAGGTGAAGAACAGACGGCCGTGAGCAGGAGCGGGGATTGGTAAGTAAATAGGGCCCGTTACCTGCTGGTGTTACACCAGCAGGTAACGGCCTATTAAAAAAAAATCAGGGGCTCGCCGGACCCCCTAATGTCCCGGGCCCTGTGGCAGCCGCTATTGCTGCTACCCCAGTATTTACACCACTGACTAGACTGCCATACTGGTTTTCAGCATTCTTATAGATTGAAAAGTTTTTAAACTACTCATGCATCCTGCAGCAAAACGCATGGCTGCTGCTCGAGCTAATGAAAACTCTCAGCAGACCCAAGCCCATCTCCAGTTCGACAAGGTATGTCACAGACAACAGCGAGCTGCTGAAACTCCCGACCATCAAACTTAACTGAACTGAAATTGTTTTGTAAAGAGGAATGGTCAAAAATACCTTCATCCAGGATCCAGGAACTGAGTAAAAGCTACAGGAAGCGACTAGAGGCTGTTATTTTTGCAAAAGGAGGATCTACTAAATATTAATGTCACTTTTCTGTTGAGGTGCCCATACTTTTGCACCGGTCAAATTTTGGTTTAATGCATATTGCACATTTTCTGTTAGTACAATAAACCTCATTTCAATCCTGAAATATTACTGTGTCCATCAGTTATTAGATATATCAAATTGAAATGGCTGTTGCAAACACCCAAATATTTAGAACTAAAAATGATTAAGATTAATAGGGGTGCCCAAACTTTTTCATATGACTGTATATTGTGTTATGCCTGGTGCAGGACCAAAGCTGACAGTGCATGATACAGGGATAAAAGGTAAACCAAAAAGAGAAAGTCTATGTCATGCCAGTACACATTAATTACACACGGCATATTTGTTGGTAAACTTTATGCAACTGTTATATTTATCTTATTGGGTCTTTCAAATATCCATGTATTAGCCACAATCACATGAATGAAACTCATTTTCAATTGCAGAAATTTCTGCAACAAACCTACGCATATGAATGTACCCTTCTAGTCATATTATAGGTGTACTGCTATTAATTTTGTATTATGAGAAAGCCAAACTTTGCTGATAACCTCATATTTCTGGATATTCCCTAGAATGACAAATTCCCTATAATGGAGATATATTTGTCCAGTTTAAAAAGGTTGTCCAGTTTTAGCAAATAAATGCTATTGCTTGTATAATGAAAAGTTATATAATTTTCCAATATACTTTCTGTACCAATTCCTCATGGTTTTCTAGATATCTTCTTGCTTTCATTTATTCTGCTTACTGCCAGTGGATAAAAATCAGATCATAGTCATGTGATATACAGTCCATGGTCATGTGATATACAGTCCTTGGTCATGTGATGAAAACACAGGTGCATGGCATGTTACACACAGCACAGTGATCAGACATCTGTCTGGTAACGAGCTGTGCACCTGTGTGTCTATCACATGACCATGGACTAGAAAACCATGAGGAACTAATATAGAAATTATATTGGAAAATTGTTTAACTTTTAATTATACTAAGAATAATATTTATTTTCTGAAACTGGACAACCCCTTTAAGTCTAAAATGATCCATATTGGAAAATAAGTAAAATTCATCCCAGTTTCACATGAAAATGGCTCATTAGTATTGCGTTATCAAAGATGTCAATGAACATCTCCAATTGATAGGTTCCCATAGTCCATGTGATTGCTGTATAAATGCCCCCATAATCATGTACAGAAAATGTACTTTAACCCCTTCCCGATATCCGCCGTACTATTACGGCGGATGTAGGTTTTTTAAAGATGGCGGCAGAGCAGCCGCCATAGCCACCGGGGCTCCGCTGTAATGTACACTGTGATAACAGGCATTGCTAAATGTGAACCCCCCTCAAATTTGAATCCCCCAGGGCCGTTCCCCATTGGCCCTGTACCTTTTATGTCACAGGAAAGGTCCCACACAGCGAAATTGTGGGAGCCATCCTATTCCCAAGGCAGCCTGGAGCCTTCTGAATACTCCCAGGGCAGCCATAGGAATATAACTATTATATAACCTCAATAGTTATGTAGTGAATCTCCCATAGACTGCAATCAAAAGATTGCAGGTTCAAGCTCCCTAAGGGGGTCTAATAAAAAAGTTTTTAAAAATACTGTATAAAAAAAAATAACAATAAAAAAAATCAAATTCCCCCCTTTCCCTAGATTTCAAATGAAAATAAATGAAAAAAAAAATAAAAAACCAAGCCTAAATTATACACCCCTATATCCAAAAATGCCTAGTCTCTAAACATATAAAAATATTTTTCCCATATTGCGAACGCTGTAGCAGGGAAAAAAAAATCAAAATAGCCAAACCACTTTTTTTTGCCATTTTACCTCCCATAAAAATTTTGATAAAAAGTGATCAAAATATCAGACAATTCCAAAAATGGTATACCTAAATATTACATCTGGCCCTAAGTCATTTTGAGTGGACAGTGAACGCTGTTAAAACAAAGCCTATAAGAAAGTTGCACAAACACAGTTTTGTCCAATTCCCCCCAATTCTAATTTGTTTTCCAGCTTCGCAGTACATCATACGGAATATTAAATGGTACCAATACGAAGTACAGTTTGTCCTATAAACATTAAACCCTCATAAGTCTCTGTGAATGAAAAAATAACAAAGTTATCGAGTTTGGAAGGTGGGGAGTTAAAATTGAAAATCAAAAAATGCATGTGGCAGAAGGGGTTAAAAAATCTACAATCAGAAAATAAAAACAGATTGTAAAAAATGAATATTTATCAGTATTTAGATTTAATTAGTAAAAAATACAGGATATATATTCTCTTTAACATTTTTCTATTATTTTTTTCACCATTTTTATCTATAAGAAAGTAAGGTCTTTACACGCATATGCATAAAACTGCCACAATGGTTTAGCCACAATTTGTATTTTAATAGTTCTGGATATTAACATATTCTACAAGAGCAGTTTACGTTTTTACACATCTGGTACTGTGGTGAAAGTATTTTGTTTAATCCTTCCAATTTTAGACCTATGTTTTTGAAATGTATTAAAGTTGTGGGTGGTTTGTAGCTCACAATTCCAGAGCTGATCACAATTGAAGTCGACGTAGCTATGATTTGTGATCAGTCATAATGATTACAATCTTAGCCATCACTGGCCTGTTTAGCATAGATATATTAGCTGGGATAGCCAGGTGCAAAAACATTGCTTGTTTCCTAAGCCAAGCATATAATCGGAAAGGACTGTTCCCATTAAATCAATATGCAAGTCTCATCCAGCCATATTTATCACTCATTTTATAAAATGAGCGTGGAAGTAGTTGTGTCTTGATAAGCTGACAGAGTAAAAGGAAAAACACATATGTTTAAAATATCCAAAAGTACTGTCATCAAATTCACATTGAGTAAGGAAGGATATTGCTTTATTTTTGATATTTGTGATTTATAGTGACTAAATGCAAAGTTATATATTTTAGCGATCATGACACCTTTGACTTATGGGATTTTGGGGGCTGAGAACTCACAGTATTTCAGTGTGAGTCATGGAAAAGAGTGAAAAGAAAAACCCACAGAAATGGAAAAGGTAAATCATTTGGAACATCATATCACAAGCCATATATGCTTGAAAAGTCAAATATACTTTGGAGTAACCGGTTTACTGCAAAACTAAGCTTATAAAGGGGTATTCCCATGAACACAATCACATAATCAGATCTATATTTGTAGAAAATTAAAAGTTAAACATTTTTGCAAATATAAGTAGTTAAAAATTCTGTAGAGTTTTAAAGAGTTTCTCTAACCATCTTAGTGGTGACATCTGTTGTCTTGATCAGTTGCCAATGGAAATGACCATGACTGCAGAAACTTTCTATGTTTGGTACTTGTCAGGAACCCAGCTATGATTTTCTTATTGTAGCTGGGTTATCAGGCAGGGACACTACATGTATCAGAAGATATCCCGGCCACAATAAGGAAATCATGGATGATTTTTTGACCTTAGAAAGGTCCTGTATTCATGGTTGTGTCCACTGACAACTAATCAAGACAACAATTTATGACCAAAAAGATATTTAGAGAAAATCTGTAAAACTCTGCAAAATGTTTAATTACCTATATTTGCAAAAATGTTTAACTTTTAATTATCTACAAATTTAAAAATGGTTATGTTCATGGGAATACCCCTTTAAATGTGTTTTCTTGGTCATTGTAACTGGTTAACAAACCCTGGGGCAGTGCAAATTCCCATCAGTGGGGGACATGTGCAAAAGAGTGTCTTTGTGAATGAACAGTATTTTGATCTATAAAGACTAAATTGTGAAGAATGTAATGAGTTACATAAAACTTTGGTGTGGTTCACATATATGTCAATTGCTTTGGTAAATCATAAGAGAACAATTGATATGGTCATGATCTTGTAACCTAATAATAGACGCTTGAAAGACCTGCTAGTGATGGACCTTCTTTCCTATATTGTCCTATTGAAGTTGTGCATATGGTTTTCTACCATTGCTTCTCATGATTGTAACAATGAGCCACCACTACAGTATTTTAGCTTACAGAGGATTAGCAATACAAGCTTACTATTGCTGATATGAAAGTTTGTATATCTGTGTACCGTCATGTTTGTGTTCATTGTATCCTCTGACAATGCACTTGACCAGTAAGATTAGATAGTTCAACCTTCCTATGACCCACAAAAAACTAACTAGCTCCATGTGTGATAACAAAGGTGAAAAACAATATTTATACATCCCTAGCTGTCATTGTTGGGCAAAGGTTTGATACATTATTCCCCTATGACAGGTAAACGTTCTCCATCAAGCTGGAAAAGTCTTAAGAAACAACTTACTGATCATCTAGTTTACAGAGATAATTATTTCCAATAAACCACATCATAAATTAAATCTTCATTTTGGCAGTGTGTAGCTTGTCTTGTACACCTGGATGTTATATACAACATTTAGGAGGAATATGTTACATGTCAAGATGTTTATTTGCAGCAAGAAGAAAAGACGTATCTATCTGTTGTGAGATCTATATTCATCCATAGTGAAAATAAATACTCTATAGAACAACTAAATGATCTGGGTAATTTTAATATAGATAGTTTTTACAGTCATTTATGTAAAGGAACTAAATAATGTGACAACCATTTTAGACTTTGGGTATACAGTTAGGTCCATATATATTTGGACACTGACATAAATTTAGCTTTTTTTACCTGTTTGCTGAAACATATTCAAGTTATAGTTATATAATGGACATGGACATAAAGTCCAGACTTTCAGCTTTCATTTGAGTATATCCACATTAAAATTGGATGAAGGGTTTAGGGTTTCAGCTCTTTAACATGTGCCACCCTGTTTTTAAAGGGACCAAAAGTAATTGGACAATTGACTCAAAGGCTGTTTCATGGGGTGTGGGTAATTCCTTCATTATGTCATTCTCAATTAAGCAGATAAAAGGCCTGGAGTTGATTTGAGGTGTGGTGCTTGCATTTGGAAGATTTTGCTGTCAATAAAACATGCGGTCAAAGGAGCTCTCCCTGCAGGTGAATCAAGCCATCCTTAAGCTGGGAAAATAGAAAAAAACCCATCTGAGAAATTGCTACAATATTAGGAGTGGCAAAATCTACAGTTTGATACATCCTGAGAAAGAAAGAAAGCACTGGTGAACAGTGGGTTCACAGCATGGTGCAAGCCACTCATAAGTCTCAAGAATAAAAAGGCTAGATTGTACTTTGCTAAAAATTATCTAAAAAAGCTAGTACAGTTCTGGAAGAACATTCTTTGGACAGATGAAACCAAGATCAATCTCTACCAGATTGATGGAAAGAAAAAAGTATGGCGAAGGCGTGGTACAGCTCATGATCCAAAGCATACCACATCAACTGTAAAACACGGCGAAGGCAGTGTGAAGGCTTGGGCATGCATGGCTGCCAGTGGCACTGGGTCACTAGTGTTTATTGATGATGTGACACAGGACAGAAGCAGCTGGATGAATTCTGAGGTATTCAGAGACATACTGTGTGCTCAATTTGTCCAATTACTTTTGAGCCCCTGAAATGAAGGGATTGTGTATAAAAAATGCTTTAGTTCCTCACATTTTTATGCAATCATTTTGTTCAACCCACTGAATTAAAGCTGAAAGTCTGAACTTCAACGGGATCTGAATTGTTTTGTTCAAAATTCATTGTGGTAATGTACAGAACCGAAATTAGAAAAATGTTGTCTCTGTCCAAATATTTATGGATCTAACTGTAGTACCTTATGGCATTGAAGTCTGTTGCAATGTTCAACAAACAGGGTTGACTTTAAAGGGATTTTTCAGGGTACAGTTATTGATGATCTATCCTAAGGATCCTAAGGATAGATCATCAATGTCAGATTAGTGAGGGTACAAAACCTAGTACCTCCATAGATTAGCTATACTCAGCAGTGCATACATAGAGAAATGAGCAGGAAACAAACAGCTCTGTTCTCTGTGTAGTGGCCAGGACAGGTCACTGCAGATCAACTCCCATTCACTTGAATTGGAGCTAAGCTGCAGTGACTCAGTTCAGCCACTACACAGAAAACAGAGCTGTCTGCTTCCTGCTCCATTCTCTGTGTATCAGCTGCGGAAGTTAATTGGATGGGGTGGTAGGTGAAAATCCCCCTTTAATGATGTACATCCTGTTTGGTCACAAGGGAAGTCTCACTTGTCCCTACTAAATAGGGGACACCAAATGGTCTGGGCACCTGGAGCTTGCACTGCTGATTCCACACTTGGACACTGTATGGAACACTTTAAAGAGGCAATATAAATAATGAGTACTACACAGTGTACTAAGCAACCTAAGTCCAGTTCTGACAACAAAAATATGTATATATACTGTATAACTTTTGGAGACTACAGGTTGTGCATTCTTGTGATCTAGATTGTGTGAGATAAATTCTGATAAATTATCTCTATACAGGACATACTGCACAATAGTACTGGTCTTGAATTGGGCAAGTCTAGTACGTTCATAAGATTTGTAAAGGTATTGTGTAAGCAGTACTATAGTTTTGAAAGTGAGTTGCTGACATAAGGCATACTATATAGTTTAAACTATATGTGAAAGAAACGATTGGACTGTCCCATTCTGTAATCCTGATTTCAGTATGTTACAACAGTCCAGCCCTGAGGCAAGCATTCAGTGTCACTGAACAGTGTTTAGTCTGGGAAATATAGCCAACATGTGTTCTATAGTTCATGGACTGAATATGCCTATTTGAAGCAGGGCTTAGAAAAGTTATACATCAAATATGAGATGGGCGAACATCACAAGATTTGTTTTGATGAATATTCATAAGGTTTTGATGTCTGCTTCGATTTGGACCAAATGAGCTCAACACAAACCTGAAGTGCTGTTATTATGCTCTACATTCTCTTCAGATCCTAGAATATAATACATGGAGGCCCAGTGGAGGTGCCGCAACATAACAAACAGTTATACTCACTTTGCCTCACCTCTTCTGAGCATCCTCGATGCATGCGGTGGCCCCCTTTGGTGCCCTCTGGGTCTCCACTTATTATATTCTGCGGTTTTAAAGTGACCCCAGAGTATAATGGTGTTTCTTAGGTGACAAACACCAAAAGTTTCAGGTTTGGCCGAGCCTTAAAACTTTGGAAAATTATGGCAAAATCCAGATTGATATAAACTGTCAAATAAGGGCAGAATTATAGCATTGAGGGAAGTCTCAAGTGGGCTCTTAGCCGTTACACCCCACTTAATAAAATTGTAGGAATATATATGTAACAACGCATGAAGGAGTGAAGATGGGAGCTGTGGTCCTCTGTCACACTATGGTAATAGGTGCTGAGTTGATCCCCACCAAAACTCCCACACTCCTTAGGACTGTGCAGTACTGTGTAGTGATGAAGGGGTCTGTGGTTTAGTTATGCTGATGGCAGATTCTCCTAGAGAACACCCTGTATTGATGTCTCCTGGCTGAAAAAAACTCTTCCAGTAATGGAAGTACTTAAATTTAAATCTGTCTGAGCTGGAGCAGGGAGCAGAGATGGTCCTTCTCATGGTCAGTAGGACCTGTAGCCTGTCTTTTTATTTATTTGTTAATTCTGTTTTTCTTCAAAATAAAAATTCACAGTACCTAAACTGCAGGGTGTAGGTACAATAAAGACTGATAAGCCTGGTCAGAAGCCCAGTGATACCTAGTCAGAGCTATGAGGCTTTGTGACAATTCTTCTCACAGACTAATGCAAATAGCAGAGCTCCACACAAGCCCATCTCCTGTCTCTTAAACTCCAGCTGCTTAAATGACCAAGAACAAGGAGAATTCCTGCATATTTAAAACATATAATACATTTAGTAGTGTCCTACTGGGGCAATACATATGCATGCAGAATGGAGAAACAATAATCTACAACCACAAAAAGAAGGTTAATAAGATTAAGGTCAATAGCATTTACAGCCATGGATCTCAATACTACATACAACTTAGTAAGTGGTATAGTACAGATTTGCAGCATATAAGTGCACTTGTCAAGTCTACAAAAGCTAAAAAAGTCCACCTTCAAATGCAAAGTAAAAATATTGCAGCACACCAGGACAGGAAGGTATACTTAGTACTTTTAGCATTTACTATAATTACTCTTATTTTGGCATATAATGTGTTTGTTATAATGTATTTTTTTATTGGTAGTAGTAATAAATCCTTCTAAAAACTTACTATACACTACACCAGTTAATAGGAAATAGACTAGAATTTACTGGAAAGATTTCATGCTCGGTATGAATGAGTGTAATTGTTTCCTTCAATCACAAGCTATCACTATACTTGATCTCTTCAAGTACCTTACCTGGAATATTAGAAGCTTAGATAGCAGATGCAACCTCAGTCTGTATAGCTCCTTGTGGAGGCTTTTGTCTTCTAAACCACTTACTATATTCCTTGCTCTAAAATAAAGAAACTTTTTGGATACATTATCACACAATTATGAAGTACATTTATTCATAAGCCCTAGTATATATTCTTACTGGTGTTGATTTATTTTGCTTATACTAATTTGTTTTCCCAGTTACCTATTCCATTCAGACTTGTCCTATGCTAAATCACAGAAGTAGCACAAGGGTGGAAATAGTTTGAATGAAAAATTGACTGTCAGACAGACAGAACATTATGAGAGTGAGAATTCTGGTAGATTAAATTTGATAATGAATTTTGCAGAGGCTGTATCTTGGCATAAAACAAATTAAAACACATACATGCTTTCTGAATCTTACTTTTGCCTTGAATTTGTTCGTAATGTACCTTTTCAGTCAGATTTGATTATTTACCAAGGATAACAGGTAATTTGATCGCAAGATCCGGAGCCATATTGCCTTTTTATTTAAGCCACCTGGGGAGAAAATGACCTCTCTGCATAAAACATTGAATATACCACTGTCAAAACTAATTTTTTTAGATATCTTGCTTGGCATAAGATGTTCATAGTTGCATTGTAACTATGTAAACTACTTGCAAATAATGACTTGTGAAAGTACATAGTGTAAGAGAGCTTTCTTACAGTGTAAACAAAGATATATAGAGAGAACAATTCCAAAATCTGTTATAACCTACCTAGGGCATGTTCACACAACTCATTTTTTGTGCTGAAAAATCAGTTGCTGGGGGGAAAAAATGGGATTGAAACATGTGACTGAGCTTTGGATTTTTGCCTCAGATTTACAGTTTGTAAACCAATGGTGCTAAACCACATGTAGCAATCCATCCTAGTTTCTTATGGTGGCTCAGTGGTTAGCACTGTTGTTGAGTTTGAGTCTAACCAAGGGCAACGTGTGTGTGTTTCCTGCCACATGCAAAAGGTAAATTGGCTTACTCTAAAACACCTGACCTTTGTGGGTGTTGAGGATGAAGTTAGTGGAAGCCACTAACTCTGCCTGCGCTATAAGTACTTGTGAGAAAAATGCATTAGGCTGGGGCCCCAAGAGGTGTAAATGCCGCAGAAAAAAACGTGATGTTTTACAGTCACAGCAAAGTGGATGGGATTCTAGCGAATCCCATCCCCACTTTGCGGAAAAATACGTGAAGCGGACACACTGCGATTTTGAAAAAACGTTGCGATATTGGAAATCACAGCATATTAATTATACCTATGGAAACGCTGATGGTTTCCCTATAGGCATAATTGAAGCAGAAAGTCCGCAGAGAAAGCCTCTGGCGAAATTTCTGTGAAAAAACCACTTTTCTGCGGGAAAAACCACGATGCATTGCCGCTGCATTTTTTCCCGTAGCGCTTTTTTGCTGCGGGACACTAGGTGGGGCCTTAGCCTGACAAATATTTATCATTATTGCAGAAACTACGTGTCAATTCTTTTTTCTCATAAGGCCATTTATATCTAACGGGGTCTGGAATACACTTGTCTTCGCAGAAATTTCAGGTTAAAAAAACAAAACATTTACAATCTTTATATAGAATTTGTAAATGCATATACAGTACATAAATAAAACTATGGTTCAAATACATTTAGATGTATACTGATCCATAATAAGAATTATTAGAAACTGAATGATAACTTGCACATATCATAAAATGATGATAAAAAAACTTTTACCAAAAATAAATAAATAAATAAATCCTGATATATGAACTATACAAATAAAGTAAGTTACAGGGAGGCAATAAATAAAAAACTGACGGAATTCATCATGTTAGGCCCCTTGCAGAGGACCGTGGGCAAAATCCGTGTGCTATCCATGTTTTTCTCGGATAACACACTGACCCATTCATTTGTATGGACACATGCACACGACCATGTTTTTTACTGATCAGTGTGCGAGCCGTGATTCCGCACCCCATCTGATAGAAGAGGTCCTATTCTGTTCAGTTTGCGGAATGGACTCGCACATAGAAGTCTATGGGAGACTAAAAACCTAGGACGGCACACTGATGTACTCCGTGTGTCATCAGTGTGCCGTTCATTTTCGCGGACAAGCTAGGGATATAATTAGATGTCCCCTGTGTTCTTTTATGGTGGATCCACAAATTAGGATCACACACTGATGGCACATTGCCCGTTTTTGCGGACCTACTTCACTGATGCTAAAGAAACACTGAAGACACACTGAAGATACTCTGTCCGCAAAAACTGAACACTAATTACTAGTTTGCTGACCGCAAAATACACAAGGTCGTCTACAACTAGCATAAGGCTAGGTTCACATCTGGGGTTTCCGTTCGGGGGGGGCCGCTTGGGGACCCCCTGAACGGAAACCTAATCCGCTTAAAAAAGTGTTTACCCGTGGGGTAAATGGGGTCCATATGGTTTCCGCTCGGTTTCCGTCCAAAAAGGGCGAAAAATGCGGACAGAAAAGCGCTGCTTGCAGTGCTTTTCTCTCCGCATTTTTCATGCGGAAAGGGGAACGGAATCCTCGTATGGAGAGCCAACGCTGGTGTGAACCCAGCCTAAGTCATTAAGTCATGATGTCATGCCCTTCATTTGTCATGAGTGCCAAATAACCTTTATTTTATAGAATAAAGCTACCTCTGTAACCAAAAAAATTATATAAATTATCTCAACTTCAACAGAGTAACAGATATGAGGATCCAACCAGTATTAGACGTCATTACAGTGTAAAAAAGTACCTAATATTGCAGAATGGTCATTATAGTGAAAAAAATAACATAATATTGCAGATAGACAGTGTATTTAGTGCCAATGGTAAGGGAACTGTTATGGATACCATTTGTGGTTCAAATCAGGCATCAATCAAACATCATTCAAAACTGATGAATTACATATAGTTACTATTATTATTATTATTGTTTATTTATATAGCACCATTAATTCCATGGTGCTTTATATTTGAGGATTTACATACGGTACACAAGATATACAAAACAGATAATACTAACAGTGACCAACTGACACAGTGGGATAGAGGGCCCTGCCCGCAAGGACTTGCAATCTATGAGGGAAGAGGGATAGAGACAGAAGGTGGGGGTAGAGACTGTACAGGTGGTGGTGTGGTGACTGTAGCGTTATTGGAGGTTCTAGGCCTTCCTGAATAGGTGAGTCTTCAGGGCCTTCTTGAAGCTTGTGACTGTGGGGAACAGTCTGATGTGTCTTGGTAATGAGTTCCAGGTAGTGGGAGATTAGGTCGGAGATATAGGGTGGGGACAGGTTGTGGATGGCTTTATATGTCAGCGATAGTAGTTTGAACTCTAATCGCTGGTCAACGGGTAGCCAGTGAAGGGATTGGCAGAGGGGAGCAGCCGATGAAGTATATGGGGAGAGGTGTATTAAGCGAGCAGCACAGTTTGAGGTGGACTCTAGGGGGGTGAGAATGTTAGCTGGGAGGCCATGGAGAAAGGGTGTTACAGTAGTCTAGGCAGGAGATTATGAGGGCGTGGACTAGCATCTTTGTAGTTTCAGAGATGAGGAAGGAGCGGATTCGATGGATGTTCTTGAGTTGCAGGCGGCAGGAGGTGTTGAGGGTTTGAATATGCGGCTAGAAGGATAGGTCAAAGTCTAAGTTTATCCCAAGGCAGCGGACCCATGGGACTGGGGTGAGTGTGGTTCCGCTGACTTTAATAGATGGGTCTGGGCTCTGGTGTTAGTGAAGGGGGCCACAGAGTCAAGGGCTGAAGTAGTAGTGGTATTGTAGAAGTCAGCGGCGGTATCTGCGTCCTGGAGTGAGGATATGTCAGCAAGCGGTAGGAGAGAGTCTGAGAGCGTGCGGATGTCAAGGTGATCAAGGTTCCTGCAGGGGTGTGTTGGTTTAGGGGTTGGGGGGTCTATTACAGAGGAGAGGGCCGAGAATGTCAACAGGTTGTGGTCAGAGAGCGTGGACAGAGAGTTAGAGAGGTTGACTAGGGAGCAGAGGTGGGTGAATATGAGGTCGAGTGTGTGCCCCTTTGTGTGGGTGGCAGAGGAGGACCATTGAGAGAGACCAAAGTGAGGGACAAGAGACTGGAAGTGGAGGTGTGGTTTGTGTTAATGGGGATGTTGAAATCACCCATGATGATGGTGGGGGTATCAGTGGATAGAAAGTGCATTAACCAGGTGGTGAAGTGGTCGATAAAGACAGCAGTAGGTCCTTGCGGTCGATATATGATGGCCAGTTGTAGGTTGGAGGGTGAGTAAATGTGAACAGAGTACATTTCAAAGGAGGGTAGGGTGAGAGCAGGTAGCGGTTGGATTGGGGCAAAGGAGCAATTGTCAGACAGGAGTACACCTACGCCTCCACCAGGTTTATTGTTGAGGTGGGGAGTGTGCGAGAATTGCAGACCTCCATAGGAGAGGGCAGGAGGGGAGGTGGTGTCTGAGGGTGTTAGCCACGTTTCTGTGATACCGAGAAATGATAATTTATGAAAAATCAAGAGGTCGTGGATGTAGTCAAGTTTGTTGCATACAGAGTGAGCGTTCCATAGTGCACCAGGGAGGGCGTGGGGAGGGGCAGGAGCAGGTAAGATAGGTGTAAGGTTTAGGGGGTTCCGTGCGCTGTTGCCAGTTGTGCAGAAAGATCCGAGAGCAGGGAAGTGCTGGGGCAGTCCAGGATTAGGAGATATGTCACCAGAAGTAAGGAGTAGCAGGGAGAGGAGTAGCAGGTGTAAATAGGAGAGATTGTGGGGTGGTTGTATGTGTCTGGGGCGGAAAGCTTGCAGGTTTGTGAGTAGCTGTGCAGAGAAGGTCAGATCGTGGGGTAGAATAGATGGAGAGATAAAGATATTCTTAGTGACATGGCTGGTTTGGGGTGGTAAAGTGGTTTTTACAAGTATGGGAAGAACAACAGTGATTGTAGTGAGAAGCATTACAATAGTTACAATTTTTTCATTGGAAGCAAATGTTTTATTGTTTTTTTTTTCTTAAAAACAGGGTAAAATTAAGATGTGACATACAATAGAACCATAGCACCATCATCAGACAAGAATTAAAGTCCAGGAAAAAGTATTTGTCATATTTGTTGACTGATCTGAGAGTATTCTCTCTTTAGGTATCTACAATGAATATATACAGTACAACCATTTCTGCATGATTGTATGCCTAGTGCACTTCTGATTTTACTCACACATTCCCTAATGTGATATGAGGAATCTGACATTACAAAGTAAATCTATTAAAGAGGACCTGTCAGGAACGCGCTTCTGACAGTAAACCATGAAACTTACACCACCGATATCTCCAGCCCCGGGGCACATACCGGGAAAACCGGCAGTGCGCTGCATTCAGCGCACTGTCGGCTTTCTAGCTGTATGTGAAACCGCATGTGCCTGAGGACATGAAAGGTCCTCTTTAAGTGGCATCAGTTTTTCCTCCCAGTAAAATTACATCACTGTATTATAAGATATTTATTCTTTATACGACCGTGTGCTAGATCAGTGTGCTATCCAGGTGCTACCATTCATTTCTGTCCGCCTAATCACACGACAGTGTATTACACGGTTCCGTGTGCGGACCAACAGTCCAGGCTGCAAAACTCAGGACAGGTCCTATTCCTGTCCGGCTTTGCGGCCGTGCTTCCGTGTTCTGTATTCATTGAATAAATGGGGCCGCGGAAGCACGGCCATTGACATCCGTGTGACACCCATGCACCAGAAGTGCCATTCAATAACAGCCAGCAGCCTGCTCACAGTTGTGTGCTATTAGCCTAACTGATATTTTATCAAAGCACTATGACTAAGTTGACATATGTAAAGTGAACAAAATTACATCTTTGTCAGATGTGTATAACAAGAGAGTGCAAATGCAGAATTGCCAGCAAGACATGTTCTGCTTTTCCAACTGTTACTTTTTAATTGAAATAGGTGAACCGATTTACAAACTGCGTTTGACCCGAATATTCCAAATAGTTCAGTTTTTAATGAAACCGAAGAAATGCCAATTCGTCTCGAATAAACAAAAATGGCCGCCGGTACATATATGGAGCAGGAAATACAAAAGAGATACATGTGTAAGAGTCACTGGATGACGTTCTAGCACTACCTGACAGCCTGACAGCAAGAAAGTCCTGTATATGCTGTCCTGTCCGGCTGCGCCAGTTGCATACAATGATGAAGCAGGGAGCCCTCCCACCATTCCTCTCTTCCCCTGGAGCTGCAGTTGCGATGTCATGACATCACTTACATCCTGCCTTCAGCTTCATGAAGACTCGGGACCAAGACAGCAAGGGAGAGAGGAGAGGTGAGTATTAGTTTTTTTTTTTTGTGTGTGTGATAGGAGAGAAACATTAAACTGTGGGGACAACTGCAGGGGGACTTTAACCCTTTCCCTGCAGTCCATCCAGGGTGGCAATTTAGTTGCAGAGGATGTATGTAATATGTCCTTGCTACTAATGCCGATTTCTCAGGATCTGTTAGGGCTATGAAGATGAACTTGAATTAATTTTAAAGAAGAGAATCATGATAACCCTTACAGATCCCGAGCGATTCACTGGTGAAAACAATGTTCGGCATTGAGATCCCAATGCAGATCTTACTTCCCAACAGCGTTTTTAACAGCAAATCGCTCCGAATCTGTAAGGGCTATCATGATGATCTTGGTATAATTTTAAAGATGAGATCAGCTCAGTGTGTTATTAGGTTGATTCAAATTGAGGATCAGCCATGAAAACGATTTCCCAAGAAAAGATAAACAGCATCCTCCAGCTCATCGATAGTCGTCTCTCGGCCAAGAATATTGAATCTGATCAAGAGCATGCTCAGAAGCATTCAGGCAGTGTTGAAAGCTAAAGGTGAATTTACAAAATAATAAAAATGGAAATTTAGATATTTAGGAGCAAAACAGTTGCAATGCAGATATATGACAAGAATCTGCATAACTAATCATATGCTAAATAGCTGCAAGTTAAAATTACGTATGAGATAGCCAAGATGATTGTTTATAAAATGATCGGTATTCTTGTTCGAAGCTGTAGTGGATGGTGAGATATGGATCATAAAAGTCAAAAGTTCCAAACCCTTTTACCCTTTTGCTCATCAGTGTAAGGTGCTGTGGGCTTGAACGCGAGGCATTACAGCAGTGGTAGAGATATGGAAGGGCCTATGGTTTCATTTCACTGCATCATACAGAGCAGTTCAGAAAAGCTTGCCATTACAATAGTTAGCTATAGGAGAATTTAGTCAGATTTAAGCAATTACAGTACATGCTGATTAGTGATAAAAATTATGGATAGAAATGAGGGAGCATATCTGTGCTGCTGTATATAGAGTGTTTAACCTCTTAACAATCACATTATAATAGCAAAAACCATTGCAGATTTTGAATTTATGGCTGAAATAAATATTACTGACACATAACTCTGGTGCCTTATGTGTATTTTAACCCTTTAGCCTTTCCCTTTTATATTTTATAACCCTTTCCCGTGTTCATATTTTTTACATTTCATTTCAGAAAACATCAATTCTGGCATCCGACTTTTAAGGTTTATGTTATTTATCATGTAGAATAAATAAGATACTAATTTTATTCTATTTTCATTAACGGGGGGAGTCTATTTTCACTTTTTTTCTGTAAAATGACTTCTGTGGTCAGCATTGACCGCAGTATATAAGGGGTTAAATGGTAAGTATGCTTCTGATTGATAATGGGCAGGTGATATCTTGAATAAAAGTCCCTGGTACCCCCTCCCCTGGGGTTATCTGAAGTGTCAGGGACAGGAGAATAATAAAATAATTTTCTCTTCTCCCTGCACTGTCAGCTACACGTGTTATCCTAAAGTGAAAGTGCGGGTATATGCACCTCCACTTTAATCAGTGATATCTCAAAATCTATGTGGGCTACAGATTATTGGCTTTAAAACAACACCAAGATTGTGGCTCTAGCCCCCGTGGCTCCAGAGTTAAAGCTGTTTAAAGTTACAGTGTCAATGAATGTGTTCTACTCAGGGTGAACAGTATTGCACTTTGCTGAAGCCCGGAGTCCTGCTCTTTCAAAACTGTAGGGGGTTAAACATACTTTTTATTGACTGTCAGTTTTGCTAGTGAAACATTTTTTGTTAAGGGTTTTATTGGGCTAGAGCTTAAAATTTAACTAAAAATACGTATGCATACAAACTGCTGTTCTAACGACAAAGCGATTCTGCCTACGCAAATGTAAAAGTGTTTTTTTTTTAGGAATATTGCCCTCAGAGTCTTTGCAGTATTATTATACTAGTGATGATTTTGAACCAGCAGTATACCCTGCTAAAGACAAGTAAATATCCCTGATGAGCTTTCCTAAATCATCCACATTCAGCAGAATTGCACCACAGCTCACATATGGGTAAAGCTCAGCTATGGCTACTGCTCAAATGTGGCCAAAAACTGCATTAATCTCAACGTGTTTCCCCCGTTTATAGGGTTCCTCAGGGGAAATAGAAACCTGTGATAAGGTAAATAAACAGCCTAATCGATTCTGATGTTGCAGTAAAAACTGCAACTTTCATGCACTGGCCTGAAATATCTCATCAACGATATTTACTTGTCTTGAGCAGGCTATACTGCTGGTTGCAAATCACAACTAGTATAATAGTACTGCAAAGACTCTGAGGGCGATATTTCTAAATAAAATCCAGATGTAGATGTAGCGAGCACCTTGTATCAGTGTTCTGATATCTATCATCCTTTGGTTTTACACTATTAGCGCTCTGCACTGTTTTTTCCATTTCTTTCTACATTTCTAAATATAACACTATTTGGGAGATGAGGTGGATAGAATATACCTCAGCAGCCTCTGTTTCCTTTACAACCTATAAAATGTTTAAAACTGTTGTGCATAATAATTTGGAACAGTGGATTTTGAATTTTTAATTTATATAAAAAAAAATGTTATCATTGCAAGGTTAAACAGTTAAAGATTTAAACATTGTACTGATTGTCATTTGTATTGACCATTTATGAAAATCAAAGAAAAATATAATTTGCATAATAATTTGGAATGCAGTCTACATGAAAACTGCTGCCATTTTAATGGCAAAAAAAATATAAGCTGACTGATGCAGTTCTAGTCTATTAATACTTACTGACCAGGTAGCCCTTTTAATGCTTTTAGTGCTTGCTAATTTTCTTGACATAGTTTTTTATTTTTTGTAAAAAGAAAAAAAAAATACACAGTTTCAGGATTGTTGCCAATCACTATTATAATTAAAGGGAGTCTATCATTAGAAAAACACCTTTTTAACTAATGGCACGTTGGAATAGCCTTTAAAAAGGCTATTCTATTCCTGCCTTCCATTCTTTTCTTCTCCTCGCCGTTTCTGATAAAATCCATTTCTTCTGCTAATTACGATCACGGAGCACTGGGTGCGTTCCGCCTGTGCTCCAAGCACCCCCCCGCGTCATAACTTTCCACCGCCCCTTAGCTCATTGTGTTCAATCCCCTCTTCCTCTTCTACATATCTTCTGCCTTTCACAGGCATCGGACGCAACGTTGTAACAGACCACTGGAAAATGGCGGCCCGGGCAGAGCCGACAAATATTGAGTGAGGGTTCTGTGTGTTCTTCCTCAACATGTTGTCTTTCTGTACTGTCCTTCTGTGCATGTGCTGTCTTCTTCACTGACACATATCCCACTCTCTAGTAGTCATTCGGCTTCTGCTGAGAGAGATAGTACTCATAGCCTAAGACTTCCTCTTTTTCCTCTTTTTGATGAGAAATGCCAATGTTTTTTTTCGATGTAGAGGAGGTAAAGGTGGAAGACATGGTGGAAGTAGTAGTTGCAGAGAGTGTGCTAATGATGGTGCTGCTAGTAGGGGCAGCAGGGGGAAATCTGATAGGAATTGTGTGGGCATAGAGGAATCCAATTGCCATGATGAGTCACAAAAATGTGGGGAAGATGTTGACATTACTGAATCTGATGATGATTCTATTACAGATAAGACCTGGCGACTGGGTCAGGGTGACAGGGTGAAATCACAGGAAGAGGGTGGTGGCAGCTGCAATAGTACAAATTTCCCGTACGTGCAGCCACAACAACCAAAAGACCTGCCTGGGGAAAATCTAAGGAAAACTCAGGTGGTGGCACTGGCAGCTGCTGCTGGTTTTGGCAGCAGCAACTACATGCAGTCATCTCAAATCACAAATTGATGGTAAGGTGCAAGATCTGCAACCAGATTAGCCATGGCACATGTGTGGGAACTAGGTCTCTCTGTACTCACATGAAATGGCATCCCCAGCTCATTTGGCAAAACGGATTGCCAGTGGCATGAAGTGAGCAAGACCTTTCTATTCCTTATTCCCATGATCGTAGGCAGGCCACATCCACACCTAGTATATGGACATCATCATTATCATTAATTATCATATCCATCATCTTCTCCTCCTCCTTCACGCCAACATCATTCATCATTTATAAAGGAATGTGTCTCCAGTAAACAGCAATCTGCACTCAGAAATCTGGTTGGTCTGCACCTATAACTCCCACCTGGCCAGCTGATATGCCAGGTACTCTGCTATTAGTGTATCACAAATTTTTCTTCAAATCTTCTAATTGTCACTCATTGGTGCTACATCTACTGCCATAAAGGGACAATTTTTTGTTGCTTTGTATGAAGCAAATTCTTTACCACTTTACTTTTTAAGTGGCAGGCACACTGGCAGTGTGCCATAAATGTGTTTTCAAATTCTATAGTTGGCAGTGTCACATGCCATTGGCGCTATGTTGGCATAATAAGAAGAGAATGAAACAAGCAACTCCACCATTGCTTCTTAAAATACCAACGCAATGTTTGAGTGGAATTCTGCTCTGATATAGGGATGATTTTTGGCATTTTTTCTTTTTTTTTTTTAAAAGCCAGTCATCACCTTTCAAGTGGCTGTCTTTTCGTATAACCAGTTGCTTTAGTTGATTTACTTGTGACTTCATTTAACAACTCTTTAGCTTTAGGTCATGGACTGCTGCCCTTACATTCTCTTGTAAAATGTTTCAATATATCTTGAATTCACTGTTCTCTTAGTATTAAAAAGGCATCCAGGGTCTGAGGGAGCAAAGCAAACCGAAACCATGATACCATCTCCACCATGCTTCACTGTTGGGACAAGGTTTTGATGAAGGTGTGCAGTGTTTTGAATTGTGCATTTCTGCTGAAAAATTACACTTTTGTCTCATCTGTTTATTGAACTTTGTGGAATGTGCAACTGGGCTTGGAAGAGTGAAGAAATCAGGCGATACCTATCAGGTATCGCCTGATTTCTTCACTCTTCCACTACTTTCAATGGCTAACACAGTACAACATTATACTACTATCAACTGGGCTTGTGCAATGAACAAGATTGAACACTATTATTGTTGAATGTTTTGTCATAATATTGGGCACATTAACAGAGGTTGGTGCAATTTGTAGAGTCTTTAGTAGGTCTTTTCTTGTTACCCGTGAGTTGTTTTTAACCGATTTCATGATTGCCCTTTGCGTTCTTGCAATAATCGTAGCAGGGTATTAACAGGATAGGGAAAATAGTCCAACATTTTCTCCATTTTTTTGACAACTTGTCTGAATAATGAAGGATTATTACACCCACATCTTCAGCAATGCAATATAGAAATACATTGATATAACATGTCTTGTGAGGTCTTGCCTCGAGGCATGGTTCAAACTAACCAAGAAGAATTGTAACCAGGCTTTGTGTGCCTTTATTTAATGGGTAGATCAGATATAAAATTTAAACTTCCATTCTGCAGCAATCCCCTTAATTGAAACACTTTTTGCCAAATAGCTTTTGGAGAAGTACTCAGCACAGAGGTTCACCCACTTTTTCTCTCTCCTGTGTGTATGTTTACTCAATATGCTTAATAAAATAAATGACTTTTACAAATGTTTTGAATTATTTAGATTGTGCTTGTCTATAACTGTGATGACAGTCTGGTTATTTTAGTTATTTATTATTTTAGTAATAAAGGAAAAAATGTAACCAAAAAATGTAGGACCTGAAGGCCAAAGTGGCTGAGTTATGAACAGGGAAGTACTCTATAAAATGCTTTTTGCTTCATTTGACTGATGGTTCTTTACCCTACTTATGGTTATACTCATCTACAGTAACAGCAGATTTTCTGAATGGAGCTAAATAAAAATAGTGAATATCGAAAATGCAAACACAGCCCACTGAAATGTCTAGGGTTCCAGGAGATTATTGGTATCCAATGTTCTTCGATTAAGGGTGTTGTGTACACCTAATTAAAAAAGAATTTTTCCAGCCCAAGAAAAAAAAAATTCGGAAAATTAAAAAAAATAAAACTTAACTTTTTATTCCCATGAGAAGACATAAAAAATATTTATGGAATACAATGCATATTAACCCGCTTACTCGTTTCAGGGCATCTGCCCCTTAGTCATATCATTCTTTCTAATTATGCAATTACAATTTATGGCTTTTTTTTTCTTATAAAGAACCAAGACATTTTCTTTCTCAACATTTCAAGTTGACACAAAAGTCAGGAAATCATAGTCATAAAGCTAACTCTGTTGTCAACACAACCCTAAATATTCCTAAGAGTTTTACATTTCCTAATTCCTAATTTAAACAGCTGGATTAAATATGGTATTTCCCAGATTAGGCATGTGGTTACACAACAATGACTAAAACCTTACACTGAAGTTGTGAGTATTTAATTTTTTTCCCTTAAATTCAGTTAACCAATTTGCTGTCAGAGTATTTTTGTTCTTTAATGCTGTAATTTTTGCAATCTCTGTGTATTACAGTGTATTGCTACTTTTGCGTATTTGCAACCTCTTTGTAATACAATTTTTGCAACCTCTGTGTATATTATAACTGTCTGTATGGTCTTTTGGGGTGTTAATAAAATATACATATATATATATTGTTTATTTTGTATAAATATTATGCATTTATTGATGTATTTATTTTATTATATAATAATATATTAGTCAATGGCAGGTCACTTTATTTGAGACCTCCCTGAAGGTACCTAATAGGACCAGAAAGCCTACATGTTATTTATTCATCTATTTTACCTTTCTGTTCCAGAAATTATGGCTCCAATGGTTCCATATACCGCACTTGGTGGCTTGTCCCATTTTAAGTGGATTTTGGTCTTCCATACAGTATGCTTGAAACTCTCAGACGTCTTGGATTGTACATTTCATAAAGTAGCTGCATGTCTTTAAGGTGATAAAACTATAGGTCTCTAACATGCACCTTTTAAATTCAGAGGTTAAGAATAGAGTAACTACAATAGTTATTTTTTGAAAGAAATAGTCTATTCATTCTGATACTGTAGAACAATATAACAAGATAACCCTGGCTGTCCTTCTACCATTCCTCCAATATTTCCCTTTGACAGATCCTGGAGCGGTTCTTAATCATGCTAAATTGTCAATGACCATTTCATGGAGTGTTGTGCACTGTTATTACCAGATTTACTTACATTTCGAACTGGACTATGTTGCTGTGAACTTTTTGTTTGATATGATCCCCAGCAGCTATTGGGCCCTATTTACTTCTTGCTCACGGCCGTCTCCACTTCCCCTTCTGCCCTCCAGGGCGTTCCGTCACTGTTGCCCTGTCACGTCATTGGGGCCCCCTGGATGGAAGAAGGGGAAGCGGAGGCAGCTGTGAGCAGTTGCGGGGCCCGTGGCAAGAGTATTTTTTGGGTGAACCCCAACAAATACTACTATTATTATACTCTGGGGTCTCCTGGAGTCTCTTCAGACCCCAGAGTATAATGATCGGATGCCCTCGGCGCAACTCCATGTTGTCTTCAGCCTCTGTAGTGACATCACAGACATCACGTGGGTCAGGCCAGTGTCACAACGCATAATTATAATAACAATTCATGCCATCATGACACTTGGTGAGCCCATGTTACTGCTGAGGCACAATCAATAGACCCCAGAGTCTAATAATTTATCAGCAGTGGCCATTTTAGTTAGTCTGAGACGAATTCCAAAGTGTTCGATTTAGTTAAAAACCCAACAATTTAGAATATTTGAGTCAAACCCAGCTCAGTACGAGTCAATTTGCCCATCTCTATAAACAGGACTGACAACTTCACTACTCAACAAAGAATCAATATCAATCATGGAGCTATACATCTCTGCTACATGGAAATCTTATTTGAAGTACAGATGTCCTTCCTTACTTCTTTCCTTACCCGGACATGTGTCATGAGAGGAGAGGTGAGGTAAGGTATCATTTGTGTCCTCCACTTACCATATGCTTTCTATACTACTAGTGTTTTCTTACATCGTAGAGAGTCCTTTTGGCCTTCTTAGGCATCAGGACTTGGTAATGACCGCTACATCTGCACCTCCCTATAGGTGTGCCATTGTGTGTCACAAGATGACTAGATTCTCAAGACAATATCATGTCAATATTATTTCACAATGTAATATGCTATATTTGTCTAAGTGTGGCCACTCAGTGATTGCTTTATGAAATGCAGCCTTTCAGGAGTTTTGTTAGCAAATTGTGATATTGTATTGAATGGGTTTCATGAAAGATTTGAGTTCTTGATCAAAACAGTACCTAACAAGAATTTATATAAAATGACGGCCTAGTCTACTCTCATATATTTATTAGAGCTATATGTCAGCTTTCATGTCAGAAAGTCCAAGGAGCTTCACTTTTGTAGTATCTTAAGTTTGCTCCTCTGTTCGAAAGTTGGCAGATTCCCCAAGTGCTTGGTGAACTTATACACAATTGCATATGCCAGGCTAAGAAGGAACTATTTATCTTATCACAAAAGCCCTTTGTCTTCTATTAATTTTCACTGGCAATCTGGTAAGGTGTCCAAATACATTGGCAGTATACCCTCTGTACTATTTTCAAAGAAGAAAATGAAGGATACCTTGAGATGGATAAAAAGGAAAGATATACAATGATAACAGTCTATCTCAGCCTCAGAATCAGCAGAAAACAAAGATAATGTTCTTAGCAAAAACAGCCACTATTTGGAGTTCATTAAGTTACCTAAAATGCTTGAAATACATACCCGTGGTAAAGCCAGTAAACAAAAGGAAAGAGTCAAAAAGTGTAAACTGCTAAATTACTGAAAATGAAACCAAATATGTTACATTTCATATGAATCATATCGCTAAATGACAAATACTTCTTGAGATCTTATTTTTAAAAATACAGAGTATTGTTATACATGAAACTATTTTATTATGTGCCTGTGATTGCAGCATTTTCATTTATAAGGGTTTTAAGGAGATTAAGGAGATTAAAACGAAGTTGCTATAATAGCAATGTAATTCAATAAAAATGCTAGCAAAGCTACTACTGTGGCTATAGGCATGTAAAATGTTACAATCCTTAAATAATTTTTGAATCTTAAAGTGAGGTGGAAGGCAAAAGCTAAGACATTGACTTTAAGTGACACCCCTGCAATACTACACTTACCAAAAAGTACAACTTACCACTTTACCACCATTTTAGACATTAGCTACAGCCCATTACTCGAATGCAGCTGAAGCTTATGCTTGACAAGACAACATGAGAGCAGCAGCTGTAGCACTACCATGCTGCCGATTCAGTGGCTCCTAGTAGTGCTGCTTAGTTATGGTGTCAGGGCTAGCACAGACTTCAGTTGATTGCTAGTAGAGGGCAGTAGATTATCTCTGAAATGGGACAATGTGTGAAATCTGGTCAGTAAAACTGGAAAAACACAGACCTCCGTGAAACTGGTTAAGGCTGAGGCCCCACATTGCAGAAACGCTGCTTTTTGTTGCAGTTTTTGCTGTGTCAAACCTTCACACCTGGCTTTGTCTCAAAAAACACAGCAAAATCTGCAACAAAAAGAGCTGTGTTTTCGCAACGTGGGGCCTCAGCCTTACAGTCACTGCAAGGTGGATAGAATTCTAGCGAATCCCATCCACACCTTGCAAAAAAAAATATGCGCTGCAGACATGCTGCAATTTCCAAAACCGTCACGGTTTTGGAAATCGCAGCATGTAAATTATACCTACAGAAATGCTGGTGGTTTCCTATAGGTATAATTGAAACAAAAAGCAGGTTTCCTCTGTGGACTTTCAGTGAAAAACGATGCGGGAAAAAACGTAAAACGTTTTTGCTGCAGGACACTACGTGGGGCCTTAGCCTAAATTAGGAATTTTCAGTTTTTGTCCAGAATTTTATTTTAACACACCTGTACGAGATTAAACATGTATGCCAATGTCATGGTTGGCTTATTCACAAATCTCCCCAAATGTAAAACTTTTTTCACCCCAGGGGCGTAAATACCGGGGTAGCAGCGGTAAGATTAGGGGGCCCGGAGCCCTGTGGCAGCCGCTACCGCGAACCCCACAAACCAGTGGCGTAGCAATCGCGGTCACAGGGGGTGCGACCGCGACCGGACCTGGCAGGGCACGGGGCCCGCGGCCAGCTGTCGATGGCCGGGCCCCAGACCACTATGATAGCGGTTGGGGAAAGCCTGGTTCCCCGACCGCTATACATACTGTTATTGGAAAGGGGACCCGGCATATTGCAGGCCCCTTTCCAATAGATGGCAGGGCAGGGCACCCAGGGGAGGAGACTGTAAACAATAAATACATATTCTCACCTCTCCTGGGCACAGCGTTCTCTCCGGCGCTCTTCCGTCATGACTGAGGCCTGTGATTAGCCCCAGCAGTCACATGGGGCGCGGCCGCATAATGCGTCAGTGCGCCCCCACATGACCGCTGAGGCCCAATCACAGGCCTCAGCAGCAACGTCGGAAGAGGGCCTGAAGACGCTGAAGACGGCAGGATGGAGCGAGGATGCCAAGGAAAGGTAAGGCAAGGTGAGTATGAATGTTTGTTATTTTTAATCACCTCCAATTATTATACTCTGGGGACTGCATATAATACAGGGTGGAGCATATTATACTGTGTGGGGCCACTGTTGTTAGCATATTATACTGTGTGTGGGGGGAGCAATGTAGAGTATATAATGCTGTATGGGGGCCACTGTGGAGCATATAATGCTGTGTGGGAGCCACTGTTGAGCATTTAATACTATCTGGGGCCACTGTTGAGCATATTTTACTGTTTGGAGACCCATCACAGCTCTGCGGGGGCCCATGTCAAATGTTCGCCTTGGGGCCCAGCCATTCCTAGTTGCACCACTGTTTCACCCCATTGTAAATGTAGAATTTGCTGTAATTTTTAATATATAGTAGTTGCAGTAAACACAACTGTGTTTAGTAGTGGAGGTTTTCCTGTACAGATTGACAGCAAAGGATGAGTGGCCTTAAAGTAAAATGCAACTTGCAACTACAGTTTAGGGATATTTGGCTGAAGGGGTTGCCTACAATAACAACTTATTATCTACATGATAGGCAATAAGTGTCTGATCGCCGGGGGTCCTACCACTCGGTTTTAGCAGTGTGTTCTCCATTTGAATGTAGCCCTTTTGACCTCTGTTTCATCTTTATGGGACTGATAGAGATTGTACAGTGTTCAGCTATCCTCATCATTCCCATAGAATTTAAATGGAGTGTCAGCACATATATGACCATTGCTCCATTTAAATAAGGGACTCAGGATCCCCAGTGGTGGGACCTCAGTAATTACACATTTATCATCAAAGCTGTGAATGGGTGACACCTTGTTATGGGCAATCCATTTATGCATTCAGATTCTTACAAATTATTTATAGGATGATTATATTTCATGTCTCTGCACCAGAAAATTAAGCTCCAAGAAGGCATCAGAAACTATGTATTTCATCAGCAATGTAATCTTGGTGGATTGTACTTTTGCTCTTATCATTTTTCATTTCTTTTCATCTTTTTCTGTGGCACTGAAGTTAATAGTAAAATTATGTTTTTACATAGACTCATTTGCACAAACTCCTGAGCCTGGTACTGCAGCTTGTCCCATTCAACTTTATTCAAGTGGGTGAGATAAATTGCACTCTGAGCCTTTTTTTATGCTGATTACTGGGGGTTCCAGAGGTCAGACTACCCCACCCCAATCAAACAGCAATAACCTATCCTAATGATATCCTGAGGGTATGTTCAGACATAGGAATTTGCCACGGATTTGGGGATGGATTTCGCCCCCGAATCCAGGGCAGATTCCTCCCGGAATTCACCTCTCATTGTTTTCAATGGGAGGCAGAGATCGCAGCAGGACGCAGAAAAAGAAGTGTCCTGCTCGATCTTGTCGCGGATTTTGCTGCTGATTCAGCCACGGACTCCGTGGCTCGAGACTCCCTGCTGATTCATCTGAGCCTAATCAGCAGCAGGAAGCCGCGACAGAATGCCGATGCCCTGCATCAGCATCCCGTCACAGCTAGACCATCGGTGAAAATGCCGGCGGCAGAAAATGAAGAGGAATTCCGTGTGAACATACCCTAAGCCTATCCAAGGCCACTAATATGTAAATCTACGTAAACCCTGTAAGGATTCTAACTAGTTTTCGGCCGTCATTTTCTCCTCATCAAGACTGGGAGAGAAAGATGCTTAATAACAAAGCATTTGCAAAGAACTCTACACTATGTATTATATTCTTATCATTATCATAAACATAATTGTGTTAATAATGCTGATATGTTACAGTACTTTTAGAATTTTACTGATATGTTCTTGTGGCATACTATCTATTTTTCCTAGATACACACTGCATCTATTGTACCCTAGTTTGTTTGTGACACATTTAACAGCTTGACCACCTCAAACTGACAGTAATAACACAAAACCACAATGGAAATCTTTGTTCAGTGGGAAAGTAAAGAGAAGCTTTATTTTTCTTCTGAATTTCCCTGGAAGTACCGTATCAAACCTTCAGAATGGCATTGAGGATTTGTCGTGTTTTTCATCCTTGCTGTTTCTTAAACAATACTACTGACTTATCTATGACTGTTAATGTCTTTGTTCCAACTATTTATGCTTACTTATATTAGGAAAGAGAACAAATTAGAACCACGACAATAAAAAAACAGAGGATCTCTTGTTAGAGGATAATTGTGGTAATTTCTGGAAAAATACCCAGCAAAACATACAATTAGCAACTATGGGGGTGTTTATAGTAGAAATGGTGCTATTGTGAAGAGCTCATTTAGGTTCATCAGAGGACCTCTGCCTAGTTTGGCTCACAATGCCATTAGCAATCTCTGCAGTTAAATGGGTCTTTGGAAGTATATAATAGGAGCTCAATTAACAGAGTGCAAGACTTGCTCTAATTTCCTAATATCGTGTCTGAAATCATCCAGACCTTAAAATAAATGTGTAATTAATGGTTAGAAGGGGTTTTCCAAATTTAAAGGGACCATGGTGCTTGGCCGAAAACTGTAACCTCTTCACTGTGTATGTCCATTTACCTGCACATTGTCTAGAGGTGGTGCAGGATATTGTAGCTTCATCCCATTCACTTGAATGTTCAGTGTGCAGGTGTAATCCAATGTTTAGTGTGCAATGTAAATAATAAGGAGACCGCAGCTCACATCAAATGCTGTTGAAATGACAACTTCTAGGCAGGGATGTCAGGAGTCAGACCACCATCAATTTTGATGATCTATTCTAAAGATAGACCATTAATAGCGTGAACTTTGAAAACCTCTTTAAGGCTGAGGCCCCACGTTGAGGAAATGCAGCGTTTTTTATTGCAGCTTTTGCTGTGTTTTTTTTTTTTTTTTTTTAGCTAAAGTCAGGAATGGATTTAACAGAAGGGCAATGTCTAAGAGCTTCCTTTATATTTTCCATCCCTTTTCAAGCCACTACTGACTTTGGCTCAAAAAACCGCAGCAAAATCTGCAACAAAAAGCTGTGTTTCCGCAACATTTCCGCAACAATTTGCTGCCAAATAATGCTGTGGAAAAGATGTGGCAGCAACGCATCACGGTTCATTCCGCAGCATTTTTCAGAGAAAGCCCGCAGAGTTTTCCTGTGCGGAACTTCTGTCTATATTATACCTATAAAGAAAAGGGCAGTGTTTCCGTAGGTATAATTGACATGCTGTGATTTACAAAAACGTTTTTGAAATCGCAGAATTTCTGCTGCAAATTTTTTCTGCAATGTGTGAATGGGATTAGTCAGAATCCCATCCACTTTGCAGGTAATGTAAAACGCAGCGTTTTTTTTGCCGCAGCGTTTCCATCGCGGCCAAAACACTACATTTTCGCCATGTGGGGTCCTGGGCCTTAATCAGTGATATGTAAATTAGGACCTTCACATAATGTTTTCCATTTGCTTATTTTAATTTATTCAATTTTTTTCTGCTTTTTAATTTCATCCATATTAGAACAGAACTGTGACTCATTGACTATATTAAATGCATTGTATTATGGCAGTCTGAGGTAGTCTGAAAATCACTTCTCATTTCCCCACAAGCTCTCTGTCAGATGCTACATTAGGGTCCCTGTTACTTTTGGCATCAAAGTGGAGAAATCTTTGGCATAACCAAAGTTCCTGTCCTTGTCCCTAAGTAATATTCTATATTGCTACTTTTCTTGTTTGGTTTGTCTAGTCAGCGTATGCAACACTGATCTGTATTACAACAGGATTAATTCATATAGTATTGTATAAGAAATAGAAGATTGACAGGTAGTTGTCACACACATACTAAGGCTGGGTTCACATCTGCGCCCAATCTCCGTTCAGGGTTTCCGTCCCTGAACCCATTTAAAACTATTATAGTCTATGGGGTCCGCAGATTTCCGTGGGTAACGGCTTTTTTAAACGGATTAGGTTTCTGTTCGGGGGGTCCCCAAGCGGACCCCCCCGAACAGAAACCTGAACACATGTGTGAACCTTGCGTAAGACAAATAAGCCTCAAAAATGGAAATCTTACAGATATGCTTAAACTTACCTTTTTTGCACTGTCTACTTACAGTATGGGAATGAATTTCATTTTAACTCCAGACACATGTTGAGTGTCCCTTCGGGATACATTCAGACAGTATGTGTATACATTTTATATTACTTTATTATAACGTGTAGCTGATTATGACAATGACATGCCACACATATATACACACGTGGACAAAATAGTTGGTACCCCACATTTAATGAAAGAAAAACCCACAATGGTAACAAAAATAACTTGAATCTGACAAAAGTAATAATATACAGTACAGACCAAAAGTTTGGACACACCTTCTCATTCCAAGAGTTTTCTGTATTTTCATGACTATAAAAATTGTAGATTCACACTGAAGGCATCAAAACTATGAATTAACACATGTGGAATTATATACTTAACAAAAAAGTGTGAAACAACTGAAAGTATGTCTTATATTCTAGGTTCTTCAAAGTAGCCACCTTTTGCTTTGATTACTGCTTTGCACACTCTTGGCATTCTCTTGATGAGCTTCAAGAGGTAGTCACCTGAAATGGTTTTCACTTCACAGGTGCGCCCTGTCAGGTTTAATAAGTGGGATTTCTTGCCTTATAAATGGGGTTGGGACCATCAGTTGTGTTGTTCAGAAGTCAGGTGGATACACAGCTGATAGTCCTACTGAATGGAGTGTTAGAATTTGTATTATGGCAAGAAAAAAGCAGCTAAGTAAAGAAAAACAAGTGCCCATCATTACTTTAAGAAATGAAGGTCAGTCAGTCCGAAAAATTGGGAAAACTTTGAAAGTGTCCCCAAGTGCAGTGGCCAAAACCATCAAGAGCTACAAAGAAACTGGCTCACATGAGGACCGCCCCAGGAAAGGAAGACCAAGAGTCACCTCTGCTGCGGAGGATAAGTTCATCCGAGTCACCAGCCTCAGAAATCGCAGGTTAACAGCAGCTCAGATTAGAGACCAGGTCAATGCCACACAGATTTCTAGCAGCAGACACATCTCTACAACAACTGTTAAGAGGAGACTGTGTGCAGCAGGCCTTCATGGTAAAATAGCTGCTAGGAAACCACTGCTAAGGACAGACAACAAGCAGAAGAGACTTGTTTGGGCTAAAGAACACAAGGAATGGACATTAGACCTGTGAAAATCTGTGCTTTGGTCTGACGAGTCCAAATTTGAGATCTTTGGTTCCAACCACCGTGTCTTTGTGCGACGCAGAAAAGGTGAACGAATGGACTTTACATGCCTGTTTCCCACCGTGAAGCATGGAGGAGGAGGTGTGATGGTGTGGGGGAGCTTTGCTGGTGACACTGTTGGGGATTTATTCAAAATTGAAGGAATACTGAACCAGCATGGTTACCACAGCATCTTGCAGCGGCATGCTATTCCATCCGGTTTGCGTTTAGTTGCACCATCATTTATTTTTCAACAGGACAATGACCCCAAACACACCTACAGACTGTGTAAGGGCTATTTGACCAAGAAGGAGAGTGATGGGGTGCTACGCCAGATGACCTGGCCTCCACAGTCACCAGACCTGAACCCAATCGAGATGGTTTGGGGTGAGCTTGACCGCAGAGTGAAGGCAAAAGGGCCAATAAGTGCTAAGCATCTCTGGGAATTCCTTCAAGACTGTTGGAAGACCATTTCAGGTGACTACCTCTTGAAGCTCATCAAGAGAATGCCAAGAGTGTGCAAAGCAGTAATCAAAGCAAAAGGTGGCTACTTTGAAGAACCTAGAATATAAGACATATTTTCAGTTGTTTCACACGTTTTTGTTAAGTATATAATTCCACATGTGTTAATTCATAGTTTTGATGCCTTCAGTGTGAATCTACAATTTTTATAGTCATGAAAATACAGAAAACTATTGGAATGAGAAGGCGTGTCCAAACTTTTGGTTTGTACTGTATAAAAATTCTATGAAAATGAACAAATGAAAGTCAGACATTGCTTTTCAACCATGCTTCAACAGAATTTTAAAAAAAAGAAAACTCATGAAACAGGCCTGGACAGAAATGATGGTACCCTTATCTTAATATTTTGTTGCACAACCTTTTGAGGCAATCACTGCAATCAAACGATTCCTGTAACTGTCAATGAGACTTCTGCACCTCTCAACAGGTATTTTGGCCCACTCCTCAGCAGCAAACTGCTCCAGTTGTCTTGGGCTTGAAGGGTGCCTTTTCCAGACGGCATGTTTCAGCTCCTTCCAAAGATGCTCAATAGGATTTAGGTCAGGGCTCATAGAAGGCCACTTCAGAATAGTACAATGTTTTCCTCTTAGCCATTCTTGGGTGTTTTTTTCTGTGTGTTTTGGGTCATTATCTTGTTGCAAGACCCATGACCTGCGACTGAGACCAAGCTTTCTGACACTGGGCAGCACATTTCTCTCTAGAATCCCTTGATAGTCTTGAGATTTCATTGTACCCTGCACAGATTCAAGACACCCTGTGCCAGATGCAGCAAAGCAGCCCCATAACATAACAGAGCCTCCTCCATTTTTCACAGTAGGGACAGTGTTCTTTTCAAGATATGCTTCATTTTTCTGTCGGTGAACATAGAGCTGATGTGCCTTGCCAAAAATTTCGATTTTTGTCTCATCTGTCCATAGGACATTCTCTCAGAAGCTTGGTGGCTTGTCAACATGTAGTTTATATATTATTACTTTTGTCAGATTCAAGTTATTTCTGTGACCATTGTGAGTTTTTCTTTCATTAAACAATTTTGTCCACGTGTGTAGGTGTACAGTGCAGTATACATTAGATGAGTATGTCAGGGGCATTTAATATGGGACACACTAAACAAAAAAACGAGGTCTGAACACAGCCTAAGGCTCCAAACACACAAACATATGCTTTGTCAGTGTACTAGCTGTGTTTTTCCTGACTAGCACACTTACCTATTATAGTCTAATGGCCCCATACACGTGCCTGTGGGCAAAACTCAAGATAAGGCTTATGTATTTTTGGCCTGGGCTCACTGAAGGAAATTATTGGGGCTTTGGAGGCATGGGCAGCACACGGATATCATCCATGTGTCATCCGTGCCTTTTTAATGCAGACCTGGCACATGCACACATTTATGTGCATGTAGATTTTAGGATATATGTGCGCTGGATTTTATTATAAGTTTTGTAGGTGAAATATATTATCGTTTCACACAAAGAATAGCAATTTCCATCTTATCACATGACAATGCATTAACCATGGATATAAATGTTGTTTAATATTCTCTGTTTTCCTTCATTGTATTCACCTCAAAGAAACACATGCCAGGACTGGAGCATTGCAAATACAAGCCGTGTGCCAGACTTTTTTTTTAGCTACTGGTTTGTTTTATAAAGACACTGACCTTCAAATATTTATTTCTCAATGTCCATTCCCATGAGGTTAGCCACATAAGAGTTGCTATTTTATGTGGGGTCACTATGTGCTAAAATCTGTTGTTGAGTCTCTTTGGTGCCAAAGTCACTGCCAGCAATCTGATAGGAATGATAACTGTGCAATTTCAAGTATGCCATGAAAATAGGATAAATACAGGGCTAGACGCACTGCAGAAGATGCATCTGGGCTTAAAGAGCCTCTAATGGACTATGCTTGATGAGAGGTTGTGTTCATTGTATGGAACTACACTAAAGCTTTACAGTTTGCTGTATAGGCTTTTCTGAAAATAAAATAAATTGGAACACTTAGTGAATAACGTCACTCTAGTTACATAACACAAGCCATTCTTGTATTACCTGGTATCTAATAGAAGGAGAGTGTTTTATAACCCTGAGAATGTACTTGAATTGGTTCCTGTCTTCAGCCAGCCTTATAGTCTAAAGCCCCTCTCAGACAAGTTATATAACTCTGAAAACAGCTAGGAAATCTCATGATGTCTAGCTACAGATTACAGTGCCTATCTATCTGTCATCTATCTATCTATCTATCTATCTATCTATCTATAGCATTGGATGTTATTGGATGAACATTGGTGTTGTCATTTGGTATACCTATTACACATAATTATACATTGCATAATACACACATGGACAAAATTGTTGGTACCCCTCGTTTAAGGAAAGAAAAACCCACAATGGTCACAGAAATAACTTGAATATGACAAAAGTAATTTGCCAAGCTACATGTTGACAAGCCACAAAGCTTCTGGGAGAATGTCCTATGGACAGATGAGACAAGAATCAAAATTTTTGGCAAGGCACATCAGCTCTATGTTCAGAGACGAAAAAATGAAGCATATCTTGAAAAGAACACAGTCCCTACTGTGAAATATGGAGGAGTCTTTGTTATGTTCTGGGACTGCTTTGCTGCATCTGCACAGGGTGTCTTGTATCTGTACAGGGTACAATGAAATCTCAAGACTATCAAGGGATTCAAGAGAGAAATGTGCTGCCCAGTGTCAGAAAGCTTGGTCTCAGTCGCAAGTCATGGGTCTTGCAACAGGATAATCACCCAAAACATACTGCTAAAAACATCCAAGAATGGCTAAGAGGAAAACATTGGACTATTCTGAAGTGGCCTTCTATGAGCCCTGACCTAAATCCTAATGAGCATCTTTGGAAGGAGCTGAAACATGCCGTCTGGAAAAGGCACCCTTCAAACCTGAGACAACTGGAACAGTTTGCTCATGAGGAGTAAGCCAAAATACCTGTTGAGCGGTGCAGAAGTCTCATTGACAGTTACAGGAATCGTTTGATTGCAGTGATTGCTTCAAAAGGTTGTGCAACAAAATATTAATTTAAGGGAACCATCATTTCTGTCCAGGCCGGTTTCATGAGTTTTCTTTTTTTCAAAATTCTGTTGAAGCATGGTTGAAAAGCAATGTCTGACTTTAATTTGTTCATTTTCATAGAATTTTTATATATTATTACTTTTGTCAGATTCGTTATTTCTGTGACCATTGTGGGTTTTTCTTTCATTAAATGAGGGGTACCAACAATTTTGTCCACGTGTGTATATTGTAGTGACAAAATGACAGAACAGAAAAATGGAAAAGTCCAGCCTAGATGTCAACCCGGCCTTAAACACACACAGTGTATAAATATTAAATGCAAACACATAAATAGACATATTACAATATACTAATGTAGTCATCTGCAAATGTATTCCAGGCATACTATAAACCTTGAACTGAGGTCCATAAGGCTTTGGTTACGCCACTGCTAACTACAGATCATCTGTGGACATAGGCTTGGTCAAATCCTTGTGTCTCTTTATGTTATTCCAGACAGATTCAGTGATGTTGAGATCAGGGCTTTGTCAGGACTATATCATCACTTCCAGGACTTCTTGGTAGACACTTTTCTGTCTACATTTATGCCAGAAAGAACAGAAAAATACAACTGCCACTTTGAAAAATGTGCACCAGAATAGGTATAGTTGAAAAATGTCTTTATGACACATTTATGAAACAGAAAAGTATGAATATGGCACAGATTTTCTTGTGAAAAGTATACCAAGTTTAAGGCCGGGTCCCAACAAGGTGTAAATGCTGTGGTTTGGCCGCACGTGGAAATGCCGCGGAACAAAACGCAGCATTTTACATTCCCTGCAAAGTAACACATTGCGGGAAAATTGGTACAGGTACCATTGCGGTTTTAGAAATCGCAGTATGTCAATTACGCCAGCGAAAACGCCGGCAGTTTCCCTATAGGTATAAGTGAAGCAGAAAGTCTGCAGAGGAAACCTCTGTGGACTTTCTGTGAAAAGCGCAGCAGGATAAACAGTGATGTGTTGCTGCCACGTTTTTTCACGCAGTGCTTTTTTGCTGTGGCCTACTACGTAGAGCCTTAGCCTAAAATGGTGTAAACTTATTAATTTATGCCAATTTACTTTATGAGCCATCAATTTCTGTCGTGTGCCACATGCAGTATTTGTCCCCTTAGTAAGCGAGAGATAATTTGAGTCTGTTTATTTTGTGCCAAAAATTGTTTTTAATGTCTACATGTTTTTCTCCTAAAATTTATATATATTTTTTATATATATTTTTTGTGTGCGCCAAATACGTGTCTCGTGGTGAAACTTGACACTTTTAGTCAGATGGTATTTGAGTCAGAATTTTGGAGTATCAAGAAACACTCCATATTTATGAAGGCCTGTACAACAGTTTCATAAATATGTCTAAAACTATAAGCGGGATTTGCTGTTTAAGACAGTGTATAATTTGGGTACGGAAAGTATTCAAATCCCTTTAAATTTTTCACTCTTTGTTTCATTGCAGCCATTTGCTAAAAGCAAAAAAAATAAATTTTATTTCTCATTAATGTACACTCAGCACCCCATCTTGACAGAAAAAAAACATGACCCGGGGAGATGGAATATAGTCCACTCCATTTTCACTTAGCCTTTTCCATCTCTTCACCCCCACTTACCTTCTTCCTACAATAAAGACCAGGACACCTTCTGGATTTAAAACTGGCCTGTTCAGGCCGATTTATTAACACAAATAATTTACATAAATAACATAACAATAACCGGCATAAAATGGGCGGTATAATACATAAATACTGTACACAAGAATATAACAAACAACAACCATTTAAAGTGCAACATAATCCAGATAACATGGGCGAGAGGCACGGCCCCCAACCTACCCAGGCGCAAGACCCCACCTCGGGTAGACCTTTCTCCATTCAAATTGACCCTCAGGCCTGTTCCCCCAAAGGGACCGTAGCCCAACTAGGGTACTTCCCAGGCCTAGATATTCAACACCAGGATCCCCATACCACAGATGAGGTCCTACAAATACCGCAAAGCCTCTTACCCTCCACTAACCCCTGGCCATAGACTCTCGAGCATGACCTCCTTATGCCCGAGAGTCCTGCCACACAGACAGAGCATGCTCTACCCCATCCCGAAGGCCCAACATCCAAATGTCAGTCCCAATCGCGTTCAGGCGGACCTCGTCCCGCCGCATATGCTCCAAGGACGGCTCCTCCAGATCACGATGGCGAACCACAATACCCCCATTTCGTACAACAAATCTCGCCACTGCCCTGTTCACCTTGATCCGTGTCTTATCCAGCCGAGCTACCGACCGAGCATTACGCCACACCAGCCGGGGAACAATATTGGACCACACAATCACCACACTTGGGAACTTCGACAACAAGCGCAAAATATCGAACTTAATATCTCTAATAAGTTCCCGGAAAGAGCGCACCCCCAAATCATTACTCCGACATGCAAAATAAGGACATGTGGTGGGCGATCAACCCTGCTATAATAGTGAAATTCTGGTAAAACTCTCCCCCATGTCATACCACGCACTCTGATCCACTGCACGACTGCCTCCGACCGAGCCAACCCCAGATGCCGCCCGTCCATCAGCCTGAAGAGCCCCCCAGAAGACATAGGAGTGACCCAAAATCCAAATTAAGCAGGGATCTGTGAACAAGAGACAAGCACAACATCAGCTCCCCACACGGGACACCCACAAACAAAACACATACACACACACACATACACACAAATTCCCCCTAGTAGCCCAGACCAATTAACAACGCCCCAGGCAAAAACGAACCTCATGACAACAGATCCGGGTGCACGTACAGGCGGAAGCAATCAGATTCCCACCTGCCTATCCACCGCACCACATCATCTCCCAAACCCCACTGAGAGACCTCTGTAGATGCCCCAAATCCGGAAGGAGTGAGAACCATATTCCCCAGGCACCTCCCCCACCTCGGCCAAAGTTTTCTTTAAAACCGCCACAAACTGGAAACACGAGAGTGCCCCGCCCCCCTCATGACACAGAAAAGAGCCAGAGGAGGACCCCCGCACCCGTAGAAAGTCCAATGTCCCTGCCAATGGGCAACAACACCCGCCCCGCACCTCATGTAAAACTATCAACCGTCCCCTATCCACCTGATCAGTCTTGGAATGCTGCAACCGACATTCCACTCTATCATCAAACAAGTCCACATCCGACCACTGCAGCCCCCCAGAGGAAGCCACTTACCCGCTGACCAATTCCCCAACACGAAAAGCCCCAAAAAACAGGAAAGCCGTACGAAACAATAACACCTCATAGGCCAAAGAACAGACTGCAAACAAACACCCCAGCAAACGGCCCAACAATTCAAATGAGATCGGCCGCCGCCGGTCCCTGTGAACCACCTCCAGCCGAAAACCTCACATGGCCTGCCGCACCAGAAAGTCTTTCATGACATCCCGCAGGCCCTGCAGGCGAAACAAAAAAGGCAAGCCCGCCAAGTGCTGTGACACCACACCTCAAAGGCCCCCCTATCCAGGACAGCACCAAGAGCATGCAGTCGTCTTCAGAGTGAACCCCACCGCACGACGAACACTCACTCTCCTGCCGATACCGCTGCCACGTCACCATGGAGACCGAACGCCAGATGAGCCCCGCTGCGGAACCGACACCAGGGACCACAAGTGGTCCGGGCAAACCTGTTGAACTGAAACCGCGACAGGGAGTCAGCCACAGTATTCTGAACATGTGGAACATGCCGCGCACCATTGACCACGAAAGTAGGCCCCAAAACCGAGCGACCCAACCGCATCTGTATACAGATCGAGTGCCGCGCTTGACACCACCTCCGGGAGCCACAACGAGCAACCATTAAACTGTTCCAGAAATGAATCCCACACCCCCAGGTCCGCCCTCATCTCTGCCATGAGACGCACAAAGTGATGAGGCGACCACACTCCAGCCGTCAGCGCCACCAGTCTCCTACAAAACACCCGCCCCATCGGCATGATGCAACAGGCAAAATTCAACTTCCCCAACAAGGATTGGACCTCGCGCAGACGCACCTTCTGCACCGGAATGACCGCACCGTCACCTGCAAATCCACCAATTTATCCCCCGGCAACTGTGACTCCATACGAACGGAATCCAGCTCAATTCCCAAGAACTTCATCACGGTCGCTGGGCCCTCGGTTTTGTCCGGAGCTAAAGACACCCCAAACAAACCCGCCACCCATTCCATTGTCCTCAACAGCACCAGACAGTCCACCGCACTCCCGGGGCCAACACACAGAAAATCATTCAAGTAATGGATGACTTATGGTAAACCCGACACATCCCTGACCACCCACTCCAAGAGAGAGCTAAAGGCCTCGAAGTAAGCGCACGAGATGGAGCACCCCATTGGCAAGCAGCAGTCAACAAAAAACTGCTCCTCCCACATGCAACCCAACAAGTGGAAACACTCGGGGTGAACAGACAATAATCTAAAAGCCGCCTCTATATCTGTTTTGACCATAAGAGCACCCGGACCAGCCCGCTGCACCAATTCCATCGCCCGATCAAAGGACATATAGGAAACCGAAGACAAAGTGGGGTCAATGCTGTCATTAATGGAAGCCCCTGCTGGGAAAGAAAGGTGGTGAATGAGGAGGGACTTGATGGGGACCACCCCCAACGGAGAAACACGCAAATGAGGCCAAGGAGGGACAGAAAAAGGCCCCGCCATCCTCCCAAGTTCCACCTCCTTTATCAACTTCACCCGCACCACCTCCGGATCATCCCTAGCAGATTTTAAATTCCCCAGCCTAAACGCAGGAGCCCTCACATCAAACGGGATGCAGAAGCCCTCCCCAAAACCCTCTGCTAACAGCCGCGTCGCCTCCCTGTCCGGATATCTATTTAGGAAAAGGCGCATTGCTGCAACCCTCACTGGCGTCCTCCCTCTTTTCAACAACGTCTCCCCCTTTACCTTTTCTGCGCTTAAAGCACTTATTGAGCCTGTGACTTCCCCCACAGCCGGAGCACTCATGTTTGAAGCGGCAGGAAGTACCAAACTTACACTGCCCTTCGTTGTATTGCCAGCAATATCCCTTCCGCTGAGATGCCAAGGATTCAGCCCCCGAGCTAGAAACCCCAGCGTCCCCTTGAAAGGACGTGCTCCCCGGAGCCGACATCAGCCGCATCCACAAGGAGATGTCCTTGTGGTCCCACCTCAGGCCCGGGCGCACCACCTTCCTCTGCCTGAACTGCTCGTCGTAACGGAGCCAGGCAACACCCCCATACACCCGGTAAGCCTCACCCACCGCGTCCATGTACCTAAAAAGGGCCACGCAATGCTCTGGCTCCTTCTCACCAATGACGTTCTCCAAGATGGCAAATGCCTGAAGCCAATTGGCGAAGGTCCGAGGAATTAGGCGATAGCGACGCTTCTCCTCATCCTCCGTTTTACTGTCGCTAGGCTTAACCTTTTCTAAATTAAATTTTTCAAGAGCGAACAAGGAAAATATCTCCATGTACTCCAGAGGGTCCTCAAAGCACACATAGACTATGCCCTTGGCCCGATCATCAAGCCACACTATATCAACCGCTTTCTCCTTTTCTTTAGGCTTAGCCCCCGCATCCGCCACCGCACTAGTCAGATCAGAGCAGCCTCCTGGGTGGGCTCAGCACCCTCTGTACCACCGCCAGCAACCCGAGCAGGACTACCAGCCAATGCACCTACTACCATGCCAGACCCAGCCGCCGAACTACCCTCCATGCCCAGCCAGACCGCTGCAAGCCCAGGGACCCCCAGCCCAGACCGCTCGCCCACCAGACCCCAGGCACTCACCTGGCTGCATCACGGATGGTCTCTGATCAGCTGCTGGTCCAGCAGCCAGATGCCCGTCCTCCTGGTCATTGTCGATGCATTTTCCTTCTTCAGCTCTGGATCCTCCAGCGCCCTCCACAGCACAACGCCCGACAGCTCCCCGTGAGCTGCGCAGTCTTCTCCCAGCTGGAGAACCCATCTTTGGCCTGCCTCTTCCGGCCTAGGCCGGAAGTCCCGCCTCCAGAAGACCCGACCGTACCGGAAATGCCGGCCGCAATGATGCTGGCACCCTCCGTGGCTGAGCTGATGCCAAGGTCGGGGAGTGCGTCCAGAGCGTGGCAACACCACGAGGAGCCGCCGCTTTGCTCCGGCGAGGAGAAGGGGAGGGAGGAGGCTGAGAGACCAGCCCTCCCTCCGGACGACTGCGGCTCCTAGGAGGATTCCTCCCAGCTGCCGGACGGGCTACAGCAGGAGATGCCGAGGTGCCCGGAGCCGGAGGGTCCTCATCGTCAGCCCCCGCGTCGGGGAATAGTGCTCTGGCGGCCGAGACCGCCGAGCATATGGAGAAGAAGCCAGGGGAGAAGAACCCTGTCCTGAGGTCTCACGGACATCCGCAAGGAGCCACTCCTCCAACACCCGGCCTCCATGAACAGCCACCACCGACCGCACCAGGGACATCAGATGGTCCAAGTCCGACATTGTGAGTAGTCGTTGCTCTGTTGGGTGCTCCACTTCACACTGCTGACTGTCCCAGACTGACCTCAGACTCCCCCCTGCACCATTCTTAACACCTCTGTCTCCACCCCTCATTTTCCCACTCTAACTCCTTTCTTAGTTAACCCTTCCATTCCCTAATCCTCCCCCTTTCATGCCGGCCCTGTCCCCAAGTATCTAGGGCCTTATCTGAAATGTAGATATTTTTACAAATTTATTAAAAAAGAAAAACTGAAATATCACATGGTCATAAGTATTCAGACCCTTTGCTCAGTATTGAGTAGAAGCACCCTTTTCAGCTAGTACAGCCATGAGTCTTCTTGGGAATGATGCAAAAAGTTTTTCACATCTGGATTTGGGGATCCTCTGCCATTCTTCCTTGCAGATCCTCTCCAGTTCCATCATTGTCTTGTTGGAAGGTGAACCTTCGGCCCAGTCTGAGGTCCAGAGAACTCTGGAAGAGGTTTTCTTCCAGGATATCTCTGTACTTGGCCGCATTCATCTTTCCTTCAATTGCTACCAGTCGTCATGTCCCTGCAGCTGAAAAACACCCCCATAGCATGATGCTGCCACCACCATGTTTCACTGTTGGGATTGTATTGGGCAGGTGATGAGGAGTGCCTGGTTTTCTTCACACATACCACTAAGAATTGACGCCAAAAAGTTCAATCTTCATCTCATCAGACCAGAGAATCTTATTTCTCATAGTCTGGGAGTCCTTCATGTGTTTTTTGGCAAACTCTATGCAGGCTTTCACATGTCTTGCACTGAGCTATAAAGCCCTGATTGGTGGAGGGCTGCAGTGATAGTTGACTTTGTGGAACTTTCTCCCTACTGCATCTCTGGAGCTCAGCCACAGTGATCTTTGGGTTCTTCTTTACCTCTCTCACCAAGGCTCTTCTACCACGATTGCTCAATTTGGCTGGACGGCTAGGTCTAGGAAGAGTTATGGTCATTCCAAACTTCTTCCATTTAAGGATTATGGAGGCCACTATGCTCTTAGGAACCTTGAGTGCTGCAGAAATTCTTTTGTAACCTTGGCCAGATCTGTGCCTTGCCACAATTCTGTCTCTGAGCTCCTTGGGCAGTTCCTTTGACCTCATGATTCTCATTTGCTCTGACATGCACTGTGAGCTGTGAGGTCTTATACAGACAGGTGTGTGCCTTTCCTAATCAAGTCCAATCAGTTTAATTAAACACAGCTGGACTCCAATGAAGGAGTAGAACCATCTCAAGGAGGATCAGAAGGAAATGGACAGCAGTGAGTTAAATATGAGTGTCACAGCAAATGGTCTGAATACTTATGACCATGTGATGTTTCAGTTTTTCTTTTTTAATAACTTTGCAAAGATATCTACATTTCAGTTTTTTTTCAGTCAAGATGGTGTGCTGAGTGTACATTAATGAGAAATAAAATGAACTTTTTTGCTTTTAGCAAATGGCTGCAATGAAACAAAGAGTGAAAAATGTAAAGTGGTCTGAATACTTTCCATACCCACTGTAGTTCAACAGTATTGATACACTGACAAGTAAAAGGGTAACAATGTTTTGAACTTTTGACTTTCAGTCTCTATATCTCACCATCCTCTACAGCTTCGACGTGAGACTACCATCATTTTATAGACAACCATCTTGGCTATCTCATACATAAATTTGACTTGCAACTATTTAGAATTTGATTAGTTATGCAGATTCTTGTCATATATCTGCATTGTAACTGTTTTGCTCCTGGTGGTAGAAAAATCTTTTTCTTCTTAAAACCTGTTCTCAGATTCCCTAATAGCTCAGTGTGTTGTTAGGTTGATTCCCAAGTGAAAGATCAATGGGAAGTCAGGAAGGGGTTAATATTAAATCAATTTTATCAATACAGTAGTCTGTCTCTAAAAAAGTAAACGGTATGGTGCGATTTTAGTCCTGTGAAATGCATCCGTAGGAGGACTGGATAGACGTCAGTCATGTGACCCTCACACAAGTCATGTGACCTATGGTATTCAGCTAGTTGTCCGGTAGACAGTTTAGTAGTAGTATACTCCGGAGCAGAACACATACAGTATTACTACAACAGCATATTATTGTTATGTCTGTGCTTAAGAAAATCTTATATTATTCTTCCTGTGTCTTCTCTGCTTGGCTGTTTTTTATTTTCAGAAAATGTTATTAGCAACAACATGAGAACATTACCTATAGGCAGATAGCCATGTAAATACACACAGTGTAGTGTTAGTCCTATGTAGTTTCCCCATGGATGTGTCTTTTGTGCCAACCAAACATGTGTAACCCAGTTGCTTACTAAATTCTAGGGGTCTTAGGATATGTCACATGGCCGATGCCATGTTTTGTCCTATTCTATTAGCCCATGGATGTATAACACAGGACTGATTCATGAGCTATACCATTCTACAGAGCAGTAAGGGGTCTGCACTAACATAAATAAGTGATCAGATATTTAAATGTATATTTACTAGAAAATTGAATGATATTCCGTTCTATAGACAAATGAATTGAAAAATTAAAATCTGGAATACTACTTTAAGTGAGGACGAATCTATATGGATTTCACACACATACACATATATACAGTATACTACACTTTACACACATAATAAGCACACATTGCATGTATACCTACTTTCTCTGCAGATGAAATCTGGCCATCATGTAAAGTGTCCAGAACAGCAGTAGAAAAGCCTAACGTAAATTTACAGCAGCTGGAGAGTTAAACACAAGACAGATCTGAGCCTCCATACAGTATATTTAAATGTCCTTCTGTTACTTGGTATAAGTTATAAACTTTATGTATCATGTGCTGTTAATACTTACCGGAAAGTGGGAGAGGGATAATTAATTGTATTGTTAATTGGTTTATAAGCCAGGATAAAAGGACCTATCCTCTGAAGTAGTCACATGGAATCTAATCTAGTGTGTATATACTATAAAATGATTGGAGCTATATTGAAAAAAAAAAGCAAAAAACATAGAGCTCCAATTACCCTGTATAGTGATAGAGTTAGGGTATGTTCACACGGAGTTTTTAACAGGCTGATTTTGAGGCAGAATCTGCCTCAAAATTCACCTAAAAAAACACCTCCCATTCATTTCAATGGGAGTCAGTAGTAGGTTTTTTCCTCTAGATGATTTTTTTCAGCTAGAGGGAAAAAAAAGCAACATGACCTATCTTCAGGCGGATTCTGCCTTGAAAAACCCATTGAAATCAATGGGAGGCAGAAAAAACGTGACTAGGTTTTTTGACACGGTTTTTGATATGGCAAAAGCTGTGACGAAAAACGCATAAAAAAAAAACCCACCACAAAAACCGCTTCATGTAAAAAAACGCCTTTAGGCTACAGCCCCACGTTGCGGAAACGCAGCTTTTTTGTTGCAGATTTTGCTGCGTTTTTTTGAGCCAAAGCCAGGAGTGGATTTAGCAGCAGGTAGGAGTATAAGAGCTTCATATATATTTCCCATTCCTTTTGTAGCCATTCTTGGCTTTGGCTTACAAAAACGCAGCAAAATCTGCAACAAAAAAATCTGCAACAAAAAAAGCTGCATTTCCGCAACGTGGGGCCGTAGCCTAAAAAAAGTTTCCTAATTCCTGAAGCAGATTTTTTTCACCTTACAAAAAACTCTGTGTGTACATACCCTTAAAGGGGTTTCCAAGACTAACAGTTAACATTCTATCTTTAAGATAAGTTATTAATTTGAGTTGGGGGTGGTCCAATACACGTACCTCAAACTAATCAGCTGTTTTTAGAAACATTATTATTTAAATTTATGATTATAATTAATATTTATCAATATTGCCATAGAGGTGTGAAGCGGTAGTGCACATGTTGGACCACCACTCCACTTATATGAGGTAGATGGACTTCTGTTCTTATTGGGTGGTTGGACAGTTATTACCTACTCTGTAGGTAAGGAAAAGGTTAAAATCTTGGCACAGGTAATATAAGGCCCATATAAAGAGAAAATGCACCAAAAATAAAGCAGGCGGTAGCTTGTCTTTTTTCACAGCTTTTCCGCTGTATTTTCATATTTTTTTATATTCTTTTGTGTTGTATGTATGTGACAGGATTAATGGAATGTATATCACGGAGCAGTAAAATAAAAGGAAAGAAACGTGGCTGATGTATTTATTTAAAATGGTGAACATATTGTACACAGATAAGACAGGCTGTGGAAGGAATTTCATCGCCGACCACTAAATAAATAAATTCTTCTACTTTGCAGCACTTCTGTGGAAATCAACTGTTTTGGCTTCTGCATCAGTTCTTTATATTATTTCAAGATTGACAAAAATAGACAGCACAGATAATCTACATTTTACAATACACCTTATGTAAGTATAGTTTATTTTCAGTGTTTGTGCAGTTTGTATTTATTAGGATTTTTCTGAACAGAGACTCTTACGTGAATTCGTTGCTATTCCCTTAGGCTCGACATGCTCATGTAAGAACATGTGTAAACATGCACCATATAGTACATTGAATTTGCCTAAGGACAAGGTAACACAGATGTAATATGGTCACAGTTTAGGGATTAAGTATGGTTTAACAGGGTTAGGGTGTCGCAAATGTAATATGAACATAAAATATAGCCATATTACAAATAGGAAACCATAAACAAAAGCGGTATCTCTCTTGAAATATTCACAAAAAAATTGTTATTCTCTGGTTCAAAAGAAAGGTACATGATGTAAATTGTAGTGCAGTTAAACTTCTTGCTGGTGGCTGTATTTGTGAGTTACCATTCCATTCTGGTCATCTGCTGTGTCATGTGATCAACATTTAGACTCTCCAAGTGACAGATACTGTCACTTGTGATACAAATGACCATAATAATTTAAGTACAGGTGCATCTCAATAAATTAGAATATCTTTGAAACGTTCATTCATTTCAGTAATTCAGTAATTCAATTCATAATCAGCGTCTTCCATGATTGTGTGAACCAGACTGAGGGACCATTTAAAGGCTTAGGAAACCTTGGCAGGTGACACACTGAATTTACAATACTGAACTTTTTTACAATATTCTAATTTTCTTAGATTTGCGTTTTCATTAGTTGTAATCCATAATCAACATTTACAGAAATAAAACACTTGAAATAGAACACTCTGTGTGTAAAGAATCTAGAAAATATAGGAGGTCACTTTTATAATTTAATTACTGAAAGAAATAAACGTTTCTCTTGACACCTGCACACTTGGCTCAACCAAGTGTACATGATGTCCCCTGAATAGAGAGAATAGAGAAAGCCACTGCCAGAAGAGTCTTATCTCTCCTGAGAAATAAAAGGATCTTACATTTTAAAATCCAACATAAGCAACCCCCCAACGTTCAGCATTTGCCATCGGGTGAAAGTAAGGACATGCCCATACAAATTAGATTGTCAAAATCAGCAGTGTGTATAACCGTCCTTTAGATAGCTTATAACAAAGTACCTTGGTCAAACACTATGACTGCAGCAACTGATGGTAATAAAGGGAACTTTTTACTGATTTGCCTTCATTGCACTTTACGACCAATTCACTGTCTACCTAAAGACGTTCTGTATGGTTAAATACCAATTTCCTAGTAACAAATTAGGAGAAAGAAAGCATATGGATATGTACGATGTAACACGAAAACCATTAGCAAATCACCTATCCCAGATGATATTCAACAGGGCATCTCAGAGAAATTACACTTGGAATTCTTGCTCTAATAACATTAGTATGTAACCTCTCATTAGAGACAGGATGGGTACCAGATGACTGGACAACTGCCAGTATTACTGCAGTCTGAACAAGCATTGTTCTAAAGGTGAGCCTAGGAGAACTATAGGCAGAAAACGATTATATCATTACAGCAATTATAGTCTCTTATAGTCTCAGAAATAAAATTGGGTTGCCTATAGAAGATGATGTATATTCAGAATACTACATGTAAGCAAGGTGATCTATGATAAATGAATAATAAAAAAAAAAATGTTAAGATTAGTGTGTAGTCACTTATGTTTAGTTTTATTTTTACTAATATATAATGCCATCATATTCCGCAGCACTTTACTGATATTGTCATCATTTACCATCTCAAGTAGGGCTCATAATCTGAAATCTCTATCAGTACCTCTTTGAGATTAGTAGAGGGCTAATAGGCGGCCTCATGTGGATCAGCTGTAGAGGGCCACTTCCGACGCCCATACTATATAGAATACGGAGCCAGAAGCAGATGGCTCCATCCCCTTTATATTGGTCGGCACTAGCACAGCAGATGAACTCCTATTGAAGTCAATGAGAGCTGAGCTGGGGTATCAGCATCCACCAACTAAGCACCCTTCAACTGCTTCTGGCATCATACTGTGTTTAGTAAAGGCATCAATCAGATATGTATAGCCTACCCTAAGGATAGGCCATAGATTAAAAAAATCCTGGCCAACCACTTTAAACAAGTCAAAGGTAAACTTTGCTACATCTTTATATGACTACTATTTAACTAAGGTTATGGTAGGAAGTGTATTGTGCCCCATATATGTGCATACTGCAAACGTTACAGAACATTGTGTTAAAGAAAAGGGAGTACTTGGGGACAGCATGGTTGTTCAGTGGTTAGCACTTTTGCCTTGGTTCAAATACAGACAAGGACAGCATATGCAAGGAGATTGTATGTTCTCCCATTGTTTGTGTGGATTTTCTCCCTCACTCCAAAGACATACTGATAGGAAATTTATATATGTGAGTCCTAGTTGGGACAGTGATGACCTGTAAAGCACTATTGGTGCTATATACCAATGCAAAATAAATATATAAGGGAGAAAGCTTGGCAATCAGCTTTAGATCCCAGCTTTGGACCCGAGTACAATATATTGATCTGGGCTCCTCCACTATTCTTACTACTAATAATAATATTAATACTAGGTTTACACTGCCCACATAAGAACATTGTATAATCCTGTGATACACAGATGACATGAAACCACATTACACAGCTCACATAATATCTATATATTCAAGACTGCTCTGCACATTGCCCCAGTATGTAGTATATAACAAGCCTCTATGAATAGACTTATTTACAGGCTACATGTTCTTGCACATTTTCTTGCAGCTTTGCAGAAATTGTGGAAAAATATTTGATAAGTACCAATGATTTAAGTAAATCCTGTGATTATTATTATGGTAGTAAAATTTTAACATCAGCTATTGACTGACATTAAGCTTTCTTTGCAGAAGAGGAGGCTGCAAAACATTCCGAATAATAAAGCCCCATTTCTTCCTTTAAAACAAATGTTTAGCAGCAGATGGATTTGTATTACATAGTGAATTACACAGGAAGAGGGAGCTGTCTGTCAATCACTGTTGATTTACTATTGACTTAGTGTATGGTCACACATGCCAGATTTGTTGCAGATATGTTTGTTTGTCTTATCCATGTGAATGGGGTTTGGATAAATCTAAGGACGTGATGGACTGTATTCAGATGTAACATTTTTAGTTGCAGAAATTTATCTAACAAATTTGTCATGCAAAAACATACCCTTGGAGTCTATTTACCTGGAATCTAGCCCATGCTTTACTTTTAAAAGAAACCTGTCACCAGTACTTTCAGCACTAAACCCACAGCACTGTCACATAGGGTATGAAATATCTTTTTTAGCTTTCCTTTTATATCTTACAAATTGCCCATTTACCTAAAAATCACCACATAAGTCAGTATTCAAAGAAGAGTTGCTCTCGGGGCTGTTTTAACACATTGGTGGGCTCTGTGCAAAGGTTTAATAAGTGGGCTCCCTCATCACCACTACTTAGAAATATCTGACATGCACAAATGATAATGCCCCCTCAATGGCCACCACATATTATAATGTCCCTTAGTGGTCCTCACACAGTATAATGCCTCCCTAGTGGCTACATGCAATATAATGCCCCTCAGTGGCCCATCACACAGTCAAATGCCTCTACTTGCTGTGCCGTGGCCCCTCAGGCATTAAACTGTCCTACCCCCTCTGTGGCCCTTCAGATATTATATTGTAATGTCCCACTCCAGTTGTTCCCACATTTTCATGTGTCCCTCCAGTGTCCCCACATTTTCATGTCCCCTTTTCAGGTTGTCCCCACAGCTTCATGTCCCCCCACCTCCAAGTTGCCCCCATAATTTCATGTCTCCCCAGGATTGCCCACACAATTTCAAGTCACCTTCCTGCTTGCCCCCACTGTTTCATGTACCCCTTCGGTTGCCTCCACTGTATATGTCAAAGAAAAAAATAAACCTTAATACTCACCTTTCCCTGTTCCCCTGTTCACTCCTGTCTCTGGTCCCAGAGTCTTCAAGAAGCAACAGGCGTGGTGTAAGTGATGGCTCACTACTTCACCACTCTCTTCAACTATTTGGCGTCTGGAGTTGGGACTGTCCAGAATCACTGTCCAGGAAAGCAGGATAGCAAATGCAGGACTGTCCTGCTGTCTCAAGGGGGCCCCTGCTACCATAGGTCCCTGGGGCAAGTGCACTATTGGCCCTATGGTTAAAGCAACCCTGGTTGCACTGGCCTGTTTTCTGAGGAGATAATACACCCCAAAAACATGTGCTAGACTAGTTGGAGTGATAAGGAGCTGGCTGTGGGTCAAGGTATTGTCAGATAAGTAGCTTAACGATCGCGATAGCAGGGGGTGCGGGGCCCGTAGCCAGCTGCATGTCACTGGGACCCTATCCATTAGTTGCTAGCCCAGGGGAGGTGACTAAAAATAAGAAATACTTATACTCAACTATCCTGGGCTTCTGACAGTCTACAGTATCCTCTCCAGGGCTCTTCCAGCCTGTAACTGACTGGCGTAATGACATCAGCATGCCCACCTCAGTCGCAGGCAGAAGAGGACCGAAAAAGATGCTGAAGAGAGCGAGGTAGAGCGAGGATGCCCAGGAGAGGTGAGGCAAGGTTAGTATAAGTGTTTGTTATTTTTAATCACTTCCCCTGGACCTCTACTTATTATACTCTGGGGTCTCAGGAGACCCCAGAGTATAATAATAGCACCAAAACGGAGGGCCAAACTTCAGGAATATTCATCAATTTTGTGGGGTTCACCTAAAGCGGATCTAGAGGGGCTCTTGGCAGCATTTTATACTGTGTATGGCTACTGTGGGGAGCATATAATACTGTGTGGGTGCCACTGTGGAGCATATAATACTGTGTGGGGGCCACTGTGGAGCATATTACACTGTGTGGGAGCCACTGTGGAGCATATTATACTGTGTGGGGCCCCTTCACTATTCACATCACATGCCATCTGTTTTATAGCAGCAGTGCTCTATTATTACAGGCTGTAATAACATTGCATGGTGATTATAAAACAGATACTGTGCAATATAAATAGTGAAGAATCACGGCGCTCGCAAAAGCACCACAGCATCTTCAAAGAGTTTATCAGCAGGGGCCTCGGGTATTGGACCTCCACTGATCTTTTACATCTCTTAGTCTGTTAACAGATCAGCTGTTTCCCATAGAACACAGCTCCCAGTATTGTTTACATGCTGGGTGCTGTGCTACTCAATCATCATATTCTTGATAACTGCAGTTGTGTGTACTAAAGCTGTATCCCTTTCAAGTATCTGAGATACCCCTGCACCACTCATAACCATCACTATCAAGAAGTCACTGTAGGGAGGGGGTAGGGGCCCCCAGATAAAAGTTTGCAGTGGGTAGGGGCCCACAAGACTTTAGTTACACTACTGTGTCAGACAGTGAGTTATCTAGGCCCTTTAACAACTACTAAAGCCATGATATACTTTGGGTTTATAAAATGCATTCTCAGGAAACTGTTTTTTGCAAACTCCTTAAAAACTTCCTTAAAAATGAAGGTGTATTTGTGACTTTCTATTAATAGGCTTTCGAGCAATGCTCTTATGCTTGAATGGTCAGTTTACCTCTTTGTATAGGGTTAAAGAGGTTTTCCCATAGCCATATTTAAAATTGTAGACAAATAAAAGTTAAACATTTTTGCAAATATAAATAATTAAAAACTTTGCAGAGTTTTAAAATTTTTCTTTAACCATCGTAGTGGTGAAAATCTGTTGTCTTGATTGGTTGTCAATAGATATGACCATGAATGCAGGATCTTTGAATACTCCGAAAACCAGTCATCATTTCTTTGTTGTGCCTGGATTATCCTCTCATGCATGTAGGGTTCCTGCCTGATAACCTGGCCACAATGAGGAATCCTGGCTGGGTTTCTTTCAAGTGCCAGACCATAGAAAGTTCCTGCATTCATGGCTGTATCCATTGACAACCAATTAAAACAAAAGACTGACACCACTAAGATTAATAGACAAAATCTTTAAAACTCAGTAAAATTTTTACTAACTTTGATAACTTTAATGCACGGAAAGTATAATTAAAGTGCATGAAATTATTAAAATTTGTCTATCTATCTATCTATCTATCTATCTATCTATCTATTTATCTATCTATTCTATCTATTCAATGCTTTTAGTTGTATTTTCTGACTATTTTAATTCTATATTATCATTACATGTCTAGAGTGTAATATTTAAGGTAGTCCCATCACTTGTAAACAGGTCCTACACTGTATACAGCAATACAATAATATATGATGAGACCATACCTCTGTTTAAACATGTAATATGGTATTTATGTTCAAAACATCTAGAGAAACTTGGATTGGAATGATGTAAAGGTAGTTCTTAGTGCAAATGATATGTTCACATTGATAAACGGAATTCTTGGCAGCATCACCTTCCCTCCTCTATTCAGCACAATGTCTTGTTCAAGTTTGTAATTACAAATGAGTTCAATGTAATATCTATTTTCCTAATGTTAGAAATGTAGGTCATATTTCATGTTGTCATTGCAAGGCCGTGTTATTCAAGCTAGCTGCAAATTTCACAAGTTAAATAATTTGAAATGATGCCCAAAAAGTATATCTTATTTCTATAACACTGACCTTTTCTATCATTTCAGTGAAATGTTGGCTTCTTCAAGCAATTAGTTTTGCTGCATTAAATAAACAGATTTCCTGCACTGCATGAGATCATGGGGCTGAGGGTTGAGGTATGAAGGGTTAGTGTCTGACTGTAGTTTATGAGATGTGTTGCTGTTTGTTTAATGTTACATACAGAACGAAAATGTGGGAGGCAGAACCTTGGATGATGTCACCTGCATGAAGATAAAGCAACAGATTTGGAGTAGCACTTACTAGAATAATTCTTGTGGATTAAATCACACACATGGGAAAATGAAATTTCCCTGAACATCATTTAAGTGGAAAATACATGCATTGAACATTCTGTACAAGTTTATCTCATGTAACATATGTTAAAGTTAAAACTACAATATCACAGAATTATTGGGCTTATGTATGAAAGCTAGTAGAAAAAAATGAAGCAGCCCCTAGAGGCCGATCACCTCAATACTTTCATAGTCTTATTTGGGTCTGAAAAACCACAGATACTCTTGGATTGGATAGTATTGGTAATTTATTTTATTTTTGCAGTAGTTTATATGTTTACATGTTGATCATGGGGCAAATGTATTGTACAGGTCTGAAAGGTGCAAATGCAAATAATCTTTTACAATTACATAATGCACAAATCCATATAAAAGAATAATAATCCAGGTCACAGTTAAGAAGTTTAGAAATTCCTTCTTTAAATGTTTTATTTTTACATTTTAAGGCTAAGGCTCCATGTTGCGAAAATGCAACGTTTTTGAAAGCTGTGGAAATGCAAAGGGAAAAAATGTTGCATTTTACAGTGCTAACAAAGTGAATGAGACTCTGGTTAATCTCATCGACACTACAGTAAAAAAGAGCTGCGAAAAATCTACATTTTTAAAAACACGTGCATTTTTGAAAAGTGCAGCATGTTTATTTTAGCTGCGGAATTGTGAGCATTTTCCCTATAAATTTAATAGGGGAAAATTATATATACAGTCATATGAAAAAGTTTGGGCACCCCTATTAATCTTAATTTTTAGTTCTAAATATTTGGGTGTTTGCAACAGCCATTTCAATTTGATATATCTAATAACTGATGGACACAGTAATATTTCAGGATTGAAATGAGGTTTATTGTACTAACAGAAAATGTGCAATATGCATTAAACCAAAATTTGACCGGTGCAAAAATTTGGGTACCCTTATCATTTTATTGATTTGAATACTCCTAACTACTTTTTACTGACTTACTGAAGCACAAAATTGGTTTTGTAACCTCACTGAGCTTTGAACTTCATAGCCAGGTGTGAAGGATCCAGATTTACCGGGGACCGCACCTGGCCTACCTGCGATCACTTCTATTGCCTCACACCCACTATCCGTGAGTGAGGCGGGTAACAGAGGATAATACAAGACGGGCCTTCTAAATTTTATATATTTTTAACCCCTAAATGGGTCGATACTAGACACTCAACACATACATAGAATACATGCAGCGGTTAACAAGCAGATACAAGTGAAAATAACATAACACGGTACATAACAAATAAAAAATGGGGATAAAAGAAAGAAAAGAATATATATTACCAACACCAGCTTGTGCAGGTATCTCTGGCTTCCAATGGGTACCAGGGTACTTTCTTATGGGACGACCGGCAGCACAGCACCTTAACCAGGTCAAATGGCAGAACCCCTCTGGAACAAGCAGTTAGTCCATTTCTCTGAGCCCATGTGGTAGGCTCAGAGCAGTCTTGGGCAAAGCATGTGTTGCTTACATGCAGTGACATCTCTGTTAGAGTCACAAAATGGCCTCCAGTTAGGCTCCCTAGGCCGCATGGCAGCCACATGTTGGTCACATGACTTCCCCCACAGCTGGCCTCCAAGAAACGTGCATCTCCAAATTCACCAACCAACAGAGCGTGGTTCAGCCTGGGCGCAGCCCTTTTGTCTCCCCTGGTCTCCTCCCTGAGTGAGGTCACCAGGGGGAGAAACCCCGCCCCCCTCTCTACATCTCTCAGAATAACTTTTCAGTATAAGTCTATGCATGATGTTTATAGAGTCTGGCTGGTAGTATAATGGGGTTCCTGGCGAGATCCCCAATACATAGACTCCAAGTTTGACACTCCAGCTCCCTTTGGGTAAGGAGATCAGTGCCTGGACCTCTTCTGGGCTTTGAACTGTAACATGTGTATATTCTGAGCGTGCGCCTTGACTGGACGCATCTGGGGCATTTATCGGGGCGACTATAAGATGTTCCCCAGGCCAGATATTGTCATAAAACCATAACTCCCCAGAACTAGCACTGGCGTCACTGAGTCTCTCAGGGATATGCGGATCGTTTGCATAAAGCATCCTGTCTAAATGAACCCCCGCTAGGTTAGTGAGGATGGCAGTCTTATGCAGATGAAGGCTTTTGACCAAATGGCTGATTGCTTCAGGGACAGGACAATAGACCTGAACTAGAGAGTAGTTTGACCACTTTGCAGGTGCTCTGCTAAGCCTGATTCTAGGCACCAAACCCCGCTGTGCAGTAATATAGAGGGATAGTGATATTCCAAGACTATCCCTGCACCTCATATCATCACACCAGGTGTATCCAATCATGAGAAAAGGTATTTAAGGTGGCCAATTGCAAGTTGTTCTCCTATTTGAATCTCCTCTGAAGAGTGGCATTATGGGCTTCTCAAAACAACTCTCAAATGATCTGAAAACAAAGATTGTTCAACATAGTTGTTCAGGGGAAGGATACAAAAAGTTGTCTCAGAGATTTAACCTGTCAGTTTCCACTGTGAGGAACATAGTAAGGAAATGGAAGACCACAGGGACAGTTCTTGTTAAGCCCAGAAGTGACAGGCCAAGAAAAATATCAGAAAGGCAGAGAAGAAGAATGGTGAGAACAGTCAAGGACAATCCACAGACCACCTCCAAAGAGCTGCAGCATCATCTTGCTGCAGATGGTGTCACTGTGCATCTGTCAACAATACAGCACACTTTGCACAAGGAGAAGCTGTATGGGAGAGTGATGCGAAAGAAGCCGTTTCTGAAAGCACGCCACAAACAGAGTCGCCTGAGGTATGCAAAAGCACATTTGGACAAGCCAGCTTCATTTTGGAAGAAGGTCCTGTGGACTGATGAAACAAAGATTGAGTTGTTTGGTCATACAAAAAGGCGTTATGCATGGCGTCAAAAAAACACAGCATTCCAAGAAAAACACTTGCTACCCACTGTAAAATTTGGTGGAGGTTCCATCATGCTTTGGGGCTGTGTGGCCAATGCCGGCACCGGGAATCTTGTTAAAGTTGAGGGTCGCATGGATTCAACTCAGTATCAGCAGATTCTTGAGAATAATGTACAAGAATCAGTGACGAATTTGAAGTTACGCCGGGGATGGATATTTCAGCAAGACAATGATCCAAAACACAGCTCCAAATCTACTCAGGCATTCATGCAGAGGAACAATTACAATGTTCTGGAATGGCCATCCCAGTCCCCAGACCTGAATATCATTGAACATCTGTGGGATAATTTGAAGCGGGCTGTCCATGCTTGGCGACCATCAAACTTAACTGAACTGGAATTGTTTTGTAAAGAGGAATGGTCAAAAATACCTTCATCCAGGATCCAGGAACTGAGTAAAAGCTACAGGAAGCGACTAGAGGCTGTTATTTTTGCAAAAGGAGGATCTACTAAATATTAATGTCACTTTTCTGTTGAGGTGCCCATACTTTTACACCGGTCAAATTTTGGTTTAATGCATATTGCACATTTTCTGTTAGTACAATAAACCTCATTTCAATCCTGAAATATTACTGTGTCCATCAGTTATTAGATATATCAAATTGAAATGGCTGTTGCAAACACCCAAATATTTAGAACTAAAAATGATTAAGATTAATAGGGGTGCCCAAACTTTTTCATATGACTGTATCATATTATAGTCAAGAACATGAGAAATCAAGCGTACGTACATTCCCAAATGATATTACAGAATGATCTAAATAATTAGATAAATGCTCATACTTATCTACAGAATAATTTCTTGGCTATGTTTATTTTGATATTATTTTTTATTTTTTTTTTTTAATAAAAGTTATTTTATTTTTTTTTTTTAATAAATTAAACTTCTTAAAAAGTTTTTCCACTTCATTTTTGTAGACATATATATATATATCATAACACAAATATAATAACTAACCTGAAATATGCAAACAGAAACTTGAGCAAAATGTTCTAGACTCCTAAAATACACTATAAATATTTGAAGTGTATCTATTATATAAACAGTGGGTTATACAAAGCTCAATAATAGCTTGTTTACTGCAGTTGACCTATATAATGTCATGTAAACTAAATGTATACCTATTATTTGTATAATATTCTATAAGATATGTGATATATATTGGGAGACTGCCAACAAAAAAACTAAAATCAAGAAAAAAACATTATATTAGCTCTAAGAGGTATTGCTAATGATGCAAAAAAAAAAAGTTATTTGGCCCCTAAACAGTGCCACTATTGTCCAAACTGTGGCTTGTATTGCAGCCTAGAATCATTCACCAGAGCTGCAATACCAGACATAGCCCATAGACAAAAGTGAGGAAAAAAAAACAGACCCATATAATTGGGTTTTATGTAATTTTCGGATGTCAGGCAGTGATGACATGCTGTTTATACAAGTGACCATCACAGCCAATAAATGACCTCAGTGGTGATTCCAGTATGTGACAAGTGAGTCCAATGATTGGCTGCAGTGGTCATGTGCATGTACAGATGTGTTCACCCAATGGGTAGCTACACACATATAGATAGATAGATATAGAATATTAATTTGTAACACATACATTTGAACAGCTTCACCCAAGAGGAAAGGTAAGAGTAGACACATCTGTATGGCAAGCCATCAGTGCAGGACAAATCAGAAAGAAATGGAAGACCAATAAAGTGGGTGCACAATATTGGCAGGGAATTAAACAGGTGAGTATAGGTTAATTGGTTTTGTTTTAGTTTACTCCCTGTTCTTTCCCTCACTTTTTGGAAATCCCAGACAACCCATTTAATGTAATCTACACACTCATGTATGCTATATAGTATGTGCATGATGCAAAGCTATACAGTAGATGTTACTTTGGGCAGTATGATCCATGAAATGAGGACCTTTCCTTAGTTTGCATACTAGAAGCACCCACAGCTCTTGTAAAAAAAAAAATAATCAGTTGTGAATATTTCAAACTGGGTTATATATATAGACATTTTTGCATAATTTCAATAATTCCAATACTTATCATAACACTTGCCAAGCAGTAGTAGAAAATTGTAAATTTATTGTAGAAGTTGTAGGTTACTGTAGAGCTTACACTCTAAATCCCCTATTTTGGATATACTAAGGCCAATTTTATAGGATTTAGGAAGTCAATAAACCGATCAGTATGATATGTTTTTGAAGCTTGGGAGGAAACCTGAGTACCCGGAGGCAAATTGGGGTAACATAGGGAGAGAAAATTCCAGGGGGAGAGCAAACCCTATTGGGAAGAGTACTATAAGTAATAACAATCTCTGTAAAGTACCTCAGAATATGTTACTTACATACAAGCAATAGAATGTGAAAAATATGATACACATATGTTTATGTTATAGTACTAGTGCTACAGCAGGCTGATTGTGGGCATTGAAGGTGTCTTTAAGTGAATAAGAGCTGAGCAGCAGAAACTTAGTGCAGCAGCTACACAGAGAACAGGCTCTTCTGGTTCTGTTCTCTATTAATTCCGGTATTAGAGGCTGATGGGTAGAGCTAGTCAGTGGGGTCTGACATCCACCACCACCACATAGCTGTCCCCACCAGCCATCGACTCCAAGTATAGGTTATCAATATTAATATCAATATACTTTTGTTATAGAAATTATTTTTATAGGATTTGGGTTGAATAGAATTGTAGCTTTTATTTTTCTTGATTGTTTTTTATTTGTTTCATTATGTTTTTAATTCTTACTTAGCAACATAATACCATTGTTTTATATGCAATAACATTAGCCTACATATAATATATCTTGACTAATTTGATCCAAATAACCAATGTCCTCAAAATTAGCATCGTCAATGAAAAGCAATGAATCTTTGCTAAGCAAAAATGCCTTTGATCTCCTGTCCAATGATCTATATTGACTGTAGCATTTAAAGATTTAACTTGTGTAAATTATATGCTTTTGTTATTTTGCTATATGTTACACTTATAATAATAATAATAATAATAATAATAGTCCTTTAATAGTCCCACAATGGGGAAATTCAGTGTGTTACAGCAGCAAAGATAAGATAAGATAAGCAGATACAAATACAAATACAACATGTACAGGAATGTTCCAAGGCGAGAGGCATTACATTAATAGCAGACAGACAGATAGGACGTAGCAGAGGGGGGGGGGGGGGGATTTAACAGGCAGAGAGATATTTCAGTTCTCTGTATGTAATGATCTCCGCTTAGGTCGGTGTTGGTTGTACAGCCTAACCGCGGTGGGGAGGAAAGACTTCCGATAGCGCTCCTTCTCACACCTAGGGTGGAGCAGTCGGTCACTGACAGTACTGCCCAGCGCAATCACAGTCTCATGCATGGGATGGGAGTTATTCTCCCGCATGGAGCTCACCACGGACAGTATCCTTCTGTCACCCACCACCTGCACTGGGTCCAGTGGGCTCCCCAGGACAGAGCTGGCCCTTCTAATCAGCTTGTCAAGTTTATTTCTGTCCCTGGTTGATATACTGCTCCCCCAGCAGGCCACTCCAAAGAAGATGGCTGATGCCACTACCGAGTAGGTTACTAGATGTGGTAATGAGGACCTAAGACAGGATACTCAGAAGGAAATTAAGAAAAAGGAAGTATCAGAGCACAATCTGAAATGTTTTTACACAAATGCGCAAAGCTTGGGAAATAAACAGGGAGAATTAGAACTGATAATACAGAAGGAAAAATATGATGTCATTGGTATTACAGAAACTTGGTGGAACGATAAGCATGATTGGAATATACAGATGGAAGGATACAACTTATTCAAAAAAAATAGAACTAATAAAAGAGGGGGAGGAGTTGCATTGTATGTTAAAAAAGATCACATTTCCACGGAAATCACAATTTTACAAAATGATAACTTATTGGAAAATATTTGGGTAACAATTCAGGGGAAAAACAATGATAAGGACATCATAATAGGTGTTTATTATAGACCACCAGGACAGACAGAAGACAGGGATGAGATTTTTTCACAGCAAATGACCACGCTTTCGAAGAAATTTGAAATTGTTATCATGGAAGACTTTAATTACCCAGATATTCATTGGGAAACTCACACAGCTACGAGTAAAGGCTCTATCAAATTTTTATCCTCTCTAGCAGACAACTTCATTGCCCAATTAGTAGAAAAAAACACGAGAGGTACATCCATTCTGGACCTAGTTTTAACTAATAAGGAGGACATGGTTAAGGAATTAAGGGTAGCAGGGACATTGGGATTCAGCGACCATGCTATACTCGAGTTTGGGGTTGTAAGAAGAAGAAGACCTGAGAAGACAAAGACTAGAAGGCTCAATTTTAGTAGGGCAGATTTTAGGGGCCTAAAGATAAGGGTTAGTAGAATTCCATGGCGAAAATTGCTTAAGCACAAAAATGCACATGAGGGGTGGGAAATTTTCCGTAGGGAAATCATTAATGCACAGGAACTAACAATACCTAGAAGCAAGAAAAATGGGAATCACCTAAAAACTCCAGGATGGATGACCAAAAAATTAAATAACCTACTAAAAAAGAAAAAGGAAACTTACAACAAGTGGAAGATGGGAGCTATATCTAAGGGAGAGTATACAGCAGTTTGCAGACTCTGCAAGATAAGCATTAAAAAAGCCAAGGCTGAATACGAATTGAAGCTTGCAAAAGAAGTTAAGAGTAATGTAAAAGGTTTTTGGGGATACATTAAGAGCAAAAGAAAAGTGAAGGAAACCATTGGAGTCCTGAAGAACGAAAAGGGTGAAAAAGTTAACATGGTGGATCAGCAAGTGGAGTTACTAAATTCATATTTAGTACCCGTCTTCTCCCAAGAAATGAATGGTAATATCAACATTAATGGTGATAGTGATGAGGGGAATGAGGACTCCAAGCTGATTATAAGTGAAGGTTTGGTAAGAGAACATTTAGCTAAGATTAAGGAAACCAAGTCCCCTGGACCGGATGATTTACACCCTAGAGTTTTAAAAGAATTAGCAGAGGAAATAACAGAACCCCTTGCAATAATCTTTAATAAGTCATGGGAATCAGGAGTGGTCCCTCTAGATTGGAAAAGGGCAAATGTGGGCCCCATCTACAAAAAGGGGAATAAGGACGACCCAGGAAATTATAGGCCGGTAAGTCTGACCTCAATAGTAGGAAAAATCTTTGAACAAATCGTTAAAGAACATTTAATTAGGTACCTGGATGGGAAGGCTTTAATTAATCAGAGCCAGCACGGCTTTATGCCTAATAAATCTTGTCAGACTAATCTTATTTCCTTCTATAATAAAGTCACTGAATGGTTGGACCAGGGAAATGCAGTGGACATAGTATATCTTGACTTTAGTAAGGCCTTTGATAAAGTATCACATAACATTCTTATTGAAAAAATGATCAAGTATGGCTTTGATAAAATATCAGTGAGGTGGGTTCACAATTGGCTTAATGATCGGGCACAACGAGTAATTCTAAATGGCTATACATCAAACTGGAAGAAAGTAAAAAGCGGGGTGCCGCAGGGCTCTGTCCTGGGCCCAGTACTTTTTAATATTTTTATAAATGATCTGGATGATGGGGTTAATGGGGAACTAATAAAATTTGCAGATGATACAAAGATAGGAGGAATGGCCAACACTAGAGAGGAGAGAGAATGCATCCAAAAGGACTTGGACACACTGGAACAATGGGCTGAGGTGAACAAAATGGTATTCAACAGGGACAAATGCAAAGTTCTACATCTGGGTAACAGAAATGCAAGAAGCATATATAGTATGGGAGGAATAGTACTAAGTGAGAGTACAGGGGAAAAGGATCTGGGCATAATAATAGATTGCAAATTCAACATGAGTCAACAGTGCGGTGCGGTGGCTAAAAAGGCTAATAAAATTCTAGGATGTATCAAGACGAGCATTGAAGCTAGATCAAGAGAGGTAATTATTCCGCTGTACTCTGCCCTGGTCAGACCCCACCTGGAATACTGTGTACAGTTCTGGGCTCCCCAGTTTAAGAAAGACATCGATTTATTGGAGCAGGTCCAGAGAAGAGCAACCAAAATGGTGGAAGGTCTACAAACCATGTCCTACGAGGAGAGGCTAAAAGAATTGGGACTGCTTAGTTTGCAGAAGAGAAGGCTAAGGGGAGACTTAATAGCGGTATTTAAATATCTGAAAGGTTGTCACAGTGCAGAGGGATCTACCCTTTTCTCATTAGCAGAAGGAAGCACGAGAAGTAATGGGATGAAACTAAGGGGAAGGAGATTCAGATTAGACATTAGGAAAAACTTTCTAACAGTAAGGGTAGTGAGAGAGTGGAATAGGCTGCCACGGGAGGTGGTGAGTTCTTCATCAATTGAAATCTTCAAGTGGAAACTGGATAGGTATATAGCTGGGATGTTTTAGGAATTCCTGCTTTTGCAGGGGGTTGGACTCGATGGCCCTTGAGGTCCCTTCCAACGCCAACTCAATCAAGAATCAAGTCCTAAGAAGTGCCCCCCGGATTCCAAAGGCTCTCAGCTTCCTAAGCAGGTAGAGCCTGCTGTGGCCCTTCCTGTACAGGGCCTCCATATGATCTGCCCAGTCCAGCTTATTATTAAGGAGCAAACCCAGGTACTTATAGGTGTTCACAATCTCGATGCCCGTCCCCAGGATGTCCACTGGTTTTGGAGGGCATCTGCCTTTACGGAAGTCCACCACCATCTCCTTGGTCTTCCCCGCGTTAATCTTCAGGTGGTTCTGGTGGCACCAGTCCACAAAAAACCGGTTCAGTTCTCTGTACTCCCTGTCATCATCGTCTGTGATGAGGCCTACTATTGAAGAGTCATCAGAATACTTCTGTAGGTAGCAGCTGGATGAGTTGCACCTAAAATCAGCAGTGTACAGTGTGAAGAGGAAAGGGGTGAGAACCGTACCCTGAGGTGCCCCCGTATTACAGATCACGGTACCTGACACACAGTCATGGGCTCTCACGTATTGAGGTCGATTTGTGAGGTAGTCTAGGATCCAGTTGGAGAGGTGGTGGTCCACTCCAGCAAGGCCCAGCTTGTCTCTCAGTAACCTGGGCTGTATGGTGTTAAAAGCACTGGAGAAATCAAAGAACATTATTCTCACCGTGTTCCCTGGTTTTTCCAGGTGAGACAGAGCCCTGTGAAGAAGGTGGATGATGGCATCATCTACCCCAATGCCCGGTCGATAAGCAAACTGGAGAGGGTCCATAGCGGGGCTCACTAGAGGGCGAAGATGTGTGAGAACCAATCTCTCTAAGATCTTCATCAAGTGGGATGTCAGTGCTACAGGTCTGTAGTCGTTGAGGTTCATAGGGTGAGGTTTCTTTGGAACTGGTACCACACAAGAAGATTTCCATAATTCAGGGACTATTTCCTGCCTCAGGCTCATATTATACATATATGTAATTATACCACAAAGCTGGTTCCCACAAGTCTTAATTAGCCTTGCACTGATGTCATCTGGCCCTGCGGCTTTCCTCGCCTTGATCTTTTTCATCTCCTTCCTCACCTGGGCCCGTGTGAAGGTCAGACTGTGGTCAGATAAAGACAGATTTCTGGATTTACTGGTCTGTTGGAAAGTAGCCACATGGGGTGAATGGGGTGAAGTCATTGTGGTGAGGGGAGCTGAAGGACATGCTGGGGTGGGAGGAGCTGGTGTGTGATCAAATCTGTTGAAGAATAGGTTTAGTTCATTAAGCCAGTTAACATCTGCCTCAATCTGGCAGACAGACTGTTTATGACCCGAAATTGACTTAAGCCCCTCCCAGACCCCCCTTATATCTTTTCTTTCCATTTGCTTTTCCATTTTTTCCTTATAACTGGCTTTTCCTTGCCTGATTAGATGCCTCAGCTCCTTTTGTACTTCCCTCAACCTTTCCTTATCTCTTGTCCTGAATGCCATCTTTTTCTCCTTAAGTAGTGTTTTTATATCAGAGTTAATCCATGGTTTGTTGTTGGAGAAGCACCTCACCACTTTTGTGGGTACTGTGTTGTCCACACAAAAATTAATGTAGTCCGTTATGCAGTGTGTGAGTCCTTCTATATCTTCTCCATAAGAATCCTGCAGAACTTCCCATGCGGTTGTGTCAAAAACAATCCCTCAGAGCCTCATCACTCTCCTCGGACCATATCCTCACTGTGCGGGTGACAGCTGGTTCTCTACGTACAAGTGGCTTGTACACAGGTCGGAGATGTACTAGGTTGTGATCCGATCTTCCCAGGGGCGGTAGGGCTGATGAGTTATATGCCTCCCTTACGTTGGCAAAGAACAAGTCCAGTGTTTTGTTGTCTCTTGTTTGGCAGGTTACATACTGTGTGAAACTGGGAAGTGTGGATGATGGAGAGGCGTGGTTGAAATCGCCAGACACAAGAAGGAGGGCCTGGGGGTGCTGAGACTGTAACTGGCTCAGCGTGGCTTGTAGGACCTCGCAGGCAGCGTCAGCTTTCGCAGAGGGGGGGACATATGCAGCTATCACGATGACATGCGATAGTTCCCTTGGTAGATAGAAAGGTCTCATGCTCACAGCTAATAGTTCAATGTCCTTACAGCAAGTTTGCTCCTTAATCACAATGTGCCTAGGATTGCACCATCTATTATTCACAAACATTGCCAGCCCCCCTCCTTTCCTCTTACCGCTCTCCCTTGTCCTGTCTGCCCGAAGGAGTTTAAAACCATCCAAGGAGACCAGAGAGTCAGGAGTAACTTCAGTGAGCCAAGTCTCTGTAAGTAGCATCATGCTGCACACCCGAAACTCCTGATCATGCCTGGTGAGCGCTGTTAGTTCATCCATCTTGTTTGCAAGAGATCTCACATTGCCCATAATGATGGAGGGAACAGTTGGTCGGTAACACCTCTTTTTAATCCTCTGAAGAGTTCCTGCTCTGCAGCCCCTTCCCCCTTTTTTTTCTTTCTCCAGAGTTCTTGGGGGATGGGTGGGCAAATGGTATGCAGCCCTGTTGTTGTGACTCTAAGCTGCAGTAATTTCTCTCTTGTGTAGACAAAAGAAATGCCTGCAGACACAAGAGTTCCCATTTCAGCAGGACAAAAAGACAGATAAAAACAAAAAAAAGTATCACAAAGGTCCAATTCCAAGTCTTTGTTTCTTCATTTCTTCATAGTGTAAAGTCCATTAAGTAGAGAGATAAAAAAACAGACAGAGAAAGAAAAATAAGAGAGAGAGTCTCAGAGCTGCCTAACAGGCAGCCACTTCAGCGGCGCCATCTTGGAAAAAAAAACCCAAAAAAAACAAAAAAAACAAAAAAAAAAACACACTTACACTTAACATCTCTTTTAACTTCTGTGGTCATAAATGCTATGCCCCTGAAAATGGGGTCACATAGATGTATGTCCAAATCCATATGGTCAAACATAGAAGAAGGATATGGTTTCTAGGTACTAGAAGCAACTTATATGAGCTATCTTTCACTGATTCCTGTTTCATTGCCACAATGGTGGTTCACATAAATGGCATATTTGTTCACAGATGGAATTACTTAACGCTCTTACTTCATATTAGTTCATAATACATAAAACAACTTCAGTGAGCAATTGACTGTAATTTATATTTCTTGATATTATATTTCTGGTGAAATCAGCAATATTTCTATTAATATACTCGTTGCTTGTACTTGCCAAATGTTTGTGCCACCCAGATAATTGCCACCTTTGAGTCAGATGTACCTGGTTTTAACAGTATTCAGAAAATTTGGCAGACACTTGTTCACATGTGTGACCAATAAAGTGTATGACCTAGTTACCTGCCAGAAGTCTGCTTCTAAAAGATTTCTTTATAGTTTTTCAACAGGAGTAAGGATATACAGTACTGGAGTAGTTTAGTGATTAGTACAGTGCTCTTGGTACAAACCTTCCTTGCTAACTATTTCTCCAGATCTTTCTGAGAGGGTTCTTATGACAGGGTTTAGTTCCGTGGTACACCTTGATTGATATTCCTTCCTTGGAAATGTGGTGGATCTAAGATGCTGGCTTGTGAAAATCTTTCCTTCCAATTTTTTTAGATTCTCCACAGAGGATCATGTTCAGAATGAATAATTATGAATTCTTTGGACTTTTTTTTAAATATAATTAATTGCAGCAGTTACTGAGGCCATATTTGTGTAATGCATCTGAAACAGACCGTAGGAAAAAGTCCTAGCTACGGTAGATTTAGGTACAGTGAATTTCCTTGTATTATAAGAAGTGACTGTACAGCCCCATGTTGGGAATTAATGAATCTATTTCCCAGAATCCAACAGAAATTTAGACTGACTATAAATAAGACACTTTGGAGGGAATCTATGAATAATCTAGGTACTTTGTACCAACAAATCTACAACAGAAAGGCTGAAAAACAAAAGAATCAAGGTATTCCAATGGCCCAGTCAAAGTCTAGACCTCCATACAATTGAATTGCATTGGCAGGACCTTAAGAGAACTCTGCCTAAATAATTGCCTACAAACCTCAATGAACTGAAACAATGTAGGACTGACACACCAGTACCAGAGGATCCTCCATTGGTCCATGACTCTAACACAATAATGGTCCTGTAGAAGACACCAAAATTTGAAGGGTGCAATGATCTATTTTATAGAACTTTTTGGAGGGTGGTCCTAAGGAACTTTACTCTAACACTGAACTGAAGCAATGTTGTGAAAAAGAATAGGCCAAATTTCTATCACAACAATGTGAGAGACTGAGAAAGTAATAAAGAAAAAGTTTTTGCTGAAAAAAGGTTGTTCCACAAGCTATTGAATCATGGGGTGTACTTAGTTTTTTACACATTGCTTTTCCTTTCTGACCTAATTTTTGTTGAATAAATAACAAAATGTTGGAAACTGTTATGTGGTGTGATCATTTGGGTTGTATTTGCAGTACCTAATTTTAAGACCTAAGGACCAGTTATTTCTTTTTTTTATATTCTGGTACATAAAGCCATAGAATTCAAAGAGGGTGTGCTTTGTTTTTCCTATGACCATTTATATATTTTATTTTCACTAACAAACACTGCTTGCATTGCTGTTGTCTTCTTCCACTTCTATCAGAAAATTGCTCCTTCTTCTCTTCATTTCCCAATAGAGGGAGTACTTCGTCTTCATTCAATACATGCAACCGCTTACAAACAGACAAGGACTAGCAACCATCAGTAATCTGTTTGTGTTCGTCTTTCATATACCGCAATGTTAAAAAAACAGAGATGTTCATGGAGCAAAGTCCTGCAAGTCCGACTTTGTCTCCATTCAAATGGAAATTCCACAATGGCAATGACACAAAAACGCGCACCTGTTCATGGTTTTAAAAACCCATTGAAATCAAATGTTCTAATCAATTTTTCTGATCTTTCAATGGATCACAAAAGCTGTGGACACATCAGCACAAGTTTAAACCCACCCTTACATCATACATTTGTTTCAGATTGGTACAAAATGTTAGCCTTCTAATGACAAATAACCATTCATAGTATGGCCAAATTTTGTATAGATAATAAAATATATTGATAATGTATTATTGAGGGCTTTGTTTCCACCTAGAGATGAGCGAAGTATTCAAAAATTCGATTCGGCAACTTCGCTAAATTTTGCGATATGATTCAATTCGATCCGAATTAAGTCGCGGTGAATTGCGTACCAAAAACAACTATTTATTTGCTGCAGAGAGCCGGAGTGGATGGGTGGGCGGCAAAATGGTGGAACCCCTTGGATGCCACGATCATGTTTGACCGCTGCATCCAAGTTGTTAAAACCCCGGATTGGTTATGGAGCAGGGTGTTAGCTGTCAGTTACAGCTAACACCCTGCTCCATAACCGATTGGGGGGATTTAACATCTTGGATGCAGCGGTCAAACACGCCGTGGGCGCTTGCGAAGGGGTTAAAGGGATGTGACATCACAGGTCTGGCTGCTGATTGGCTGCACGCATGGCATTGTGAGTGATCCCGCGTTCCCAGAGTTCCTTGCCCCATGTAGAGCAGCCATTTTGAACTAAATGCGAATCGTTACCACGAAGTGTGAGGAAATTCGGATTCGATGCGAATATTTCCTGAAATTCGGATCGAATTCCACTTCTGCAGCTTCAATTTGCTCATCTCTATTTCCACCTTATTTTTTCCAGTATCCTATTTTATTTATTCCCACACTCATAAGTATAAAACAATTTTAGGAATGTTCAAATTCATTGCAGTTTGATATTCATGTGTTATTTACCAAATTCTATGACTTCAGGAATGCATGACATTTTTAATAATTATTTGATATTCAGTTGAGATTTTGTGGCTTATTTGATGTCGCTACCACAAAGTAAGAACATACTATATCATGATTTGCTGAGTAGCTTCTGGTTATGAAATGCACCAAAAAAAGGCCCTCCAAATAAATATGGACTCCTACAACCATAAAAAACACCAAATACATCTTCACTCTGTAGCCTATGTCTTATTTACAAAATGTAATGGGAATGGAATTTACCACAACAAAGATTTACCCCATACAACTAACGTAAAGTACCAAAATAATACACAAATAAAACAGAATGTTTTTCAAAAAGGGTGAAGCATATTAAACCTACAATGCACTCAGTTAGGTCAAGCTCACCTGATTGTAACACTTTTTTTCTCAGGAAAATTCGTGTCTCCATTCCAGAGATATTAATTTATTTCAGAATAAGGAAACAAACAATCTGGAGCACTAAGGGTAGCTCCATTGCTTCATCTCCTCTAATACGTCTTCCTTCCCCGTCCCTTCGAGTGACAGGGCTGTGATGAAAGAAGCCCACCTGTGCATATATCCTTACTGAATTATATTGTTCATGTATATATCATTAGTGAGTATATTGCTTATGCATGTGTCATTAGTATTTTACATTGGTATGTGTGTATAGGAGTCAGACTATTTACTTCCTGCAATCACAAGACCAGATATACTGCCAGGCCAGGTATTTGGCTTTTTTATCATTAGCAAATTTTTATTATATATTTATTTATACAACAATAACAGTAAAACAGTATAACCGATATAAAGCATATAGGGGAAACTCGAAAGCATTAAGGTGGGGAAGAGTTCCTAGGAGAAGGAGTGTAAAAAGAGGACTGAAAAGAGGGGGAGTAATAAAAGAGTTGCCACACCCTCTGATGGCCACTGTCATCTGCTCTAAGAGACGCAACGAGGTCTTCCATCCCCCGAAAGTGCAGCATCTCCTGGAGCCAGTACGACATGGTCGGGGGAGTGCTGGTCTTCCAACGACGGGGGATGACCGACCTGGCTGCTATCAACATAAAACCGACCAGTTTTCAGATATGTTTCTGCATCTTGCGAGAGAAAATTGAGAGGAGGAGGGGGGCTGGGTCATCCTCTATTATCACCACAGTGACTTCCCTAAGACTGTGAACTTCATGCCAAAATGGGAGGAGAGTGGGATAGTTCCACCAGACATGTAGCATCGTACCCCGTCCTGAGGAACAATGCCAGCAAAGATCAGGAGTCGATAGGAAAATGATGTGGAAGACAGAGGGGACTCTGTACCACCTGGAAAGGATTTTTAAGTTGTTTTCCTGTGCCTTACACAACATAGAAAATTTATGGAAGGAGCGGAAGGCAGCGCACCACACATCGAGTGGAAAGGAAGTCCCAATCTCTCTCTCCCAGCCAGCGACATAGGCGGGTAAGGGAGCGTCTTCATCGGCCATGAGTAAGTTATAGATAATGGCAATCGGGTGTAGAGGCATTGTGGAGCCCACACACAGGCGCTCAAACGAATAGAGGATCCGATGCAGATTATTTGCTATCTTCAGGGAGGAGTAGACAAGTTTATGGTTTTATGGCTAGTTGTCTCTTACCAAAAACCAGTAAGACATACAGGGGAAAGGGAGTTGTGACCTGACAATTACCTCACCCATCTGTATGGTACTCAAGAACAAATGGAACAGTTAATTTCCCAACTTTTCAAGATTAGAAAAGGGAGAGGAAGGAGGTACCCTTTTAGTGCGTATGTCTTCACAAGCCAAGTGCTCACCACTACAAAAATTACTACTGTGAATGCTTTGGAAATTTGTCATATTTTTGGAAGCTGGAGACCATGCTTAGGCCATCTTTCTTCTCCAAGCTCCATGTATAAAAAGGACTCTAAGTTACAATGTTCTTCTGCTTTTCCCCCTTTTATTTTTATAAATTATTTGCTTGTCTTGTCATCTTTTATTTGTCTTTTTTATAAATATCATTGAACTCCTTGGGTATTAATTTGTTAAATTTAATGGTACTTTGTATGTGCTCTATGAACCTATTACCTTTTTAAAGTGTTTTTGCGTCTGTTAGAGAGATGTGTACATATGGGGTTTCTACTGAGCCTAGCAAGTCATAGAGGTGGCAGCATGTATTTGGGGTGCTTGGACTGTGTTTTGGTATGATTTACACTCAATTTGCAGCCTACGTGAAGGGGGAGTGCAAGATTGAGTGAGTGGAGTGAATTGACAACCTGACACCCATGTCATGTTCTAGGATGGTCTTTTCTTGACAAGGGCCAGGCGAGTTTTCAGCTTAGCTCCCTGGATTGGTCACTTAAAGAACGAAGGGGGAAAAGAAATCATGAATTTTCATGGGGAGAAAAGTGTTGCAATGAGGTGAGCCTGACCTATGGTTTAATATACTGGTGACAGACTCCCTTTAAAAGCTGTCTCACTCATTATGCAGGAATCTACAACACAGCCTTATTCACCAGTGCACAGATCCCCTCATTGGCTTGGAGAGATATATACAGCATGGAAAAAGTAATGTGTCCAGCACATCTTGCTAAAATACAATATTCACATCTTTTTAATAAAACATTAGCAGTGCCTGCTAACCCTATGGGAACTTATTTAAAAAAAACAAAACAGCATTTTCTTGGTCTGTTTTTTTCAAAATGTTAGTGTGCAAATAGGGTCAGTGTGGTCCTTTTGTACTTTAACTTATGATATCTGAACTGGAGGATACAGCTGATACTTATTAATGAATAAATACCAGTTAATCTGGTTGCCATGCATGTGGTTATGAAGAAGAATCTTTCACAATTTTTCTGTCCAGCACATGCTATCTAGGCACTAGCCATATGACAACCAGGTCTTGTCGCAGCAAAACAAAAAAAAGGGAAAACTGCAGCTATAAAATAACTATATAATATTTTACCGATTCTCCAAGGTTTCCAAAACAATTCGATTTGATCCAAAATAATTCGCGGCGAATCACATTAACCCCTTCCCGACATCCACCCTAATAGTAAGGCGGTGCCGGCAAGGACTTTCCACAAGCCACGGCGGAAGCATGTGTGCACACCCTGATTTGCAGGTGTCAGCCGTATATAACAGCTGACACTGTACTCTAACACCCACGGTTGGAGCTGAGCTCCAATCGCAGGAGTTAACCCCTGAAATGCCATGGTCAAACATGACGGCATCTTAGGGGTTTTATTATATATTGGAGTCCTGATCGGCCCCCCCATGACGTTTTCAGAGGTGCCGCTGCTCCTATTTGGCAGCCCGGGTCTGACCAGTGACCCCAGGTCTGCCCCATTGCTGTACCTCTGCATACTTGGTTGATTCTGCCTTGAATGTAGACTAGTAGTATAATGTTGTACCGTGTTAGCCATTGAAAGTAGTGGAAGAGTGAAGAAATCAGGCGATACCTTTTAGAGGCTAACTGAGTATATTTATAAGTAAGCTTTCAGGAGTACTCGCTCCCTTCATCAGACATGGTGTGATACAAGAACTGAAAATTAACAGATTTTTATACACATGGTTTGAATGTAGACTGTCAGCTTATGCGTCTGCACGGGCTGACAGCCTCCTATACACTGCAATACATGTGTATTGCAGCGTATACCTATTGAAGCAGCGATCAGAATATCGCTGTTTCAATATCTCCCCCCCCCCCAGACCTGGTGCTATTATTATAATAATCAGAGACCCAGGGGAAGTAATTAAAAATAAAAAACACTTATACTCACCTTAACCTCACCTCTCCTGGGAATTTGGCTGTCTGACCGTCCTCCTCGCTCCTCTTCTTCCTTGTGAATTAAGTCCTGCTCCCCAGATGTCACTCCTGGGGCCTGTGATTGGGCCTCAGCGGTCACATGGGGGCGTGATGACGTCATTATGCCCAATCACAGGCCCCTGCGGTAAGGCCTGGGTAGGAAGAGCTCCAGAGTTACTGCTGAGCCCAGGACAGGTGAGTATCAGATTTTTTTTTTATTTTTAATCACCACAGGAGGTGCCAAAGGTGACAGGTAGAACCCCTTGGATGCCGCGGTCATGTTTGCGATTCGATACATCGAAGCGTGAGAAAATCCGGAATCGATGCGAATCAAAGATTTCCTGAAATTCGGATCGAATTTCATTTCGCCAGCCTCGATTCGCTCATCTCTATTTATGACTAAAGAATAAATATGTCTTAGCTGTACTCTACCGTGTTTATCAGCTGACCCAGGATCTTAAAACAAAAGAAAGCAACTTTTCAAACTACCACAAATAATCCCAATTTAAGCAAACAATTCATATCACCTACAGTATAAACTGAATATATGATCAATAGAGTCAACTCACAGAAGGAAATTGAGGACATCTATTTCCCATGATCAGTAGGGGTTTTCTTTGGCTAGACCCTTACATTGTATGGACTCATGCACATGGACATCTTCTGTCTCCATACATGTCCTGAGCTGAAATACAGCACTAATAAATATCTTTTGATAAAAATATGATATAATACTCAACGTGAGTGACAAGGAGTCAAAAGGTACCTTAATAAGTGCTGTGAAGTAATGGATGATGTCTGCTAAATCACCAAACACAACATCATGACAAATACATAAAGTATTCTTCATGCCTTTAAATATCATGGTGTACACTTTACTACTGTTCACCACTGATTTCTGATTCATACAGGATTTGTTCTGTTGTTTTTTTTCACTCCTAGGGTAGAATATTTTCATACAACCCCACCACCACCATACCTTGTCATAGAACATGTAGAGTCTAGTACAGCATCATAAGCTTTGTGTGTGCTGCCATACAAGATCTGCGCATTCTACAGGATACTTTACTGAAACAAAAAAATGCATTTCTGCCTTTCCCTTTACAAATCACTTTAAACATACAGGCCCAGATTTACTAATAGTTAGGCAGTATGAAAATGCATCATATTTATCACAGTGGTTGATGCTGGATGGTAAATGTGGCATTTTTAGACTGTCTTGTTTTACACCAACTTTGAATTGGCTTTCTTTGAACTAGAATTTTTCAGGAAAATTCTAGTACATTTGTGATGCATTTAACCTAAGCCCCTTATTGTGAAAATCCACACATGTAACAATTCAAAAAATTTTAGCTTAAACTAAATGAGTCAAGATGTGCCAAAGATGTGCCAAATAAACACCATGATTATGCCAGTGTCTAGTCATAACCACAATAGTAAATGTGGGCCACAGTGAATCATGTATGCCATGTTTATTAATGACTAGGCACATAATTAATAGATTTTACAAAAAAATCACAAACATTTCTTAAGTCTAAAACACATTCAAAGTGACAGGCAAAGTGACATCTAAAGGTTCAGTCAGTACATGACAAGGTGATTACCATGGTAATAACATAAACAGTCTCTAAATGATAAAATAATGCACAATGCTCATAATGAATACATTGCAGTGACAACACATATCAGCTACTGTAAAACTAGCAACCATTTTATGATCTGTTCAGGATTGCTATAAGTATGGAAACAGTTGTCATTGATTCTCTGACATTCTGTTAAATTATTATTATTATTATTATTGTTGTTTATTTATATAGCACCATTAATTCCATGGTGCTTTACATTTGCGGATTTACATACGGTACACCAGATATACAAAACAGATAATGCTGACAGAGACTAACTGGTACAGTGGGATAGAGGGCCCTGCCCGCAAGGGCTTACAATCTATGAGGGAAGAGGGATAGAGACAGAAGGTGGGGGTAGAGGTTGCTCAGGTGGTGGTGTGGTGACAGTAGCGTTATTGGAGGTTGTAGGCTTTCTTGAATATGTGAGTCTTCAGGGCCTTCTTGAAGCTTGTGACTGTGGGGGACAGTCTTATGTGTCTTGGTAATGAGTTCCAGAGTATGGGGGATGCCCGGGAGAAGTCTTGGAGACGTTTGTGTGAAGAGCGGATAAGAGCACAGTGGAGTAGGAGGTCTTTGGAGGATCGGAGGTTACGTGTGGGCAGGTAGCGGGAGATTAGGTTGGAGATATATGGAGGGGACAGGTTGTGGATGGCTTTGTATGTCAGCGTTAGTAATTTGAACTCTATTCGCTGGGCAACGGGGAGCCAGTGAAGGGATTGGCAGAGGGGAGCGGCCGATAAAGAATGGGGGGAGAGGTTTATTAGGCGAGCAGCACAGTTTAAAGTGGACTGGAGGGGGGCGAGGGTGTTAGCTGGGAGGCCATAGAGAAGGGTGTTACAGTAGTCTAGGCAGGAGATTATGAGTGTGTGGACTAGCATCTTTGTAGTTTCAGGGGTGAGGAAAGAGCAGATTCGGTGGATGTTCTTGAGTTGGAGGCGGCAGGAGGTGTTGAGGGTTTGAATATACGACTTGAAGGATAGGTCAGAGTCTAGGGTTATCCCAAGGCCTGTGGGACTGGAGTGAGAGTGGTTCCATTAATTTTGATAGATGGGTCAGGTAGGGGGGCCATGCGAGGAGGGGTGAAGATTATGAATTCTGTTTTCTCCATGTTGAGTTTGAGGAAGCGGGAGGAGAGAAAGGAGGCTACGGCTGCTAGACATTCAGGGACTCTGGACAACAGGGAGGTAATGTCTGGTCCAGAGAGATATATTTGGGTGTCGTCAGCGTAGCAATGGTAATGAAAACCATGGGATTCTATGAGTTGGCCAAGGCCTAGGGTGTAGATTGAGAACAGGAGGGGTCCTAGGACGGAGCCTTGGGGGACACCTACAGAAAGAGGGCGTGGCGGGGAGGTGGTGAGTGAGTGGGAGACGCTGAATGTACGGTTGGTGAGATATGAGGAGATCCAGAAAAGGGCCAGGTCTGAGATGCCAAGGGATGAGAGAGTTTCTAGCAGGAGGGAATGGTCGACTGTATCAAAGGCAGAGGAGAGGTCAAGGAGGAGGAGGACAGAATAATGACGTTTGGCTTTGGCGGTAGAAGGTCATTAGTGACCTTGGTTAGGGCAGTTTCTGTGGAGTGATGGGGTCTGAAGCCTGACTGTAGTCTGTCAAGAAGCATATTGGATGAGAGGTAGGAGGATAGTTCGGAATGGACGTGTTGCTCTAGTAGTTTTGAGGCATACGGGAGTAGTGAGATGGGGTGATAGTTGGCTGGAGAGGACGGGTCCAGGGAGGGTTTCTTAAGTATAGGTGTGATGGTAGAATGTTTGAAGGCGGAAGGGAAGGATCCATTGGTTAGGGATAGGTTGAAGAGATGGGTTAAGGCAGGTGTAATGTCTTCTGAGAGTTTTGGGATGAGATGTGACTGGATTGGGTTGAGTGCACAGGAGGTGAGGTGTGATTTAGAGATTAGAGTAGAGAGCTTTTCATCAGTGATGTTGGAGAAACAGGTTAAAGATGATGAGCACCGAGCAGTTGGATAGAGTGGTTGTTGGGGGTGTAGGGTGAGACTGTCTCTGATGGTGTCGATTTTGCTTTTGAAATAAGAGGCAAAGTCATCAGCTGTGATAAGTGATGTCGGAGGGGGTGCAGGAGGACTGAGGAGGGAGTTGAAGGTAGTGAATAGCTGTTTGGGGTTGCGGGATAGGGCAGATATTAGTGTGGTGAAGTAGACCTGCTTTGCAGAGGTGAGTGCATTCTTGAATGTGAGAACTGCTTCTTTATACCTAAGGAAGTCCTCCTGGGAGTGGCTTTTCTTCCAGAGGCGTTCTGCAACTCGTGAGGCACGTCTCAGTTTTTTAGTCAGATCAGTGTGCCAGGGCTGCCTATTGATCGGTCGGGCTCTGGTGTTAGTGAGAGGGACCACAGAGTCAAGGGCTGAAGTAATGGTGGTGTTGTAGAAGTCAGCAGCGGTATCTGCATCCTGGAGTAAGGATATGTCAGCGAGCGGTCGGAGAGAGTCTGAGAGCGTGCGGCTGTCAAGGCAATTAAGGTTCCTGCGGGGATGTGCTGGTTTAGGGGTTTGGGGTTCAATTACAGAGGAGAGGGCAGAGAATGTCAGCAGGTTGTGATCGGAAAGCGTGGACGGAGAGTTAGAGAGGTTGACTAGAGGGCAGAGGCGGGTGAATATGAGGTCCAGCGTGTGCCCCTTTGTGTGGGTGGCAGAGGAGGACCATTGAGAGAGGTTAAAGGAGGTAGTGAGTGACAAGAGACTGGAAGCGGCAGGGTGGGATGTGTTAATGGGGATGTTGAAATCACCCATGATGATTGTGGGGGTGTCTGTGGATAGGAAATGCATTAGCCAGGTGGTGAAGTGGTCAATAAAGGTAGTAGTAGGTCCTGGCGGTTGATATATGACGGCTAGTTGAAGGTTGGAGGGTGAGTAAATGCGGACAGAGTGCACCTCAAAGGTGGGGAGGGTGAGAGCAGGTGGCGGGTGGATTGGGGCAAAGGAGCAATTGTCAGACAGAAGTACACCTACGCCTCTACCGGGTTTATTGTTGGGGCGGGGAGTGTGTGAGAATTGCAGACCTCCATAGGAGAGGGCAGCAGGGGAGGTGGTGTCTGAGGGTGTTATCCACGTTTCTGTGAGACCTAGAAATGATAATTTATGGGAAATGAAGAGGTCATGGATGTAGTCAAGTTTGTTGCATACAGAGCGAGCATTTCATAGTGCGCTGGGAAGTGTGTGGGGAGGGGCAGGAGCAGGTGAGATAGGTTAAGATTTAGGGGGTTCCGTGCGCTGGTGGTGGTTGTGCGGAAAGATCTGACAGCAGGGGAGTGATGGGGTGGTCCAGGATTAGGGGATATGTCGCCAGAAGTGAGGAGTAGCAGGGAGAGGGATAGCAGGTGAAAATAGGAGAGAGTGTGGGGAGGTTGTGTGTGTCTGGGGCGGAAAGCTTGTAGGTGTGTGAGTAGCTGCGCAGAGGAGGTCAGATGGTGGGGTAGGATAGATGGAGAGATAGAGATATGCTTAGTGACATGGCTGGTTTGAGGTGGCAAAGAGGTTTTTACAAGTATGGGAAGAACAACAGTGATTATAGTGAGAAGCATTTCTATACTTTAAAACTAAGTGTCCTATTAGTGGCGAGTTACCTTCTGTTCCTTTCTGGTCCAAGTCTGGCCTAAGTCTGGTCTATACACTTAGAAATTGCACTTGGAAAATGCGCTGACCATGTCATCGCTGACCACTGGCTGCAGATTTATACTAACTGGTAATAAATTTGTTTCATGTGTGTCAGGTGTGAATAGGGGGTGTGGATACAGCAGATAGAATCAGACGTCAAAAGGCATAGGTGAGAAACAGCATGGGGGGGGGGGAAGGAGACAGACAGTGATATCAAAGTTAATGCATTAACAAAGTGGAAGACACGTACCAGCAGATAGACAGATAGATATATTTAACACAGCAGTAGATGTAGATTTGTATGGAGGGGTAGGATCAGTATATAGTTCCGGGTGGAAGACACGTACCAGCAGATAGATAGATACAATAAGGTACAATAAGATAGATAAATACAATAAGGCTAGTTTTACACTACCGTTTTACAGTCCATTGTTTTGATCTGTAAAAGGATCAGAATAATGGACTGTAAAGATGTCAGAAAGATACAAATGTAACATTTTCTATTTGTATCAGTCAACTGTCTTAAAAAAACACAGATGGAAGGTTTCTTCAAGAGATGAGTGAACCTCACGAGTGAACAGAACTTGTTTGGTTAGAACCAGAAGTGCTTTTATTATACCAGTAGCAAATTATATTCTTATTGCTTTTTGTCTTAGTTACAATGTAATTTTGTAGTACAGAATATAATAGTGTTTTGTAGATTAAGAACCCCAAAACTTTTGGAAATTTTGGGTCAAATCTGGATCTAAATGAATCAGTCGACCCATCTGTAGTCCTTTCCTTTTGCTTTCAGTATATTAAGTTGGAAGGAAAAACACAGCATGTTGTTTTTGGTCTTCCAACTAAAATATCTCTCAAGGGTCCACACAAGGAACTTTAAAGGGGAAGCATGAAACTAGTCTAATTCTGTACTATAAAATGACATTGTAACTAAGACAATAAAGCAATAAGAATATATCTTGCTATAGGTAGTTAATACACCTGAAATCTCACCAAAGAATTTTGTCCCTTTGTGTGTGTACTATATGTAAATTATGCATTGCTAATAGCAGCAGTAGTGTGCTTCCTAACATCCACTTTATCTAAGGCCTGGTTCACATCTGTGCCTGGGTTTCCGTTTGGGGAGTCCGCTTGGGGACCCCCCTGAACGGAAAGCTATCTGCATAAAAAAGCGGTTACCGGCGAACCCCATAGACTATAATGGGGTCCGTGCGGTTTCTGCTTGGTTTTCGCACGAAAAATGCGGAGAGAAAAGTGCTGCTTGCATGGGGTCCACCGGTAACCGCTTTTTTATGCAGATAGGTTTCCATTTGGGGGGTCCCCAAGCGGACTCCTGAAACGAAAACCCATGCGCAGATTTGAACCGGGCCTTACTATATTACAATTGCACTGTATGAGTGTGCTGTTTTTGTGACTTTGTTACTTTGTAATTTCAACCTTTTGTATTTTCTTGATTGTGTAATTTCTTATTTATAGTTATCTGATAGTAAACTCTTTGCTGCTCTTTTTTGTATTTTTGCTTAAAATTGGATGAGAAAACAAAAAGGATAATAATATAGCATGTTGGTCCAGAAGAAAGGAAACAAATGATCTCCAGAGTTTTAAATGTGGAAAATAAATTTAGATGAATCACTTCAATAAAATTTAAGTATTATAGCTATTGATATCATTCCTTGTAAGAAAGACAAATGATTTATCTGAATAATTGAAAATACAAGTAAAAGGAACTATTATTTTGATCAAGTCATACTACTGTATATATATGGAAAGTAAACAAGAAAAGAGAGAAGAGATAGAGCAAAGGAGAGAGAAAGAGAGATGGTGTTAAGAATTGCCCGTAAGTAATTCCCAAGAGCAGCTGCTAGGAAAAGGGAAGACAGAGATAGTGAGCCCTAAAACTAGGCCCACACTGTGTCCATATCTATTTGCCGCAACTGTCCTAATGACAGGGACAACTGGACAACAATCCCTACTCTAGATAAGTGAACACAGAACAGGACAAGACAACACAACACAGAAGAGGAGTCAGCAAGTCAAGGGTCAAGCCAGAGAGACTAAACAGTACCATGTCGCAATCCAAAAGAGTAGTCAAAAGCCAAAAAGCAGTAAATACAATACAAAAGCAAGGGAGAATGCTTAGTAAGGTCAGAGACACAATAGCCAGCAACCATGCGTGGGCTGATGGCCAGTTTATTGGAAGTCCAGAACCCGCCCCAGGCTTGATTGGCAGATAAGCTGTCAATCACAAGGCACACAAACGTTAACCCTTAACAGTGCCAACACAGAATGACAAGAGTCTGGGAAACAGGTAATCAAGAGCGGACATGCCTCCTGCGCCGTACAATACGACCAGAGGATAGCGCAGGAGTTATAACAGGTGAGGACGTAACAGATGAAAAGAGAGAATGAGATTGTATCGAGATACAGAGAGAGATCGAGAAGAAGAAAGTGAGGGGTGGGAAAAGAACAAGAGAAATGTGATGGCAGGGAGAGAAAGGGAGAGTTAGAGAGGGTTGGGAGATAATGAAAGGGAAAAAGGTAAGGATAGAATGCTTGAAGAATCCATTCAGCTTAAAACAGCTTGAATGAAGTCCAATAGAAGCAAAAAGAAAAAAAAGTGGCCTGGCCACATTAATACATTCCTGAAAACTGGCAAAGAGGCTTGGCAGCAGTAGTGCATGTCTGGCTAAACATGGCATCCTACACCTTAAAGTAATCATAATATACTCACATCTAATCATGGGACACTGTCTTTTGGCAAGCATGATTTGATGTTGCTACTGAGTTTATCGCCAATTTGGATAAAAACTTAAATGCAGTTGGATTTTTGTATACTTTAGTGAAGCTATTTTCCCACTAGTGTTCATACATTTGTATTATATAGTAAATTATGCTGTGATATATTTTATGATTGTGATAAACCTTAATCTGACACCAAGAAGATTTCTCTTTCAATTAGAGTATTAGATGTCCTAATAACACTATTACACTAATCTACTTGGTACACTTAGGGACACAGGGACTGTGTTTTTTCATATGTTTTTGTTCAGTGTGATGTGGTGTGGTTGGAGCATTTTATGGTTTTAGCCATGGATTAAAAAAAAGGTTGTCTTAGTAATTGAATTGCTAAGTGGGATGTTTTTGCCAATGGCAATTTGTAAATAAGAGATCTATAATCTCCCTCCTCCTATAGTAAATAATCCCCAACTCTGAGTGTAGAAACCTTCCTAAAAGGGAGTCTATCATTAGAAAAAACACTTTTAAGCTAAAAAGGCCATTCTACTCCTACCTTTCATTGTTTTCTTCTCCCAGCTGATTCTAAGATAATTTGTTTCTTCATTTATGTTAATGACCATCACGGAGCACCCGGGGCGTTCGTCTTCTGCTGCGAGCACCCAACTCATCATCGCTTTTCACCGCCCCTTTGTCCATTGCGGTGACTCCCCTCTTGGTCTTCTCTGTATCTTCTTTCTTATCAGTTCTCGCCCGCAGCGCTGTACAGCAGTGAATTCTTGCACATGCGCAATCGGCTCTGCCACTTCGGGTTCGGCCAGAGCCGACTGCGCATGACGGGCTGCCATTTTCCGGTAGTCTGCCACAAAAGCGTACAGCGCTGCAGGCGAGAACTGAGAAGAAAGAAGATACAGAGAAGACCAAGAGGGGAGTCAACGCAACGGATGAAGGGGCGGTGAAAAGCAATGACCAGGTGGGTGCTCGCAGCAGAGGAGGAATGCCCCGGGTGCTCCACGATGCTCATTAACATAAATGAAGAAACAAATTATCTTAGAATCGGCTGGAAGAAGAAAACAATGAAAGGTAGGAGTAGATTGGCCCTTTTAAAGGCCATTCCAACTCTGCCATTAGCTTAAAGGTGTTTTTTCTAATGATAGACTCCCTTTAACTATATGAAAAAGACTAGGTTCCAATACTGATAGCTGTGGTACCCCACCAGTAAAGGTGACCCAACATGAGTACAATATGAAGTACAATATGTACCATTTATAAGCATATGTTGTTTTATATGTCCAAACCTTTTACCCAAAATGGAGGTTAAACTTACAGATTCAATGTTCCAGGCTTACCTTTTAATCCATATCTTCTAGAGATGTAAAGGGGGAACTATGTTTTCTTCCTCCCTTTTCTGTCTCTATTGAAGGAAGTTAAAGCACACTGAAGGTATCACCGGTTGTAGTAGTTTGATAGACACAGATCTGTGTAATGTGTATATATGTGTGTGTAGGGAACTGCCATTTCTACTAGTATATAATGTATCTAGCTTTTCTGCCCCTGCAGTTTGGCTTCAGAGACCCCAGGCATTCAGTGCAAGTTTTGTTTTGTAAATACAGTGAGTCAGAGACATGTGAGGCAGAGCTGCTGGGGGGAGAGATGTGAGCAGAGCTGCTGTGATAGTAGTATAATGTTGTACCGTGTTAGCCATTGAAAGTAGTGGAAGAGTGAAGAAATCAGGCGATACCTTTTAGAGGCTAACTGAGTATATTTATAAGTAAGCTTTCAGGAGTACTCGCTCCCTTCATCAGACATGGTGTGATACAAGAACTGAAAATTAACAGATTTTTATACACATGGTTTTCAAAGCATTTTAGAGTCCTTAAAAAAATTGCAATCTAAGTAGAGAAGTTATTTACAACAGGTCAAAAAAAAAAAAAAAAAAAAAAAAAAAAAAAAAAACAGTCTGGAAACTTGTGGTGCGTGACGGAGGGATCAGTAGTTCTTGCTGTTATCTGTTTGCTATCAGGAGGTGATTTGTGACCCTCACAGGTCACACATAGTGTGATTTGAAGCTGGCATGAATATTGAGTTCAGTTCATGGTTCAAACATAGTGTGACATGAAGCTGGCATGAATATTAAGTCCAAATTGCAGAGTTTGAAATTTTTGCATAAATTTATACTCCATTTGTTTTCTTTGAGACAGACATGTTATGTCTGGGGGAGTCTAAGGCAGGTGGTAGGTGTAATTCTAAGGAGTAGATAAGTAGATATTTAAGAAACTATATCCTTGAGATCAGCTAGTGAAGCTGCTCTACCTTATTTCAGAGCCACCTGTTCCACTTTACTTCAGAGTATATAGTTAGGTATGTGTTACCCCCTATATACTCACAGGACCCAGCTAGTAACTGTAGTTAAGGATCAATATATACAGTACAAACCAAAAGTTTGGACACACCTTCTCATTCCAAGAGTTTTCTGTATTTTCATGACTATAAAAATTGTAGATTCACACTGAAGGCATCAAAACTATGAATTAACACATGTGGAATTATATACTTAACAAAAAAAGTGTGAAACAACTGAAAATATGTCTTATATTCTAGGTTCTTCAAAGTAGCCACCTTTTACTTTGATTATTGCTTTGCACACTCTTGGCATTCTCTTGATGAGCTTCAAGAGGTAGTCACCTGAAATGGTTTTCACTTCACAGGTGTGCCCTGTCAGGTTTAATAAGTGGGATTTCTTGCCTTATAAATGGGGTTGGGGCCATCAGTTGTGTTGTTCAGAAGTCAGGTGGATACACAGCTGATAGTCCTACTGAATGGAGTGTTAGAATTTGTATTATGGCAAGAAAAAAGCAGCTAAGTAAAGAAAAACGAGTGGCCATCATTACTTTAAGAAATGAAGGCCAGTCAGTCCGAAAAATTGGGAAAACTTTGAAAGTGTCCCCAAGTGCAGTGGCCAAAACCATCAAGCGCTACAAAGAAACTGGATCACATGAGGACCGCCCCAGGAAAGGAAGACCAAGAGTCACCTCTACTGCGGAGGATAAGTTCATCCGAGTCACCAGCCTCAGAAATCGCAGGTTAACAGCAGCTCAGATTAGAGACCAGGTCAATACCACACAGAGTTCTAGCAGCAGAAACATCTCTACAACAACTGTTAAGAGGAGACTGTGTGCAGCAGGCCTTCATGGTAAAATAGCTGCTAGGAAACCACTGCTACGGACAGGCAACAAGCAGAAGAGACTTGTTTGGGCTAAAGAACACAAGGAATGGACATTAGATCTGTGGAAATCTGTGCTTTGGTCTGATGAGTCCAAATTTGAGATCTTTGGTTCCAACCACCGTGTCTTTGTGCGACGCAGAAAAGGTGAACGAATGGACTCTACATGCCTGGTTCCCACCGTGAAGCATGGAGGAGGAGGTGTGATGGTGTGGGGGTGCTTTGCTGGTGACACTGTTGGGGATTTATTCAAAATTGAAGGAATACTGAACCAGCATGGTTACCACAGAATCTTGCAGCGGCATGCTATTCCATCCAGTTTGCGTTTAGTTGGACCATCATTTATTTTTCAACAGGACAATGACCCCAAACACACCTCCAGACTGTGTAAGGGCTATTTGACCAAGAAGGAGAGTGATGGGGTGCTACACCAGATGACCTGGCTTCCACAGTCACCAGACCTGAACCCAATCGAGATGGTTTGGGGTGAGCTGGACCGCAGAGTGAAGGCAAAAGGGCCAACAAGTGCTAAGCATCTCTGGGAACTCCTTCAAGACTTTTGGAAGACCATTTCAGGTGACTACCTCTTGAAGCTCGTCAAGAGAATGCCAAGAGTGTGCAAAGCAGTAATCAAAGCAAAAGGTGGCTACTTTGAACCTAGAATATAAGACATATTTTCAGTTGTTTCACACTTTTTTGTTAAGTATATAATTCCACATGTGTTAATTCATAGTTTTGATGCCTTCAGTGTGAATCTTCAATTTTTATAGTCATGAAAATATAGAAAACTCTTGGAATGAGAAGGTGTGTCCAAACTTTTGGTCTGTACTGTATATATATTTAGTTCGGGGCAGTGATAGGTTAGGCATCCAACGGCCAACTAGCTAGTTAAAGGCCCGGTTGCACTAGTAGTTTAGCTGGCAGGTTAAGGACTCAGTGTTAGGGTAGTCAGGCCTGCATCTACTGCCGTCACCGTCGCCCTGTTTGCTGTCTGTGAAGAATCTCATCATCATCATCTCCTGATCGGCTGTCTGTCATCTCCTGGAAGAATCCGAGGATCCACAGTCATCCACAGGGGCCCCTGCATCTCTTCTGTTGCCTGGAGGGCCTGGAGGTATAATGCACCGGACTCTTGCTATATATCTATATATATATACCCGGGTATATAACCTAAGACTGTTGTGGACTTGCTGGTTGTTGTAGTACTGCTGTGTTCTGAGTATATTGTATGTATATACTATTAACCTTTTGATTCTTATAAAGCTACTGTTATAACCTTATGTGGTATCTGTATGTATTCTTCAGACTGTGAGATTAGTACAGTGATCCTTGTTAAGGCTACTAACTGTATTTCATGGGTAAGTCCCAGGAAGAGATCCTCCCTGTAATACAGAGGCTCTATCCTGGGTGGAGGCACTGATATATTTCATATATGTTCCCACTCTTCCCTTCAGCGAAGGCTTCAGGTCCCATTATACACACAGGCCAGCGCCAGAGTCTGTTGCGGGAGGGATAATACTCATACCCCCCGCCCCCCCAAATAGGGCTACATGTGTAATGTGTGTCTGCAATGTGTATATTCAGTTTGTATATTTGTTTGTAATATTTATGCATGTGTGTGCATTGGTTTGTTATGTGTACAGATGTAGCCAAGTTTAACATGTCTTTGGATGTATTAAGTAAATAGTTGCTGAACTTTTTTTTTCCATTGTTTTCAATGACCTTTATGAGAACAGTTATCAGACTGCAGAGAGCTATCAAATTCATGTTGAAGATGGCTGCATCTGTATATTTTTGTATATGATTTGTATATATACTTGCTTAATGTGTATGTGTACATATCTTGTATATACAAATGTACCTACTAACATTGAACACCTGTGCTTTCTGCATAGTTAGGTGTGGGATGCATCCGGTTCTCCGCGGTTCTATTGTTAAAAAAAACAGTGGGATTACAGAAGAATAGGAGCCTTGATCTAATTCTCATACTTGTAGAGCAGAAGGCCCTAGGCCATTGTCCACTGTAAGACTTGTAGGCCACTTTAGGCTGTCGGGAGTGTGTGGTAAGAGTCAGTGCTGTAATTACCTCTTTGCTCTCTGGCCCTTCCCGCTCCTTTCTGCTCCAGACGTACATGGCAGTTACAAGAGAGTGCCAAGAGTAGAGGAAGAGCGGGGTCAGAGAGCAGAGAGATGAACACTGCATTAAAACTGACTACTGTATGGGGACACTGATGGGGGACAATGTATGGAGGAAACTGTTTGGGGGTCAATTACACAGTCTAGGAGACTTATAACTAGAAATCTGCCTTGCAAACAGGGAGAAGTCTTCAGATGATCCTCCTGGAGCTTGGTTGCAATACACACTGGTGCTAAAAAGGCTTGCAGCCTCAACTTTTTAAAGTATATTTGCTCTCCCAGATACTAGAAAGCAGAACCACAGAACAAAAAACATCCAATAGTGTAATGCTGCAGAGCCAGCAATCCATATAAAAAGCATTTATTATACTCACAAAATCAAATCTTTCATCATAGCATATCATTAAAACCAAAAGCAGGGTCAGAGTCCAACTCACTGCCCTGTTCAAGTTTCACCTTTAATTGTCTTCTTCCAGGGCATGGTATTCTGCAATACCCATCCTCTAGTTGCTAAAAAATAAAAATAAAAACTTCTAAAAACATATAATAAGACTACCCTCCATACAAATGGCACAGTAATAATCTTTAACAATATAAATAACACATTTCACTGCTACAAGACAAAGAAAAAAATAGAAAGAATTAAATAAACAAAAAATAAAACAAAATATGAAAAATAAATAAATGTGACAAATATATGGAATACTATTGCCTCTTATACCCACCAGAGCTATTTCTCATAATAAAGTTCAAAATAATGCAGAAAAAGTATTCAATTTCAAGAACGTGTTTAGTATACCAACAATTCAGCTAGGGATATCTAGTTAAATGCTCTAATGTGATGTCACGGAGTTGAAGGAGATGACAATAATGCCAGAAGGTGCTATTAGCAAGGGGACAGTGTGACTAGGCTGAAGCTGCACCCATTCACTGTGACTACTTAGGTTAATGTATTTTTTTTTTACATACAATGATTTTTTATGATTTCAAATATTTATAACAGTACTTTGCTACAATAGAAAGATTATAGAGGGGCACCAATTAAAGGAAATTACTTTATTCTGTACATGATGAGGCTAGTTTATGATCGGAAATAAAATTTTTTATACCACCCCCTCAGAGGGCTGCCTGGTAATACCTAGTGTCTACACTACTATACAATCCCAATAAATACTGGGATGGTATAAGTATTAGTAAAAGCTGTATAATTAACTTTTCTACAGCATATTAAAACTTTTATATTATTAAATGTTTTTCAAATTCACATGTACCTGGTGAGGAATATGCAGTGCTATATTTATAGAAAATGTTAGCTTAGTTTCTACCCTTGTATTTTGTGCAAGTAATGACTTATTTTTTGTTCTAGTGTTTTGAACTTTCTGATGATGCATATTAATATTGTTGCTTACAGCTTAGGTGTTTTCTAACTCTGACTGCTGGCATAATATTGGGTAGATTCATGAGTCAGTCTTCCAAAGCAATGCTAAATTTTATAAATGTTCTGGAGACACCCACATTACTTCTGAACAAAACTTATTTAAGGGATGTCAATTTAAATTTGAGATGAATCACAGAACCCTGCTGGCTCCCTTGCATACGTAAATATGAAGAAGTGGGATTTTTCCCACCTGTGTGCTTTTTTATCTTTATAGATTAATGTTTATGGAATAGGCTGATCATTCATATGTCTTTTTTGAGTCTTAAATATTGAAGTGTTACAAACAAACTATTTTTAAAGTTTCTATGTGGAGAAGTGTTCAAACATATTTGTAATTGCACTATCCTTAAAGAAATTCATATGGCGAGATAAAAGATGTCATAGTTAAAGACCCATGAAATGTACTTCTGTGAATGTAGATATTCATAATGCCATGATGTGTAGTTGTGTGGGCCACCAAACGGGTCATTTAACAAGCTACAAAGTATACTGGATGAAAATAGAAGTAGTTTGAACTACTATTTCAGCAGCATGTGCTTTGCAACCTGGAACAAATACATAGCAGTCAATATGGGGCAAACCAAATAAGGGTTGCCATCTCCACTCAGACATAAAGTTAATGATCACGATGGACAACGGAAGGGAGCATTATTTTTTCGATAATTTATGTATTGTGACATCATGCCATATATTTTTTTTTTTTTAATCTTTTTTAATTGTAGAGAAAACTCTGTAACAGACAAATCAGGTAAGGGTAGAAAGAGAATGAAGTACATTGGCATGCCCTTACACACGCTTCACCCAGTGGGCCATGAAAGTCATGTATTGACCTTGTACATAATTTCTGCTCTACATGTCGATGGTGGCGTGTACCATTCCCCAGACTCACAAAGTTAGGGAAAGACCCACATTCTCTGACACATGGTGATATAAAGCAGAGATAGCTTTCCTAGATAAACAATGGTGGCTAGTAGAGATGAGCGAATCGAAGCTGACGAAGTGGAATTCAATCCGAATTTCAGGAAATATTCGATTCGCATAAAATCCGAATTTCCTCACACTTCGTGGTAACGAATCGCATGTAGTTCAAAATGGCTGCTGTACATATTAGGACATGGGGAAAGGAACTCTGGGAACGCGGGACCATCCACAGTGCCATGGGTGCAGCCAATCAGCAGCCAGCCCTGTGATGTCACAGCCCTTTAACCCCTTTGCGAGCGCCCACGGTATGTTTGACCACTGCATCCAAGGTTATGGAGCAGGGTGTTAGCTGTAACACCTTGGATGCAATGGTCAAACATGACCGCAGCATCCAAGGGGTTCCGCTATTTTGCCGCCCACCCCAGCTCTCTGCAGCCAAAAAATAGCTGCTTTTGTTACACGATTAGCCGTGATTTAATTCGGATCGAATAGAATCGTATCGCGAAATTCGGCGAAGTTGCTGAATCGAATTTTTGAATACTTCGCATATCTCTAGTGGCTAGGTATCCTCCACTGAGGTTGACTGTATTTATTTATTTTGCTTACTTGTATGGTGCCATCAAATTCCACAACACTTTGCAGATATACAGACCTATATAGGGCTCACAATCTAAATTCCCTATCAGTATGTCTTTCAAGTGTGGGAGGAAACTCATGCCAAAACAGGGAGAACATATAAACTCCTTGCATATGTTGTCCTTGACTGGATTCAAACCTAGGAATCCAGCTTTGCAAGGTAACAGTGCTAACCACTGAGCCACCGTGCTACCCACATACCATCGATTGGTGAAACACAATGGAATCCACTAAGTGTTAAGCTACTGTAGACAAGGCGTTAGGGGGGGAAGACTGGGCAATTGCCCAGAGCCCCTATCCCCAAAGGGGCCCCACGGGATCCAGAGCCTGATCCATATCCTCCTGGGGCCTGGCCACATTGATAATGGAAAGGGGTCCACGGGAGGTCTGTAAAAATAACAAACATCTTTACTCACCTAAAATAACAAACATTTTTACTCACCTGTTCTGGGCATTGGGCAATCCGACGTCATCTTCTGGCTATTTCTGGCCTGTAGCTGTCATCACGCGTTCCGGATATCACTGCTAAGGTCTGTGATAGGACCTCAGCGGTGACTTTCTGGAGCATATGATGTCAGCTGCAGACCTGAAGAGGAAGCTGGCAGAGACAGCAGAGCAATGGGAGGATGCCCAGGAAAAGTAAGGCAAGGTGAGTATAACTGTTATTTTCCCTCACCTCCTCTGAGCCTCCAATTATTATACTCTATTAGAACCCAGAGTATAATAATAGCATTGAAATGTGTGGGGATAGTGTGGAGCATTATACTGGGGGGGGGGGGCCCTCTGGAAAGAATATTATATTGCGTGTGGTCACTGTGGAGCATTATACTGGGAGGGCCTTTGGGAAGTATATTATTTTGTGTGGGGCCACTGTGGAGCCAGGGGTGTAAATACCAGGGTAGCAGTGGTAGCGGCTGCCACAGGGCCTGGGACATTAGGGGGCCCGACGAGCCCCCGATTCTTTTTTTTTTTTTTTTAATAGGCCAATACCTGTTGGAGTAACCCCCCTATTTACTTACCGATCCCCGCTCCTGCTCACGGCTGCCTGCGCTTCCCATTCTGCGGAAGAGGAGGTGGCTGTGAGCAGGAGTGGGGATCGGTAAGTAAAGCTGCGGGCCACGAACGCCACAAACACTGCTATCATTATACTCTGGGCATTTTACAGACCCCGAAGTATAATGATCGGAGTCCCAGGGGAGGTGAGGGAACATAAAAAACACTGTGACTTACCTCTCCTATGCTCTGGCAGGCTTCGGGCCTGTTTGGTGATGTCCCAGACGTCAGCCAACGTCATTATGTGTTGCGACGCCGACCTGGCTCACGCAACATCTGGTCCAAAATTGAAGAAGGCCGAAGTAGCAGGAAGTCACCGGAGCCAGGGAGAGGTAAGTAACGTTGCTTTTTATGTTTGTATCCTCCCTTGGGTCTCCGATCATTATTCTCTGTGGTCTAAAAATACCCCAGAGTATAATAATTGTTGGTGGGTGGTCCACAATGGGGCATAATACTGTGTGAAGGTCCACTATGGAGCATAATGCTATGTGCAGGAGCCACTATGGGACATAATACTGTGTGCAGGGGCCACTATAGGGCATAATAGTGTGTGTAGGGGCCACTACGGTGCATAATAGTGTGCGTAGGAATGCATTTTGTGCAGTGGGGTTGGAGTGGGTGGTCCGGGGAGGAATTGTGGGTGGCAGTTCGGGGGGAGGGGTTGTGGGTGGCGGTTTGGTGGGCACTGTCAAATATTCGCCTTGGGGCCCAGCCACTCCTAGTTACGCCACTGTGTAGAGCATTATACTGGGGGGCACTGTGGATCATTATACTAGGGTAGCCCTCTGGGGAGCATATTATACTATGTGGGTCTACTGTGGAGACCATATTATACTTTGGGGCCTCTGGGGAGAATATTATATTGTATGGGGTCAGTTTGGAACAATATACTGGGGGGGTCTGAGGAGCATATTATATTGTGTGGGACTACTGTGGAGCATTATACTGTGTGGGACTACTGTGGAGCTTTATACTAGAGGGGCAGTGTGGAGAGCCTATTATACTGTGTGGGGCCACTGTGGAGCATATTATGTTGTGTGTGGCCTCTCAGGAGCATAACATACTCTGTGGGGAAACTGTGGAGCATTATACTGGGGAGGTTGGGTTCTGGGGAGCATATTATACTATGTGAGGCCACTGTGGGAAGCATATTATACTGTTTGGAGCATTATACTGGGAAGGTAGGCTATAAATAGCATATTATACTAGGTGAGGCCACTGTGGGGAGTCTTTTATACTGTGTTGGGTATATTATATTGTGTGGGGATGCTGGGGAGCATATTATACTGTGTGGGGTTACTACGGAGTATTATACTGTGTGTGGGGGCTCTTGGGTGCAAATCATACTGTGTGGGCCACTTTGGAGCATTATACTGTGTTGGGGCTTTGGGGAGCATATTATACTGTGTGGAGCATTATATACCATGTAGGGCCACTATGGGAGGGCCATGAGAGCATTTTATACTGTGGAGCATCATATTCTATGTGGAGCATTATACTGTGGGGGGAGGGCTCAAAATACCTGCTGGCAGCCCTGTGTGCTATGTCTTCATCTCAGCTCCCTCACTATAGTCTTGCACATATGTGTAGTGCTGGCTGTATAATTCCCCATACAGTCCTGTGCTTGAACTGGCCATGGAGCTATTGGGGCATGTACAGTACTATAGGGGCTGACTATACTGGGAACATATTAAGTAACGCCGGATAGTAAGCACATATGTAAGATGTCAGTGAAGGAGTCGTGATGTAGGCTATTATCAGGAATCTGTTGGGTGGGCCCCCAGAATAAGTTCCTCTGCTGGGCCCTAGGCACTTCAGTCCGAAACTGTATAAGGGGGAGCAATTGTATATAAGGGGGCTATTATATATAAGAGAGATCTATTAAATATAAGGGTGCTCTTATTTATAAGGGAGGAACTTTTATATATAAGGGTGGGCTACTATATATAAGGAAAGGAAAACTGTTAAATATAAGGGGGCTATTATAAGGAGGAACTATTATATGTAAGGGGGCTATTATAAAGGGAAATTATACATATTAGGGTGAAATATTATTTATAAGGCGGGCTGTTATTTATAAGGGAGAAACTATTTATAAGAGGCCTAAAAAAAGGGTAAACTAATATATATATAAGGCAGCTATTATAAGGGGGAGCTATTATTTATAAGAGGGGAACTATTTATAAGGGGGTATAATTGTTAAGTGGTCTATTATTATAAAGGGGACCTATTATTTATAAGAGGGCTATTAGTGATAATGGGGACTATTAATGAAGGAGCAGTATTATTTTTAAGGGGTGACTGTTACTGATAAGGGAGAACTATTACAGATAAGGAAGACTACTATTTAAAGGGGGGGCTATTAATGATACAGGGCACTATTTATAAGCAGGGACTATAATTTATAAGTGACCTATTACCGATAAGGTTGTAATATTATTTATAAGCAGGGATTATTATTTAGAAGGATTTAATCTATTAGGCGGTACAAAGGTAGTCATTTGAATTGTGTGTGGAAAAATGGGGGTTGTTATTACTGTTTTTGGGGCAGAAAGAAGGCATTATTAAAGGGGTTGCTGCTGGAAGTGCTGCACTACCTTATTAATTCACTGAATATGATGGCATTGAATTTTGCCCAGAGTCACATTTTTTTTAAAACCGGGCCTGACTGTACTGCCAGCAGCTTGTCCAGTTGCAAGTTAAGTTGCAGAACCGCCATATGTCTGTGCATAGATTACTGTTTCCTGGACCCACATTCCCTTATGGATAACTGATGTTGGCATGGAAGAGGAGGAATAGGAGGAGTTGGAGAAACAGTTGGTGATGATAATGATAATGACAACCATGTGCCAGGTATAGATGTGGGCTGCCTACATGGAAGATCACGTGGAGGAGTGACTTGCTTACTTCCCCTGTCAGTGCCACTGCCAAGCCTATTTTGCCAAATTTGATGGTGTGATGATTCTGCTTAAATATGGCTCTAACTCAGGGATGTATTTTGGTCTCTGGGTAGCGTATCTCTTTACTCATAAGGTGCGCAGCTATAATCCTAGGTGTATGTTGTCATAATGTGGCCACACTGTAACAATAGGGCTCCATTGTATTCCTATACAGCCCTGAGTGATCAAAGAAACAATAGTGCATTGTTCAAGCCTGGGCTGTTGATCAGACCTGGCTGATAACATTGTATCATTCCACTTGGTCTCAGCTCTATACAAAAGATCTGGACTTGATTGCATTAACTCATCAGACTTGCTGTTGCAGGTGACCTCATTCTGGGAGGTGGCATAAAGGGTATAAAAGATAAGGTAAGAGGTCTGTGGGAGGAGATTATGCTATGGAGATTATGCTATGGAGATTATGCTATGGAGATTATGCTATGGAGTTGAGACAGACCATCACAGACTACAAGAGACTGAGAGAGATTACAGAGAGACTAATGCTGAGATCCCTGTGAAAAGCATGCAGGCTGGATTTTTCTATTGATGCCACATGCTAGGAGTTAATGCCACATGCCAAGAAGCCTCCACTGGTTACTCACACATACCAGAGCATGTGTGAGTGTTGGACTACAGAACCACATCAAGAAGATGTGTGGTAAAGTAATTATTTCACCTTTATTCCCTTTTTATTTTTATTGTACTGTATATTGTAACTAGTAACTGTTAATGCTTGCATACATCTGCATATCTGTTCTGAACTGCATATGTGAGATGTTAATACCGACCCATTTAGGGGTTAATAAATATATAAAATTTAGAAAGCTTGTCTTTATTTATCTTGTGAACCCGGCACTCACTGGCGGTGAGTGTGGTTTTATATGAAAGAAGACTCAGGGGTGGCCACAGCGGTGTTGGCGCACTGAGGATCTTTCACAGATGGTGATGCCTTTTCATGTCAATACATAGAGATATAGTTCCTACACTTGTTACTGTAAGGCCACTGCTAAGTTTCTGCTTGCAGATCTTGCACATTGTCATGGATTCATAGTTTCCCACATGGGAGATGACTGCATGTAGTTGCATCCATCAACACTAGCAGCAGAGGAAACGTGTCTGCCATTATCACCACTAGTGCCACCACCCCGAGAACTTCCCCTAGGTCTGTCCCTGACAGGCTTTTTGGACCCCATTTTTGCCCCCCCCCCCCCAAAGTATATGTCCCTGCTTTTTACGGCCCCTCACAGTATAAGACCCCTTTCTTATGGCCCTCCACAGTATATGACCCCTTCTTTTAGGGGTCCCCACAGTGTATGACCCCCTTTTTCCCCCCAAACAGTATATGACCCCTTTTTATGACCTCCACACAGTATATGACCTCCTTTTTACCTTCCACACAGCATATTATCCCTCTTTTTATGGCTCCAATACAGTTTATGACCCCCTTTTATACCCCCACACACAGCATATGACCCTTTTTTATAGCCCACACACAGTATATAACCCACTTTTTTACACACCACCCAGTTTAGGACCCCCTTTTTATAGCCCACATTCAGTATATGACCCCCTTTTTTACACCCTGCACACACAGTTTATGCCCCCCCTTTTTATAGCTCACACATAGTATATGACCCCATTTTTTACACATCCCACTCACACACACAATTCAAGATCCCCTCTTCCCCCACACACACAGAGTATATGACCCACCCCAGTATATGTTAAGCCGCTACCTATTGTATTGCAATAGGTAGTGGCCAATAATTTTTACTCACCTGTCCACACTCTTGTTCAGGCCAGCTCCGCTGCCACCTCCAGAGTGTGTTGTAGCTGACGCTGAAGAATGCCAGGACGCTGTATGTAGCATCATGGCATTCTTCAGCGGTGTGACGTAAATGCAGCACTGCCTAGAGGTGGCAGCAGAGAGTGACCAGGACAGGAGCGTGGACAAGTGAGTAAAAATGATTGGTTGCTTTCTATTGCAATACCACAATAAGTAGTGGCCGATTAAAAAAATGCCACCCCCCAGTTTATTCCATGAAGTGCCACCTGAGGCCATCGCCTCAGGTCTCCTCATGGAAGATGTGTCCCTCCATTTTCTGTATATGAAAACATGTTACAGTGGTTAAACAGTTTCTCTCCACTATCTACTGTCTGTTTTCCCATAAACATATATAAATTAATTTATAGAATTTGTAAATCTAGACATACTGTTTGGTGTAACACAAAAGTTTTGGGGTGCATCACCTATGAACCATTATTATACTCTGACATGTATTCTGCATAGGTGTGTAGACATAACAGTCATATTCACTTCTGGGTTCCATCACGGCATCCAGTGAGGATCCCCATCCTCTTCAGGCCTCTTTCAGACTCCTGTGCTTACGCCTAAGCACCATGACATTAGCGCACCCCACATGACTACTGAGACCCAATCACAGGCCTCATCAGTCCCTCAGGACCACTATCATCATTCTGGAGGCCAGGAGAAATGAGTATGTTTGTTATGTATATGTATCTCTCCTGGGCCTCTGTTTATTATACAGAGAAGAGACCCCAGGTATGATAATAATAGTTCCAGCTCAGACCAAACAAATTCGGCCCAAAACGATATTCGTGAGGTTCACCTAATACAACTCACAAGCCTTCTTTGCTGATTATTGACCTTGACCTGATGATACATTTTGTTCACTAGCTCTATTCAGCTGTGAATTTGTGAATTCTCTTCTACCTTATGGCTACTATTCTGCCAAATATTCCAGTGTACTCCATTCATTCTTGATGTTGACTTAGAATGAATTATTATGATTCCTGTCGTGTTACTCAGAGTTAGGTTGAGAAGCAAGAAAAGTAAGCGGTTGTCCAGAGCACACCTAGGGAAAGTGCAGTAAAAAGGATTACTGGGAAAAGGCGCACCAGTGAATAATTAAATTAATCATTGCCCACCCATTACCTATCATACTGAAATTTATAGACTGAAGATGGTTAGGCACATCGTGAAACCATTGCTTTGACCTGTCACCTGTTTCCATCCCTTGTCTTATCTTTTCATTAGCTAATATGGGAAGTGAAGACTAGTGAAAACCTCCTCATGATGGGGAGCTACGAACTGCTCACTCAAACGAAAGTCTACAGAAAAGGAAGACTCAATAGCTGAAATGTGATACGTTTGGCTTATTCCTAGATACCATGGAATAATAGATATAACATTGTATAACAAAAGTATATGTAAAGAAGAACATTTTTATAATACTTACAGCAGTAGCTTTGCATGATGACGAACAAACCCTTCATAATAGATAAAGCATATCTATATTTAAATGGTAACACAATAGTTAAAGCTGACAGTAAATATTGTATTTATACCTTTTAATTTTTGCATTCAGCAGTGAGACACAACAAATGTGGGAACCAGGGATTAAACATGACTTTATCATATTGATGTTTTTTAAGACATATTTGAAATTGTATTTGTATTTTTATTAGCGTTTGCATAACACATGGTTTACTTGGCATTATTTATGCTTGTGGTATTTAATAATCAAGCACAGCATGCTAAAGAAAAACAAAATACTTTCCAAGAGTCAGGCAATCACTCAGAGGAGAAAGCTGTCAAGATGATTGAAGCAGATCAAAGTTAAATGGCTGAAGCACTAGTTCCATACACTGTGTGAGGTTGATGCATGAACCTCTGATCAAATCAAAGCTCTTTGATTTTGATCTGTGTTTCTCCTTGTCCTTTTTTCAGCACTGAATATTCACATCCACAAACCAGAATGTATATTTATTTAGGACACGGGAAAATGGTGATCAAATCAGAAGCATAAAACTAGCGCTCACATTCTCAGGCTTAGATCACTGGCTCCACCACTAACTCAGCTGAAGAACGATAAATAATAAACATAAAGTACATGAGCAATTTTTCATTTGTCCCCTGCATTGAGATTTTTTATTTCTATGGAATAGTATGAGCAAGCCAAACTGAAATGTCTTCATGGGACTTTATTATGACACAAGATATCTTCCTAACATTAAAAAGTGGGTCTAAAACTTGTAGATTAAACTGTACTTCCAATTTTATATATAAAACAACTATTGTACAGAAATGTGCAAAATAATCATGTTTCTTATTTGCGTTGCAGAGTCTCTAAATCCTAGCACAGATGATCTATGGCCCATGTTGCAGACTGTTCATATCTATGCACTCACTAGAAGACAGGGCATCCTGCCTTATCACATAGGCTCCCAACACAAAAGCCATCCCGACAGAATCACATTACATCATAGAATGCTGGCTTTCTTACTAAATACTAGGGATACTAAACATAGTTTATAGCTTTAGTCCTTGTCTTCATTGCAAGACAAAGATGTGTTGGGCAGAACTATACAACCATTGCAGTCAAGTACTTTCTGTACTGGGGATATATTACCTATGGTGATGTCACCCTTGTGGCCAGGGATTGACTGCTGCAGTCATGTGGTGCTGGTGCTTGTTTCACAAGGATGGAAACATGAAAACTAGAAGTGACAAGGTATTCTTGTGACTCTCAGTGCAACATATTTAAAAGCTAAAAAAAAAAAAAGTAAGATTTTTTTTGTTTTGTCATATTCACCCTATTTAACCTTATTATAGAAGGTATAAAACCCCTATGAGGCTAATTCACTGAACCAGAAATGTTTATCAGCAGTTATGTGGTTCTCCGGATTTTGTGTTGATGGATTCCATTAATTTCTATGGGTTTATATACTCATTTTGGCATCTGTTTCAATCTTTTGTGCAAGATCTGTTTTTGTACTAAAGGAAAACATATCATATGTTATTAATCCACAGCTAAGACTAAAGGATGGGTATTATCAAACATACAGTATATACTGTCCATTAATTCTCAGGTCTCTTTTAAGCTTTTCTCAGCATTACAAAAACATGAAAAAGTCAGCTAAATTCTCATGAATCCCTTATTGATAAAATATGTGGAATCTTTGGAGTAAAATCTAATCCTTTAATGTTCTTAATCATTACATTTAACTGTCCAAGTAATCTTAGTTTCTGAATGTTGTGATCGATTTGGTGTATACTGTAGAACGTGTCCTCTTATCATATCATGGTAGAATTCCTGCGCTATCTAACTTTCATGTGTAATACAGACTGCTGTTAACCAGAGGAATGAATAAAAATATCATGAAGACACCAGTGGCCCATAAACCTGCATGTGTTGCCTTTTAAAAATCAATCTCCACAATTTTTTTTCCTAAGGAAAAACGTGAAATTGAATTTATTGCACATGGTTTCAATGTTACAATATCTTTATCTGCCATTAAAGGTTCCTTCTCTTTCTTGACAGACATAATTCACTAACATGGACATTAAACGGATTGGAACATTCCTTAGCAACCAACAAATAAACTATATACAGTAAGATGAACGCTCACCGAGAGAAGTGGAAGCTGAGGGAAATTGATAAGGTAACTAAATATTAACTCTTGATGAGCTGGCCCTTTCCATCCTCTGAATTCTCAGTTCTCCTGCAAACAAATAATAGTTATTTTGGAGACTGCTTCTCATTAATGCTTGAACTTTTTTCTGCTGCTGTTAGATTTACACCATATCAGTTGTCTTAAGAAACATGATTGTATTCCACAAGGTAACCATAATATTTTGTGTTTGCAAAATCCCCCACAAACACAAGAAACACATTGGCAATTGTTTTGGACTGCATAATATGGGCGCTAGATGAAAAACAATCTAGTTACAGAGGATTAAGGGATAAATGATAAATTGTACCATCATAATTGTAACCACAAAAAAAATAAATGATCTTATCCATTTAGGTTATTGGTTACAGATGTTAACATAATAATTATTATTTCACTTATACACATTTGCACTTTCTATTTTTTGCAGGAAAATAAGCTGAATATTTCAAGCCTCACTTAACCATTTTATACAGCAAAACTATTCATACCCCTTGAACTTTTTCACATTTTGTCACCTTACAACCACAAACTTAAATGTATTTTATTGAGATTTTAAGTGGTAGAGCAACACAAAGCAGCAGATAATTGTGAAGTGGAAGGAAAATGATACATGGTTTTCAAAATTTTAATCCAATAAAAATCTGAAAAGTGTGACGTGCAAAAGTATTCAGCCCCCTATATCAATACTTTGTAGAGCCACCTTTCACTGCAATTCCAGCTGCAGGTCTTTTAGGGTATGTCTCTACCAGCTTTGCGCATCTAGAGACTGAGATTTTTGCTCATTCTTCTTTGCAAAATTGCTCAAGCTCTGTCAGATTGGATGGAGAGTGTCTGTGAACAGCAATTTTCATGTCTTGCCACAGATGCTCAATGGGATTTAGGTCTGGACTGTGACTTGGCCATTCTAACACATGAATATTCTTTGATCTAAACCATTCCACTGTAGCTCTGGCTGTATGTTTAGTGTCATTATCTTGCTGGAAGGTAAATCTCCTTCCCAGTCTCAAGTCTTTTGCAGCCTGCAACGGGTTTTCTTCCAGGATTGCCCTGAATTTAGCTTCATTCATCTTCCCATCAACTCTGACCAACTACCCTGTCCCTGATAAAGAAAAGCCTCCCCACAGCATGATGCTGCCTCCACCATGTATCACAGTGGGGATGGTGTGTTCAGGGTGATGAGCAGTGTTAATTTTCTGCCACACATAGCGCTTTGCATTTAGGCCAAAAAGTTCAACTTTGATCTCATCTGACCACAGCACCTTGTGTTTGCTGTGTCCCCTATATGACTTGTGGAAAACGCCAAACGGCACTTTTTGTGTCTTTCTTTCAACAATGGTTTTCTTCTTGGCACTCTTCCATAAAGGTCAGATTTGTGGAGTGCACGACTTATAGTTGTCCTGTGGACAGATTTTCCAACAAGGGCTGTGGATTTCTGCAACTCCTCCAGAGTGACAAAGGGCCTCTTGGCTGCTTCTCTGACCAGTGCGCTCCTTGCTCGATCTATTAGTTTAGGTAGATGGCCATGTCTTGGTAGGTTTGCAGTTGTAGAATACTTTTTCCATTTTTGTATGATGGATTGAACAGTGCTCCATGAGATGCTCAAAGCTTGGCATATGTTTTTATAACCGAACCCTGCTTTAAATATCTCCACAACTTTATCTCTGACCTGTCTGGTGAGTTCCTTGGACTTCATGATGCTGTTTGTTCACTAGTGTTCTCTAACAAACCACTGAGGCCTTCACAGAACAGGTGTATTTATACTGAGACAAAATTACGCACAGCTGAACTCTATTAACTAAGTGACTTCTGAAGGCAATTGTGTACTGGATTTTATTTAGGGGTATCAGAGTACAGGGGGCTGAATACTTTTGCACGTCACACTTTTCAGATTTTTAGTTGATTAAAATCTTGAAAACCATGTATCATAATTTTGTTCCACATCACAATTATGTACTACTTTGTGTTGGTCTATCATTTAAAATCTCAATAAAATACATTTAAGTTTGCGGTTGTCACTAGATAGATAGATAGATAGATAGATAGATAGATAGATAGAGATCAGAGATTGTGCACAGAGCTTGTGGAGTGAAAACTATTGCAACTATTGATAACTTTTTATTCAGAAATTAGTAATATGTCTACTCAGATTGACAGTTAAGGTATAGTACATCTTCATGGGTCAGTCAGATCTACCCCAGATAATTCCAGAGCAAATTTGACTACAAATCTGGCAAATCCACACCAAATTGTAAGGATTTTGGTACAGGTTTCTTTTTTTTGTCACAGATTCTAAATTAAATATACCCTCATTTTCTACTCCAGACTTCATTCTTCTCTAGTGCCTCAATTGGTCTGTTTTTCTGATTACATTCATGACATTATGACACATTTTATTGATGTGACACAGATATTATTTCCACGTGGGTGAATCAACAAGTATGTCTACATGACACATTACAGCTGTAATCCAGCCTTTCTCAAACATACATCTGGATTACAGCCGAAACATGTTATTGCATCAATAACAGGAGTGCTGGTCTTTTCTTCAATTTGCCGTCTAGGGCTGCAACCCTTAATAAAAGCACCATGGAAAACTGAGTGCCAGCTAGATTTTTTATTTACAATATTAACACATTACTACTGCAGACTGCAATTGGCCACAGTAGTCAAGTGTTGACACAATACCTTATTGCTGGAGGCCAGTACACAGATACTGGCCAGGAGACAAAGAAAGCCTCACCAGGGAGGCAGCAGAAGATTTTTTATTTTTAATGTGTATCCACAACTGTGGATTTTAATGTGGATCAATTGAGTTTTGTTGCAAATTTTGACTGTCCCATTGAACTCATATTAACTGAATGATGGAACTGGTAGCGCCATGTTCTACCATTGTATTCAACTTTATCTGTGTCCCAAGGATGCAGGTAGAGTTGAAATCACTACCTGGTGCCCAGTACAACAGAACAGCACCTGAGGATAGGATATGATTTTTAAAAATATTAAAAAAAAAAGAAAAATATTACACAAAAAAAAAATCTAATTTTTTCCATTAATAATTATACGAACTATAAGACAATAACAATTTTTCTCCAGGATGTCTCCAATGACCCTGACTGTAAAAATAATTACAATTTTCCTGCAGGTGAATGCCTTAAAAAATGTCACAGCAAAGTTGTCACACACACAAAATACAAGCCCTTACACAGCTCCATTGAAGGAAAAATTTAAAATGTATGGATTTCAGTATATGGTAACAAAAATAAATAATTTTTGTGCAAAGTAGGAAAACAAAAAAAGATACTTCGTATCATCATAACTGTACCAACCCATAGAACAAGGGTTATTATTGTACAATTTTATTATTTATGCTGCATGGTACAAACTAAAAATGTCAAAATACAATGGAGAAATTGCTGTTTTTTTCAGTTCATCCCAGAAAGAGTTAATAACAGTTAGTAAGATATATATAACCCAAAATAATGAAAAATGCAATACATCCCACAAAACACAAACCTTCATAGCTATGTTAATAAAAGAAATAATAAAAAGCAATGTCAGTGAAAAAAAGCGGCAAAAAACATGCTGCATCCTTAAGGCCAAAATTAGCCTCATCCCAAAGGGGTTAAATTGACATAGCGTATGCAATTCAGTAATGCGGGATATATAATTGAAGTGATAAGAACTACAAAAAAGTACACATAGTAACTATATTAAAGTGGCAATCCATGAATTACAACTCTGTTTTTTTCTTTATATTTAATTGTTTTAGTTTTGTTCTGATAGGGGTAGCATACCCCAGTTCTTAGATCCAGACAAATCAGGGAAACAAAGAAAAAATACTTTAATGTCAGAACAGAACTGTTCCTTAGTTTGCAAATATTTACCTTCCAGTGGATGGCTCCTACAGTATTCCTCCTGTGGGTGTTGCTTCACCGTGTCACTTCTGACATCAGACCATTTCTGCAGCACTATATCCTGATGCTGAATAAAGGGCAGCAGTCAGGAAACAGTAGTAGCAGATGTGGCACGCAAGCTGGAGCAGGAGAGGAGGCTAGTTGATCAGGGCCCCCAACTCAAATGGGCCACGTGTACAAACTTATTGCACTGTTGTTCATCAAGAAAGTGAACAGCTGAAAAGCATTGACATCCCTGGGAAGGAAAAAGACTCACTGCCCAAATGCCTAACTACAGAAGAGAAGGCGGAGTCACAAGTAAAGTGATACAGTGTTCCTGCCACTTTTCCTCTTCTTTCTACACTTCTGTCAATGCTTTCAGCTGCTTTCCTGCTTGCTTCTGTGGACCAGCAGCTATACAGCAGTGCTAAAGGTCTGCAGCAGGTGGCCCCTTTGGGGATGGAATCCCTGATCAATTGCCCAGCCCCCCCAATGACAGCACTAGGTCTACTAGAAGACTAAACTACAATATATGGTTACTGAGAATGGACATGATGTAATTTTATTGACAGATGCAGACAGGAAGACATCATTTGGAGCAGATGTGGAAATCACACAGGATATGGCTGCAGTTATGTTGCATCATATGTTGCATCTGTAGTTGTGTGAAAACAGTTTGAACCCTATAAAAATAAATAATGAATCATCTCAACATTTGACAACATCAGAATTGTTATGCTCGTAGTTTGATGTATACTTTACAAAAGTGAATATAACAAGTACTGAAAGAAGATTTACTTAGAACAGGAAATTGTATTATTCTATTGGTTGAACTTCCTGATTTACAGAAATCAGTTCCCTATTTCACTGTATCAGTCTAGATGGCTCCTTGATTCTCCAGGAATAGGGAACATTGTAGAAGAAAAAGAAAAATTCACCAAATTTCACTTGCATATTACACAGAAAACAGTAGATACTGTATTCCTTGTAAATTGTGATTTACACAATAATAGCAGGATGTCCAATGTATTTTTCTATAATGTAGAAACACTAGTAAAAATAGTAAGGGTACAAGTAGTAGCCAGTTCACCAACTCACATAACCACAGACAAAACTAATAAGAAAGTTAAATGAAGCAAATGTTTGGGGATGAGGCTATTTCATATGGTAATTTAGGTAAAATAATGTTTCAAATTTACCAGGACAGTCTCAAATCTGCTGGAAAACAATCTCAGTAAGTTCAGACATGTTTTAAGCCAAAGGTAGGTGTGGCTTGCACTAACATCCACCCAAAATGGGATTTGGAACTTAAGTGTTCCATTTTACCCATGTACATGTTGGTGTGATATTGTCAGCAGATCCCACTAAAGGCTCCTTAATCTGCCAACCAGTATCTAGCATAGCCAAAACAGTTTGTTCTCTTCCCATAAGATTAAATTTTTTATTAAACTGTGTATTAAGCAAAAAAAAAAAAGATTTACAACAAAGTAGAAATTGTGGTCATAAGTTAGTGTGCTTACTCATCATAAAGGCATCAGAATTCCACCAATCCAAGACCATCCATACTTCACAACAGAAGGTATAGTTGTATATGCATGTGCTGGTGGTAGTAAAGTCAAGAAATTACATTAAACGTGTTCTCCCAGGACAAATGTTTATCACCTATCCAAAACATAATGTTGTAATAATAGGATAAATGTAGGATCAGTCAGGGTATGAATGGTGGGAACACCACTGACCACTGGAATACAGTCTCAATTCCCTCATTCTTGAGACTTTGTAGAATTCAATATTTTTATTTGAATTTTCAAGGAAAGGAAGGAGAGGAAGAGAGTAGTAGGAACAATTGTGAACCAATTCAAGCAGTCATGTATATAACAAATTGTGGTAACAATAATATAATTAGAGTTTAGTGCAAGGCCATCCAAGAAAAAGTTCACATGACCACCAGTGATAGCAGAAGCTGAATATAATGGTCTATCCAATAATGATGATCCTTTGTTTAATCATAGGGGAGGGGGGAGGGGGAGTAGAAGGGTTGGGGAAACAGCAAGGAACAAGCACTCAAACCTCAAAACAATAGGAAAATAAGTCAACAGAATTTCTCTCATATTATTCCGTAAACTCACCTACTGCATGTCTGCTCGTACTACATGACTGGTCACCATGATGCAAGGACCCCTCAGCACCACTGTGGCACAACAGGTAGGTACACCAGAACTATTGGTGGGTCACCCATCAGTACCTGGAACCACATAGTTAACTCAAAGCACTCTTTGATAGATCTTGTATGTGTGTGGGCAATATTGTAATAAAGCTCTCACAACTTTCAAAAAAGCATCTAATTTTTTAGACATTCTAATGGGATTGTGGTTATCCATGTGCATTGCCACTCTATGGGACCGATGGAGGTAGCATAATACTATGTTCATCTCCATCAGTTCCAATCACTCTAAATGGAGCAACGGGAAGCATGAAAGAACACCTATTCATTCACATGCTTGCACAACTGGAAGCTCAGGAACCTATTCTAAAGATTATGCTGGTTCCAGCAGTTGAACCTTCAGCAATCATATATTTATCCTCTTGAGATAAATGTATTGATATCTTGATATCTTCTTCTAAAAAAGACACTGCAGTGGGGGGCAAATCGGAACAGGGTGGATGGTATCCTGTGCTTTCGATAATTTCATCTACATCCACATTCTCATTAATTACATGAGTGATTATCTTAAATATTAGTAAGAACTACTCAACTAATCAAAACAAAGTTTACTGTAACATCATACTAGGTAGCTGGCATTTATACAGGAAAGTACCATTGTAGTCAATGTTTGGAGTATCTACAGTGACACTGGGGAATGGTAATGTGAAAGAAGAGATGCAAAGTTATTGGTTATTACATACATGAAAATAAAAAAAAATAGAATAGGTAACAAAATTCTATATCTTGAACATATTGCAAAGGAACAGACAAAGCAAGCTGTAGGCCAGTCACAACCACATCTCTACTGGTGGAATGAAATGCAGAAGACAAGATGTAATAATACTAACATGGAAATCTGAGCACTAAATATGTACATTTAAATAAACAGTAGGCTTCATACAGTGACATGCAAGAAGATGACAATAACCAGGAAAGAAGTCTTGAACATCACATCAAGGTAAGATCATTTGCAAGGAGGAATAGGCATTGGAGACACAGTGGATTCCAATGGTTGATCTAATGGAATATAGAGAGGAATTCATATACATTCCAAGCAAAATAAGAAATATCACCAAGTTCATAATGGAAGCACCATCTGTAGGCTATGCCTTTGTCTTTGAGACAGGCTGTCAGAAGATTAGGAGTGAGACACTGTGTTGCTCTAGTATCCACTGAGAAAGGTAGCAAAGACAGTTGGACTTTCCTAACAATGAGAAACTTCTGTCAGCCAAGTTGTCTGTCAAATTGTAAAAGTTGCAGAGAATTTATGAAATAATAATCTAAATGCCTTCCTTTCATAAGCAAACAGAGGAAAGAGATAAGAACACTGGCAGAGTAGGAGGAAGTCCAAGGGCAGAAGTAAATTGGGGTTGCAATATAGGCAGCAGGAAAGAGTACATGAGACCCCACAATACAGGATTTAAAAGTTTAGTGTTGTTAGGTCATCAAAATGTTGACATAAAAAAAATGCTGTGTCCCGGCGATCAGGTCTACAGATCATAAACGTCAATGCTGCTTTGAATTTAATGATGTTAGTGTGATAGGGGCCAAGTCTCACTCAGAAAACATAGGGTTCCCCGCAGGAAGAAGGACTGGATTTGGGCTATATACAGTATCTGCCTTACTAGGAAACTGAAGAAGAGATTTTCCCATCACATCAAGCAATGAGCAGAAGTTGTTGGAGATTGTGGGGAATCTTTTTGTAGAGTTTCAAGGAAAGTCTATTGAGTAGAGAGGGTTGGTGCTGTGAACTCATCATATGCAAAGAAACTGCAACTAAACACAATTTTATATTTCTTTATTTTAAATCTCAAATTGGGCTGTCAAATAAGTGGCAACATCAGTGTAACACAAAACTACTACGTAATTTAGGACTTTATACTGTAGCTTAATTCAGTTCTGCACAGTGTCCATTGCCAGGGAAGTGCAGAACCTCTTGTTAGATTAGCTCTCAAACTGACTAAATACCACAACTAACTCTCTTCCATGGAATGATCAGAATGTAACTTTCTTTTAGGACACATATAAGAAATAAATAAGTAAATAAATATGGAAACATTTTAACTTGCCAGATAAATGAAATGTCAGATGTAGCAATCACATTGTTCTCATATCTCACTGTCCACAGCCTGCATAGATAGCAAATAAAAAAATTATACAAGAGGAACTACAGACATGGCGATAGGTTCTTAGTGGAGGAGGAGAAAGGGAAAACCTGAAGTGTTGGCAGAGTGCCTACTTTCATAGAGGTTAGTAAAGCACATGGAGTGATAGAAAATTATTACATTGACTTCCTTCTTTGGAAAATGTCTTTATGGAGTTTGATTTAAATATTTCAGAAGCGTATTATAATATCAACAAATGGTGAAAACTGACACTAGACAAAGGAAAAGGTTAAAGTCTGTAAAAAAAACGAAAACAACACAGAAAAAGGGACATTTTAACATGACTTCACTTGGCCTATTAATACGGAGCTCACATCTGCAATGAAAATGTTCAGTTTCCTGTCCCAGCCATCAGTTCTAAAAACATGGTGAATTCCGGAATAGCAACTGGTCTATGTCGTTGAATTAAATTAATTCTCTAGAATTGTAAAAATGGGATAATCCAAAAAAACATGAACTGTGTCTGATATTGCAATTCATTCCCATTGAAATGAGAATGCTAGCTACAACAAATGCACAGGAATGGTGCTGTTTCTGGAAAAAGGAGGCCCATTTTATCCCAGACAACCCTTTAAATAATATCAAAATGCTAAAACTTTGTAATATATATACAAAAAAATTATGGAAAATAGAAATGGAAAATAGCTGTTATTTAAAACAGATTTCTCGTGATTAAGTATACATGGATATTATAAATGTTTTTCAAAATGAATTGATGTGTCAGTGCTTTTCTTGCAGTCCTGGCATCTTACATCTGGGCATACATTTTCCTTGGCACATACCCTGTTTCCCCGAAAATAAGACAGCGTCTTATATTAATTTTTGCTCCCAAAGATGTGCTGTGTCTTATTTTCAGGGGATGTCTTATTTTTTTTTTCAATGAAGAAGAATTCACATTTATTGCTGAACAAAAAAATGAACATTTATTATATACGGTACTGTACGGTAATGTAGTTGTCATCACAAACCAGCATAACCAGACAAACTGTGAATCCTATCAAGAATTTCTTACTACCGTACCATTATTTCCATGTACAACAATTAACAGTATGGTACATTTACCAATATTTACGGTACGAATAGAAAGTAAAATTTATTCAATGACAGTTATGTCATCATCTTCTAGGACATCATCATAACAATCCAAACCATTAATTTCCCTGCACACAGTATCATGCCCCATAGTGGCCCCTGCACACAGTATCATATCCCATAGTGGCCCCTGCACACAGTATCATGCCCCATAGTGGCCCCTGCACACAGTATCATTCGCCATAGTGGCCCCTGCACACAGTATCATTCCCCATAGTGGCCCCTGCAAACAGTATCATTCCCCATAGTGGCCCCTGCACACAGTAGTTTGCCCCATAGTGGACCACCCATGAACAATTATTATACTGTGGGGTCTTTTCAGACCCCAGAGTATAATGATCGGAGACCCAGGGGAGGATAGAAACATAAAAAAACAACGTTGCTTACCCGTTCCTCGCTCCAGTGCATGCCCGTGCGCTACTCCGGCCTTCTTCACTGTTAGACCAGGCCGCGTCACATGATCCGGCCGACGCCGCGACGCAAAATGACGTCCGCTGACGTCTGCGACGTCACCAAACAGGCCCGAAGCCTGGAGAAGCGTAGGACAGGTAAGCACATAGTTTTTTTATGTTCGCTCACCTCCCCTGGGCCGCCGATTATTATACTCCGGGGTCTGAAAAGACCCCGGAGTATAATGATAGCAGAGATTGTGGGGTTCTCCCGCGGCCTCACATATCGCATATACCGTATGTTCTGTTCGGGAACATACGCCTTACTTTCGGGGGATGCCTTATATTAGGCAATTCTCCGAAACCTCTCCTATGCCTTACTTTCGGGGGTGTCTTATTTTCGGGGAAACACGGTACTCTACCTGTATTCCTTGCCGCATGCAGAATACCAGTATCAGGCTGGCATTGACATTATTATCCTGCATTTGGATTACATGAGCATTACATGAGAATAATCTTCTCAGCCATGTGCTAATACATTCTATTCATATTTATTATTTATTTATTAAGTTTACTTGTATAGCGCCATCATATTCCGCAGCACTTTACAGACATTGACAGTCACTGTCTATTATAGGGCTCCCAATGCACATTCCCTATCAGTATGTCTTTGAATTTATACTATACATTGGTGCATAAATAGTCACGTTTGCTGTTTAAAGAGGACTTGTTGCCAGGTCTGAAAAATCCAGTGACATACCTTCTTTAGTAGATGCTGTTAACCTGAGCATTTTAATCCTTTTAGCCATTCCAGAGATATAAGCCCTGTGAGTGTTTATGCAAATTAGGGTCTATCAGCCAAGTCTGTGGATTTCTCTTGGGTCTCTGTGCTGTGTGTCATGCAGTGTTACTGCCCACAGGCAGTCAATATGCAAGATTTATCATAGAACCTGAACCACTGTGATATATCTGGTTCAGTTTCAAGCTAAGTCTAAGTTTGCACTGTCTGACTATTAAATGTTGGCCAGAATCTCTAACGCAGTTTAGCCAGAGATATAGCTAATAAGTGGTTAAATATAACATTTGTGTATAACAGGGGTACTCAACTACTTTTATTAAAGAGCCATTGACCGGGGTTCACCATTAAGTAAAGGTCAGAGCAGCTGAATACATCTGATATTTACGGTATTTTTCGGACAAAAAGACGTGCCTGACTATAAGACGTACAAGAAAAATTAGGAAAAAATATTTTCTAATATAGCATTACACTATGTGGGGGGCACTAAGGAGCATTATACTGTGGATGGGGGCACTATTGAGTATTATACTGTAGGTGGGGGCATTAAGGAGCATTATACTGTGCGTGGGGGCACTAAGGAGCATTATATGATGCTTGGGGCACTAAAGAGGATTATATGGTGCAGGGAACACTAAGGGGCATTATACAGTGGGTGAGGTGTTAAGGAGCATTATGCTATGGGGGGCACTAAGGAGAGATTAGTGCCTCCACACAGTATAATTTCCCATTATTATGCCTTCTCAGAATGCTCCTTAGTACCCTTCCTCCTCAGTGTAATTGCCCATTAGTGCCCCCAAACATAATTTATATTAACAGCGGCTGGGAGAAACCTTCAACCTCCATGAGTTGGGGGGAAGGTGATGAACTCTGTTTTCTTCACACTGAATAACAGAGTAATCATGTCTGGGCCAGAGAGATACATTGATTTATCATCTGTATAACAATTGTATTGAAAGTCATGGGACTCTATGAGTTAGCCTAGGCTATGGTAGATGGAGAATAGTAGGATCTCAGGATAGGACACCAACAGAGACAGGATGTGGTGAGGAGATGTATGAGTGGGAGACACTATAGTTGGTGACGTAGGAAAAGATCCAGGAGAAGGCTCAGTCTGTGATGCCAAGGAATAAAAGAGTTTGTAACATGAGGGAGTGCCAAAGGCAGAAGAGAGATGTCAAAGAAGGAGAACAGAGTATTGTCCTTTGGCTCTAGCAGTTAGTAAGCCATTTGATTCTTTGAATAAGTCAGCTTAAATGGAATAATGGGGTTAGAAGCCTTATTGTAGCCGGTCAAAAAGTAAGTTGGATGAGAGATTGGAGGAAAGTTCAAGGTGGACATGTTGCAAATTGTAGTAGTGTGATGGGGCGATAGCTGGACAGAGGGGATGGATCAAGGAATGGGCTCTTAAGGATGGTTGTGATGATACTATGATTAAAGGAAGAATGTAAAGTACCAATAGTTACAGATAGGTTGATGAGATGGGTTATGGTTAGAGTAAACATGAAGTAGAATAGGATCAGGTCAAGCTTGCAGGTAGTGAGATGAGATTCTGAATTTAGGGTGAAGAATTTTTTATTGGTTATAGTGGAAAAGCAGTTCTAGACAGTTGACTAGAGTGGTTACGGAAACTGTAGGTTGAAACTTTTTCTGATGGTGTCAATTTTATTTTTTAAATATGAGGCAATGTCTTCAGCTGTGAAGAAGGTCCACAAATAAAGTAAATAAAGCAGTCCAATAGTTTTGCTCTCTTATCAAACACCACTTGTGTATAGAAATTTATCAGTGCTTTATTATCCGTGCAATGTTTCCAGTAGAGATAGCCTTTATAAGGCATAGGTTAACGTTGTGAGATCCTTTGCAGACATGTCTATGGACCGATCCAAGGATGAATTCCCTATAGGCAATGGCACAAGCACCCATGTGAAGATAAGATCACCACTGATATACCATCTTATCTTTTCACTGTGCCTATTTCTGTTTAAGGGTATGCTACCTAGATAAAAAGTATTTAGTAACTGTTTGGGGAATATATGAACGTGCAAAGGTGAGTGCAAAAGTGAAGTTGAGAAACTCTTGTAACCTATAAAGTATTTTTTGGATTGGCTTTTCTTCCAGAGATTGTCTGCAACCCTAGAAGCTTGCCCCAACATTTTTGTGTGGTCTGCAAACCAGAGTTGCCTATTAATTTGTCGAGCTCTGGTGTGTGTAAAATGGATCAAGTGCTGAGGTAATAATAGTGTTATAGAAAGCAGTGTCAGTGACTATGTAATGATGTGAGAATATTGCCAAAAGTGGTAAAGGAGAGTCAAATAGAATGTGAAAGTCAAGACAACTAAGGTTCCTGCAGGGGTTTATTCACACATTCACGTTCTGTTCAGATCATGTTTAGGGTTTTGAAACCAACATTAAGTGTTAAGAGAATAACTTTATAGGATAGATACTTTTTTTATACACTAATTCTGGCTTCCAAACCTTCACCTGAACAAATCCTGAACATGTGAATATACCTTAACAATTGATTGTCAGGGATTAGAAGAGCCAGATCTTCAATTGTCTTCAATCAGTTGTCTTCTTGGGACAAACCCTTCAAATGGAACTTGTCACATTGCACATGCAGTCTGATCTGCCAGCAGCATGTTACAGAGCAAGAATAGCTGAGCAGATTGGTGCAGTGTTTGTGTGAAAGTCAATATAATTTATTGGTATATTGTTATAGTTGGATTTAGGACTCTTGTGGGCAGTCCTAATCAGTGATTGACATCTTTACTTGTATAAGGGATAGCTAAATCTCTGCTCACTTAGAAGAATCCCATACTGGACTCCTAAGTATATATTTCAATTAATAAAGTGCAAGTAATACTGAATATTTTCCCACAAAACTACTGTATATACAGTATCAATATATTTAGGTATGCCGCCATTTTTAATTTTATGCTTCTCAGCAAAATGTACAAAAATGAATATGAGGCTCTCAGTATACATTTTGAAAATGGTGTTTAAACCCACTAGCCACTCCCCAGTGACCTCTGTATAGTGATTCCCTACTCTATTTGGTGCAGCGCCATATGGCAACTGCTACCAGCAAAACAGAGCACCCATAGGTGCTAGGCTAAACCCACAGGCTATGGGCCAAACCATCCCACTGGCAGAGCATCACAGTAATGGCAGCCACATCCAAGTATTAAGACAAGAAAGGAGACAGCACCAAGCGACGCCTTGTGTATTATCGTTTGAATGAATGTAGTACATGCACCTTTCTCTTACACTTGAAAAAGGAGCTTTTAAACTCCAAAACACATTGTGTGTATTGGTGTGATTTACAATTAAAGGATTCTTCATGGATGACTGATGTGGTAAGCGCTGATGTTCTTATATCCATTGCAGTCTCTGGTACCTTTGGTTTCTGGTCCTATCTACTTCTACATCCAAGTATTAAACATTGATCTATGCTTCTCAGCAAATCTATAACTACTCCTGCTCAATAACATGCTGCTCTTTAAGGATCTATTATTGGTATATCTAAAGGATATGGTATAAATTTATGATAGATGGCCCTATTATTATGATAGCCCTATTCACCTGAGGCTAATCAGCGAGTGAAAGGAGGGGAGCCAAAGAGCAGGAAAATGGAGAGGAACCTGAGCCAAAACTCTACCTCAATTTCTCTTCATTTTCTCACAGGTAAAAGAACCCTAATAACCCCCAAGTAATAGGTCCCCCCTACATCTGACAATATTCCCCCACAATGGAAAATAGTGTACCCATAGGTAACAGTCTTCACAAACATAACCAATAGTATTACTTATGTGGGGAGGCATTATCTGGGGGCACTATAACCTAGATGGGGGGACTATTGTTTGTGGGGAGGACCAATTGCTTTAATACTGCTTTAAAAGTTCCCCCTGCATAGGTAATAGCCCTCCCGATACTGTATAAGTAATGTTATTACCTATGGGGGAGCACTATTACTGTTATAGTGTTCTAACTGTGCCTCCCCACAGATAATAAAACCCCCTTCCACAGATAATAGCAACCCCACATCAGTGGTGCTATTACCTGTGGCAGGCACTATTACTGTTATAGTGCCCTAATAGTGCCCACCATTAGGTAATGTTATTAACTGTGGTGTTATTACTATAATAGTGGCCTTAACCCTCCCCCACAGGTAATAATTCAATCTTTTGTTGCATTGTATAATTATATTTTACTTACAGAGAGGTGATGTGGAGGGTGAGTGGCAGCTGCTGTAGCACACAGCCTGAGTGCATCTTCTACCTCTCCTACAGGAACCTTCACTCTATGGTACAGCTGGGTGGAGAATCGAAGATGCACACAGGCTGTGTGCTAGAGGAGGTCTGTCTGGCTGCATCAGTGCTCTGTAAGTACAATATAATTGTACAGTTCGGAGAACGAGGGGGAAGGGTAACCTCAAGGCACCTCTAACACTGTGGGGGCGCTGGGGGCACAGAAGGAGATATGCAGACCACTGCTCAGCAGCAGACAGTAGTGCAGCTTTGCATTCACTGTCTGCACCCTACCCACTTGCCAGGACCATCTACTCAGAGACTCTGTGATCTGCTGTCTGAGACGAGATGCTCATTTTGCCTCATGACAGATGTGGCAGTGACAATATGTGTATGGCTGATTCAGTTAATTTCAGTTAATTAATTAGAGTCATGGAAACAGCTGAGCATGCTTGCTACACTAACTCTCATAAATGCGTATGGAGAAAACAGTTCACATATGCCTCCTCTCCATTCATTGCCCACTTAACATGGTGGCCAAAAGGGGACACCTGTTCTGGAGATAGGTACAAGTCCGATAGAAATGCATATTAATGAGAATTCTTTTTTATTGCTACCTGAAGGGGTTTTTTGAACGATTTTAAAAAGTAGGTTCCTGACAGTTTATTACATTACTATAAAAACATTGGTAACAAAAAACACTATTAAACCAGAAATAATTGCAAAAGGCTATAGTGAATATAATATTTATAAAAATAATAATTACTCAATACACAGGCACAGGTCAAATTAGCAATGCTAATAATTTTTATTACTACTACAAATTCATTTATTCCAGTTTGTGTGCTAATATTTTAGCTATTAAATATTCAAGTGGGAATGTGGTTAATTCGGGCTAATGAAATGTAAATATGCCAAGATAACATTACCTTGTCCTCCACAGATTCATTTGTTTTGTTTTGTTTGTGCTTATTTATTGTATAAGATAAATAGCTATTATAGAGATTCAATATACTGTACAGGTTGGGTCATCTACCTACATATAAGTATCTTTGGAGAATGTGTGGGTAGATTGTAATTTGAATCCATCTCATCTCAAGTGGGAAGGTAACTGGAAAAGTGACAAAATGTAGTAGAAATAAAAGTGTTTCACATACGGCATATTAAATATATCTTACAGCTTTGCTTGTTATGATAAATAGAAGTGGGCTTAGCTCGTGCGTGGCTAAATGCCATCTACAGAGCTGTGTGCATATCAGCAAAGGATTGACAAACAGCCATAGGACTGTGCTGGCTGAACGTGTTCAAACACGGATGACTATAGGGGAGCTGGATAACCAGAGTACTTGTTTGCATACACTGCTGCATTGTGGTCTGTAATTGCATGTCAAAAACAGAACTTTAAAGTGTATTTCCAGTTATCTCTACAATAGAGTGACACCATGGGGTTTGCATTCTATAAGTATCCTTAATGAGAAATGTAATTAAGTCATGTATATACTTGTGCTATTTGCGGGAATCTGCAGCATTTTTGTTATACTGAGAGTCACTATAAAAACTTTTTGAGGTCTTTTATATATAAAAATATTTATATCACTGGGCAAGGGGTGGTTTTAATATGGCCCCTACAGATTTTAATATGGGCCCTATAAGATTGATGTCCCATTTTTTGGATAAATCATAAATCGAAGATTGGCAGGGGTTCGACACCAAGGAACCCACAATCAGCTGTTTGAAGAGATTGCAGCATTTGGCCTCTTCTATTACGGCGGATGTCAGGTATTTAAATATGGTGGCCACTCAGGTGTCGCCAGGTTTCTGTTGTAATCTGCAGCAAAGACCCATCACTAATGCCTGCGATCAGCGACTGATCATGGGCATTAAGGTCCTCGGGGCCTTGGTCAACTTTTATAAAAAAAAAAAATAATAATTAATAATAAAAAAATATTAAAAAACTTGAAACAGGCCCCTTTCCCTAGAACACGTATAAAAGTTAAAAAATTCTGTGAAACACATACATATTAGATATCCCTGTTTCCAAGAACACCCGGTCTACAAACTTATAAAAATATTTTTCCAATACAGTGAATGCCATAGTGTTAAAAAAAAAAATCTAAATAGCCGAACTGCCGTTTTTTCACCGTTTCACATCTGACACAAATTTGAATAAAAAGTGATCAAACCAATAGACAAAAAAAGCCTCCCTGTAGTTGAAAATATAAAAAAGCTACAGGTGTCAGTTTTGGATTTTTTTAAGGGGTTAAAGTGTAAATAAAACGCAATAAATTTGGTATCAATGGAATTGTACTGACCCATAGAATACAGGTGACATGTCATTTTGGCTACACAATGAACCCCATAAAAACGAAGCCAAAAAGAAAGTTACACAAATGCACTTCTCTCCAATCCTACCCCATTCTGAATTTTTTTCCAGCTTCCCAGTACATTGTACAGAATATTAAATGGTGTCATTATGAATAAAAATTGATTTGGCCTCACATGGGTCGCACTGACATCATAGCGCTAGGTCAGTATGTCATGGCATTAAGGTGCCCCACGTATCCGCTGAGGCCCAATCACAGGCTTCAGTGGTGACCCCTGGGGCACCTGATGTCACCTGATGGCCTGAAGAGGATGCAAGGTGACCGTAGGATGATGAAGGACACTGAGAGGAGGCCTAGGAGAAGTGAGGCAAGGTGAGTATAAGTGTGTTCTATTTTTCCTCACATCAACTGGGCCTCAACTTATTATACTCTAGGGCCTGAGGTGTATTAGAGTATAATAATTCACCAAAATTAATGTGGGGGGGGGGGCGGACATCATGAATATTTGTTGAAATGAATCTCATGGGTTTTGCTCATTTTTACTAATGAAGCAGCCCTAGGTATTATACTGTGTAGGGCCACTGTTGAGTATTACATTCTGGGGAGCACTGTGGAGCATTATACTGTGTGGGGCCACTGTGGAACATTATACTGTGAGGGGCCACTGTGGAGCATTATACTATGTGGGGCTACTGTGGAGCATTATTCTGTGAGTGACCACTGAAACATTATACTGTGTGGGGCCAATGTCGATCATTATCCTGTGAGGGGCCACTGTGGTGCATTATTCTGTGTGGGGCCATTGTGGAGCATTATACTGTGAAAAGCCACTGTGGAGCATTAAACTGTGTGGAGATACTATGGAGAATTATACTATTAAGGTCTCTTGGGAGCATTATACTGTGAGGGGCCACTGTAGTGTTTGGCATTATGCTATGTGGGGAGCATTGGGGAACATTTACTGTATGGGGGCCACAGGAAACTGTAAGATACATAGGGGAGTAGGGTGATCCCCACATTTTGGCAGTATGGGGTCCCAAAATTTCTAATGGTAGAGCAGAAAAAGAAGCAGAATACAGGTAGGCCCATTTATTTTTCACATGCAACTAAGTACTGTAGAGGGGAAAAAATGATCAGAACTCTCTTACAAAAGTTTGGGAACCACTGCTAAACATGAATACTTAATATCAATGGTGAACAATATTAATCATATTGTCAATCTACTACATTGCCATGTAAAGTAGAGGGTGCCAATGCGGACTAAGGCATCTATAAAACGTTCAATGTTTATATGGCTGATTACTCTCCTATATGTATATCAATGCCTATCTGTATCTCAAAATATTAATATGTGATTATATATTGTATATACCAACTACCTATCTATAGCAACATACCGAACATACATATGATGCATTTGGTACCATAAAAGATCTAAGATGATTAATAATATGACATATGACCTAGTTGTATTAGTCCAGATAGCTGCGAACAATATCCAACACACCCCTCCAGTGGGGATAACTACTGTACCCATTAAAATAATGCCTCCAACACTGTATATCTATAATGATATTGTGAGTATAGGGCATAGTAGTCTATATCCCCTATTGTGGATGGGCTGAAATACAATAAGTGAACAAATTCTCACCTATCTACTGGTGTTAATAGCTAGCTCATGGGGTGCAGTATCTATTTAGGTTCAACTCCAGCAGTATCATATTTTACTTTATTTTATTTATATGGAGTCATCGAGCCTTAACGGTTTCACTGTTTACAACATAAAAATCCATCATGCCTCCATGTTGGAGGATCAATCTATCAAAATCACCTCCTCTCGGTAGGAGAAGTATAGTTTCCATTTCTTGGAATTTCAGATGATTGCTGCTGTCCCCATGATTTTCCAAAGATGTTACTGAGGATATCATTAAGATGTTCTCTAATGCATCTTCTAAACTGTCTGATAGTTTAGCCCACATATTGGAGACCACAAGAGCAAGTTGCCAAGCAGACTTATACAAGTACTCCTTGCAATTGAAAAAATGACCTATAAGTGTACATTCTACACTTCGTGTTGTGAAGTTTCTGAATGTTTGACCCACTTGGATGAAATCACAGGAACTACATGTATTACACCTATATGTACCATTGATTTTATTGGGTAGTCAAGTTCATTGAGCCATGAAGCATATATTCATTCCATTTGTCTTGCTAGGTTTTTTTTAAATAAATATCTATCATCAGAAATCTGTGTCTGGCCCAAATTTAATTAAAAATATGTTCAAAATGTGTTCAGGACAATTTGAAGGAGCACATCCAGGAATTTAACCCCTTCAAGACAGAGCCTAAAAGTACCTTCGTGACCAGTCCTCATTTTTCAAAACTGACATGTGTCCCTTTATATGGCAATAACTTTAAGACGCTTTAACTTACATAAGTGATTTTGAGATTGTGTTTTCATGACACATTGTACTTCATGTTAGTGGTAAACATTGATCAATATTTTTGTATTTATTTATAAAAAAAATAACAAATTTGATGGAAATTTGGAAAAAAAAATCACAATTTTCAAAATGTGAAATGCTCTGCTTTTCAAACAGATAGTCATGCCACCCAAATACATTAATAAATATTATCTACCATATCTGTGCTTTATATTGGCATCATCTTTTAATTGTCCTTTCATTTATTTTGGACGTTAGAAAGCTTACAAGTGTAACAGAGATTTTTCAGATTTACAAGAAAATTTCCCAAAATAATTTCTCAGGGACCGCTTCAGTTCAAAAGGGGATTATAAAGGCCTATATATTAGAAACACCCATGAATCACCCCAAATTCAAGACAGCATTTGGGAAGTTTGTTAACCCTTTAAGAATTTCGCAGAAATTAAAACAATATAGAGGTGAAATTTAGACATTAAATTTTTTTTCAATAATACATTCATTTAGCCCTAACATTAACACACTCACAAAGGGTTAAAGGAGAAAATGCATTCACAGTTTGTTATGCAATTTCTCCTGAGCACAGAAATACCCCACATATGGGTGTAAACTGATGTTTGGGCACATGGCAGTGCACAGAAGGGAAGGAACGACACTGGACATTTGAAAAGCACATTTTGCAGGAATAGTTTTCGGTGCCATGTCTCATTGCAGAGCCCCTAGAGTACCAATACAAAGAAAATCCCCAAAAAGTGACCCCATTTTGGAAACTACACCCCTTTCAGAATTTATCAAGGGGTATAGTGAACATTTTGACCCAACAGCCTTTTCACAGACGTCATTAACATTGGGATGTGTAAATGAAAAATTATTAAAATGTCACTTTTTCCCCAAAGTTTTCATTTTCACAAGGGGTTAAAGGAGAAAAAGCACCCCACAGTTTGTTAAACAATTGCTCATGAACGTGGCAGTACCCCATATGTGGTCATAATCTGCTGTATGGGTACATGGCGGGTCTTGGAATGGAAAGAGAGCTATTTGGCTTTTGGAGGGCAGATTTTGCTGGAATAGTTTTCAGGTGCCATGTCACATTTGCAGAGCTCTGGAATACCAATACAATGGAAATTCCCAAAAAGTGACCCTATTTTAGAAACTACACCCCTCAAGGAATTTATCAAAAGGTATTATCATTTTGAACTCAAGAGTGCTTCTCAAAAATTAATGTACAAAGTGAAAATTTAAATTTTTAAAGAAATATGCCATTTCGGTGTCCAATACGTTGCACCCAATTTGTGTCATCAGAGACATGCACTCCTAAAACTATTAAGGGGGCTATCCAAGGTAGAAAGAAGCTGTACAGTGCCTTGCGAAAGTATTCGGCCCCCTTGAACTTTTCAACCTTTTGCCACATTTCAGGCTTCAAACATAAGGATATAAAATTTTAATTTTTTTGGTGAAGAATCAACAACAAGTGGGACACAATTGTGAAGTGGAACAAAATTTATTGGTTATTTTAAACTTTTGTAAAAAATAAAAAAAACTGAAAAGTGGGGCGTTCAATATTATTCGGCCCCTTTACTTTCAGTGCAGCAAACTCACTCCAGAAGTTCAGTGAGGATCTCTGAATGATCCAATGTTGTCCTAAATGACTGATGATGATAAATATAATCCACCTGTGTGTAATCAAGTCTCCGTATAAATGCACCTGCTCTGTGATAGTCTCAGGGTTCTGTTTAAAGCGCAAAAGTGCAGAGAGCATCATGAAGACCAAGGAACACACCAGGCAGGTCCGTGATACTATTGTGGAGAAGTTTAAAGCCGGATTTGGATACAAAAAGATTTCCAAACTTTAAACATCCCAAGGAGCACTGTGCAAGCAATCATATTGAAATGGAAGGAGTATCAGACCACTGCAAATCTAAAAGCAACACAGCTCATCACCCTGAACACACCATCCCCACTGTCAAACATGGTGGTGGCAGCATCATGGTTTGGGCCTGCTTTTCTTCAGCAGGGACAGGGAAGATGGAGATTTTTCTTCCAACAAGACAATGATCCCAAACATAAAGCAAAATCTACAATGGAATGGTTCACAAATACAAAACGTATCCAGGTGTTAGAATGGCCAGGTCAAAGTCCAGACCTGAATCCAATGCAGAATCTGTGGAAAGAGCTGAAAACTGCTGTTCACAAACGCTCTCCATCCAACCTCACTGAGCTCGAGCTGTTTTCCAAGGAAGAATGGGCAAGAATTTCATCTCTCGATGTGCAAAACTGATAGAGACATACCCCAAGCGACTTGCAGCTGTAATCGCAGCAAAAGGTGGCACTACAAAGTATTAACTTAAGGGGGGCGAATAATTTGGCACACCCCACTTTTCAGTTTTTTATTTTTTACAAAAGTTTAAAATATCCAATAAATTTCGTTCCACTTCACGATTGTGTCCCACTTGTTGTTGATTCTTCACCAAAAAATTTAAATTTTATATCCTTATGTTTGAAGCCTGAAATGTGGCAAAAGGTTGAAAAGTTCAAGGGGGCCGAATACTTTTGCAAGGCACTGTATATGTGGGTGTAAACTGCTGCTTGGCCACACAGCAGGGCTCAGAAGGGAAGGAGCAGTGTGCTTATTAGCTTTTGGAGTACAGATTTAGAGGGATTTTCTGGATGCCATGTTGTTTTTGTAGAGCCCTGGAGGTCCAAGTAAATTGGAATTCCCCAAGAAGTGACCCCATTTTGTAGGGGCAATTTTAGAGTCTATAACAATCTAAATCAGTGGTCAAAATGCACATAACACTCCTTGACATCTGCTCCCTCCTGTGTGCCCAAGCACCAGTTTATGCCCACATGTATGACACTGTTGTACACAGGATAACATACATAACAACACCATATGTGGGTATAAACTGCTGTTTTGGAACAGCGGGGCACAGAAGGGAAGGAGCACTATTTTGGTTTTTGGAGCACAGTTTGGTTTTCGGATGTCATGCCACTTTTGCTGAGACCCTTAATTGGCTGTAAAGTAGAACCCGCAGACACATAACCCCACTTTGGAAGGTACACCCCTCAATGGATTTAGCAAGTAGGTTAGCAAGCATTTTTAACCTTTGAGCGTTGCATTAATTTAATTTCCAGAAAGGAATGCGCGGCTCATAATGAAAAGTGAAAATTGCAATTTTTCCATAGATACGCCATTTCAGTGCCCAATATGTTGTGCCCAGTTTATGTCTGCACAGACACACACTCCAAAAACTGTTCAGCAGGTATCCCGGGCACAACAGCTTTTGGAGCATTCATCTCTGATACAAGCCGGCACAACATATTACGCACTTGAATTAAGTATTCCTGGAAAAATTGTCATTTTCACCTTTCACGTATTAATTTCTGAAAAATTAATTAATGCAACACTTGGGGGTTAAAAATGCTCACTGTACCCCTGGATACATTCCTTCAGGGGTGCAGTTTTTAAAATGGGTTCACATGTCAGGGGATTCTACTTTACTGACATTTCAGGGTTCTGCAAAAGTGTAATGGCATCCAAAAACCAAAATAGTGCTCCTTCCCTTCTGTGCCCGGCTGTGCCCAAACAGAAGTTTATACCCACATATGACATTAAGTACGTTATCCTGGCTACAACAGTGTCATACATGTGGGCATAAACTGTAGTTTGGGGACACAGCAGGGCACAGAAGGGAAGGAGCGCTATGTGGCTTTTGGAGCACAGATTTAGATGTTTGGTATCTGGACGCCATGTCATGTTTGCAGAGACTCTAAAGTAACAGTAAAGTGGAATCCCCTAGGGAATGACCCCATTTTGAAAACTGCACCCCTCAAAGAATTTATCAAGGGGTGTAGTGAGCATTAGTATCCCAGACGTGAATGCACAGCGGATGGTGAACAGTGAATATGGAAGCTATTTCCCCAGTATCTCCTATGATTGGGGGGGGTAGGGGGGTCACAATGGGGGGGGGTCACTTCTGGTGTCTTTTCCCTTGTAAGCTCTAAATTTGGGGTGTCTCAGCTTATACATTCCCTTCCTGCCGCAGCCAGTTTTGTTCTAATGATTTGGCGATTTTTGGGGTTTTTGTCTTCACATTGTACAAGCTATATTTTCTTTTATTTTTCTGTTGATGTAGCCGTATGAGGTCTTGTTGTTTGCGGGGTGTGTATAACTTATTGACTAAATTTTATTAACTCTTTCTTGGTGGATTAAAAAAAAACCCATCCATTCTGGTGTTGCTTTTTACCTTTTAATTTTTTTTTCCGTGCAGTGTACAGCATAAGTAACATGTTACCTTTATTCTGCGGGTCGATTACGGCGATATTATAATAATTAATATTGTTTTTTTTATGCGTTACTAGTTTTACAGAACAAAAACCAATTTGGGGAAAGAAATCGATTATTTTTGCATCGCCATCGTCTGAGATGTGTAGCAATTTTTTTTTCGGTTAACAGAGTTGGTTGAAAGCTTATTTTTTGGGGGACGATCTGTGCTTTTTATTGGTTTTGTTTTGGGGTACATATGACTTTTTGATCACTTTTTATAACATTTTTTTTAAGGCGAGATGGCGAAAAATCATTATTTCCTTGCTTTATTAGTTTTTTTGTTTTTTTTTTAATATACTTCATTTTTTTTTTTTACTTTTTAGTGATGTCCCACTAGGAGACCTGTACCAGCTGGTTCAGCAGTATTCTATAGAGGAAGTCAGCCTATGCAGAAGCTCGCGAGCTGGCAGCTAATATCAGGGAAAGTTTGTTACTGCAACAAACTGTCCCTGATGTGGTGGCTGCATGATTGGGACCTGAACCTATCGGGTCCTGATCATGTCTCCGTGGACACCAGCAGTTATTAGCCCTGTGTTCATGGAATTCCTGACCCTTGGGGAGACCTGATCCCCAATTTAGCAGGATCAGTTTATAAACATCGGCTCTGCACAAAGCCTAGCAAGAGCTGACGTTTATACAGTCATATGAAAAAGTTTGGGCACCCCTATTAATCTTAATCATTTTTAGTTCTAAATATTTGGGTGTTTGCAACAGCCATTTCAATTTGATATATCTAATAACTGATGGACACAGTAATATTTCAGGATTGAAATGAGGTTTATTGTACTAACAGAAAATGTGCAATATGCATTAAACCAAAATTTGACCGGTGCAAAAATTTGGGTACCCTTATCATTTTATTGATTTGAATACTCCTAACTACTTTTTACTGACTTACTAAAGCACAAAATTGGTTTTGTAACCTCACTGAGCTTTGAACTTCATAGCCAGGTGTATCCAATCATGAGAAAAGGTATTTAAAGTGGCCAATTGCAAGTTGTTCTCCTATTTGAATCTCCTCTGAAGAGTGGCATCATGGGCTCCTCAAAACAACTCTCAAATGATCTGAAAACAAAGATTGTTCAACATAGTTGTTCAGGGGAAGGATACAAAAAGTTGTCTCAGAGATTTAACCTGTCAGTTTCCACTGTGAGGAACATAGTAAGGAAATGGAAGACCACAGGGACAGTTCTTGTTAAGCCCAGAAGTGGCAGGCCAAGAAAAATATCAGAAAGGCAGAGAAGAAGAATGGTGAGAACAGTCAAGGACAATCCACAGACCACCTCTAAAGAGCTGCAGCATCATCTTGCTGCAGATGGTGTCACTGTGCATCGGTCAACAATACAGCACACTTTGCACAAGGAGAAGCTGTATGGGAGAGTGATGCGAAAGAAGCCGTTTCTGAAAGCACGCCACAAACAGAGTCGCCTGAGGTATGCAAAAGCACATTTGGACAAGCCAGCTTCATTTTGGAAGAAGGTCCTGTGGACTGATGAAACAAAGATTGAGTTGTTTGGTCATACAAAAAGGCGTTATGCATGGCGTCAAAAAAACACAGCATTCCAAGAAAAACACTTGCTACCCACTGTAAAATTTGGTGGAGGTTCCATCATGCTTTGGGGCTGTGTGGCCAATGCCGGCACCGGGAATCTTGTTAAAGTTGAGGGTCGCATGGATTCAACTCAGTATCAGCAGATTCTTGAGAATAATGTACAAGAATCAGTGACCAATTTGAAGTTACCCTGGGGATGGATATTTCAGCAAGACAATGATCCAAAACACAGCTCCAAATCTACTCAGGCATTCATGCAGAGGAACAATTACAATGTTCTGGAATGGCCATCCCAGTCCCCAGACCTGAATATCATTGAACATCTGTGGGATAATTTGAAGCGGGCTGTCCATGCTCGGCGACCATCAAACTTAACTGAACTGGAATTGTTTTGTAAAGAGGAATGGTCAAAAATACCTTCATCCAGGATCCAGGAACTGATTAAAAGCTACAGGAAGCGACTAGAGGCTGTTATTTTTGCAAAAGGAGGATCTACTAAATATTAATGTCACTTTTCTGTTGAGGTGCCCATACTTTTGCACCGGTCAAATTTTGGTTTAATGCATATTGCACATTTTCTGTTAGTACAATAAACCTCATTTCAATCCTGAAATATTACTGTGTCCATCAGTTATTAGATATATCAAATTGAAATGGCTGTTGCAAACACCCAAATATTTAGAACTAAAAATGATTAAGATTAATAGTGGTGCCCAAACTTTTTCATATGACTGTATACAGTGGGCGGTCGTGAAGGAGTTAAAGTGGTACAGCCCTTGCATCTTTGGATCCGGCCCGGTTTGTGCAGGAAACATCCAGCTCAAGAGGGCCATGACACAGGTGTAGTAATGCCTACAGCACCTCCAAACACATGGCCCTCATCAATGCCCAAGTTCTGGCACACCTGAACAAAGTACAGAGGAGCTCTTTGGCCAGACTGTGGGGGAGCATGTTAAAAAACCCTAAGAGTAAAAGTCTATGCTGCCAGTCAGCTATTCTGGGGGGTGCTGGAGGTATTTGAATCAGGCATGAACACCAGGGAGCTCTACCACTCCATTGAGCAGCAGTCTTTATTACCGGCAACCATCTACTGCTGCCCTTCCAGGCCCACCACCTGTTTTTGGTCTAACTCCTGGGCCTCCACCTACATTTGCTACCCAATATCCCTACTCTCAGGAGCCTATATATAATCCTGAGCCCACACCATACACTCATCCTCTGGACCAGCCTATGCTGGACAGCAAAATGGTGCGTAAATACACTAAGTTGGTGGACATCAACCCGAATTGGAGAAGAGTTATAGAGGGCCATCTTATGGTCTTGGCTCTTTCAGCTGCAGCTTTTTTTACACAGTTATTGCAGTGTGTTGTGTTTTTATTTATTTTTTATTATTAAAAGCCGATTTTTTAATAAAAAATAAAAAAAATATATAATGGAAAATATTTTATAAAACAATTTGAGGTATTTGTATTTCTGCATGCTACTCCTTTTATAATTATTAAAATAATTAAATAAAGAAAAATATAAAATTAAAGTACAATTACAGTTTAAACACAAATTTCCCTAACATAACCTACAACAGGAATAATAAACTAAACTAAAAAAAATGTATAAAAAAAATAATGAACACAATGAATAACATTCATCTTCCATGGAGCTACTGCACAAGGTGAAAGAAAGTAGCCTGTATAGAAATGAGCCTAATCAGAGGGGTATTCTTCTGTAATACCCCTCTGAACATAACATAACCAGGAAGTTTATTGGTGCTGCGACCCAGACGTTTACCATTGTCCAGGTCACAGCGCCAAAAGAGTTGCACGAAACACTTACACAACACATACACAAAGTCATCAATAAAGTTTACATTTTTCCGCTGTCCCTGTCCTGTCCAAACCTGATCTTTATAGAGTAAAATACTCCGAGCACCTCTCTGGTGATATTCGTTACCCGCTAAAATAATAGCAATAATGATTATTACTAGAGAACATATAAAACATTTCTGAGAGGCGGAAAAGTTCCATCAGTCAGATAACAAATTTTCACCCAATTAATGTCACAGTATAAAATCCCTGTTTTTGGCACTTTTCAGATGGATATAATAGCGGGTGTTTTTTGTTTTTTTTTAAGATCCCACAGCACAAACGAAACACCAAAATGGGGTCACATTTCGGGAGTTTTCGCTGTTCTGGCATCTCAGGGGCTCTGTAAATGCGACATAGTGCCTGAAACTGATCACAGTAAAATCTGCCCTCCAGCAGCCAAATAGCGCTCTCTCTGATCCAAGCTCTGCCATGTACCCATACAGCAGTTAATGACCACATATGGGGTACTGCTACGTTCAGGAGAAATTGTGTAATGAACTGTGGGGTGCCTTTTCTCTCTTAACCCCTTATGAAAATTAGAAATTTGGGGCTAAAGAGACATTTTACTGGAAAGAGAGTAATTTTTCCTTTTCATGTCCCAATAGTAGCAAATACTGTGAAACAGCTGTAGGGTCAAATTGCTCATTATACCCTTTGATAAATTCCTTGAGGTGTGTATTTTCTTAAATTCGATAACTTAATGGGGGTTTTATTGTTCTGGTACCTCATGTGCTCTGAAGATGGAACATGGCACCTGAAAACGATTCAAGTAAAATCTGCCCTCCGAAAGCTCAATGTCGCTCCTTCCCTTTCTGCGTTCTGTCGTGTGCCCAAACAGCAGGTTACATCAACACATGTGGTATTTTTGTGCTTGAGAGAAATTGTACAACAAACTATGGGATGCATTTTCTCCTTTAAGCCCTTTGTTAACCCAAATTTTAGGGTTATATGAATATAGTATTGAAAAAAATTTAAATGTATATTTTTCACCTTTATTTTGTTTTAATTCATGTGAAGTGCTTAAAGGGTTAACAAACTTCTCAAATGCTGTCTTGAATTGTTTTAGTGGTACAGTTTTGAAAATGGGGTGATTTATGGGGGTTTCTAATACAAAGACCTTTCAAAGCCCCTTTGGAACTGAATTAGCACCTTAAAAAATTTGTTTCGTAATTTCTCTTGAAAATTCCTGTTAGACTGTAAGCCTTATAACGTCCAAAAAATTAAATGAACGTTTAAAATTTGATGTCAACATAAAGCAGAGATATGGTAAATTATGTTTATTAACTAATTTGAGTGGTATGACTCTCTATATGAAAAGAGGATAATTTCAAACTTTGAAAATTGCATATTTTTCTAAATTTTCGCCAAATTTCCTATTTTTTCATAAATAGACACAACACCTAGTGACCCAAATTTACAACAAACATGAAGTACAATGTGTCATGAAAAAACATTCTCAAAATGAACTGGAAAAGTTAAAGTGTTCCAAAGTTATTACCACAAGAAGTGACACTTGTCATATTTGAAAAATGGGGCTGTATCATAAAGTTCAAAACTGGCTGCGACGCCAAAGGGTTAAAGAGTGCTTTGAAACACCAGCCATTTGCTGCTTAGAATACCAAAGGCACACTCAACATACCACCTTGCTCTAGTAAGGCGGCAGTTAAAGACATGCATCCAGTCATCTAAACCACGGTGAGAGAATGGCTACAACAAATGGGGGAAAAGTCCAAAACCTTCATCACCAACGATGACAAATTGTGCTGGAGGACCAAAAGAACCAGGCAAAACACCACCGAGAAAAACTGTTTATAATGGAAATATAGGGACCCTTAGTGAGGAGGCCTCTTTACACAGTATTTCCCATCAAGCTCACCCACACATTTGGGAAACTGTGCAAAGTTGTAGAAGCCCTCAGCAATCTGAAACCAGTCTTGGCCTCAAGCATCATCACCACTCTCAGAGGCTTCCAAATGAGTTCATAGGTCACAATGATGATATGTGAAATGGTTAAGCACCCCAGCAGGAACTCAAAGTGCATCGAGGCAAACGAATTACCAGTAACCAAGAATCTGTGATAGTTAAAGCAAACACACACAAAAAAAAAAAAAATTAGCAAGGTTGAGAGACAAAAACAAAGGTATATTCAACAATATGGCAAGGGAGAAAAGGGGACTGTAGTGTACTTACATGAGGATGACGATAAGCTGTTCCTTAGGAAAGATACACGTCATATGTTGGTATCCTGGAAAATGATGCAAGTCCGACAGCAGATGGTCAAAAGTCAGGATGGTCATGTGGCAGTAGCTGTAGAACCATTGTAAAGAGTGTAGAAATGACCCTTCCTGAGCCAATAACTTCTCCTCAGACTTCTCCAGCAGACTGCTGTCTGAATTGCCAAGACACAAGCCAGTCCAGGAGAGCATGATCCACGTGAGAGAAAGGCATGTTTGTTGAGAGAAAAGCCAGAAACCTTGGTGTAATCAGCAAAGGAATCCAACACACCTGTCAAACTATGCCAAATGCTTCAAGAAAAAGAGTAAGAACTATCATGTGACATATTTCAGAGGGTTGGGACTATCTATGATATCAGTACTAAACTTCTGTGTTTTATGCAGATCTGCAAATACAGAAGGTTATGGATGCACTATGGACCATACTTGCAGACAGTGCACCACTGATGCAGGTGACATACAGAACAACTATAAAATGCAAATAGTGGATGAGTTTATCCACAAATTGTAGATAGCATTTTTAATACGTTCATGTGCAAGAGGCCTTAGCCTACTATGCCCTATATTGACAATATCATTATGGATAGACACTGTTGGATGCATTATTTTAATGGGTACTGTAGCTATCCACATTAGTGGGGTGTGTGTGATATTGTTCCTAGTTATCTGGACTAATATAACTAGGTCATATGTTATGTTGCTAATCATCTTAGATCGTTAACATCTATAGATAGGTACCATCAGATATCAATATATTGAGATGCACATAGGCATCCATATACATGTTATCAGCCATATTCACATTAAATGTTTTATAGAGGAGTATAGCTATACATAATATATAGAAATAGAGCCCATATTGGCTTCCCCTAGCTTTAATCCATATAGGGAATACAAATGAATAAATAGATAATTATTTGGGGGTTTTAAAGGGTATACAAAACATATATACCCCCAAAGTCTTGATCCCTATGAGGAAGCCTGCTTTAAATACTGCAAGTCATATGCAAGTGGCTTGATTAGCTCTTTTTTTTTTAACTAATAAACTTGTATATTTTATTCAGGCAGTTGCATATAATTTTCAAACAATAAGTAATCAACCATAACAGCCTGGAAAACTATTTTAAGTATAAGATGTGTCACTGAAAAAAATTCTCAAAAAAATAACTAGACTTAATAACTAGACTTCAGAGATTGATGAACCTTGTGCAATTTGTTTTGCGAATATTTGCAAGATTTGCTTTCCAGTTTCATTTCAAACCAAGCTGAAAGTTCTTTCTTATACTTCGGGGCCTCTTCACACCCTGGAGTATAGTAAACGGGAGTTCAGAGTACAGCCACCCGTTGGAGAAAGCTGGGAGTAGTAGTACTTGAACTATATATTCTATCAATTTCCTTCAGCTCTCCTCCTTGGCTAATGCAGTGCTGAGAGGGCCTGCAGAGTACCTGATGGTGGTCTCTCCAATGGGGTTCAACCTAGTTGTAGTCAGTCTTACTGAGTCAGATGGGAGTTGAGGTGCAAATGATGGTCGTGCAGGAATAATACTCAGGAGACACAAGGTATGCCAAAACTGCCAAAACGTATACTAAGGCTGGCTCTGTGTGCCACCTTCCATCTCATTTAGCAAGTCCCATACTGCCTTTCCCAAAACCCTCTCTGGGGTGAAAGCTAACAGCTTGCCTAGTCTGCTCTGAGACCCATATAACTATTATCATCAGATATAAGACTAGCACACTCTCCTCTAGATTTTGTTAACCTAAACATGGGTGAGTTTCTTCCTCCCTTTAAGGAGAAGTCTGGAATGATTAAGGCCAGTGAGGGACTTAATGCAGTGTCTGTGCCATCTCTCTACTTCCTCAATTTCAAAAGGTCTCCTCTCCTCCTCCTTTCAAGAATGAACCACCTGGGTCATACCAAACTATGCTCCAGGACAACAGTGGTACAGCCCATTTCAGGGGGAAGCTATACATTACATACAAACTATATACAGATTATGTACAAGCACAGTATTTACAACACAGATTCTATATTTACATTTTGCAGTAGTCCCAGTGGGATGCTGCAAGGGAACATGGGGTAAAATAATAAATACTGATAATCTCCTTCCCTCGCCTCTTCTGAGCTCACTCACAAAGATATCAGCATGGTACCTCAGGACCCGTGACATCAAAGAAGAGGTTGGAAGAGGCCAGACGGTGACTGAATACATAGGTGAAAGTGCACCAGATGCCTCAAGGGAGCCCAGGATCGGTGAGAGAAGGTGTGTATCAGTATTTTATTATTTTACTACACCTCCACTGGACCTCAGAGTATGATATTGGTTTATTGGTTGCAAATCCTAAAATTTTGAGATTTTTAGAAAATTTGTAATGAATTGAGTTTGTTACGAACCAGTTTGCTCATCTTAATTAGACATAATAATTTAGAATTTTTTTTAATATGCTACCCTTGTTTATTCATTGATGACTTTTTGAATTTCATAGCCACTTTCTCCCAGACTCTCATAGTGCATGTAGATTGTCAAGAGTACATCCCCATCTCACTTTAGGTGAGAAGGCCCAGGGTCTTGACTATGGTATATGCCATACAAAAGAAAACTTGCCTGTAAATAGAGAAGATGAAAGAACAGGAAAGTATCTGTGCCTGTATGACTGGGTGATCAGAAGACTCAGCTTTCTTAAAGGCATTTTCTGGGCCTCAGTGGTTGTTTGATAGGGATGACCTATGCTTAGGACTATACAATTCAGAGAGCAAAGGCTCTGTACACTGTGTAGTGACCATGCTGGAGTACTGCAGTACTACTGTCACTCAAGTGAAAAACAAGCACTTAGTTATCTCCAGCAATCTCATAGCGATAAATGGAGCAGAACAGACATGTATGCCCATCACACCACTTAAGAATAGATACTTCAGACCCCTGGGATCCAGAATAGTGGAGTAATAAATGTATATAGTGGGACAACCTGAACCCCTGAAAAATGTTTTCACTCCTGGAAAGCCCTTAATGCCAACCTTGACTCAAAGAAGTTTGGTGTGTGAACAGGTAAAGCATCCTCAATTCTTGTGCATCTTTGAGCATGCTAAAATCAGTCGCCCTTACTGTCAAAGTGCTGGGTTTTGTTATTACTGTGTTTGGAGGAACTCGTGATCAGGCTTCGAGGAAACCCATGTTTTCTGGGAACCCTGCTTAGGAATCAAAATATAGCTACCATTATGGAAATGTTCTGGTGTCCATAAAATCTAGTTATGGAGTGATTAGACAGCAGTTATTTCCCACTGTGACAGTCCCTTTCATGGAGGATCAAAAGGAAACCCCTTTGAAACTACTTCACACATTTTTCAAGGATTTAAATGCTGGTAAAAATGTATCATACATCTGGCCACCGAATTATTGCCCAAAAAAACACACACAAAACATAATGAAAATATCACAAAAACATGACTTTTTGACAAAATGCTATGAAATAAGACTTCATCTTTCAGAAATCTCATTCAGTTTCTGTTTCATGTTGCTCAAGCCTTAATTTATATTCAGATTATGAGGCTAAAGTCAATCTGCCACCTATATAGCCAGTCATGGTATACATACTGATGTGGAAGGCAATGTACATATAAGGTGTAAACATAATAGTCGTCTCAACTCTTGAGAAAATGTTATCAATGCTATAGTGATAGAAAGCTCTACTATAGCCACCTTTCATCTGAGATATCAATGGTTCTCCTTAACCTCCCATACACATTTGCTGTACTGTAGGAGACATGTAAAGTCTACAATCATGTTCTTCTCCCACCCACACAATGGCAACTATAAAAACAGTAAGCTCCCTTCTAAATGACTCGTGTTCAATTTAGTTCTATATGTTCGGTTTTCTTCTGTGAATCGGTAGTCAGTGTTTTTAGTATTACTGATTGTTTTTTTAAAACCAGATGTTAACAGACCTTTCACTGTGGCAGAAAACAAAAGCATTTGTTAATTTGATGAGTTTTAAATGGCAAGACACACCTATTTCAGGAAACAAACAGTACAAACACTGTTGTGACCTGACCAAGTTATTGGAGAAGACCTCACACCCAATTACTGTCTCTCAAATTGTAAAGTAATAATCATAAGTAAATAGACATCTGGTAAATTTATGGCATCTCTTACTATATATTGCAAAAAAAATCTGTATTAAAAGCTATGCTATTTGTTAACTGTGATGATACCACAACATACTAAAGTGAAGCTGTATAGCAATATGAAGTAAAGCCACCATATAAAGTACTTTATAAACCTGTAGAATAGACACCAACAGAGTGTGTAAAAATTTTACAAAAATCAGTGTCGGGTTGCATTTTCATTATATCTGACAGAGGATCTATCACACTCACCAACACCAGAGTTTACTATATTGGTAGATTTAAGGGTTTAATGCTAAGTGATATTTTTATCACTTTGTTGAAATATATGTTGGGTATAGTCTAGCCTCAGGCTGAACACTTTACAGCTGCATGTGTCAACACTTCATTGGCCTCTCAACTCTCTGAAGTTCTCCTCATGCAGGGGCAAGTCTGCCTTTGTTGTTAGCATTATGAATACAATCTCCACCTGGCTGGTGTTAAACATAATAAAAGTAACCACCTGACAGTGTTCTTGTGTTGTGTTATGTTATGTGGTCTTAAGCTGCATCTTTAAATAAACCAATTAACCAATACAACACAGGTCACCCAGAGCGTGCACCTAAAAAGTTCAGAATAATAACAACAAAAATAACAACTCTGAGATCCGAGTTCAAAGATATGTTTTTTATTTATTATCAGTTGACCTTTTGAAAGATTCTGACTCTACACAATGACTTCAATTGTCTCTTTTTAGGTTCATGGATTTCAAAGCACTCTATTAAGATCAAGGTAGTTATTGTAAACCCTTAGTACTGAAGTGTTTATGAGATTTTTCTTCTACCAGTCACAAAATCTTTAAGAACACAGATGGCGATTGGGTCTTGATTCAAAAAAAGTCTATTGTATCCATAGCAATGTATTATACCATACACGTCTTCTCACCAAATCTGTTCATGAAGACTACTGACAAAAATCTCATTTATACTCTGTTCATGTCATGTTTATGGTTTTTGTTCAATAAATATGTAGGGACGTATGTGTTTAATGGATGCTTCAAAGGGATGCCATGCCATGGCATCTGTTACCAATAGTGTCCCAGTGTAAATAAAATCTATGCTGAACATATATGTTCCTTTACTGGACACTATTGTATGGGATAGTGTTGTCTACTTTTTACATCCGCCAGTTTGTTTAGCATGTAGAGCAGAATTTTTTTCAGTATACACTCTAAACAAACATGTGAATAATCATGTGGACAGTCACATAGCCTTACTGTAATTTACTGTATAGTTATAGTTTATTTATAATCTGGTCTTTTAGCAGGAACCTTAAGCACTAATGCACATGGTAGAGCTGAATGCAGCTGAATGAGTCTGTTTGGCAGTATATATAATGGCTTTAGGACTTTCAAGTACAGAGTCACATAGCCTCTATGCACCTTTGTACAGACTCCATTGGCTGTCATTTATACAGGTATATTCTGCAATAGAAGCAATGAGAATGCCATTGAACATATGGATCATGACACAATTGTTTTTTGAAAAATTCTGTGTACCTCTTTATGAAATTGGAGGTACATGGAGATTCAGTAGGGACCATACTATTACATTGTATATGAGCATTGTGCAGTTTATTACCAAACCTGTTCCACCCCCCACTGCTCAAGCGGCAATAATCGTTGTGCACTCCTGTGCAGCAATTAAGTGCTTTATGTGCATGTGTCTGCTGCAGCCAATCACATGCCTGGGCAGAGATGCTAGCAAGTGTCTGGCTGTATCATGGCTGAAAATAAACCCTCCCTTGAACCATCCTGTGCTGCTAACTACCGACCTGTCTCTAACCTCCCCTTCATCTCTAAACTCCGGGAACACTTGGTCTACTCCCGCCTAATCCGCTATTTCTCTGCTAACTCTCTTCTGGACCCCTTACAATCAGTGCACTACACTCTACAGAAACGGCCCTCACAAAGGTCTACAATGATCTCTTGACTGCTAAATCTAAAGGGAACTATTCACTACTTATTCTTCTGGATCTCTCAGCAGCATTTGACACTATAGACCACAAACTCCTCCTCAATATGCTCCATTCTATTGGCCTCAGGGATAACGCTCTCTCTTGGTTTTCTTCCTATCTCTCTGACCGCTAATTTAGTTTATCGTTCGCTGGTGTTATTTCATCTCCTCTGCCCCTTGTGGTTGGGGTTCCTCAAGGCTCGGTCCTAGGTCCCCTCCTCTTCTCTCTGTACACAGCCCCAGTTGGACAAACCATTCACAAATTTGGCTTTCAATGCCATCTTTATGCAGATGATACCCAAATATATACCTCATCCCGTGACATTATCCCTGCACTACTATAGAACACCAGTGACTGTCTCTCTGCTGTTTCTAACATCATGTCTTCTCTTTATCTGAAATTGAATATTTCAAAAACTGAACTTCTTGTGTTTCCTCCATATACTAACCGACCTAACCCTGATATCTCCATTTCTGTCTGTGGCCTTACTATTGCCCCAAGGCGGCATGCCCACTGTATGGGGGTTGTATTTGATTCAGATCTCACCTTTACCCCACATATTCAGTCGCTTGGACGCTCTTGCTACCTGCACCTTAAAAACATCTCTAGAATTCGCCCTTTTCTCACTGTGGAAGCATCAAAAACCCTCATTGTCGCTCTGATTCTCTCTCGTCTTCACTATTGCAATTCTCTTCTAATTGGGCTTCCTCTTACTAAACTCTTCCCACTACAATCTGTCCTGAATGCAGCCGCCAGACTCCTCTTTCTGTCAAACCAGTACACAGACGCATCTACCTCGCTGTATTGGTTACCCATCCATCACAGAATACAATATAAAATTATCACACTGACCCACAAATCCATCCATAGTGCTGCACCCCCCCTATATCTCCTCTCTCATCACTGTCTACCGCCCTAACTGTCCTCTCCGTTCTGCCAATGACCTTAGACTTGCATCCCCTGTTATACATCCCATTCCCGTCTCCAAGAATTTTCCCATCCTCTTTCAAACATGCTGTCATAACCCCACTACTGAAGAAATCCTCCCTTGACCCGTCCTGTGCTGCTAACTATCGACTAACTACCTCCCCTTCATCTCCAAAATCTTGGAACGCTTGGTCTATTCTTCTTTAACCCACTATCTTTCTGCTAACTCTATTCTTGACCCCTTACAATCTGGCTTCCGCACTCAGCACTCTACTGAAACGGCCCTCACAAAAGTCTCCAATGATCTCCTGACGGATAAATCCAATGGTGACTACTCTCTTCTTATTCTTCTAGATCTCTCAGCAGCATTTGACACTGTTGACCATCAACTCCTCCTCACTATGCTCCGTTCGGTTGTCCTCACAGACACCACTCTCTCATGGTTCTCCTCTTATCTCTCTGACTGTGCTTTCTGTGTATCATTTGCGGGATCTGTTTCTTCCCCTCTTCCCCTTGCCGTTGGTGTTCCTCAGGGCTCGGTCCTAGGTCCCCTTCTCTTCTCCCTCTACACAGCCCCCATTGGACAAGCCATCACTAGATTTGGCTTCCGGTACCATCTTTATGCTGATGACACCCAATTATATATGTCATCCTGTGACATCACCCCTGCACTAATACAGAACACCAGTGACTGTCTCTCTGCTGTCTCAAATATCATGTCTTCGCTCTATCTGAAACTGAATCTCTCAAAGACTGAATTACTGCTGTTTCCACCATCAAATAGATCTGTCCCTGATATCTCCATTACAGTCTCTGGCCTTACCATGACTCCTAGGCAGTATGCCCACTGTTTCCGGGTTTTGTTTGACTCAGACCTTTCCTTCACCCCCCATATCCAATCACTAGCATGCTCATGTCATCTCCACCTCAAAAACATCTCTAGAATCCGCCTTTTCCTTACCACAGATACACTAAAGACACTTATTGTTGCCCTGGCTCACTCTCGCCTTGACTACTGTAACTCCTTACTAATCGGTCTTCCCCTTACTAAACTCTCCCCTCTACAATCTATTCTGAATACGGCGGCCAGGCTCATCCATCAGTCTAAACGCTACATCGATGCCTCTGGTCTGTGCTGGCCACTACATTGGCTGCCTATTCAATACAGAATACAATATAAACTTATCACCCTCATTCACAAGGCTCTCAATAATGCTACACCTCCCTACATTTCCTCCCTTATCTTTGTCTATCGCCCAACCCATGCTGTCCGTTCACTCAATGACCTAAGACTAACATCCTCTATTATCAGAACCTCCCACGTTCGTATGCAAGACTTCTCCCGAGTTGTACCACTTCTCTGGAATGCTCTATCCCAGACTATCAGATTAACCCCCAATTTCCACAGCTTCAAGCGCAAACTAAAGACATATATTTTCAGACAGGTCTATCACAACTCGTAATGTAAACCCTTCCGTAGTTAGAATCCCTAAAATGTACCCTTCTCTGTTCACACTCCCACATTACCTCACAGGATATGATGCCGTATCAGACTAGCTTTATATGTCCAGGCACCATCTGTATGTTAAAGGACAAGACTAGTGATGGCTCATACAGCTTTATATATGTGTAATGACAGTAACCTCTATTACAAAATTGTCTGACCATTGTATAAGCAATGCTACTTCTGATGCCGCCCCTGCTACCTCTTGTGTCACCCCCTCTACCTCATAGATTGTAAGCTCTTGCGAGCAGCTCCCTCAGTCCCATTATGTGAATTGACTATTTCTTTGTAATGTATCTTTTTTGTCAGTACTTGAACCCTACAAGTTGTACAGTGCTGCGGAATATGTTGGCGCTATATAAATAAAATTTATTATTATCATTATTATTATTTTCTCGAGCTGCACCGGTGTTCTGGAATGCTTTACCCAAGACAATCTGATTAATCCCCAACTACAGCAGCTTCAAAACTGCCCTAAAATCACATCTGTATGGTCAGGCTTATCACGTGACCTGATCACAGTGTAGTATGCGGAGGTAGAGAACAATAATAATACCTTTTATCCTTCCTCCTCTGTGCCTCAGATCCTGTCCTCTCCATCTAGAAGTTACACTGCACTCCTTGCACTTATTATCTGTTTGTTCGCAGATACTGGCTGGTGAAGGGTTCATACAGCTTCAGTTACACAACTTTTTCTATTAAAAGATGGCTGGACCATTGTAGCAAACAAGCCCTCTGACCTCTTGTGTCCCCCTATCTCCTCATAGAATGTAAGCTCTTGCGAGCAGGGCCCTCACTCCTATTGTTTGATATGTTTATTTCTTTGTCACATTGCAATGTCTCATATTGTCTGTTCATGTGTCCTCTGATTTGTAAAGTGCTACGAAATATGTTGGTGTAATATAAATAAAGTTATTATTATTATTATTAATAAATATTGGCGGGGATCACCAAAATGCTAGAGCGGGAGTTGCATTGGATTGGAAAGGTTTTTGTTTTTTGTTTTATCACATTTCCTGTTTAAAAAATATTCCCTTTAAAAGGCCAGAGGTTTTCTTTAATGAAAAATCTGGTCACTACTTTCCTATTAAAACTACTTATATATTCATTATCGTAAAATCAGTCAGTATTTTATTTTCACATGCTATCTAACACTATTTGTATTCCTGCATTCTTTCTGTTTTAATAGACCGATCTAGTCCTATAAATCACAACTTAAATGATCCATTTATGTGTGTATATAATAAACTGGCCACAGAGTAAATTATAATGTATTTACTCTTTCAGAGTCTGTTAATGTAAAGGTATGTAATGCCTGATTTAACATGTAAGATAAATCTGTTTTGTGGGAGATTATGGATGTAAGTGCATAATGTGAATTTAATGTACACCGCAGGTACTAATAAAAGTATCATGCACGTCTCATTATAGCTTGCAGTAATACCTCCAGATTAAGCGAAATTGTGAGAAGCAAAATAATAATTTAAAGCCCTTACTTCACATAATAACCAATTACAGAGTCACTACTAGACCATATGTACATAGTAACAATTCTCATATCTATTTCATCTTAATCTGTAAACTGATTATATACCTAAAAGGAAATACAGAATACAGAAATAGCCCATGTCCTGAATCTTAAAACTAATAGCATTCCAGTGGATAGTTACATAGACCGTGATGATTTACGCAATCCAGAAAAACTTCTATGGGTAATGGAAGTTGTCAACATGACTTGTGCAGTGCCAATCTACTCATATATAACAGCAAAAGACAATACGTGCTGCTGCTACAATGGTTTTATCTATCAGCCTAACTGCTGTACAGCTCAAGAGCATTTCATGCCACTATTAACGTAACATGAACCGCAGGGAGAGTCACTATAACGTAACAATAGCGTAAAAAGAAAATTAAATCTCACAGAGTAAACTAAGATTATGTAATTTGTACTAGTTTGTGGTCTGGCAGCCTTGGATTTGATCATAGTTTTATAGTATTTTGACATTTTATGGCCATAATAGGTAGTTTAGAGTTAACCACAGATACATTGGCCAATTTTTTTTTACAGAAATCTATGCATGTTCTTTTTGAGGTCAGAAAAGCAAAATTACCTTTTATGCACACCCAGCAACCAAAGTTGGTAATGAAGAAAAATGCATCTACTCACTAATGAGTTATGTATTAAGAAAGATTATACATAAAATGGTCTAAATCTATTATATCGGCAAATAAGGCCACTGGGCAAGGGCTGAAGAAATAAAGCATGAGAATATATTCTTTTGAGTTTTTACCATCACAAAAAACAGTGGTTGAGGTCTGACTGCAAGACCCCAAAAATCATAAGAAGAAGTAACCTATGGTGCTGGCTTAGAGTTGTGTTCACAATTTTCCCTAGCCCTACCAACTACTAGATATTCAAGTACTGCAGCATGGCCCCATTCACTTGAAATGAGCTGTAATTCTATATAAAATGGGCACTAAAACTGGCTATGCACATTAAACTAATTTCGGTCAAACGTGCCATTTGTTGCGTCTAACCGACCATCTAATTGTATGGGGACTTCCTGACTAGAGATGGGCTGTGATGAAAGGAGCCCCACATGTGTATATAGCATTACTAAAATATATTGTTCATGCATATATCATTAGAGTGTATGCATGTGTCATCAGTATATTAAATTGGTATGTGTGTATAGGAGTAAGACTATTAACTTCCTGCAGCACAAGACCAGATAGGTGTTACAACACCACCAGCAGCAGTGAACACCATCTTAGCTATAACGTTTGAGCTGGATGAGATAGAACTCCCATGGCAAACTGGACCAACTTTTTCCACTGCTCTAACCTATTGGCCCAGAATTCCATGGGGTGAAAGTTGTCTGCTGGAATATAGGAACACTCTAGATATGACTGTACCCACTGGTGCAGCCAGTGGGTGTCAGTTACATGTTGTGGGTCTGGTTGGCGCTGCAAGGTTAAAAATTTCTGGTTCATCATGTTCCAGATACTGTACTGGCTGCTGATGCTTATCCTCTTGAAGCTGTGATACTGGCAGAGGTGGTGGAGCAGTGACTCACTGAGGACTTGTAGCAGGCAGAGGTCACCTGGGAAGACTGGCACTTGCAGTGGTCTCCTTAAAAGCTGCAGCAAGCTGGGTATACAGTCTATCCTCATAATATGCCAATTTTGCCTCCCTTTGGGAGACAGGGAAGAATTCTCTCATTTTGGCTTTATGGGTTCATTTATAGAAGGGCTGTTAGGGGACATTATGAATACAGGGAGGAGGTTATTTATATAAGGGGTTATTAGGGGCATCATTTATATAAAGGGTCATTAGGGGCGCAGTATTTATGTCAAGGTCAATCAGGGGCATAATATAAGGGAGCAATTCATTTAATTAAGGTGGCACTTGGGCTTTATTAAGACTAAGGCCCCATGTAGCGCGTCGCAGCAAAAAGCGCTGCAGGAAAAACCACAGCGGTAACGCATTGTGGTTTTTCTGCAGCCCTTTTCACAGAAAGTCTGCAGAGCAAACTCGAAATCTCAGCGTGTCCTCTGCATGTATTTTTCTGCAATGTGTGGATGGGATTCGCTAGAACTGTATAGGAACTGTAAAATGCTATGTTTTTTATGCAGAGTTTACCACCTCATAAGGAGTTTTCCACCTCATTTTTATTGATGATCTATCCTCAGAATAAATCATCAATAAGAGATCAGTGAATCCCCACTGATCAGCTGTATGAAGGGGCTATGGCACCTGTTTATATCACATGCTGTCTGTTTATAGTGACCGTATGATGTAATTACAGCCTAGTCCAGTGGTGAACCTAGCCTCTTTGCTGCCTGAGGCGGACTATACTGTAGAAAGAATCACCCCCCCAAAAAAAATATATATAAAATTGAGTTTAACTAATTAAAAGGTTTTCCAGGTCATTAATAAACTAATCAGTGGGGCTCAAAAACCCAGGACCCCCACTGATCAGCTGTGTGAATGAACTGCGGTACCTGTGTAAGCGATGTGACCGTTTCTCTGTTTACATAGTGTCTTTCATCTCATAGCGGCCATGTCGTGTAACTACAGGCTCGTCCTATACACGTCTATGTGACTAGACTAATGACATCACATGATCACTATAAACAGACAGCGTATGATATAAACAGGTGCCATAGCCCCTTCATACAGCTGATCGGGGGGGGGGGGGTCCACTGATTTCTTATTGATAATTATCAATCCAGGGGTCTCAAACTCGCGGCCCGCGGGCCAACTGCGGACAATAGCCCTCGGGACAATAGTTTGCGGCCCCCACCTCAATATCAAAGTTTAATGTTAGTGCGGCCCGAGTTTGATACGAATGGCACCAGGGGCGCACTGTCTGGGGGTGGCATTTTTAACTATCTAATGTAAACCAGCCCAGGACAGGCCGCTTTAAAAAAAACAACGCTGAGCGGGGCCTGTCCTGGGCTGGCTTACGAGACGTCCGCATCACAGCGCAGGCAGCGATATAATGACGTCATCGCACCTCCTACGCTGAGACACAGACGTCTCGGACAAGAGGAGGAGGCGGCGGCGGCGGCATCGCAGGTAGGAGAGGATAACTTTTTTTTATTTATATCAATAGGCCATAACCTGCTGGAGTATCCCCGGCAGGTGACAGCCTATTTATTTCCCTACCCGGCGTCTGCTCGTGGCCGCCCCCACTTCCCCTTCTGCTATGGGACGCAGAAAGGGAAGTGGATGCCGCTGTGAGCAGCCGCGGGCATCGGTAAGTGAGGCTGCGGGCCGCAAATACTACTATTATTATACTCCGGGGTCTTTTTTAGACCCCGGAGTATAATAATCGGAGACCCAGGGGAGGTGAAGAAACATAAAAACCAATGCTACTCACCTCTCCTGCGATCTGCTGTCACTCCGAGCAGGCTTGGGCGCTCTGGTGACGTCATCAGGTCGTGTCGCCGGTCTCATCACGTGACTTAGACAGGGACGAAAGCTGCTGGGAGTGCTCCGGTTTCCAGTATAGGTAAGTAACACTAGTTTTTATGTTTGTCACCTCCCCTGGGTCTCCGATCATTATACTCTGGGTTCTGAAAAGAACCCAGAGTATAATAATAGTTCTTGGGTGGGCAACTATGGGGAACAATACCGTGTGCAGGGGCCACTATGGAGCCTAATACCAGTGTAGGGGCCACTATGGAGCATAATACCGTGTGCAGGGGCCACAATGGAGCATAATACAAGTGCAGGGGCCACTAGGGAGCATAATACAAGTGCAGGGGCCACTAGGGAGCATAATACAAGTGCAGGGGCCACTATGGAGCATAATACCGTGTGCAGGGGCCAATATGGAGCATATTACCGGTGTGGAAAACCTGATGCGGCCCAGCCTCACCCAGACTCTACCTCCAGCGGCCCCCAGGTAAATTGAGTTTGAGACCCCTGGTGTAATCTGTCCTAAGGAAATGAGCTGGAAAGCCCCTTCAATAAAGCCCAAGTACCACCTTAAAGGGGTTGTCCAGGATAACCACTTTTTTAATATGAGGCTGGGGAAGGTGCTCTGGTGTCTCCCTGCACTTTCCAGTCCTGAGAGTGTGAATACTATCTAACATTTAAACCCCGAATAAACTTTGAATAGACAGGCACAGACCACATTGATCTGTCTTTTAGTAGATTATTGGACGTTCTTTATGTGTATTTTTTATTTTAAGATATTAAAAGTTAAGTTTTATCATTTGAAACCATTTATTTTCTGTGAGATGGGATGTTAATATGTATTTTCTGCAGCCCAGGGTCTGGCCAGTAACCCCGGGCTGCCAGGAGCCCTCATACCTGCTTGATACTGCCGCCAAATGGAGTAAGTCAGCCTATACATATTTGGTATCACCGCATCCATAACAACCTGTACAATAAAACTGAAACATTATTTAATCTGCATGGTGAACACTGTAAAAAAAAAAATACTGAAAAAAAAAAACGCCGGAAATAATGATTTTTTTTTGCCATCTTACCTTACAAAAAATGTTATAAAAAGTGATAAAAAATGTACACCAAAACAGCAGAAATAAAAAGCACAGCTTGCCTTACAAAAAATAAGCCATCAACCAACCAACAAAAATGTTACACAACTCAGAAGATTACAATGCAAAAATAATTGATTTATGTCCACAATTGGGTTTTTTTGTTATGCAAAATTAGCAACACATAAAAAAACAATATAAATTAGGTATCGCTGTAATCATACCAACCCACAGAATAAAGGTAAAATGTTATTTATGCTGTACGCTATACAGAAAAAAATTTCAAAGGTAAAAAGTAATGCCTGAAATTTTTTAATTCATCCAAGAAAGAGTCAATAAAATTTAGTCAATAAGTTATAGGCACCCAAAAATATTGTCATTACAAAATTTATCTAATACCACAAAAAAAAGCCCTCATATGGCTACATCACCAGAAAAATAGAAAAAAAAAATATAGTTTGCACAATGTGAAGACAAAAACCACAAAAATCGCCAAATCATTAGAACAAATATGGCTGCGGCAGGAAGGGAATATAAGCTGTTCGAGCGTATATCAAGGTATACCCCAAATTTACAGGTTATGAGGGATGAGACACCAGAAGTTACCTCCAGAGTGACCCCCCAATCATAAGAGCTACTGGGAAAATAATAGGGAATTTGGTGTTCCCAATGCACTCTGCACAGCTTACATATTCACATTTTACCATCTGCTGTACATTCACATCCTGTAGACTAATACTCACTACACCCCTTAATAAATTATTTGAGGGGTGCAGTTTTCAAAATGTGGTCACTCCTTAGGGGATTCCACTTTAGTGATACTTTAGAGGCTCTGCAAAAATGACATGGCATCCAGATACCAAACATCTAAATCTGTACTGCAAAAGCCACATAGCGCTCCTTCACATCTGTACCCTGCTGTGTGCCCAAAATGAAGTTTATGTCCACATGTATGAAAATGTTGTACGCAGGATAACGTACTTAAAGACATATGTGGGTATAAACAGCTATTTGGGCACACAGCCGAAGTGTACAGAAGGGAAGAAGCGCAATTTGGTTTTGGGAGCTTTGGAATGCCATGACACTTTTGCAGTCTTATCCAGGGGTACAGTGAGCATTTTTAATCCACAAGTGTTGCTGTAATTTATTTTCCAGAAATGAATTTGCAGTTGATGGTGAAAGGAGAAAATGGTAATTTTTCCAGGTATACGAAATTTCACTGCGCAATATGTTGTGCCCGGCTTGCATCAGAGACGAATGCTCCAACAGCTGTTGTGAATTGGATCCCCGCTTAACAGTTTTTGGAGTGTGTGTCTCTGCTCACACAAGCTCGGTGCAACATATTGGACACTGAAATGGTGTATCTCTGAAAAAATTGCAATTTTCACTTTTCATTATCAGGTGCGCCTTCATTTCTGGAAATTAAATTAATGCAATACTCAAGGGTTAAAAAGGCTCGCTATGACACTTGATAAACCCCTTGAGGAGTGTAGTTTTCAAAATGGCGTCACATGTCTGTGGATTCCACTTTACTGGCAATTCAGTGGCTCTGCAAAAGTGGCATGATGTCCAAAAACAAAACTGTGCTCCTTCTGTTCCCGACTGTGCCCAAACAGCAGTTTATACCCACATATGACATTGTTAAGTACGTTATCCTGGGTATAAAAGTGTCATACATGTGGGCATAAACTGCAGTTCGGGGACTCAGCAGGGTACATATGTGAAGGAGCACTTTGTGCTGGTTTTGTTGGTTTTTGGATGCCATGTCACATTTGCAGAGACCCTTAAACTGTCCCTATAAAATGGGATCACTGCTTGGGATATTCCAATTTGCTGGTACCTTTGGGGCTCTGCAAAAACAATATGGCATCTAGAAACTCCCTCTAAATCTATACTCCAAAAGCTAAAAAGCACAGTGCTCCTTCCCGTCTGAGCCCTGCTGTGTGCCCAAGCAGCTGTTTATGCCCACATATACAACTTTTTGCGTACCCAGGATAATCCACTGAAAAGTTTTAGGAGTGCATGTCTCTGATGACACAAAGTGGGCACAACGTATTGGGCTCTGAAATGACATATTTCTTTAAAAATTTTCTATTTTCACTTTGTACATTAATGTTTGGGAAGCACTCTTGGGCTCAAAATGATAATACCCCTTAAGAAATTCCTTGAGGGGTATAGTTTCTAAAATGGAGTTACTTTTGGGGGGTTTCCATTGTAATGGTACTTTAGGGTCTCTGTAAATGCAAAAAGGCAGCTTAAAACTATTCCAGCAAAAACTTTCCTCCGAAAGCCAAATAGCACTCTTACCATTCTGAGCCCCACCATGTACCCATAAAGCGGTTTATGACCACATATGGGATATTCCTGTGTTCAGGAGAAATTATGTAACAAACTGTAGTGTGTTTTTTCTTTAACCCCTTAAATTGACGGTTTATTGGAAAAAAAAATTTCATTTTCACGCCTCAATGTTAATAAAATCTGTGAAACAGCTGTGGGGTCAAAATGCTCACTATATCCCTTGGGGTGTTGTTTCCAAAATGGGGTTACTTTTTGTGGGTTTCTATTGTACTGGTATTTTAGCGCCTCTGCAAATGCGACATGGCACCTGAAAACTATTCCAGCAAAATCTGCACTCCAAAAGCCAAATAGTGCTCTTTCCATTTCAAGCCCCCCCTGTACCCATACCGCAGATTACAACCACATATTGGGTATTGCCGGGTTCAGGAGCAATTGTTTAACAAACTTTGGGGAGCTTTTTCTCCTTTAACCCTTGTGAAAATGATAGCTTTGGTGATAAAGTGACTTTTTAGTAATTTTTCATTTGCACATGCCAATGTTAATAAAAACAGTGAAACAGCTGTGGAGTTAAAATGCTCACTATACCCCTTAATAAATTCTGTAAGGGGTGTAGTTTCCGAAATGGGGTCACTTTTGGAGAGTTCTCATTGTATTGGTACTCTAGGGGCTGTGCAAATGAAACATGACACCTGAAAACTATTCCAGCAAAATCTGTGCTTCAAACACCCAGTGTTGCTCTTCCATTCCATGTGCTGCCCTGTGCTCAAACATCTCCTTTAATCCCTTGTGAATATGTTAATTTTAGGACTAAATGAATGTAATATTGAAAAAAATGAAATGTCTAAATTTCACCTCTATATTGTTCCAGTGAAATGCTTACAGGGTTAACAAACTTCCCAAATGCTTTTTTGAATTATTTGAGGGGTTCAGTTTTGAAAATAGGGTGAGTTATGGGGGGTTCTAATATATAGGCCTTTATAATCCCCTTCAGAACTGAAGTGGTCCCTAAAAAAATTAGTTTTTGGGAAACTTTCGTGTAAATCTGGAAAATCGCTGTTACACTTGTAAGACTTCTAACGTCCAAAATAAATTAAAGGACGATAAAAAGATGATGCTGATATAAACCTAGAGCCATGTACTCTGCAACTGGTAAAATTACGTCAGTTTCCAAAATATCACCCTTTTTTAAAAAGTTGCAACAAATTCAATAAGGCTATATGACTATTTGATGAATTTGTCACAATTTTTGCCATCTAATTTGATGAATTCCCCCTTTTCTGTTTTTCAGACATATATACTTTCCAAGCATTGGGCAATTATTTTATCAATAGCTATGTTGTTTAATATTTCTCCCAGTAAAATTTTGCCTTTGTTATCTGTAGAGATGGGCGAACCTCTTAAGATTTTGCAATGTTTTGGGTTCAGACGAGTCGACCCTCTGGTTCATTTCAGTCTGAATTTGTTCAGATAGAACCGGAAGTGAAATTATTATACTTTGGGGCCTCTTCAGACCCCATAGTATAATAGGTAGTGGCCCAGGGGAGCTGTGGAAAAATAACAAACAGTTATACTCACCTTCACTTACCTCTTCTCAGCACACCTCACGTGACCACTGGGGCCTGTGACCCTGGGGCACATGACATCTGAAGAGACCCCACAGAATAATAATTTAACTTCTGGTTCGTGAGTGACAAACCCCCAAAGTTTTGTGTCCAGATGAACACAAAACTTTAAGAAAACTCAAGTCAAATTTTGTTTGATCCAAACTTTCTCTCTCATCTTTAGTCGTCTGCTTTGTACATTGTGCTTTTGTGGGATCACCACCAAATGGTCAGGGTGTCATACTGCTGGGACAACCCACAATCAGTTATAATCTGTGGAGAAGCGACATCAGTTCCCCTGCAGTTCCATAATGTTTAAAGGGTTGTTCCACTTATGCCTGCATATGTACTAGAGCAAAAGATGATCTTTTCAGCTGCTTTCAGATAATAGATGGAAGTCCTGAATGAGGAACCATCCTGTGTTAACTGGGTTTTCCCATATACAAAATGTATCCAAAGAATAGGTGATAAATACATTTGCACTGGTGCTCTCACTACTGGCACCCCCACCAATCAGAAGAAGGGGAAGCCCAAAGTCCCCTGCGTGAATGGAACAGTACTGCATGTGCAAGACCTCTGTCCAATTTTATGAGGCAGAGATGTACTCAATTATTTCTGTCAGTCTCTTAAAAGTAAAAGGAGAAGTAATCATGCATGTGTAATGTGTTACCGCTCCATTCACAAAGGGGTCTATGAGACCCCAACTGTGGGTTCCCATCAGTTGGACCCAAAGTGATCTTGTATTTTTTACTTGTTCTGTGGAAGGGTAATTTCCCTTTTACTTAGTGTACCCTAACAAAGTTTTCTAAGCCCTTTAAAATCTATGCTGTAATTCTATAACATGTACACAAGGTAATACAGAATAAGCAAAATTCCTATTCTATTTTTAAGACTCTGGAATTCATTACATAAATCAACAACATGACACTTTCTCACACAATTGGAATTACCTAAAGGTTTTCTGATACTTTTGTAAACATTTAATATAATTTATTGGACATGATTGAAAGCTTTAACATGCCTTCGAAGTCATGAAGCTCATTCTTTGAGTTGTACTGAAGATCATCATAGTAAAAGACAATGCTGAAATGTCTCATTGGTTTACAATGCATCTCTGTAAAGCTGTGCATGTGATTTATTGCATGACGAGGAGAACACAGAGACCGAAAATACTCTAATTTGTTAGGCATGGGGTCCAAAGTGTACCTATAAATCCCTACAATGAGGCCTGTCACCACATTGTAACTCTAGAGCTAGACATTTTGAAATTAACCAGAGGCATACCAGCTCGCTACTTTAAGGCCATATGAAAGTTTCTCACTTCAGAAAATACACGTGAAGTCGCACAGCAGTTTCACAGCAAACTCTATCACAGTTTGCAGTCCCTAATTAGATCCAGAAAAATGTCAGCTAATGATATATAGGCTTCAAGTCTATGTTTTGCTTGTAATACTTTGCCCAATGTAATTATTGTAGTATAGAGTGAGGAATGGTCCTCAATAAACACTTCCATTGACTGACTTCTCTTATTTCAATTGACTTCTTCCTTTAGGCAATAGCAACTTTTATCACTTGTTACCATAATTACCACCTATTACCACAGAGCATAATAAATAATGCATAATGTAGCATTAAATAACAATTTTACTGAGGCCTAAAATTGGAAGCTCAAACAAAAATAATTGATCACTTTATATATAGTACTTTGTAAGCTGCCCCCATTTTAGTGTGTTTCAGTAGGTGACATCACCTCCGTTATGGAAGATTGTTGCTATTATTGTCATATAACACCATATCTTTAAAACATACCTCCATATATAAAACAACTTTTCAGAAATGAATAGTACAGGTGAGTATAGTAAACTTTTATTAATCAAAGAAATACATTTCTATATTCATTTATTAGATTGAGTTTCTTTTTACACAGAGGTCTATGGAGAGGGTAGGGGAGGAAGAGGAGGAAGCTGGAAAAGACACACTCTGCTACACTGTGCAACAGGAAGCTATTCTGACAGTGCCAGCTTTTTATATAAGACTCACTGCACAGAATAAGGCAATAAATCATTTAACAACCTCCTCCTCCCCCTACCCTCTCCATAGACTTCTGTGTGTAAAGTGAAAAGGGAGACAGATTCTAAATAAATAAACATTGTTTAAAGAAATGGTGAAAGAGAGCATCCTAATAAGTGGAGAAGGAAACATTTCTTTAATAAGATGTATTACAATGTTTATTATGTTCACCTGTATTATACATTGATTATTAAAAATAGGCTTTAAAGGAGCACTACAAGAAGGTCTTTTAGCATACAGAACATTTGAAAATATTGTTTAAAGGGTATATCTTCATTTGGTAATTCTGGGAGAATCTGGGACCTCGTGAAATTAGCTGCAATCTGCATGGAAACCAGGATACAAGCATTCAGTTCTTCTGTAACATCACCACTGTAAACATAAAGCAATGCACAGTGAGAACCACCCTTTGTTTCACTTCCCCGCTTTAGCTAATGCATGAATATTATGAATGAGAGACCCCCTACATTAACTCTCAATATCCTGTAATATCACCCGTGCTCTCTCTGCTGTCTCTAATATCATGTCTTCCTTCTATCTGAAAGACTGAGCTCTCAAAGACCGAACTACTGCTGCTTCCAACATCTACTAACCAACCTAACCCTGATATTTTCATTTCAGTTTGGAGTCTGTTATGTTTGACTCAGACCTTTCCTTTATCCCTCATATCCAATCACTTGCACGCTCGTGTCATTTGCACCTCTAAAACAACTCCAGAATCTGCCCATGGAAACATTAAAGACCTTTATTGTTGCCCTGATTCATACTCGACTTGACTACTGTAACTCTCTACTAATCGGTCTTCCCTTTACTAAACTCTCCGCTCTACAATCTATTCTGAAACAGTCAGCCTCATCTATCAGTCTAAACACTACACAGATCCCTGCACTGGCTGCCTATTCATTATAGAATACAATATAAACTTATCACCCTCATCCACAAGGCTCTTCATAATGCTGCCCCTTCCTACATTTCCTCCGTCATTTCTGTCTATCACCCAAACCGTGCTCTCCGTTCGGCCAATGACCGAAGACTAACATCCTCTATTATCAGTACCTCCCATTTCTGTATCCAAGACTTCTCCTGAGTTGCACCACTTCTCTGGAATGCTCTATCCCAAAAAAATCTGATTAACTCACAACTTCTACAGCTTCAAGCACATCCTTCAGGCAGGACTATCCCAATTTTTAATCTAAACCCTTCTGCAGTTATGCTTCCTAAAACTAACCCTCATCTGTTCACAATCTGCCATTATCCCACAGGATATGATGCCTTATTGGACCATAACCTTATATGTCTAGTTGTCTTGGATTTGCACATTGGCTGGTGACGGCTCCTACAGCTTTAATTATTTGTGTAATTAAAATAACCTCTATCATAAAAATGTCTGGTCCATTGTATAAGCAATGCTACCTCCTATGTCACCCCTGCAATCTCCTGTGTCACCCCCTCTACCTCATAGATTGTAAGCTCTTGCAAGGAGGGCCCTCATTTCTATAGTGTGAATTGATTTATTACTCTGTAATGTCTCATTTTGTCTGTACTTTAACCCTACTATTTGTAAAGTGCTGCAGAAAATGTTGGCGCTATATATAAATAAAATGCATTATTATATATTATTATTACCATTTTTGAAAAAAAGGTTTTGTAATAGCTTATATCTCTACAGGGGTCATGGACCTTTATGTTACCCTGCTAAAGCTTAAAACTGTGCTTCTTTAACATCGTAATTTAAATGCTTGTACATGTATTTTCGATTAACATTTACACACTGCAGTAACTTTCTGGGAATACAAATCTCAATCCATTGAAAAGACTAAAAATTCAGTGCTTGAGTTGTGTGTTGAATTATTTGATTCTATGTGTTGATACTGATGCAATAATTATGTGTAAAATATCATTATAGCAACGTTGGACAAAACCAGAGAAAAGAAATAAAGTGCTTCCTTGAGAATATACAGTATTGTGTAAAAGTTTTAGGCATGTGTGGAAAAATACTGCCTAATAAAAATGCTTTAATAAATAGTAGTGTTAATTGTTTATTTCTGTCAATTAACAAAATGTAAAGCAAATAAACAAAGGAGAAATCTAAATCAATTAATATTTTGTTTGAGCAACATAGCATTAATTCTTCCCAGAACACTATGGGACAGTATGTAGATAACTATAATGCTTGGAATCCCTCTCCCACTGTGGTGTTCAGGCCGGAAAATCCAGCACACACACAGACCAAGTTTCTCTGGTGGTTATAGTCTGGTGTATGATTTGCCATTTATAATAATAAGTGATAAATAATCATCATTTTCATATGTAGGTTGAAACAAAGTCATTAACTGAGACAGAAACAGCTGCTGTAAAGGTAAGCTTGTTGACGACAATGTCATAGGTCATATACCAAGGCACAACAACAGTACTCAAGGTAGTTATACTGACCTCTCCCAGGCAAAGATTTCAAAGCAAACCAGGCTTTCAAGATGTTCTGTTTATGCTCTTTTGAAGAAGCACCAAGAAATGGGCAATGTTGGAAACTGCAGACACAGTGGTTGGCCTAAGAAACTTACAGGACAGCACAGTGGCTCAGTGGTTAGCACAGCAGACTTGCAGCACTGGAGTCCTGGGGTCAAATCCTGCCGAGGACAACATCTGCAAGGAGTTTGTATGTTCTCCCCATGTTTACGTGGGTTTCCTCTTACTCTCCAAAGACACACTGATAGGGAATGTAAATTGTGATCTTATAAGGGACAGTGACTGATAATGTCTGAAAAGCGCTGAAGAATATGATGGCGCTATACAAGTAAGCATAATAAATGAATAATAGTGTAGCAGGTGAAGGACACATCATGCTTGTTTCACTTTGAAATCAGAAAATGTCCAGCTATGCCATCAGCTCATAAATGTCAAAAACCAGACAGACCCATCTACTGTTTGGTGAAGTCAGGCCAGAATTGGTCTTCATGGAAGAATCACAGGCAAAAAACTATACCTTTGAAGTGGAAACAAGTCGTAATATCTTAATTATGCACAGAAACATAAGAAGTAGGATGCACAACAAAGGCAGCAGGTTCTCTGGACTGGTAAGTCAACATATGAAATACTGTATTTAGCTGTAACAGAATACATTTTGCTCACCAAAAGGCTGGAGGGTAATACAATAATGAAAGTCTGTAGGCAAGTATGATGCATGGTGAAGCGCGAAGCATGGTAAAGGTTCCTGGCAAGTTTCGGGATGCATTTCAGCAAATGGAATTGATGATTTGTTCAGGATTAATGGTATCCGCAATGTTGAGAAATACAGGCAGATACTTATCCACAATGCAATACCATAATGTAAGCTTGTGACTGGCTCTGAATTTATTCTGCAGCAGGACAATGATACAAACATACATTCACTGTCATTAAGAGCTATCTTCAGAGCAAAGAACAAAAAGTCCTAAAGTGATGATATGGCCCCCACAGAGCCCTGATCTCAACATTATCAAATCTGTTTGGGATTACATGAAGAGACAGAAGGATCTGAGAAATCCTACATCCACAGATTATATGTATACCTAATATTAGGATTCAGATGCAAGGTCACAATAGAATTGATTCTGATTTGAAGTTAAAGGGTGGTCACACCAAATATTGATTTGCATAGGATTTCTCTTTTGTTCATTCACTTTGCAGTTAATTGACAAAAATAACTATCCTTAGGATAGGTCATTGATTTGCAATCAGTAGGGGTCCGACACCGGGGACCAATCGCCTGGTTGAAGAGGCCACAGCTATAGGGTGAGAACTGTGACCTCTTCACTGAATACTAAGCACAGCACCGTACATATCATATTGTATTGCTTGGTATTGCAGCGCAGACCTATTTACTTGAATAGGACTGAGCTACTGCTGTGCCATGTGACTGATAAAGGGAAAAGTCTGCAATCTATAGGAGGTCCCAAGTGTCAAACCCCCTTCAATCACATATTAACAATCTATACTAAAGATAGGCCATTAATATATAAGTCCTGGAAAGCCCTTTAAATAATATGGGATTTTTTTATTACCAAAGTATCATTGAATTCATTGTTTGTAAAGGATTTTTGACTTAATTGATTTCCTAATGCATATGGTAACTTTCTAATGCTGCAGACTTGGTAAAGCTGTTACCTTTAGTGATCAATTCAATGATAACTACCACACATAAATCTATGCATTAAAGTAGTCCTTAACTGTATTGTGCTAGACCAAACTAAATCTTAAAGATACATCTCCCCGCTAAAGATGCCCCATGGTCAGACTTAGCAAAGAAAATACCCTTAAAATTATCCTTAGTAATTTCATGGCTGATAGAAGTTTAATAGATATGTCCCACGTGCATAATAAACAATGTGCCGCACATTCCTAGTGATTATGCAGGCTCTGGTATGTCTCAGTTGATGTCATATGTCACTATATAAGTTTCCCTGGAATTATTAACAGAGGATGGTAAAGTGCACAGCTATTAAAATACATTGGAAGATAAACAGCCATTATCTGAAAGGAAGTAGCACTAGGCTTCTATACTTATTACAAGCATCATCCTCCACCATACCACTTCTTCATAGTCTTATTAGTAGGCATTTGAAGAATGTCCACATAAAGGTCTCTAAGAGATGGAGCTAAGTTACTGATTGTAACTAAAACTAACTACACTGTAACATTGGTTTCCATATCTTACTTTGAATTCTTCGTTTGCTTGACTCTAGCCTTAAGAATTAACCCCAAATGCTTAAAGTCGACAATAAGTTATAGCTATTTTGCATGACATAACTGTATGTGATTTTTTTCTGATGAAGAAAAAGTTAACTTTAAGATTCATATATATGTATTCACAGTCACATAGTTGAGAGTCTTGTATTAGAAAATTAACATCTAGAGTAAATTTTATTCAGATAAAAACAAATATTCAATAGTCAACACCAACGTAACAGTAATGCAACAACATTAGTAAAAAAAATAAATAAAAATTGGCAAATTTGCCCTTTCTCAAAGACTCAAAATCTGTAAGACTTGTTACGGTGGTGAGAATTTTACCACTTTTCAAAAAACTGCTCCAAAATTTTTTCTATCCCATAAGACTTGACCCCAGACTAAGTTACCAGGTATTTATATATTGCAATTTGCCTGTAAATTACCAAAGGCAGTTTCATAGAACTATCACACAAAACACATCTTATATATACTAACTAATATTATAGAATTTACCTTTGGCAACTTTATGATATTTTGCAGTGGTTACATCTGCAACTACAGCTTTTTTACATTTGGTTTAGGCAACAGATGTTTTTTTTGGAATAATTGCAGGATACTTGATTTTGCTTCCTAATTGGTTGTTCTATTAATTATTAGTTGGTCTGATTGGAAAGCTGAGATTATGTCTGTAATAAATTGTATATTTGGCAAGTGAGTAAAACAAGGCGACAATTAGAATGTAAAATGATTGGGGGAGATGACAGGGCCAAGGTGAGTCACCGACCATCATGTTTACGCACAATATATCACTGAATGCCTAACAATGCATTGGAATTATTGAAGTCTAGTAGATGTATTTTTATCTTTTAATACTATATAAAGTATATGCAGGTTCAGACAGTGAGCAAGAGAAGATTTAGTAAAACATGTTTTGTGCAGTAGTTTTTGTACATTGTAACCCATTGTAACCACTGCAAAATATCATAAAGTTGCCAAAGGTAAATTCTATAATATTAGTTAGTATATATAAGATGTGTTTTGTGTGATAGTTCTATGAAACTGCCTTTGGTAATTTACAGGCAAATTGCAATATATAAATACCTGGTAACTTAGTCTGGGGTCAAGTCTTATGGGATAGAAAAAATTTTGGAGCAGTTTTTGATTTAACAAAAATCAGTAAGATGAGTTACTAACAAAGCCTATTATTTTGGTATCATACGATTTTTTTTTTTAAATTTTGATAAATTCCGTGTAGGCTTCTGGCACACATAGATTGTAGCCTGACACATCCTTGCCCTTGTTTGTTTGTTTTTTTTTTTGTTTGTTTTTTTTTGAAGTCATAAAAATTCTAATTCTGGTAGTGTTTTTGGTGAACTTTGGCATTTCATTTTTTTGCCCATGTTTTTAATATTGGCCTATTTTGTGCACCTATGTTTTTTTCTGTTTTTTTTTCAGGCTTTTTTTTCTATAAAGGAAAACACTTGAAAATATCTCCAGACCGAAATGCTGTGTTTTGAAAAAATGTCAAAGAAGCAAAGAACACCAGGAAATGTTAAAGAAAAAAATACATGGAAATAAATGCACTCTATGCAGGGCTATTCAATATACCATACATTATAGCCATTCTCCAAAAGATTCCCCATTCGATTAAACTGAAAATGCTGATATAAATACTATATATATATATATATATATATATATATATATATATATATATAAAGTAGACAATTTTACTAGTGATGACGTTATTTTGTTCATTATTTCAAACTAATACTGATAGAAAAAAAAAGGTGGAAGACAGATGTGAAATGAGTAAATAATTTTCTGGAGCTAATGGCTAATACAGTAAGTGTGTAAGAGACAGGAAGGAAGTGGCAATGACTTTGTTGGCTGTGATGTGTTGGTTTAGAAGGATTGTAGATAGTAGCAACACACGTGTTGTTGTAGGCGTTGCGCTCATATGATGTGTGGGTGTCAATAGTGCAGCATTACCTTTAAGCAATCAAGAGTTAAATAGCCAATTAATGCCTCCTTCATGCATCCTTTATTTCAAGACATTTTTGAAGTTCTATGGACAAGCCTATAGGGAAAAACACCTAGAAGGCACCATACCTTCAGAACACTGTGGGTCAGATTTATATGCCCCTATGCAACATGTGGCATTTTTACTTTACCTTCACCACTTTACCAAAGGGGCCAATGGCGTGGGTGTATAATTCAGCATTGGGATGCATCAGACCAATATATTCAAACTCACGCCAGTTTTTTGACTGTCACAGATTTCCATTCTAGTGCTGGGACATGAAGCTGATTTATGATGAAGCCATAGCCGCTTCATAAATCACTGGTTCCCTACACCTGTCAGGGCTTTTATTTTGTTGAATTCACAGTGTAACACACTGTGTAGAGTAATACACAGTACAAACATATCAATTGTTGCATGCAACAAATAATATAGAACACAAGTTATCAATATCAAAGCAAGGTCAAGACAGAGTAATAGACAGTCATAGATCAAACAATTAAGCATAGTATGTTCATAGGCACCACCCCAATTATTTGACTCAAATCTGGAAGTGACTGCAGCACTCAGAATAAAAAGAGAGTGAGCATAAAGATACACCACGCAATACATATTTATTAATATCAAGACATGATAAAATAATCACACAAAACAAAAAATAAGGGGTAACAGAATACTACAATTATAAACATCAAAGTAGGGCACTGTGGGGAAGTACCAAGTAAACAAAGGGGACTGGGATGGTCATAATATTAGTCCATGCATATACGTAGAAGCAACAATATAATAACAAATAGTAAGTGCAAATATAACGGGCAAGGTGCAACCAGATAATTAAAGTGCAGCGACATGTAAACAAATCTTAGAGAAAGGATATATCCCAGTACATACCCCATTTACAAGAAAAGAACACACCCTATAATTTTATATATTTTTATTTATTTATATATATTATACATAGTTTATAAATTACTTGTTCATGTTTCCTAACCATCTGTATTTTAGGGACCCATAGTGTTTGCTAATGTATGTGCAATGTATGTTGGATATATGTGAAATGTATGGTGCATTTGTTTGTGTGTAGTTATGCTGAATGTTGTGTGAAATTAGTGGAATGATTTTGGTAGATAGCTGGGAAAACTTAGCTGATAGATAGTTTTGTGGCATAGAGCTGCTGCTCTGCCTCTTCTACTACAAAGCTGACATAACCACTGCATCCTTGGCACCAATGGGCAGGAAACTTCCCCTCAAGAAGCCATCGGGGTCCCTATTGTCCTACGGCGGGCTGTGTGCCTGCACCCCTTCCTTCAGAGGCTGCCCCCCTCAATTAATGCGGTGCAAGCTTCAGACACACAGCCTCCCGTCCTCTTCCGCTTGTTCCCATAGGCGGGAGCTGGGACTTCTCAGCCTAAACAGCCGCAACCCTGCTCTGCATCCACCTCACTCTCTGCAGCTGTTCCACCTGCTTCCCACGTAAATAACTATTTCCTCTCTCTTACAGCCCCAGAGTTTCGGCCCCAGACAGTGCCATCTTTGGAGACTTCATCCCCAGGTGAGCCCTGAGGCCCCTTCACCTCTGTCATCCCATGCTGGACAGTCTCCCCTCTGGACCTTTGCCCCAGGATCCCTTCCTGGCATTCCACCTGGGCAACCTTCACCTCTTCTGCTATGTGACCAGGCTCTGCCTCCACCTCTACAGCCCACGTTCTCTCACCCCTCCAGCTTTCATCTGCTCCTTCTCTTCCTGAACTTCCTCCAACATCCCTGTTGGGTCAGCCTCTAACTCAGCCTCCTATGGCTGTGCTGTCTGCTACACCTGCTGTGTGTCACTCTACAGTCATGGCCAAAAGTTTTGAGAATGACACAAATATTATATTTTCACATGATCTGCTGCCCTCTGGTTTTTATGTGTGTTTGTCAGATGTTTTTATCACATACAGAAATATAATTGCATTCATATTATGAGTAACAGAAGCTTATATTGACAGTTAGAATGAGTTAATGCAGCAAGTCAATATTTGCAGTGTTGACACTTCTTCTTCAGGACCTCTGCAATTCTCCTTGGCATGCTCTCAATCAACTTCTGGACCAAATCCTGACTGATAGCAGTCCATTCTTGCAGAATCAATGCTTTAATTTTGTCTGAATTTGTTGGTTTTTGTTTGTCCACCCGTCTCTTGATGATTGACCACAAGTTCTCAATGGGATTAAGATCTGGGGAGTTTCCAGGCCATGGACCCAAAATCTCTATGTTTTGTTCCCTGAGCCATTTAGTTATCACCTTTGCTTTATGGCAAGGTGCTCCATCATGCTGGAAAAGGCATTGTTGAGCGCCAAACTGCTCTTGGACGGTTGGGAGAAGTTGCTCTTGGAGGACATTCTGGTACCATTCTTTATTCATGGCTGTGTTTTTAGGCAAGACTGTGAGAGAGCCGATTACCTTGGCTGAGAAGCAACCCCACACATGAATGGTTTCAGGATGCTTTACAGTTGGCATGAGACAAGACTGGTGGTAGTGCTCACCTCTTCTTCTCCGAATAAGCTGTTTTCCAGATGTTCCAAACAATCGAAAAGGGGATTCATCAGAGAAAATGACTTTACCCCAGTCCTCAGCAGTCCACTCCCTGTACCTTTTGCAGAATATCAGTCTGTCCCTGATGTTTTTTCTGGAGAGAAGTGGCTTCTTTGCTGCCCTCCTTGAGACCAGGCCTTGCTCCAAGAGTCTCCGCCTCACAGTGCGTGCAGATGCACTCACACCTGCCTGCTGCCATTCCTCAGCAAGCTCTGCACTGCTGGTAGCCTGATCCCGCAGCTGAAACACTTTTAAGAGACGGTCCTGCCGCTTGCTGGTCTTTCTTGGGTGCCCTGGAGCCTTTTTGGCACCAATGGAACCTCTCTCCTTGAAGTTCTTGATGATGCGATAGATTGTTAACTGAGGTGCAATCTTTCTAGCTGCAATACTCTTCCCAGTTAGGCGATTTTTGTGCTGTGCAATGATGACTGCACGTGTTTCTTTAGAGATAACCATGGTTAACAGAAGAGAAACAATGATGGCAAGCACCAGCCTCCTTTTAAAGTGTCCAGTGGTGTCATTCTTACTTAATCATGACAGATTGATCTCCAGCCCTGTCCTCATCAACACCCACACCTGTGTTAATGGAGCAATCACTGAAACGATGTTAGGTGGTCCTTTTAAGGCAGGGCTGCAATGATGTTGAAATGTTTTTTGGGGGATAAAGTTCATTTTCTAGGCAAATATTGACTTTGCAAGTAATTGCTGTTAAGCAGATCACTCTTTATAACATTCTGGAGTATATGCAAATTGCCATTAGAAAAGCTGAAGCAGTAGACTTTGTAAAAATTAATATTTGTATCATTCTCAAAACTTTTGGCCATGACTGTAGTCCTCCAACTCCAACCTGTCTGACCCTCTTCCTCAACAGCAGCATATCTTGATGCAGCTACCTACTAAGCAGGATTATAAAAATCTAGTGGACAAAGTAAAGCAGACTTATGCCAACTAGCTGAGCATGTGAACACTCTTGAAACCACCCACGATGACAGTAGGCACTACATTGCTGGCTTGAAAGACATTGCCTCTACCCATTCTATGGCTCTTAAGGATACTGCTTGCCACTTGGAGGACTTGAATAATAGGAGCCATAGACATAATATACAGGTGAGGGGACTTCCAGAGTCTACTAGATAGGAAAATCTCAAAGTTTCCCTCAAAGCTATCTTTAATGGAATTTTGAGTGAACCGCCTGATCACAGTATTAAATAGGACAGAGCACATAATAGGCCTCCATCCTAAGGGAACTACCTCCACTCCAAGAGACGTCATTTGCTGTGTTCGGGGTTTTGAGCTAAAGCAGGTGATCATGACCCAAGCCAGGTCCATTCAACTATATCCTGAGCTTTCCTGGATAACACTTCAGAGGAGGAGACATCCACGCCCTCTGCTGGTGGTTCTCGTGGATCATCATCTCCCGTACCAATGGGGGTTTCCCTTTGCTTTGATTGCCAGAAAAGATGGCCGTTCTAGCCCGCTGAGATTCCCTACCTTGGTCCATCCTGGACTCTACTGGTGCCCTCAGTTACCAGTTCTTTTTGAAGTTCTGAGAGCATCTATCGCAATGCCGTGGCCATACGCTGATGTATTGTTCTGTTTCCTTCCCATAGTATTTTGATTAGCTCAGATTTTCTATTTGCTTATTGTTATTCATGCTGTATGTAGGAGAGGCCATTGAGGGTGCATCTTGGTTAGCAGCTAGCAGGTTCTATCTCACCCTAGCTGGGCACCCACATCCTCGTCTCCCCATATCAAAGGGCATTTAGCCATGGTTTGCTTACTTATTTCATGGCCCTCTACTGCCTCACGGCCTATTAGATATTTTCCTACTCTTTACTCTTGTTAATAGCCCTTCCATGGAGCAATGCTTTCAGGCTCACTTGACCTTTTTTACTTTATATTTTGCATTTGTTGTGTTTTATGTCGTGTTGTCTTCCCCCATCCCCTCTTGTTTATTCCCTGGTCTCCTCTCCTATCGTAGCGACACATGTCTGTTCCTGTCTCCTGAAGGTTGGACTCCTTCTTCTGGAATCTCACAGGTCAATCTGCCAATGCCTACCGGGGGGTGAGCCTTGTATCTCTTGCATTACATTGTATTTATGTCTCAATGGCTAAGACTGCCTCGTTGAATGTAAAGGGCCTTAATTCCAATGCAAAATGAAAAATGGCCCTCTCTGAACTTCAAGGGTTGATGTATAGATTTCAGCATGGTGGCTCAGTGGTTAGCACTGCGGCCTTGCAGCGCTGGAGTCCTGGGTTTGAATCCTGCCAAGGACAACATCTGCAAGGAGTTTGTATGTTCTCCCTGTGTTTGCGTGGGTTTCCTCCGGGTACTCCGGTTTCCTCTCACACTCCAAAGACATACTGATAGGAAATGTAGATTGTGAGCTCTATATGGGACAGTGATTGTCAATGTCTGTAAAGCGTTGTGGAATATGATCGCGCTATATAAGTAAGCATAATAAATAAATAGCTATAGATATATAGATTTTGTAGGAGACTCATTTCGATGCCTTTTGTTCCATCAATTTTGCTCTTCATTATAACCCTACAGTTTAATCTGCTACTCAGTCCAAAAAGCCGGCTGGCACAGCTATCTTGATCTCCTCTTCTTGTCCTTTGGAAGTGGTTTGTCATATTGCATGGTAAACTCAAGGGTAAGCCTGTCACCCTTTGCAACCTGTATGCTCCTAATGTGTCCCAAGCAGATTTTCTCACTAGGGTAATGAATAAAGTAGCTAGACTATCCCCAACCCCCACGGCCATAATTGTTGTGGCAATTTTTATAGACCATCAGACCCCTCCCGGAGGCCCCCCTCGCTCTTTCCAGAGACACTATTGGCTCATTTCTGGAGTATTATCTGATGGTACTCTGTATACGACCTATGGCGTATTAACCATCACATGGATAGGTCCTATACATTCTATTCCCATTCTCATCAGGTCCACACCTGTATAGATTATAGAATGCTCTTTCCCTGCATCTCCTTCGTGGAGCCTCTATGGGCTCAATTACATGGTCAGACCATGCCCCTATCATGAAAAATCTCGCCGCTGGCAGTGCTTGTCCTAGAGTCTGTCACTGGCGTTTGAATGAGAACTTCCTCCAGAGGGCTCAGATGCGGGAGCAGCTCCAATCCCATCTTAAAACATTTTTTGTATTGAATGATGGGTTGGTCTCATTGGAGGCAACTATTTGGAAAGCCTATAAGACTGTAATGTTTAGTCATTGCAATGCCCTAGTGACTAAGTTGAAGTGCGATGCTAATTTACACCTGCTTGAACTTCGGTCTCAACTACCTTTCCTACATGCTCTCTCCTTAAAAACCTGATCAATTTATGGGCACAGATTAGGGACAGAGGATCAGTAAGTTCCTCCTTTATACTAAACAGCGCTACTATGACAGAGCTAACAAACCCCACACACTCTTGGCCAGGCAGCTTCAGGACAGGACGGAGAGGGTTACAGCTTATGCACTGCAGCACTAAGACGGTGCGATGATTTACAATCCTGCTGAAATTGCCCGCATGGTCTATTCAAAGTTGTACTTCCTCCCGTCTGACCTCCCTGCTTATCTGGTTGAGAGGGAAACAGTATTGAGGAACTACCTGCGTTTCTGTCATCTCCCCACACTTATCCCCGCAGCTCTCTCCCTCCTGAACAAACACATATCTGCAGAAATGCTGGTGCTTAAAGACCTGCAGAGGAACAGGTGCCTAAAGACCTTCCGAATGGGAATTCCACCAGTCTGGACAGGTTTACATATCTCTACTACAAGCTCTTTGGATGAGAGCTTATTGCACGCCTCATTTTCCAACTTAATGCCTTAATGGCTGACGCCCCTATCCCTGACTCCACTCTTCCATTCTTTCATTACACTCATCCTTAAACCGGATAGGGACCATCTGGATTGCAAAAAGTTTAGACCCATTGCCTGCTGAACTCTGATCTTAAGCTGTTCACTAACGTTCTGGCCTCCAGACTTAGTACCTGTCTTTCTCACCTGATCCATAAAGACCAGGTTGGACTTGAACCCTGCCTGCAAGGCAGTGATAATACAAGGAGAATGATATACCAGATTGTTGTTGCCTCTCGATCGGAATCGGAACTCTTGGTGCTCAGCTTAGATGCAGAGAAGGCCTTTGATCGCCTGGGCTGGCTGGCCCTTTCTGTTTGCTACCTTGAAAACTTTGGCCTCCAGGGACCCTTTCTGATGGCTATCCAGGGCCTTTATTCGACCCCTTCGGCTTCTATTAAACTTCCTCATGCCGCTTCTTTCTCGTTCCCTTTACATAATGGAACAAGACAGGGATGCCCATTGTCTCCCCTATTATTTGCCCTCTGTATAGAACCATCCGTTTAAAGCCAGATATCCAAGGGGTCATGGTTAGAAATAGAGAATTTAAACTTTCCCTGTTTGAAGATGATATATTCCTCACCCTGACTAATCTTCACATTACCTCCCTCCCTAACCTCCATGCTACTTTGAGACAGTTTGGCCGTCTCTCGGGTTATAAAGTTAATACCTCCAAAACTGAAGCCCTACCTATTCAAATTTCTCTGGCTAACCTGACATAACTGCAATCCTCCTTCAAATATAGCTGGAAAGAGATCTCCCTGAAGTTTCTGGGAATCCGTCTAACCAAATCTTTTTCTTCCCTGAAAAACCTCCCTCCACTTTACAGACAAATTAGAACTCTCCTCACTAAATGGCTTACGCTTCCAATGTCTCTCTTCGGCTGGATTACCACAGATAAAATGACTATTCTCAACAAGCTCTTATATTTAATTGAGATCCTTCCAATCCCGATTCCCTTGAAAGACCTTTGGTTATAGCAAGGCTCTATACTGTGGTTTGTCTGGGCCGGTGGGCGACATCGGATCTCTAGGTTGAATATGATGACCCTGAAAGCTTAAGGGGGCCTTGCTCTCTCTAACTTGGTTCTCTACTATTGGGCCGCCCATGTACGGAGGGTACCAGTGTGGTCCACGCTACCTGCATACTCAAAATCGATGGAGATTGAGAAGCTATGGCTTGCACCTTACCATCCCCCCTTGGCGTTTTTATCTAGCCTGGAGCCTACATTCATCTATTTCACTGGGATTTGGTGATTCTCTTCTGTGATTAGGGAGGTCAGTTCATTGTGAGGGACAGCTTGATTATAATTTCTGTCCTTGGACATACTGGCCCGTTCCACTTTATTTTTATGGGCCAGTGTTGTGCCTACCTCCCTACGTTTATGTTACTGATGTCTATAATTTATGTATTTACATAAATGTGTAGAAATTTATGTGTGGAAATGACCATTCCTGTGCTATTGAGAGACCATGTGAACCATGCGGTTCTTCTTCCAGCATAGGTCCAAACTGCCAACAGACAAGCCACTACAGGAGAGCATGGTGCACACAAAAGAAATTAATCTTCACAGTGAGAAATGCAAGAAACCAGAGTGTGATCAGTCAAGGAAACCAAAACACTTCTCAGCAAGCAAAATTGTTAGTGAAAAAGGGGTCTGGCCAATCTTGTGACCTATTCAGAGAGTTGGGGTTTCTAGCCATCCTTGTTTTTTTGCAGATCCGCAACTACAGATGCACTGCAGTCTGCAACTGTGGACCTTGTGGTACAAATGCGGATGAATTACAGACACTAGTTTACGGTCGTGTGCATGTAGTCTAAGTAAGTGAGAGATTTGTTATAGATGTCAAGAATGAAAGATATAATTACTTTTATGTAACCACATATTGTTGAAATGACCTGATTCTGAGAGAACCAAAATATAGGCATTAAAAATAGAAGTATACAGTATTACATGATTTCTGAAATACATACTGTATGCCAATTATTGTTAGAAACAATAAATTATTTTGAGTTGCATTGAGAAAGAGCAATGTTGCCCTTACCAGTGAACACCAAGTGTATTACACCTCATAAAGAAAAGCTATTTTGATGGTATATGCTATCAATTCATCATTGGTAGAGGTGCAACCACTGGGATCTTCCTGATCATGAGAATCAAAGGACTAAAGCTCAAATTCAACGCAGCATTTTTTTTTCTGCATTGCAGTAGAGATGGGCAGGATAGTACGACAACATTCACTTGCCTGGGGCTACTATGCAAGGAAAAATAGAGAATAGAATGCAGCTCTATCCCTGTACTGCATTCCATTAATTCTTATGATCTGTAAGGGTCCCAGAGTTGTACCCCACGGACCATAAAGTGATGACATAACATACCATTACTTTATGAGATGGAAAAAAACTTTAAAGTGTACCTTTCACCTCCTCCACCAAGTCCAGCTCTTGGCATAATTTAATAGGTGTTGCTCCACTGATTCTGGCTCTGAACTCAAGAGTAATACATGCTGTTTGCTTTGTTGTTCTTTAAGCTCTGTACTGCCAGGTAGGCAGGGTCAGGTAGGAGCAGGAAAAGAGTGTGATTCTAAGTTGGTGAAGGTGGTGAAAGTTTTTCTTTAAGGCACTCTGAAAGGTTGTCTTTTTTTCTGCAGCTAAAAAAACACTGAAGAAAAAACTGCAGTGGAAACAAGAAAAAAACACAGCAAACCCTTGCATTTTTCACTGCTTTTTTGGAGAATTTTACATTTGTTTCTCTTCCCCATAAAAGTCTATTGGGAAAGGCAGTGTTTCCCCAGTGTAAAATTAACATGCTGTATTTTAAAAAAAATTTTTTTTTTTGAAAACACATCTTTTTTTTCTGCAGCCAAAAACACTGTTTCCGCAATATTTGGCCACAGTTTAATATTAAAAGTTATCTAGAATGCAGTGGAAGGGGCTTTTTAGGCTGCTAATTTTCCAGGGCTAGTTCTTCAAGGCACTGCACCCTGCAAGAGGGTTAACTATTTATATCTGACTTTGTCAAGCCTTAGATTTGTTCCTGTGCTAGTAAACTGTATATTTTGCCATAATTATTCTGTGTAATATTTTATATGTATAATAACTTTCAGTAAAAATATAGCTGGTTTATGCATTTTAATATACCAGTAGATAGAATATAATAGGCATCATCCCAATAAGCTGTCAGTCTACAGTCCTTCGCTGAGTAAATTTTTGTCCTAGAAAAATAAGAAAACCCATTGTACTTTTTCAGGAAGTAAGGATGGTACTAATGACTGGAGAAAACTCCAAGACATATGTGTGTCCAGATGTGTTTTCCTTAATTAATAGGAGCTTTGTTCATATAGGATGCTTTGTTTGATAGCAAATACAATTCCTTGAGGAGGAACCTTCATCAAGCCATTATTAATTAATTACATGTCTTTGTTCCTAGCCTATGAATATATATGTAACAAGATGGGTGTTAGTTCAGGCATCTTTGCTTCATCTTTAGCAGAGTTTTTGTGCCTTTTTTTTTTTTTGCACAAATCACAGTAAGACTTTTTGTTCGTGTCCTATTTTTTGAACATTTCCTGGATTTTTTTCTTATTTGGTGTCTTTTTTTGAAAAATGCTACAAGCCCCTGGTTGGTGTTTTTTCACGTGTTCTCCTATAACATTTTTTATAGAAAAACGCCATAAAAAGTATCTGAAAAACTATGTCTACATGAGAAACGCCAAGACAAAGAAAACTCCCAAAACGCCATCAGTCTTTCTCCTGACCATTGTTGCTGGAGTAATGAGAAAGAGTTCTGCTGAGGCATCTCTAAACCTCCAGGCTGCTGCTACAAAAATCAACGCCTCACCCAACAAAGTAAGAAGAAAAAAGGGCATGGGTTGGCACAGCAGACACTATGACTAATTCAAGACAAGTCAACATTTTTGTTAAGGGCACTTATACAGGGGCATTATGGTTGCCAGTAGAGATGAGCAAAGTATTAAAAAATTCGAATTGGCAACTTTGCTGAATTTAGCGATACGATTCTATTCGATACGAATTAAATCGCGACAAATTGCGACAAATCGCATAACAAAAACAGCTATTTATTGGCTGCAGAGAGCCAAGGTGGACAGCAAAATGGCGGAACCCCTTGGATACCACGGTTATGTTTGACCGTGGCATCCAAGGTGTTAAAACCCCCGATCGGTTATGGAGCAGGGTGTTAGCTGTCAGTTACAGGGCTGTGACATCACAGGGCTGGCTGCTGATTGGCTGCACGCATGGCATTGTGGGTGATCCCACGTTCCCAGAGTTCCTTGCCCCATGTCTTAACATGTACAGCAGACATTTTAAACTAAATGCGATTCGTTACCACGAAGCGTGAGGAAATTCGGATTAGATGCGAGTCGAATATTTCCTGAAATTTGGATAAATTCCACTTCTGCAGCTTCGATTCGCTCATCTCTAGTTGCCAGTGATGGAGGGCAATATGACTGGCTCTTTATTTGGTACCATGTATTAGGCACTGTCATATAGGAGTGGCGGTCGGTTCATACAACAGTCTCCCAAGCCTGTAATAGTAGTGAAGGGATATTGTAATACATTAGCACTATATTGTATATATATTCTTTTACATTACATAAATATAAAGTTACTAAGTGATAAAAATGATTTTTTTTTTTTTTACAATGCATACATGCCTATTTTGAAATCTTTTATATTATTTCATAACCATTAAATTAGAAGTTTATGTATTGCAACACAAATTGTTAAGAACTATTCAAAAGAAATGTTTTTTTATATTTGACATGTATCAATTTATCAGTTTAGTAATGTAATTAGTAATATAAAGATGCATACCGCTATTTCTATAAGAAATTATATAAATAAAAGGGTAAGCAAATGATAATTAAGGCAACCTAAGAACTAAAACCTGGGCTTTGAAATGCTCTGGTCAAAAAGAGGTTAATTACAAAAACACACAACATGTGATGATCATGTTTCTTTTTCAGCTTCTGTCCAAAATTATTAAACCAAATTAAAACATGGAACATTTAGTAAAGTTTACATTGATTGGACACATCATCAGGGCTTGCCAAGGTCAGTTGTTTTAACAAGCAAGGTCTGATTTAAGTAACTGACCAGGACTCAATAAAGTGATTGTTAGAGCAAATTTAATTACGCTTCACCATGGTGGAATGCTAGAGTTAACCTGACTCATGGGTCACATCCCACCATAATGATCCTGCCACGAATAATCTGGGCTGGTTCAAGCACTCAATTGATTTCTACATTGATAATTTTACATTTAGAGTCCCCAGCCAGTTGACATATACAATAGTGTGTACTGTCACCATATTTTCTGTGTCATTAAAGATAACTAGAATTATTAAAATACAAAAACCCAACAAATCTTCAGCAATACTCCTGTCTACATTGTTTAAGAGTTATAAACCATCTGTTTACTCTCAAGACAACATGCCAGTCTTCAGAGGATTTCCTTAGTATGTTTCCTTGTGTAGCTCCAAGCAGGTCTTCTTCTATAATGTCCTTGCAAAATAAGACTCATGATTCTATTCACTTGCACAGGGTCCCAGAATACCTACTGTACAACAATTTTAGTGCTGCCGCCGATAACCTTTTGGCCTTAGCAAAGACATCACAAAGAAATATTGTGCTTAGAATAGGTTAGCATTAAGTCTGTTTTGTGTTAGTGCTAAGATTTTTCTTCCTCTGGTCACAGGCTAATGGATTGTTGTAAAGCATAAAGAGTTTATTGTAAAGGAAAAGTCATAAAATCCCTATCTATCCCTACTGCAGAATTTACCTTGACAGTGGGAGAAGAATATTGATTGTTTAGATAACCTACCTTGTACATAAAAATGTTTTTTCAACAAGACATTGAAATACGCATAAAAAAATTCAAAATGTTATAAAGAGTCAAAGAGTTACAAAGTGAGGAAGTACATGTTATCTCTAGGTAATATATCTAAGACATATAAAAAAAGCAAATACATAGTCTGAACAATTTAAAATTCTGCTGCTCCATTCAAACTCTATGGAATGTCTGCAGATGTATTAACCACTGCATACCAGGAACAAGACCTGTTGTTTTTTTATGCTCTCACCCAGTTATCTTATCCTTTACATACAGTCATGAGAAAAGCAAAGTTCACCCTCTTTGAATTGTATTGTTTTACGTATCAGGACATAAAAAAATGAGGTCCTTGGAAGGTTTTATATAGAGGAGTGCCGCAGCCCAGGTGGAGGGAACCGGAGAATGGGAGTAGTAGTGGTGGATGCTGTGCCACCGGTTAGGCCGAGTGCCCTCAACCACTCTCCCCAGCTCAGCTCCTATGCCAGACACCGACGAGGGGGGCCTGCTGTGCTATCAGATGTTGGTGGTAGTAGTTCCCCCGGGGCATTTCCAGTTGGAGAGGGGTCCTCTGAGCTGGTGTGATGGTATTCGGAAGGGCCTTGATGTTAATGCAGGAACAACTCAGGAGTCAGCAGTGCAGTTGAAACAGGTTTAACTTTACTCAGCAAACTGTGAACTGTGAACCAAGAAGCTTCCAAATGGGGGTAGTAGTCTCCCACTCCCACTGTAAAGTTCTCCCAGCCTTGGTTTTGAGGGGTGCCAGTGATGATAAGGCTCTAGTGCCGTACTCCACACCTCAGCCACCTCCAGCAAAATATATAGTGGGGGCTGTACTCCTAGGCAGTCCTTTTAGTAGCAGGTCCTGGATAACACCTCCTGGCACAAGACTCCTTCTCTCCTCCAGGCACAGTGTCCAAATGAGAGAAATCAGATTTTAACCTAAGGGCTTTCTCTAGATGAGCCTTGGGCTGGAATCTTATCCCTCTGGGGCTGGATGGAAGAGCTCGCATACCCTGTCACCACAAATTGCTAGACTGCTCTGAGGCTCCAATGATTTCCTGGAGACAAAAGTCTCCTCAGACTCCGCCCAGTGGCCTGTGATAGTACAGGGCCATACCAAGTGTGAGGGACCAAACAGTAGGGAGGAAAACAAGGGAAACACAATAGGAGAGCTGCAGACAATACAGTACATAGAACATATAGACAAGACATACAAACATACCCAGAGGCACAAACACAAATATAATTAAAGCAGGAGAACTCTGGGATGTAGGAGTTTATGGTATACTCAATAACTGCAAGGTGCCCAGAACCTCTGGCTCCAGAACAAGCCCAAATCATCACTCCTCCACCACTGTGCTTGACAGCTGTTATGAGGTGTTTGTGCTGATATGCTGTATGCTGTATTTGGTTTTCCCCAAACATGGTGCTTTGCAATATGTCCAAACATCTCCACTTTGGGCTTTTCTGTCCAAAGAATATTGTTCCAAAAGTTTTGTTGTTTGTTGAGATGCAACTTTGCAAACATAATCTGTGCTTCCATATACTTTTTAGAAAGAAGATGATTTCTCCTGGCAGCCCTTCCAAACAAGTCATATTTGTTCAGTCCTTTTCTAATTATACTGTTGTGAACTTGAACATATAACATGCTAACTGAGGCCTGTTGGATCTTAGATGTAACTCTTGAGTTTTTTCAGTTTCTTTGAGCGTTGCATGGTCTGGTCTTGGGGTGAATTTGTTGATTCACTTCTGGAAAGATTGTCAAGATTGTCTTTTATGTTTTTCTCTTGTGTATAATCTTTCTCACTGTAGAAAGATGGGCTTTAAATTGTTTGGAAATGGCCATAAAAACCTTACCAGATTGATGAGCCGCAATACTTCTGATTTTATAGGTGGTCAGACTTTCTGATGAATGAACCAAGGGTATTTGATTAGCAGTACCTCACTGCTACTTACCTTTTTAATTCATATGGAAGCACTAAGGGTGTATATATTTTTACATATTGTTAGATTTTTAGTTAGTTTTTTTTAAATAAATAAGAAGGTGTCATTTGTCATGTGTTTTTCATGTGTAATTCTTCCTTCTATGTAGCCAACTCATTTATGATGTTAAAGCGCAACTACAGTTGTGCTAAAAAGTTTACATACCCTGGCAGATTTTTTTGTTTTTTTGGTCTTTTTTCAGAGAATATGAATGATAACACATAAACTTTTTCTCCACTCATGGTTAGTGGTTGGTTGAAGACATTTATTGTCAAATGTCTGTGTTTTCTCTTTTTAAATCATAATGACAACCAAAAACATCAAAATGACCCTGTTCAAAAGTTCACATACCCTGGTGATTTTGGCCTGATGACATGCCCAGAAACCAAACCATGGTCAGGTAGACCAACCAAAATTTCGTCCACAACTGCCAGGAAAATTGTTCGGGATGCAAAGAAAAACCCACACATAACATGAGCTGAAATACAGGACTCTCTGAAAACTATCGGTGTGGCTGTTTCAAGATGCACAATAAGGAGGCACTTGAAGAAAAATGGGCTGCATGGTTGAGTTGCCAGAAGAAAGCCATTACTGCGCAAATGCCACAAAGAATCTCACCTTCAATGCGCCAAGCAGCACAGAGACAAGCCTCAAAACTTCTGGAACAAGGTAATTTGGAGTGATGAGACAAAAATCGATCTTTTTGGCCACAACCATAAATGTTACATTTGGAGAGCTGTCAACAAGGCCTATGATGAAAGGAACACCATTCCTACTGTAAAGCACAGAGGTGGATCACTGATGATGTGGAGATGTGTGAGCTTCAAAGGCACAGGAAACTTGGTCAAAGTTGAAGGAAAGATGAATGCAGCACGTTATCAGCAAATACTGGAGGCAAATTTTCACTCATCAGCCAGGAAGCTGCGCATGGGACGTACTTGGACGTTCCAACATGACAACGATAAAACACAAGGCCAAGTTGACCTGTCATTGGCCACAGCAGAAGAAAGTGAAGGTTCTGGAGTGGCCATCTCAGTCTCCTGACATCAATATCATTGAGCCACTCTGGGGAGATCTCAAGCGCGCAGTACATGCAAGACAGCCCAGGAATTTAAAGGAATTGGAGACTTTTTGCCAAGAAGAATGGGCAGTTTTACCATCTGAGAAAATAAAGAGCCTCATCCACAACTACCACAAAAGCCTTCATTTATGTTATAGGGGGCAATACACGGCATTAAGAACTGGGGTATGTAAACTTTTGAACAGGGTCATTTTGATGTTTTTGGTTGTCATTATGATTTAAAAAGAGAAAACACAGAAGTCTGACAATAAATGGCTGCAACCAACCACTAACCATGAGTGGAGAAAAAGGTTTTGTGTTATCATTCATATTCTCTGAAAAAAAACAAAAAATCTGCCGTGGTATGTAAACTTTTTAGGACAACTGTACACTTTCTGACAACTAGTCATCCACCTCAGGCCCCTACAATACACATCATCATGCTAAGGTACTACTCAACCTACTATCTAGGTATGTATAGCAAAGTCATGTGAACTCAAGCATAAAAAAAGAAAAGGGTGCTGCCAGCCATACAGAAAGAGGGGGAAGAGTCCCCCCTCACTCAAGGGAGGGGATACGGGATGTAAGCATACAGAGAGGAAATACAGGAGAAAAGGGATATCAGAAGGACATAAAGGCCTCAGAAAAAACGAGACCCCTCCTAAAGCATAATATTAATAAATTGTTAAATATAGCATCAAAAATCAGGCTATTTATTCAGCCATTCAGGGGAAACAGTCCTAAGTCTAAATATCCATTGGGCTTCCTTTCTGAGTATAAGGTTTTCCCAGTCCCCCCCCCTTCCCATTTAGGAGGACAAACAAGCTCAATTGCTTGAAATTGAAGCCCTGACAGAAATCAATGGTAGTATTGATGAAAATGACACATCACTGGCATGCCCCATTCGTTTTGTATATCGCAAACATGATCACGTATACTTCTCCAGAACTATCAAGGGCAAGTAATGAGATAAATCACCCCCATTAAAGAACAGTTGGTAAAATCTCTGGGTCATGTGCTGATTCCTCTCACAAGATCTTCAAGAGCTTGAAGGCCCCTAAAGTCCAAATCAAAAGCTTCACTGTGAAATATATATGGAGCTTCTCGCTAGACAAAAAAATCAATGAAGGAAATTGCTGAGAAGTAATAGACAATCAACAAAACAAAAAAAAATACCAAAATAAAACTTAACATTTATTAATATTGAAACTTGGTCTACCCCTCCAGGGGGTATATGCATATAAATAGGTGGAGGGCTGCTACTGCATCAACCTATTATCCACATATAGTAAATCCACAACTATTGAAAAGAAAATGAGAGGGGAAGGAAAACCTTCCTAACCAAATATAAGACATAACTGTTTGAAGTGATCCTACTTTGCCCGCATTTTTTTTTTTTCATTTCACACAAGCCCGTACACTATACACAGTGAGAAGCAAGGAACAGTGTTCAATAGAGAAGCAAAAGAAAGAGTAAAAAAAAATGCAAGATTTCACAGTAAGGAGTAAAAATTTGTTAATAAAGTATATTACAAAATTTGTTAATGACACAAATTCTGCCACAAAATCAAAAGTTTAGTTCCGCTTTAAAGTTATCAAAATTATGTGGTGTAAACAAAATACAGGCAAATAGCACTATTACTACTGCTCCTACTACATCATATAATATTGATAACTTTAAAACAATATTCTCATTATGCTGAGTAAACTATATACACTCTACATATATATTATGTTTAGTGCAGGACCTGTTAGGGCAATGCATGGCAGGAATTCTCTCTGCCCTATAAATGTCTATGTCATGCATTGTCCACTAGGCCCTGCACTAAACAGTGTAATAATAATACATTTTATTTATATAGCGCCAACATATTCCACAGCACTGTACAATTTGTAGGGTTCAAGTACAGACAAAAAAGATACATTACAAAGAAATAGTCAATTCACACACTGGGACTGAGGGCCCTGCTCGCAATAGCTTACAATCTATGAGGTAGAGGGTTTGACACAGGAGGTAGCAGGGGCAGCATCAGAGGTAGCATTGCTTATACAATGGTCAGACAATTTTGTAATAGAGGTTACTGTCACTACACATATATAAAGCTGTATGAGCCGTCATCAGTCGTATCCTTTAATGTGCAGATGGTGCATGGACATATAAAGTTAGTCTGATATGGCATCATATTCTGTGAGGTAATGTGGGAGCGTGAACAGAGGAGGGTACATTTCAGGGATTCTAACTACAGAAGGGTTTACATTAGGGGTTGTGATAGGCCTGTCTGAAAAGAAATGTCTTTAGTTTGTGCTTGAAGCTGTAGAAATTGGGGATTAATCTGATAGTCCGGGGTAGAGTATTCAAGAGAAGTGGTACAACTCGGGAGAAGTCTTGTATACGAGCGTGGGATGTTCTGATAATAGTGGATGTTAGTCTTAGGTCATTGAGTGAATGGAGAGCACAGGTTGGGCGATAGACAGGGATGAGGGAGGAAATATAGGGAGGTGCAGCATTATGGACAGCCTTGTGGATGAGGGTGATAAGTTTATACTGTATTCTGTATTGAATAGGCAGCCAATGTAGTGACCGACACAGACCGGAGGCATCGCTGTAGCATCTAGACTGATAGATGAGCCTGGCCGCCGCATTCAGAATAGATTGTAGAGGGGAGAGTTCAGTAAGGGGAAGACCGATTAGTAAGGAGTTACAGTAGTCAAGGCGAGAGTGAATCAGGGCAACAATAAGTGTCTTTAGTGTATTTGTGGTAAGGAAAGGGCGGATTCTGGAGATGTTTTTGAGGTGGAGATGAAATGAGCGTGCGAGTAATTGGATATGGGGTTGAAGAAAAGGTCTGAGTCAAACATAACCCCAAGGTAGCAGGCATACTGCCTAGGAGTTATGGTAAGGCCGGAGACTGCAATAGAGATATCAGGGACAGATCTATTAGATGGTGCAAACAGCAGTAGTTCGGTCTTTGAGAGATTCAGTTTCAGATAGAGCAAAGACATGATATTTGAGACAGCAGAGAGACAGTCACTGGTGTTCTGTATTAGTGCAGGGGTGATGTCAAGGGATGGATTATATAATTGGGTGTCATCAGCATAAAGATGGTACGGGAAGCTAAATCTTGTGATGGCTTGCCCAATGGGGGCCATATAGAGGGAGAAGAGAAGGGGGGTTAAGGTCCGAGCACTGAGGAACCCCAATGGCAAGAGGAAGAGGGGAAGAAACAGATCCCGCAAATGATACACAGAAAGTGGGGTCAGAGAGATAAGAGGAGAACCAGGAGAGCGCGGTGTCCGTAAGGCCGACAGAGCGGAGCATAGTGAGGAGGAGTTGATGGTCAACAGTGTCAAATGCTGCTGAGAGATCTAGAAGAATAAGAAGAGAGAAATCACCTTTGGATTTAGCCATCAGGAGATCATTGCAGACTTTTGTGAAGGCCGTTTCAGTAGAGTACAGAGTGCGGAAGCCAGATTGTAAGGGGTCAAGAAGAGAGTTAGCAGAAAGATAGTGGATTAAACGAGAATAGACCAAGCGTTCCAAGATTTTGGAGATGAAGGGGAGGTTAGAGACAGGTCGATAGCAGCACAGGACGGGTCAAGGGAGGATTTCTTCAATAGTGGGGTTATGACAGCATGTTTGAAAGAGGATGGGAAAATTCCAGAAGAGAGAGGTTAAATATTTTAATAAGGTAAGTCATGACAGCAGGAGACAGAAACTGGAGAAGGTGTGAGGGGAAAGGGTCGCTACTGCAGGTCAAAGGGCAAGAAGAAGAAGGTAGCTGAGATACTTCCTCTTCTGTAATAGGTTCAAAAAATGAGAATGAACAGTCTGAAGTACGGTTGGTGAGAGGATCAATGCCACCTAGGGATTGGGCAGTTATTTCCTGACTGATCTTATCAATTTTGTCATAGAAATACAGTAAGTGGCCAGGTCATCTGCGCTAAGGTCTGTGAATGGCTCCTGCACCTTGGGGGTAAGTAAGGAGTGAGAAGTTTCAAAGAGCCTTTTAGGGTTACAGGAGAGAGAAAAGATGAGAGTGGTGAAATAGGTTTGTTTGGCGAGGTGAAGGGCAGAGCTATAGATTTTAAGCATAAAACTTTGGCGCAGACTTTTCCTTTAATGGTAACTTGTCTGTAAAATATCTGTCAATAAAGGCATGCAGTTTGCATTTCTTTGCAAAACCAATAGCTGAAGTAGCAGATAAGAGACCAAGATAAAAACGTGAAAGAGCATCTATAAAACTCAACTTCAACTGGATGTGTTGTGCCTGAAGTCATTTAACTATTATTATTTAAAGGCTTGTTTGACATCTGACTGTTTCAGGTATTTAGTGGGTAATGGGGGACAGTTGAAAGATTTCTTATTAGAAGTCTTTCTACAATGACTTAAAGATGACCTGGGATTCATGCAGAAGGTTATATCAATAGAGAAAGACATTGATCCCTCCAGTTGTTACTTGCTTTTTTGTGAAACACCCAAAACTGGTTGGCATATTCAAAATGCAGTTCCTTATAGCATTTTCTTCTCTTAAAGTCATGCCTTTCTTGCCTGTCTACCACCTCCCCCAAGAATATTCAACTACCACATTGTTACAGAGCACATTACACTGATAAACAACACACCTTTGAAGTCTTATGCAAATCTGGCAGTTAACTAAACTAACCAGCTGGTACTGCATCTCAAAATGAGCTGCAGTACCAGATACAGCCTCATGTATGGAAATGTATTATGTCAGGTACAACAACTATGGAGCCATGGCGTAATCACTTTTACATGGTATACAGCAAAAAGTGTTCATTCTATTACACAGATATTTGTACATGTTCAGCCAATAGGAAAGGAAAGAAAGAGAATATCTGAAGCTTACTTGACTCCCCATATAAATTAACATTTGGCTCAGTACATGTGTACTGAATTGGAAGAACTGAGAAATTTGCTCTCTGAGAAAAAAATTGATTGATTGATTTAGCAATTGAGATCCTTTCTTCCCCAAAAGGGTTGGACTGAGGCTCCATGGACCTACCAAATAAAAATATTATGGGAGCCCAACCTTCAACAACCTCTAGGAAATAGACCAAAAACCATAAAACTGTGTGTCTTCTGTTGGACCATTATTGTGTTAGACCCTGGGCCAGCCAGAGGATCCTCTGGTAGTCTGGTGGGCCAGACCAACACTGTCCCGCAACAGTTGCCAATGGAGGAGAGATGGGAGGTTCTCATACACATTAGATAGCCAGCCAAAGTTGTCAAAACAGGCAGGTTCATCCAATGCAGGGCAGGGAAGATATTTATTAGTGGCATAAAGTCTATTCATAATACAAGAATAATGGTCTGCAAAAATATTAGAAAAGCATTTTTAACGTTCTTCTAAATAATAGGAGCATATAAAAGCAAATGAGAATTAGATGTTTTACCTCGTTCAGTTACAGTGTAATACTTGGATTACATGCCTATTCAACCTTGTTGATGGAGAACTAAAGAGTTGTAGCACTATCCAGTATTTTGCATACTTTTATTGAGGGACCATCTCAACACATAAGGAAAAAAAGTCAAAATCTTCTTTCCCTGCTCATTTAGTGATCTGAAACCTGATAGTTGTGGTGAAATTTCAACATGCTCTTATTTATGTGGGAATATGTTGAGCATGGGCAGATAAGGTAACACTATCAGATTTTGCTTTGTCCTCACAGATAGAAGTGCTATGCATACCTTTTTTGTTTGTGTTTCCATTACTTTTGACCAGTCATATGAAAAAAAAAAAAATGTTTGCTCTGTAACTTCATGCTACCTGTGATCTTTGAACACATTTCTAACTTTTTTTCTTTTGTTGGAAGACCTATGATTGAAATAAAACCGAAATTATTTTGTTAGACTATTCAGTACAAAAAAAGACAATGTAATACAAAGTGAGTAAAAACGAACAATGAATCACTGTTTCCAGGTATCTTCCAATCTAGGTACAAATGAGCTCAATACCCAAAGCAGAAGCAGATAATGTATTGCACTAATTGGTTTGGAAAGGAAGCTACATGCTGAGACCATAGAGAATTTATTGTATTGTGCATGATTTGGGAAATCTATCCATTGCTTCACCTAACTATATGAACCCTGTGGAATATGTTAGTACTACAGTATATAAATGATTAAATCTATAGAACAGATGTTTTCTGGGAAGTCAGGATAGTATTTGATGTTTATTTTTCATATACCCTGGTACATTATTTCTGCAAGCAGTGGGAGCTTCTGAAGGATTCATAGTGTTTGCTTTCTTCATGTTTGGATGTTTGATATGTTTAATTCAACAGCTCTGTATTTGTGATCCTTACAATATGGTTTTGGGAACCAAACTGTCACATAACATTATATAGTGTGCTCTCTTCATTAAAGGTTATATACAGTATACCATTAATAGCTACTTTTATTACTCTGAGGCGTCTTATGTAAGGTTCTTCTGCAGAGATGCAACTGGTTTAGACTTACAGGCAGTGCTCCTTGGAAAGTATGCACATTAGTTTTTCTTCTGATGAAAGGAAATTAATGTGGATTCTTTTTCCCTGCAAAGAAAATCAGCACCTAACAAACCAGACTCCTGCTTAATGGGTCACATGGATCCTAAAACTGTAAAAATAAAAATTGCCTCACCCCACAAAAAAGCCCTTACAAAGATATGGATGTCAGAATATGGCAACACAAAGCAATTTTGTAAGTAGTGAAACATAAAAACCATATAAATTTTGTAATTTTTTCTCCCTAATTGCATTGTTAACATGTTATATTAGCTTCATAGTCATTGTTGTATAAACAATACCTAAAAACAATGGCAGAATTGTATTATTCCCTGTTATATGAAAAATTAAATGGTGCATTTAAAAATGGTGCAATTTCTTGCAAGGAGCAAACCCGCATACTAGTATTTGACTGGAAAAATTTTATGGAAGCAAAGATGAAAGAAAAAAAAAAAACAATGAATACTTATGGGCTAAGAATCCTGGATAACTCCTTACATAATTGGAGTTGCTAAAAAATAACCAATTTGAAATGACTGAAATAAGAAATTTCAAATGACTTGTTCACTGGTTGTCAGTAATTTTTAGATGAACTAAGGTTAGTAATGGACACCTCTAAGCAACTAAAGTAACAAAAAAATAAAAACATTCTCCAGAAAGCACACAATTTTAGTGATTAGGGGCTATTCATATGACCGATTTTTTGCCAATCCATTTCCACAGACTATCAAAAAATGGAACATGTCCTATTTTTGTTCATTTTCACGGATCCCTACATACACTTAAATGCCCCTTGGGGGCAAAATGGCCGTTTTGTCCATCAGTCATGTGAATGTAGCCTTAGGGCCCTTTCATACGACTGAGTCCCATCCATCGAAAACAGTCCATCTGTGGGCCGTACTATGCGGACTGAACTCGGCCATGTGCATAGGAGTCACTATATCATAGTCAGTTATGACTATTTCTGCAATAATGAACTGACATAATGCTATCAGTTTATTCCTGTAACTGACTATGGCTCAGTTCAGTGTGGAAAATATAGCCCACACATGGATCGTTTTCCACGTGCAGAGTCATGTCAAAGGGTAGATGAGATTAATCAAATCTCACTTTCTGGTACTGTAAAATGCAGTGTGTTTTTCTGCTGCGTTTCTACAGCAGACAAAATTGCTGAGTTTGTATGTGAGACTATAGCCTTAAGTGGTTTACCCAGGAAAATAGCCATATTTACATTTGTAGACAATTAAAAGTTAAACATTTTTGAAAATATAAGTTTTCGACAAGTGCCAGATCATAGAAAGTTTCTGCATTCCATTTATGAGGGCAAAAGACAAAATTCACTACTAAGATAATTAAAGGAAATTCTGCAAAAAGTTTAATTCTTTAAGTTTTAGATATCTGCTAATTTAAATATGGCTATGTTCATAGGAAACACCCTTTAAAGAAGATAAGACCCAAGCCATCTTCTATGGTGTAAATAGTGGCTACTGCTTGTATCCCCCAGAAGAAAATCACGTTGTCACTGATGGGCCACAAGAAAAGTATCAATTACAAACATCTAGCTGTCAGGCAAAACTACTTCAGAAATATTTTATTTAGCAATTTGTTTAGTAATTAGTAATTTAGTTTAGTGGTTTAACTTAGTCATTTATTGTGAACAACGCATTTTTAAGTTCAAACATGCCATAACATTTTAAAAACTGAACCTGATTTCACTTAAATTACAGTATATTGGCCTCAAACTTAGGCTAAGGCTCCATTTAGTGGAAAATCAGATTTTTTTGTGGCAGATTTTGCTGAGTTTTTTTGAGCCAAAGCCAGGAGTGGTTACAAAAGGAATATGAAATATATAGGAAGCTCTTATACTTCTCCCTTCTGCTCAATCTATTCCTGGCTTTGATTCAAAAAACCACGGCAAAATCTGCAACATGGGGCCTTAGCATTTAGGCTGGGGCCCCACATGGCATAAATGCTGCGGTTTGCCCGCGTCGGAAATGCTGCGGAAAAAGTCGCTGCGTTTTACAGTCATAGAAAAGTGGATGGAATTCTAGTGAATCTCATCCCTAAAGTGCGGAAAAATATGCGCAGCGGACAATCTGTGATTTACAAAACCATTGTGGTTTTGGAAATTTCAGCATGTCAATTTTACCTACGGAAACACTGGCGGTTTCCCTATAGGTATAATTGAAGCAGAAAGTCCAGAAAAGCACTGCAGAAAAAATGCGATCCGTTGCCGCCATGTTGTTTTCCGCAGAGCTATTTTGCTGCGGGATACTACGTGGGGCCTTAGTCTAAGGTTCACAAGCTTTCCTTCTATCTGCCTTGCACAGCCCCTTTTCCATTTATATTTTATCCTTTATCAAAATTTATCAAGTTTTATTGATTTATTAATATATTTTTGAAAGTTATGAAAAAGAGAAAGCATTTTTATGGCAATGTGCTTTGTATTTGCAGTTGTGCTAAATAAAAACATATATTTAAATGTAATTCTTTTGCTGTACTGTATCTTAAATACATAGGCCAAATAAATAGTCAAACCCTCTACACATTGCCAAGGTCCATAATAGCATCACTTTATGAAATGTAGTAAAAATTCTTGATTTGGAAGTAAACAGTTGTGATCTAAAACTGCTTGTACAATCGCCCTTATTTGTGTGGTATTTTCATCCATGTTATCATGCCGCTATCTGCTGATTGAGATCTATCACTCAGTAAACACATGGGTCTGTTTACCAACAGAGAAAGCTATTTGATCCAAAAAAGCCGTGCAATTTCCTCACTATGTTTTGGGTTTTGTTTTTATGAAGCTCAGTGTAGCAGATCACTAAGATTATGGCAATGCCACATTTAAGCTAAGGCCCCACGTAGTGAAATACAGCTAATAAACACTGTATTTTTCCGCAGTATTTTTCATTGACTTTTTGCAGTGTTTTTCTCTGCGTTTTTTTCTTCACCTATTAGATATATAAGAAACACTCACGATTCCGCTCCTAAAAATAACAAGCTGCATTTTTCAAAAACCAACATGTTTTTGAAAACGCAGATTTTCCACATTTTTTCTGCAATGTGTGCTTGAGATTAAACAAAATATCTTTCATTTTGCTTGTACCGTAAAATGCACCATACATGATAAACATTATATATTATTAGTTTTTAGTATTATTAATTTTGTTGTTTCTCATATATATATATATATATATATATATATATATATACAATATATATATGACAAATTGAGAAATAACTTTTTTAACAACTTTTATTATTTTTTAATATTTTTATTAGTATAATGTTGTACCGTGTTAGCCATTGAAAGCAGTGGAAGAGTGAAGAAATCTATAGACATGGGCCTTCAAAGGATCTTAGAGTCCTTAAAAAAAACAAAATGCAATCTAAGTAGAGACTTTATTTACAACCGGTCAAAAAATAAACAATCTGGAAAGTTGTGGTGCGTGACAGAGGGATCTGTTATCTGTTTGCAATGAGCTGGTGATTTGTGACCCTCACAGTTCATACATAGTGTGACATGAAGCTGGCCACTGGGAGATCTGTTCTGCTGTTATTAATGTTGAATCTGTGTATCTCATAATGTGTGTGCAATGTCCCACCACAGGCCTCTATATGGAGGAAACAGGGCAGAGACTTAGTCAGCGCATGAACTCACAGAGATTCAACATTAATAACAGCAGAACAGATCTCCCAGTGGCCGCACATTTCTCCGGAGAAAACCACTCTATTGAAGATTTGTGGGTTGCGGTTTTAATGGGACATTTTAAGAAGCAGAGGAAAGAATGGGAATACAAGTTTATGCAAAAATGTCAAACTCTGCAATTTGCACTTAATATTCATGCCAGCTTCATGTCACACTATGTATGAACTGTGAGGGTCACAAATCTCCAGCTCATTGCAAACAGATAACAGATCCCTCTGTCACGCACCACAACTTTCCAGATTGTTTATTTTTTGACCGGTTGTAAATAACTTCTCTACTTAGGGTGGGTTCACACCTGCGTTTGAGTCCATCCGCTGCCAATCCGAGTGAAAATCTCAGGAAACAGGATAGGCATCGGATACTGACAGGTTAGAAACCCATTGATTAAAAACCCATTCAATGCACGGGTGTGCACTTACACCCTCTGCGCTGCAAAGCCGGTTTTTTTCGTCGGACACAAAGCCCTGCATGTTCGACTTTGTTTCCGACAAAAAAAAAAGGATTCGCGGCGCAGAGGGTTTAAGCGCACACCCGCGCATTGCTTTAAAAACCCATTCAAATGAATGGGTTTTTAACCAATGCGTCGCTAACCTGTCGGTATCCGATGCCTATCCTGTTTCCCGAGATTTTCACTTGGATTGGCAGCGGACGGACTCAAACGCAGGTGTGAACCCACCCTTAGGTTGCATTTTGTTTTTTTAAGGACTCTAAGATCCTTTGAAGGCCCATGTCTATAGGGTATAAAATAATCTGTGAATTTTCAGTTTCTTGTATAACACCATGTCTGATGAAGGGAGCTAGTACTTCCGAACACTTACTATAGTATACATACTATATACTATACTAAATATACTCAGTTAGCCTCTAAAAGGTATCGCCTGATTTCTTCACTCTTCCATTAATATTTTTAAGAAAGTTTGCCCACTTAACAAAATTCATTCTCACAAGCGGACCTAAACGCAATTGCTTGATTGCTTCTGTAGTATACAGACATAGCCATCTTGAACCTAAATCTGATAACTAGCTGTACCGTGATAACTCAAATAACTCAAATCACTGAATGCATTGGAAAAAAATTCTGAGTTATGCTAAGGCCCCACTTTGAGAAAATGCAGTGTTTTTGGCTGCTGCAGAAAAAATGTGTTTTACAGTTCCATCAAAGTGAATGAGCTTTCATTTAATCTCATCCACACACTGGGGGGAAAAAAAGATGTGGAAAAGTTGTGTTTTGAATATCGCAGCATGTTACTTTTAGCTGCGGAATCGTAAGAGTTTTCCTTATAGATCTAATAGGGGAACAAAACACGAAGAGAAAAACACAGTAAAAAGTAAGTGAAAAACACTGAGCTGTCTGGTGCCTTAGGCTTAAAATCATTAGCAAATGTGTATTTTATGCAATAAAACTCACTTATTCTTGCCTTAAAAATATTATATTTGTATAAATGTTCTCAATACTTAAATGTGATCATTTAAATATTTTCTATCATTTAACAGAAAAATTATATGGCAAAATTCCACCAGTAGTGTTGACTTAATATTCTTTATACCATATCTGATTATTTGGACAATCTATAGTTTTTCTGCCATGGGTTCCTTCAAACTCCCATACATTTACCATGAATACATGTTTTTGTGACATCTACATTTCTGTGCTGAGTAGATTAACCTCTACATTTACCATTTGTTATGTATAATATATATGTAGTAGATACTCATGAGTGCCATATTGTAGCTTACTATTGAGAATTTAGATCATTTATTCAGCACTGGACATCTCTTCTGAGGACCCATGGAGCGTATCAGATTGTGGAAATGTTTAAAAAGCAAAACTGCCATTCAAATAGAATGCATAAGTTCTTCCCCAGCAATAAATCTCTTCCTTTGTGTGCTCCTATTCTTCCTGTGAAGTTCATTTTCCTGGGCACATTGGCTCTATTTTCTATACTATCAGATGCATTATATGTGTATTAGCATATTTTGAAGCAATCTTCCCTGCTCCCATGCTCAATCTTCAGTTAGAAGAACCAAAAATGGATGAAATGTCAGAATTTTCAATTGAATTTGCATGCCTTACACCGTTCATAATGAAACATACCACAGCTGTGATAGCGTTTATAGCCTTATATACTACTAAATCATTTGAAGAACGCCCTGATTTATTCCACACTAATTTTGAAGCACTTTTATGCAAATAGAATGTCCATATATATTAAACATTACCCTAAATTAGTTCAATTTTTGTATAATTTACCTAATAGCATTAACTCTAGCCAGTGGCGTAACTAACTTGCGGGCCCCTGGTACAAACTTTGACTGGGGCCCCCTACCCCCTCCCCACAGCGTATTTCTGATAGCAACGGTTATGGTTACTGCAGTGTTATCTCAGATACTTGAAAGGGATACAACTATAGTTCCCACACCTGCAGTTATCAAGAATATGGTGAGTGAGCAGCGCAACACCCAGCATGTTAACAATACTGGGAGCTGCATGTTCTGGGAAACAGCTGATCTGAGGAGTCCTAACAGTCTAAAAGATCTAAGAGATTAGTGGGGGTCCAATACCCAGGGTACCTGCTGATCAACTGTTTGAAGGGACCGTGGTGCTTTTGTGAGCACCTTGACCCCTTCACTATTTACATCACACAGGATCTGTTTTATAGTGACTGTGCAATGTTATTACAGCCTGTAATATCACATTTGTGCTATAAAACAGATATGGTGTGATATAAATAGTGAATGGGCCCCGCACACAGTATAATATACTCCTCAGTAGCCCCCATTCAGTATAATAAGCTCTACAGTGGTCCCCACACTGTATAATATGCTCCACAGTGGCCCCCATACAGTCATACAGTATACTATGCTCCACAGTGGCCCCAAGACAGTACAATATGCTCCACAGTGGTCTCCACACAGTGTAATATGCTCCACAGTGGCCCACACACAGTACAATATGATCCACAGTGGCCCCCACACAATACGATCTGGTCCACAATGGTCCCCACACAGTATAATATGATCCCAACAGCCCCCCTCAAGCTGCTTCAGGTGAACCCCACTAAAATAATGGAATATGAAAATAAGTCCTCCTTGATGGAAAAAAGGAAAACTTGCTGTAGAACCACCTTTTTGGAAGGTAGCTCTCTATATATCAATGCCTGATTTTCTAAGAAAGCTAGAGACACTGGTCCAGATTTACTAATAGTTAGACAGTGCAAACTTAGACATGCAGATTTATAACAGCAGGAAGGAAACCCAAGCAAACACAGGGAAAACAAACTCCAGAGCTGCAAGGCAACAGCGCTAGTCACTAAGCCAGTCTTTTGCTGAGAATCCACTCCTACATATCTAGCAAGTCCAAAAATGTGCAGCCCAAACTAAATAGATGGTATTAAATATTTAGATGCCTTGGTCAAATGTGACCAAGGCACCTTTTTAATGGTGGTGCAGGGGCATCGCCATATTTATGATGATCGTCGTCCTCTGGAACGAAATCCATGAGCAGCGATCCATTGCTATGAGAGCTGGTAGCCTGCAATACATATTATATAAATTTGGGTTTGCAGTAACTGTAACATCCCGAAGAATATTTTGGCTATTAAGTGAAAGCTGTAAAAACAAACCCATAAGAAGGTGGCACAAATGCAGGTTTTCATTTATTCCCTATTCTGATTTATTTTCAGCTTTCTAGTACATTTTATGGAATATTAAATTACACCACTATGAAGTAGAATCTGACCTCATATGGATCTGTGAATGGAAAAATAAAAAAGTTATGACTTTTAGAAAACAGACAGTAAAAAATGAATATAGAAAAACGGTTGTGGCAGGAAAAGGGTTAACCAAATTTATAATTGATTTAACTGCACAGTGTTGGACTGGTGTGACATGACATGAGCCCCTTTCTCCACCTATAAAAAGATGTTTCCCGGTGTAATAATTCAATATATTTGATATATTTTAGGTATGTTGCTTGATAATTAGTTGCTAAATTGTGATTTTTTTTTTTTTTGTCTTGTATCTCTTTATTAACTTAGATTTGAAGTTTATGAGAACCCTCTTCTTCCTATGTGTCTCATTTCTGTGCGGCTGGGTGCAAAACCATCATGAATTATAGGTCGGCAATAAAATAACACACAGTAAAACCTCACATTGTATGTCTCATTCTTATTGATAACATTTGTTTTTTAGAGCTATTCATAACTCATTCCTTTATTTATACAGTACAGTTCTATACACACAAGGGTAATTTTGGGGGGAAGGGCAATTGTCAGTGTAGCTTAGTAGTGAGATGATAAAAAACTGACAATATAAATAACTGACTATCTAGGTTGACTAGGTAGACTACTATGGAAAAACTAAATGATGTTGACAATACACCTAGATTCATGACCTCTAGGTCTCACCTCTGACCTTGAGTAGGCGAAGAATAAGGGTGTTGAAAAGTTAGCACCAACCAAAACCTTTGTTGTGGTTCACGTAGTTAAAGAGAATCTGTCAGCTCTCCCGACATGCCTAGTATGCCTAGTAAGTTTAGTAAATTCTCATATTCCCTTATGAAATAACAATTCTGGAGCGTCTTTTCTTTGAACTCTGCATTGTGCCAGTCTTCTGTTATCCCTCCTGGAAATTTATGAATAAACTGTCAATACCACATGCACCTGCGCAGTCTTATTCTTTCCAAACAGTGCTGGCAGTATCAGACTGTGCAGGGACATACTGAACCTAAGTAAAGATGCTCCAGATTTTTTTTAATGAGAAATACAAGTATTTACTAAAACAATGATGTCAGCAGGTCTGAAATATCTATTGCAGGGTCATGTTCCTTTTACTAATCTTTTAACTCATATACAGTCATATGAAACAGTTTGGGCACCCCTATTAATCTTAATCATTTTTAGTTCTAAATATTTGGGTGTTTGCAACAGCCATTTCAATTTGATATATCTAATAACTGATGGACACAGTAATATTTCAGGATTGAAATGAGGTTTATTGTACTTACAGAAAATGTGCAATATGCATTAAACCAAAATTTGACCAGTGCAAAAGTATGGGCACCTCAACAGAAAAGTGACATTAATATTTAGTAGATCCTCCTTTTGCAAAAATAACAGCCTCTAGTCGCTTCCTGTAGCTTTTAATCAGTTCCTGGATCCTGGATGAAGGTATTTTTGACCATTCCTCTTTACAAAACAATTCCAGTTCAGTTAAGTTTGATGGTCGCCGAGCATGGACAGCCCGCTTCAAATTATCCCACAGATGTTCAATGATATTCAGGTCTGGGGACTGGGATGGCCATTCCAGAACATTGTAATTGTTCCTCTGCATGAATGCCTGAGTAGATTTGGAGCTGTGTTTTGGATCATTGTCTTGCTGAAATATCCATCCCCGGCGTAACTTCAAATTCGTCACTGATTCTTGTACATTATTCTCAAGAATCTGCTGATACTGAGTTGAATCCATGCGACCCTCAACTTTAACAAGATTCCTGGTGCCGGCATTGGCCACACAGCCCCAAAGCATGATGGAACCTCCACCAAATTTTACAGTGGGTAGCAAGTGTTTTTCTTGGAATGCTGTGTTTTTTGGACGCCATGCATAATGCCTTTTTGTATGACCAAACAACTCAATCTTTGTTTCATCAGTCCAAAGGACCTTCTTCCAAAATGAAGCTGGCTTGTCCAAATGTGCTTTTGCATACCTTAGGCGACTCTGTTTGTGGCGTGCTTTCAGAAACGGCTTCTTTCGCATCACTCTCCCATACAGCTTCTCCTTGTGCAAAGTGTGCTGTATTGTTGACCGATGCACAGTGACACCATCTGCAGCAAGATGATGCTGCAGCTCTTTGGAGGTGGTCTGTGGATTGTCCTTGACTGTTCTCACCATTCTTCTTCTCTGCCTTTCTGATATTTTTCTTGGCCTGCCACTTCTGGGCTTAACAAGAACTGTCCCTGTGGTCTTCCATTTCCTTACTATGTTCCTCACAGTGGAAACTGACAGGTTAAATATCTGAGACAACTTTTTGTAACCTTCCCCTGAACAACTATGTTGAACAATCTTTGTTTTCAGATCATTTGAGAGTTGTTTTTGAGGAGCCCATGATGCCACTCTTCAGAGGAGATTCAAATAGGAGAACAACTTGCAACTGGCCACCTTAAATACCTTTTCTCATGATTGGATACACCTGGCTATGAAGTTCAAAGCTCAGTGAGGTTACAAAACCAATTTTGTGCTTCAGTAAGTCAGTAAAAAGTAGTTAGGAGTATTCAAATCAATAAAATGATAAGGGTACCCAAATTTTTGCACCGGTCAAATTTTGGTTTAATGCATATTGCACATTTTCTGTTAGTACAATAAACCTCATTTCAATCCTGAAATATTACTGTGTCCATCAGTTATTAGATATATCAAATTGAAATGGCTGTTGCAAACACCCAAATATTTAGAACTAAAAATGATTAAGATTAATAGGGGTGCCCAAACTTTTTCATATGACTGTATGCATGTGAATTACCTACAAGTGAAAAGACTGAAACTCAAGGGGAAAACTGTAAAAGTTTTTTTTTTTTATAAACTTCTATTTATTTTTTTCTATAAAGGACTCCAGCATCATATATTAAAGAGGAAATGCATATGTTTTTTTTTTTTGTTACGTTTATGTAAATCACAGTTTCCTCTATGCTATACCCTAGGGCTATAATCCAGCATGTTGTAATTACACAAAATCTTGATGAAAGATTTCCTCACAGTGCACTTTAACTCATTACAATATCATTACAACTAAGCTTAAAAACATGACTACCAACTGTCAGAAGAAAAAGAATGCATACAACAATCTTACTATATTGATTCATGAAGACACTGAACATAACATCATGTTAATTTTCTCTCTAGCTTGAAGAATAAGCAATATAGTTTACATGACAACAGAATAATATTTCATGTTCTACAGGGGATCTCACTATACAGAATAGTCAATGATATGTGTACATGTCACAGAAAACATGCCTAAAGCTGATTTTCAATGGTTGATTTTTGCGTGAAAAAAAAATATTTTTTTTTAAAATTTTTTTTCCTTTTTTTAAAAAAAAAGTTTTATTACAAATATTTTTTTTTTGAAATTGTTTGCGCACCCTTATTAATTTTAATTTATTTTATTTTTTTTTTTTTTTTTGTTTGCCATTTTTATTTTATTTTTTATAATATAAATATTGTAGGAGAAATATTTTTTTTTTTTTTTAAATTTTTTTTTTTTATTTAAAAAAAAATACTATTTTTGTGTTATTAAACCAAAATTTGACCGGTGCAAAAATTTGGGTACCCTTATCATTTTATTGATTTGAATACTCCTAACTACTTTTTACTGACTTACTGAAGCACAAAATTGGTTTTGTAACCTCACTGAGCTTTGAACTTCATAGCCAGGTGTATCCAATCATGAGAAAAGGTATTTAAGGTGGCCAATTGCAAGTTGTTCTCCTATTTGAATCTCCTCTGAAGAGTGGCATCATGGGCTCCTCAAAACAACTCTCAAATGATCTGAAAACAAAGATTGTTCAACATAGTTGTTCAGGGGAAGGATACAAAAAGTTGTCTCAGAGATTTAACCTGTCCTCAGTTTCCACTGTGAGGAACATAGTAAGGAAATGGAAGACCACAGGGACAGTTCTTGTTAAGCCCAGAAGTGGCAGGCCAAGAAAAATATCAGAAAGGCAGAGAAGAAGAATGGTGAGAACAGTCAAGGACAATCCACAGACCACCTCCAAAGAGCTACAGCATCATCTTGCTGCAGATGGTGTCACTGTGCAGGGGGCAACAATACAGCACACTGTGCACAGGGGGGGGGGGGGGGGGGGGGGGGGGGGGAGGGGGGGGGTGGGGGAGGGCGGGCGCGGAGGGGGGGGGGGGGGGGTGGGGAAGGGGGGGTGGGGGGGGGTTGGGGGTGGGGGGGGGGGGGGGGGGGGGGGGGGGTGGGGGGGTTGGGTTGTGGTGTTTGGGGGGTGGGGGGGGGGGTGGGGGGGGAAGAAAAAAAGGGGTTGGATAGGTTATTGTTTGTTTGTGGTGTGGTTGGGGTGGGGGTTGGTTTTGGGGTGGGGGCTGTGTGGCCAATGCCGGCACCGGGAATCTTGTTAAAGTTGAGGGTCGCATGGATTCAACTCAGTATCAGCAGATTCTTGAGAATAATGTACAAGAATCAGTGACGAATTTGAAGTTACACCGGGGATGGATATTTCAGCAAGACAATGATCCAAAACACAGCTCCAAATCTACTCAGGCATTCATGCAGAGGAACAATTACAATGTTCTGGAATGGCCATCCCAGTCCCCAGACCTGAATATCATTGAACATCTGTGGGATAATTTGAAGCGGGCTGTCCATGCTCGGCGACCATCAAACTTAACTGAACTGGAATTGTTTTGTAAAGAGGAATGGTCAAAAATACCTTCATCCAGGATCCAGGAACTGATTAAAAGCTACAGGAAGCGACTAGAGGCTGTTATTTTTGCAAAAGGAGGATCTACTAAATATTAATGTCACTTTTCTGTTGAGGTGCCCATACTTTTGCACTGGTCAAATTTTGGTTTAATGCATATTGCACATTTTCTGTTAGTACAATAAACCTCATTTCAATCCTGAAATATTACTGTGTCCATCAGTTATTAGATATATCAAATTGAAATGGCTGTTGCAAACACCCAAATATTTAGAACTAAAAATGATTAAGATTAATAGGGGTGCCCAAACTTTTTCATATGACTGTATATTTCACAGAAGTTTATCTTAAAGTCAGGGGCATAACTAGCAAACTTTTGTTCCCCATACAAACTTTTGACTTGCCCCCCCCCATAGTGTTTCCTTCCCTGACCCCACATAGTATAACACCCCATTTACACACCCTATGATGTCCTAAAATGGCCTCCACACAGTATAATGTCCCATAGCAGCCCCTGCACACAGTATAATCTCACATAGTGGCGCTCCACACAGTATAATGTTCCAGTCGCGCCTCCTCACAGTATTATGTCCCACAGTGGCCCCTCCATAAAGTATTATGCCCCATAGCGGCCCCTGCATAGAGTATCATGTCCCATATTGGCCGCTGCACACAGTATAATGTCACATAGTGGCCCCTCCACACAGTATAATGTTCCATAGTAGCCCCTCCACACAGTATTATGTCCCATAGTGCCCCCACACAAACTATCATGTCCCATAGTGGACCCTCCACACAGTATAATGTTCCATAGTAGCCTCCATACAGTATAATGTGCCACAGTGGCCCCCTCCGCACAATATTATGTCCCATAATGGCCCCTGCACACAGTATTATGTCTCATAGTAGTCCCTCCACACAGTATTATGTCTCATCATGGTCCCAATGGTGTTTGTTGCAAATGTTGCAAAAATTTCGGGTTCAGCAGAACCCAAAATGTTTGGGGTACTCCCCACCCATGAATTATTATTATACTCTGGTATCTTTTCAGGTCGGAGGCCCAGGGTAACAAACATAAAAACCAGTGGTACTCACCCCTCCTGCACTCTGCTATGACTCCCTGCTGTTTTTGGCCCTCTACAATGACGTCATTATGCATTGCAATGTTGTACTGTTCCTCGTGACGTTAATGACTGTCACTATAGAGGACGACGACAGCATGGAGTCATGTCGGAGAGGTGAGTAACACTGTTTTTTATGTTCACTCACCTCCCCTGGACCTCCTATCATTATACTCGGGGATCTGAAGAGACTCCAGAGCATAAAAATAGCAATATTTGTTGGGGTTAGCCCAACAAATACTCTTACCGCGGGACCACAGCCTTACTTAACGATCCCCGCCTCTGCTTCCCCTTCTTCACTCCAGGGGCCCCGTAAATCTCATATCAAATCGCTGGGGCCCCTGGAGGGAAGAAGGGGAAGGAGAGGCAGCTGTGAGCAGGAACGGGGATTGGTAAGTAAATAAGGCCTGTTACCTGCTGAAGTTACTCCAGCAGGTAACGGTCTATTAAAAAAATAAAAAGCAGCAGGGGCCCACCGCTACGGCTGCTACAGCTGTACTTGCACCACTGCTTAAAGGGAGTCTGTCACCACAGTGAAGCATATTAAACCAGCAACACAGTTATATAGGTCAGGCTCACCTGATTGTAAATTTTTTTTTCCCCCATAAATATTTGTACTTCTATTGCTGAGATATGAATTTATTTCAGAATGTGCAAATGAGCCATCTGGAGCACCGAGGGTCGCCCATTGCTCTAAACTGCTACAACTACACTACTCTAATATACCCTCTTTCCCCCTTCCTTCTTTAAATGACAGGGCCAGGCTAGATCTCAGCTTAGCATCCTGGGGGAGTTCCTTGGCAGTGTTGGGCGTAGCAGTTTGGAGCAACAGAGATACCCTTGGTGCTTTAGATCATTTGCATGTTTGGAAATTAATGAATATCTTGGCAATGGAGGCATGAATTTTCAAGGGGAAAAAGTGTTACATTCAGATGAGCCTGACCTATCTAATTGTTTTGCTGGATTGATATGCTTTACCCTGGTGACAGACTGTCTTTAATAACTTTGAGACCATTCCCAGTCTACAATGAAGTGGATATAGGCTAGGCTACATTCACACCTGTGTCAGACATTCTGTTAGGAGCCTCTGGCTAGAGCTGAACAACTATGAACCCAAATCAAGGTCAGGATTAATAGAATATTTTACCTAGATTTTTTTTTTTTTTTTTTAACAATTATTTTTGACATTTCTATTTTGCCATACTATGCCCCTATTTATATGCCACAGAATTTTGTTTTTGTTATTTCATACATCAGCTATGAAAATTGTACAGCAGACAGTTAGTGACATATCACTTAGACAATGGCAGTGTGAGACAGGATGGCATTGATGGAAAGAACGGATGTGAGAAAGTTCACATTGATTAGTTGAGCTTACATTTGGTTTCGGTTATTTTGCGATTAATTGCTCAACCCTTCCTCTGGCACAGAATCCCTCACTCAAAATCTTGGACAAAATATTAGTGCAAACTCTGTTTCTTTGTTCTGAAAAATGACTGACACTGAGACCTTATCCATCGATTGACATGAACGCTGTCTATAAAGGGGCTCAGGGAAGGGAATCTCTCTCCTTGTGGAGAGCACCAGTGAAGGTGTGTAGCGTTTTGAGTTGCCTTTTTGCCCTCTACTAAGCATCTACATATCACAAGGCATTATGGGAAAAGGAGCTGGGAAGCTCAAGCGCCCTCTGTTGGATGTAACAAATCCTCAATTTGCTTTCGACCCATTGAGTCTTGAGAAAGCAAAAGGGATTTTAGCCAAGCCAATATCACTCATCTGCATACAACGCTGTTTCGGGATTTTTGTCTCTCATCAGTGCAGAGCAGAGTGAACTGGCTGGCTTTTTGGGAGGCAAATTGAGGATTTGTTACATCCAACAGAGGGCGCTTGAGCTTTCCAGCCATTGTTTTCTTGTTCAAACTAACACTTCTAGATCTTTCAATGTCTGCACTAAAGAAAGTTATGTGCATAATGTCCATCAAATGTAAAGCACAATCTTTCAGTACTTATAAATATAGACTCAAGGACTTAAGGCACTCCTCTTAAAAGCCATACTAAACTAAATGTTATCTTTAAGAACAGCACTTAGCATTTCTATAACCAGTATTGCCATGTCTTACAATGTTTCCTTGTAGACTGTGTGACGTCTCCAATATATCTGTTCAGACAAGAAATAGGCAAGTGCCTATCATACTGTCGCAGGAACAATTACTATAAATGGAACCTGAATGAAGCTGGATTTTAACTGGAGCACCAGTATTAAGTTGCAGCTTGCATTATATGTTAATGGAGAAGAATATTACCGCAGACTTTATTACAAGTGTATTCCATGCCAATATTCCATTATCACTAATCATATTATATCACTTATTAAATTATTAAATTAAGGGAATAAATAAAAAGGAAGCTGCACCTTTTATTGAGATGTACGCGGAGTTTTATATTCTTGTAATATATGCAATTAAAGTAAGAATTTTCCACATTTTCAGAACCTCTGCTTGCTGTTAGTCATAGTCAATAGATTGTTTTTCAAGTAGAAGCTGAATTCCTTTCCTGATCTAGTAAGGGTCAGGATGAGAGGCAGCAAATAGCCTGGGACACTCTGTACAGTTTAGTCTTTCTTTACTTCAACATTAACAGCAGTTATATATTCTACAAAACTTACACTTAGGGATGGGTGAACTTCACAAGATTAGTTTCAGTGAATATTCCTCAATAATAATAATAATAATAATAATAATAATAATACATTTTATTTATATAGTGTCAATATATTCCGCAGCACTGTACAATTTGTAGGGTTTAAGTACAGACAAAAAGATACATTACAAAGAAATAGTCAATTCACACACTGTTACTGAGGGCCCTGCTCGCAAGAGCTTACAGTCTATGAGGTAGAGGGGGGTGACCCAGGAGGTAGCAGGGACGGCAACAAACGTAGCATTGCTTATACAATGGTCAGACAATTTTGTAATAGAGGTTACTGTCATTACACATATATAAAGCTGTATGAGCCGTCACCAGTCGTGTCCTTTAACATGCAGATGGTGCCTGGATATATAAAGTTAGACTGATACGGCATCATATCCTGTGAGGTAATGTGGGAAAATAAATAGAGGAGGGTACATTTTAGGGATTCTAACTACGGAAGGGTTTACATTAGGAGTTGTGATAGGCCTGTCTGAAAAGATATGTCTTTAGTTTGCGCTTGAAGCTCATAGAATGTAAGCTCTCGCTAGCAGGGCCCTCACTCCTATTGTTTTAAACGTTAATTCCTTGTCACATTGTATTGTCCAATACTGTTTGTTCATGTACCCTCTGTTTTGTAGTGCTGCAAAATCTGTTGGCACTGTATAAATAAAGTTATTATTATATTCATGTGTACATCCATCTCATTTGTTTCACGCGAAACCTGTTTGGCATGAACTGGAACTCTCTTCAGACCCCAAAGTACAATAAGAGGAGGCCTAGGGAAGGCACAGCGATGTAGTGAATACTACATACTATATACTCACTTTTCCTCACCATGGGCTGCATCACGGCTTCCACCATTTCCTTGTGATCTTCTTCTGCCCTCCTGGCTTATGTCATGCACCCATGGGGACCACTAATGCCTGTGAATGAGCTTCAGTGATCACGTGGGGTGCACGTGTACTGACACAATATACTCTGTATACTGCCTCCTCTTCTGGTCTGAGACAATTTTGCTTTCCCAGACACTGCAGCAACTCAAGCATCTTCTGTTTGGTTTTAGGCAACATATACACGCCCATGTGCATGTCACTGAGCCGTGATTGGCAAGGATGGAACATGGATGACATCAGTGTGCCGCCCGTGCCTCAACGACCCCATTCATTGAGGTCAGTGAGTATGGGCCACAAAACAGACAGGAATAGGAGCTGTCCTGAGTTTTTCTCAGGGCCCCATACACGAGACCGTGAAACTACACGATCGTATGTATGGTGCCATAGAAATTAGTGGGTCAATGTGTTACCTGTGAAAAATATGGTCGTGAGGCCTAAGACTGTTTAACATGGAGTTTGTTACAATATACTGTATCAGCCTAGGCAATCATCTGTGAGCTAAGTGGATAAATCTTTAGCTTGGGAAAACAGACTGACACATTGTAGAAAACTCCAGGCTATAGCATTCAGATACTGTTTTAAGTATCAGAACATAAATAAATATAATACTGTTTCAGTTCAATGGCAGCAAACCTTTAATATGTTATTATGAAATGTTACTATGTATGTTATGTATCTATTTTACTTCTGCATTGTGCTTATCCTATCCCTGCATCCTAGCACTTCTATGTATATTGTATTCATATCCCCACAGTTTAGCATCCTCTATGCTTGTGATCAGGCATCATCTTGATTTTTAGTTTTCTCTTTCTCTGCCTTGTGCTATCACTTACATGATGTTTCTGCACAACATCACATGGTCAGCTAGAGACAGTACCATCTCTGCCTGGCAGGGGTCAGTGTAATTATTCTTCTCTGTCTATTCTCCTAAATAATCTAAGGTCATATGTAGTTATGGAGACTGAGCTGTCATCTTCATTATGACTGTGTGACAGCTGCCTGTCTACAGTCATGGCCAAAAGTTTTGAGAATGATACAAATATAAATTTTTACAAAGTCTACTGCTTCAGTTTTTCTAATGGCAATTTGCATATACTCCAGAATGTTATAAAGAGTGATCAGCTTAACAGCAATTACTTGCAAAGTCAATATTTGCCTAGAAAATGAACTTTATCCCCCAAAACACATTTCAACATCATTGCAGCCCTGCCTTAAAAGGACCACCTAACATCGTTTCAGTGATTGCTCCATTAACACAGGTGTGGGTGTTGATGAGGACAGGGCTGGAGATCAATCTGTCATGATTAAGTAAGAATGACACCACTGGACACTTTAAAAGGAGGCTGGTGCTTGCCATCATTGTTTCTCTTCTGTTAACCATGGTTATCTCTAAAGAAACACGTGCAGTCATCATTGCACTGCACAAAAATGGCCTAACTGGGAAGAGTATTGCAGCTAGAAAGATTGCACCTCAGTCAACAATCTATCGCATCATCAAGAACTTCAAGGAGAGAGGTTCCATTGGTGCCAAAAAGGCTCCAGGGCGCCCAAGAAAGACCAGCAAGCGGCAGGACCGTCTCTTAAAAGTGTTTCAGCTGCGGGATCGGGCTACCAGCAGTGCAGAGCTTGCTGAGGAATGGCAGCAGGCAGGTGTGAGTGCATCTGCACGCACTGTGAGGCGGAGACTCTTGGAGCAAGGCCTGGTCTCAAGGAGGGCAGCAAAGAAGCCACTTCTCTCCAGAAAAAACATCAGGGACAGACTGATATTCTGCAAAAGGTACAGGGAGTGGACTGCTGAGGACTGGGGTAAAGTCATTTTCTCTGATGAATCCCCTTTTCGATTGTTTGGAACATCTGGAAAACAGCTTATTCGGAGAAGAAGAGGTGAGCGCTACCACCAGTCTTGTCTCATGCCAACTGTAAAGCATCCTGAAACCATTCATGTGTGGGGTTGCTTCTCAGCCAAGGGAATCTGCTCTCTCACAGTCTTGCCTAAAAACACAGCCATGAATAAAGAATGGTACCAGAATGTCCTCCAAGAGCAACTTCTCCCAACCGTCCAAGAGCAGTTTGGCGCTCAACAATGCCTTTTCCAGCATGATGGAGCACCTTGCCATAAAGCAAAGGTGATAACTAAATGGCTCAGGGAACAAAACATAGAGATTTTGGGTCCATGGCCTGGAAACACCCCAGATCTCAATCCCATTGAGAACTTGTGGTCAATCATCAAGAGACGGGTGGACAAACAAAAACCAACAAATTCAGACAAAATTAAAGCATTGATTCTGCAAGAATGGACTGCTATCAGTCAGGATTTGGTCCAGAAGTTGATTGAGAGCATGCCAAGGAGAATTGCAGAGGTCCTGAAGAAGAAGGGTCAACACTGCAAATATTGACTTGCTGCATTAACTCATTCTAACTGTCAATATAAGCTTCTGTTACTCATAATATGAATGCAATTATATTTCTGTATGTGATAAAAACATCTGACAAACACACATAAAAACCAGAGGGCAGCAGATCATGTGAAAATATAATATTTGTGTCATTCTCAAAACTTTTGGCCATGACTGTATATATAAGTAGTAGCTGTGCCAGTATACTCTCCTCTGTAGGGAGTTTATGTGGGATATTCCTTAGTATAGAAAGTTCGGATGTGCCTTTTAGAAAGAATAGAAAGGTATGTAATTCCCAGCAAGGTAAAAAAGATCACATGACCAAATTGAAAAGAAGTGTCCTATAAAGTAATAGTGTACTAATAACAGTGTTTGTCCTGCAAGATTGTGCTTTATTACAGTTAATGTTACTGAACACCAGTTTTGAACTATTTTTATCTTTAGCAGTTTTATCTATACAGGTAAAGATAAAGTAACTGGCCACCATATAACATGCTCTTTATATTAAGCAGAATTAAATATTTATTCTTCTTTTTAATCCCTGGTATAGTGGGGTACATGCAGAAGCCCAAAAGAATCAAGGATAGATGGATAAGCTAATCTTTGGCTCTTTGTGCAAGAGGCAAAGGTAACAACAACTTCAAATTGGTGGGAGGCTTACCATTTCCCTCTTGGTATGTACTTTGCCCACCTACACCAAACACTCACCCTTTTCTAAACATTCTGTAGCATCTGAATTATATTACGGTTTTTATGAATTGAGTCATAAGAATTATAAAACACAAATCATAAGGAGCATGATATGTTCAGTCAGCGGTTGGCACATGTGGTGGAATGGCCTTTAAATGGAAGACATAAATTGAGTCTATATAATGTTATTCACCTTTGTATGATCATCAGGCTCTGAATTCAGAATGTGATGTCTATACACTTACTATTTACAGACATGTCAGTGGTTAATTATAATTTATGTATATTATATTGGACATATAATATATCACACAGATAATGGCAAGAGAGAGTGAAAGGAGTTTTTTGGGGATTTTAATATAAGATCAGAAGGGTCTGACTCCTGGCACCCCTACCATTAGCTGTTTGAAGGGGCTGCAGCACTCAGAGGAGTGCGGGGCACTGCAGCCTCTTAATCATTTACCAGGCACAGTGCCGTACATTTTGTAGCAGCTGTGCATGTTACTGCAGCTTACTGCATCTGTGTCCCATTCAAGTGAATGGGACAGAATTTGGAGTACTACCAGGAACAGTTATAGAATGTTCAGTGCTTTGTCTCAGGGTAGCCCCTACCACCCGCTTTTCAGTGGGGTTACTGAGAGCTGGACTTCCGACAATCTGTTGTTGATGGCTTATCATCAATGTTAAACCTCCGGAATACCCTATTAAAGTTACCGTATGTCCAATGCCCATCATGTTTGACTGATCCTTTCTTCTTGTTTCCTCACTGATACTGCAACAAACTGAAAAGGGCTTAGAAAATGATATTTAGACTAGCATATAATAACGTAAAGCCAGACCGATGTCGTAATAGCAACATACCCATTAATAAAGTGTACAACGCATAGTGTTTGCTTTTAGGATTACTGACTTCAGTTTAGTAAACTGCTATTTAATGATGAAGTGTATAATTAGAGATCAAATATCGCTGCTGCCTCTTAAAGAAGGATGGGGGCTTTACTAAGACATAAGGTAAGATATAGTATATTGGAGTGGCTTGTTTTTTTCCTGCTTTAGTTGAAACATTGTTTAGTCTTTGGCAGACTCAAATAGTATGCAGTCCGCCAATGGTCTGAAACTCATGTCTGAGTTTGCAAATGTTCCCCTCACTTCTTTGAAGTTACTTCCATGACTGAATTGGTGTTTCCTATCCTTGGTTTCCACAATGAAAAATCTGCTGAACACGTGTCTCAGAAGAAAAAAAAAGACTGGCTAATAGCATTTTTTCCTTTTCTTAATCTATTTTTCATATCGCTAATCTTTGTTTTCCTTTTTGTTTTCTAGACAGAAACTCAAGCCAGAAATAATAAACAAAATCTAATTGTTGAAGCTATTGCGTAGTACAAAAAAATCCAAGATGAACATAGTATTCTGACCTGCGAAACGTTTGTTCTCAGCAAATCCTTTTCATGCTGCCTGAACACAAAGCACATGGTATCTTCTCATTTTTAGATAATCACAGGTCTTCAGGAGAAGAGACCACTACTAACCATGTGTTTGCTATTATACTTTGCATCTGTAAAATCAAAACATTTGCTAATATCCCATCTTAAGTGACATGGCTACATCTTCTTACAGAAGCTGTACATAGTTTTACATTAGTACTGTTATGTAACTGTCTAACTTAATAAGGGATAACTTGATGACTGCTTTATTGAAGTCACAGTGGCATCTACAGATATTTAGATTAGATAATTTCCTTGCGTGGTTGTAAAATAAGAGTTATTTTAATATGCGGTAGGTGCAGACAGAAAAAAACAGCATTAAAAAAATTCAAAAGAAAAGAAAGCAATACATTTATTATATACACTATAACTATATTTACACATTCTTTATTCTTTTTTCTCCAAGTCAATGAATCCTTACACCATTTTTTTAATAGCCATCATACAGCAATTTTAAAAACATTGGGGCGGATTTATAAAGATTTGCGTTATTAACACCAGTCTCCATAGCCCTGGAGCTGGCAGAAGGTACACGTCATATATGACAAGGTGCACACCTCAAAATGAAGCACACCCTCCATCGGGCTGTGCGCCTAGGGGGGAATTGTACACCAGCTTGTAGTTGGCGTACATTTCCCTGTCATTTACGCCATATTTCTGACATAAATGATAATAAATCTGGCCCAGCTCCCTGTACACCTTCACCACGTCTACTTTTAAGGAAAGTGGCAAACACAGTTCAGATTTTAAAATGTTTTGTGCAAAAATAATTGATACTTTTTATGTCTGGAAACTGGTATACAAGGCATAGTAAATCTGGGCCAACAAAAGTAAATCAAATGTCCATTTTTTTTTGCTAGACGCTAAAAATGGTCAGTTAAACAAATGGATATACTCTATCTTTGTCTGTTTTGACTGACACACAGGCCTGATAGAAATCAATGGATCCATTTTTAGGAGATGTAAAATGAATTAACCAAGCTACATCTGTTAAAAAATGGATCAGTGGGTTAGGTCAAAAAAGAAAGACCAATGAAATTCATAGTACTTTTACTTTTATCTCTTGTATTGTTTCCTCCTTGATTCCAGGCTAACAGGCCTGATATAAAATATATGCCTCTTTTTCATGTTGTTAAAAACTTGAAAAACTTCAATAAAATGTTTGGAATTTAAAAAAAAAACTACTCCAAACTCTTTCACCTGAATTCATTATAAGCTTACTAATGATATCCAATCCGCACAAGTCATCAAAATTGCAGCCAGCTGGCCACCAATTTACTGTCTGTGAAAGTGGCTTAAAGGGGTTGTCCAGGATAAATAGATATTTCTAATCTAAGCTAAACATTCCCCCCGTCTACCTTCTAAATTACTTAGTGTACCAAAATTCTATATTTACCTAGATCTCCCCAGCACGTTTTCTGATTTTCCAGTGATGTTCCGTTTCCAGAAGGGAGGAAACGGAACGTCACCTATACTAACCCACTCCCCATCCCATCATACTTACCTGTTTTCTGGTCCGGACCTTCTGGGAATGGGATGTCACTTCTTCTGGGCCCATATCTGCGCATGCCTCGATATGCAGTAGGCCTGAAGAAGTGACGTCCTGTGCCCAGAAGGTCCGGACTGGAAGATAGGTAAGTATGATGGGGTGGGGGGTTTATTTAGTTAGGAAGGGCTAGTAGTTGGTGGGCTAGCTAGGGAAACAGGGAGGGGGTGTGAATGAGAAAGGGAGGGGAAAGGAGGGAGTGGGGGAGTGAGAGAGGGAGGTGGTATGAGTCAGCCCTGAGTGGCCCAAGGCATCATGGTAGTTGTAGTAAAAAACACAGAACAGGAAGATGTCCATGTAAATAAATGCAAAAGAAACCATCACAGAGAATTCCAGAAATCACTCAAAACACTGCTAAAGGTTTTTGGGTCACTTATTAACCTAGTAATAGCACACTAACAAACCTTGTTTGAAAAATATTTTTTTTTTCCCCTGGAAAACCGCTTTAAGAGCAAAAAAATCATTACTCACCTGTACTAGGCCCTGCCACAGCAGTTACTGGTCTTCTGACCCTCTTCTCCAGTGTTGCCATCTTCATGACATCATCAAGCTGCCAAGTCCCTGCTGAGGCCTTTGATTGGCCACAGCAGTCACATTTGGGGCAATACATATCATTATGCTCGGACACTCCAGCAGAGCAGAGGCTTACTATAAAGCTATATCTACAACACAAAGCCACCAAGTGTGTTGTTACCAGTCTCAAACTGTGAATTTTGATAGATAGATAAATAAATAAATATAGGCCATTCAGTCAGTGACCAGACCACCTTACAGTATGTCTCCTGATAACACAAAAATAAATTTGCTTCTATGGATGTTAGAGCTATAGATTCATTCTGTTATTTTTATGTAAAGACATAATTTGCAGAAATAAAGATAAAATGTTATATACAAAACATCATTGCAGAATTAAAACCCAAGTAGCTGTTTTGTAATGTAGTATGCCTATTTTGTGCAGGTGTTACGACCATTGTAGGCTAAGATGGTGCACCCATGAGGTCGCAGATGTACCAGCTGAGGGAAACTGATAAGAAGATCAAGGACATTCCTTGCCAAATTAGTGAATAAAAGGTTTTGTAAAACCAGATGCTTTATATATATAACATGTGAACTGCAGTTATATTTTATCATGTTATAAGTGACCAGTGTAGTGAGGTCATTTTTTTCCTCTCCTATCCTTGCTTAACTTTATCTGTTTTTCTGAAATAGTAATAGATCACAGTTTTCATCAGTTAACTGAGACAGTGCACAATGTTCTTTTACACCTTGCATAAGTTACCGCTCCTCTTTGAAGTGAAACACAACTAAATACATGACTACATTTTCTACAATCACCATAAAACAAAGACATTTTCGTCCTTATTAAAAAAAAAAGTTTCTACTATTAAGGCCTCTACTGTGAATGCTTTAGTCTTCTCTTTTATCTGTATAAAAGTACCTAAAGTACCTCTTTATAATACACTGAATAATATACATGCTGTCACTGACTGCACAATAGAATACAGAACTGACTAGACACTGCCGCAGCCATAATACATAACAATTGAGGAGTATCTGTCAGATGTCTTGACCCGTTTTAGTAAATACTTGTATTCCTCATGAAATAGCAATTCTGGAGCATCTTTTCTTATAACTGCATTGTGCTGTTCTCCTGTTATTCCTCCTCGAAACTTACGTATGTAGCAGGCTTAACCTGAACTTCTGCAATTGGTTAAACTGCTGCAGGATGATATCTTATCACAGAAGAAAACAATAACAATGAAAAGTCATTGAAAAATGTTTTCCAATGACTTTTCATTGGTTTTTGTTACCTATTCTGATGAGATATCATGCTGTTGCAGTTTAGCCAATTGCAGAAGTTCAGGTTAAAGCTTCTATATCTGTATATATACATTGACAATTGGCTGTTAAGATTCTCCTTGTCAAAGGGTTGTGCCACAACCTGAGCTACATAGGTTTTTGACTTTTGAGTTACAGCTGCAAGTTACAAGATTGCATGCTTTTCAATGAATGATTTATTGCTGCATTTTAAGATCCATACTTAAAATTAATTTGGCACCTTACAAAAAGTCTCTGTCATGGCCAAGTCTTATTTAAACATTTTCAGGTAGAATAACTTAAAATCGCAAAATAGATGCTCCAGAATTTTTAGCTCCTGTATAATGAACCTATTTTCATGACATGAGAGGTTACGGATCCTATGTAAATCCAATGACTCACAGGTGACATCTTATTGCAGACATTTCTGTTTCCTTTTCTTTTCCATCCGGTCCAGACTGCTATGATGACTTTTGCTGATGACTGCATAGTTTGCTAGTGGGACTTCTTTCACCTCTTACTTCTGCAGTGATCCTCAGGTTCTATAGCAACATCAATATAGTCAGACCCCATACTTGAGTCACAAATGAATTTAGGACCAAGAACAGGTCCCTCTATAAATGTAGACCCCTGACTAAATGAATTAAAAAATCTCTATTTACCACTTAAAGACCTCAGACACAGAAACTACACCACATAAGCATGAAATACATACACTCATACACTATTTACCACATACCACTTAGTATTACCACCACAGTATCCAAAGCTGCATATGCTATCTCTAAGTGGAAGCAATTGTATCCAATGTAGACAATGCAATTGTGAGCTACATACACCAGAAGCAGATTCAGAAATCTATCCTGCAGTCTGCTACAATATACAGTAACATTCTGCCATCCAAGCTGTCTGGCTCACAAAGCATTGCCCAGATTAGATACAATTGTATCCACTTCTCCCCTGACAGCAAGACTAGATCTGCACTGGTTTGCTGCCTCTGAATGTAAGCTTCTCAAGTACAGTAAACTATTATCTAAAAAATGGTAAGGGATTGAAAAATAAAAAGTATAAGAAAATTGTTTCTATTTATACAGTGATTAAGCTTTAGCTATATATAAAAAAAAAACTGAAAATGTATTAAGACAGTTTATTCAGGATCATTTTCCCCATACATTCAATATTTCTTTTGTGGCATATCTGCATAGCAAAGTCTATGAGGTTTAAGTCTGTTTTACTATTCTATGCTGCCGATTTTATTTTTTTTTTATATACTGGGGCATAATCCTAGAGCCAAACAGGCAGGAGGCTGTAAGCCAACATGATATTGTAAAAGGTTTAATAATATTTTCTAACCTCTGTTATATATATTCCAAGAATACTATAACATATTTTACTACAAAATAGATATTCTATACTTATCAAATTGTAAAACATAGAATGTGTTTCTTCCAGAATTAAGATCCAAAGTCAATACTAGCTCATCAGCTTCTTATGCAAGTGAAGTGTCTTACTACACACAGGCATTTTTCACACCTACTAGTTTTCAGCTGAACATAGCTTATTTTGTTGAGAACTTTGAATTGGGTAAATATCATTTCATTCACAGGTTTATTCACCAAATGTAGAAAATAGTAATGTTAATGGGTTTTTTTTGTTTTTATAATTTGCTTTTTATTGATGCACAAAAGTAAAAAAAAAAAACATAATACAAAATAAGGCCTGGGGCCCCACATGGTGTTAATGTCGTGATTTGGCCTTGGCAGAAACATTGCGGCAAAAAGCACAGCATTTTACAGTTCCTGCAGAGTGGATGGGATTCTAGCGAATTGCAGAAAAATACGCACAGAGGAAATGATGCAATTTCCAAAACCGTTGCAGTCAATTATACCTACGGAAATGCCGGCGGTTTCCCTATAGATATATTGAAAGCAGAAAGTCTGCAGAGGAAAACTCTGCAGACTTTCTGTGAAAAGCGCTGCGGGAAAAACCACGATGCGTTTCCACTGCTATGTGGGGCCTTAGCATGATACACATATATTTCATCTATGTGAGTGCTAAAAAAAACAGAAAAAATATTAAAAAAATATATCCAGTAATATATACATATATGAATGTGGGACTGGCAAGGACAGTTCTGCAGTTTTTAGGCTGATTCAGGAAAAGTTACTACATGGAACATTTTTAAGGCTAAGGCCCCACATAGTGAGCTGCGACGAAAAAATGCTGCAGAAAAGACAGCAGCAGAAACACCTTGCATTATTTTCTCAGCACTTTTCACAGAAAGTCCGAAGAGAAAACCTGTCTCTACTATACCTATACTGAAACCGCCGGCATTTCCGTAGGTATAGTTGACATGCTGTGATTCACAAAAAAAGTTTTATGAAATTGTAGCATTTTCACTGCGGATTTTTTTTTTTTTCTTCACAGAGGAAACCCTCTGCGAACTTTCTGTGAAAAGTGCTGCAGGAAAAACAGCTATGTGTTTTCGTCACGGTATTTCCCACAACGCTTTTTTGCTGTGGCCCGTTATGTGGAGCCTTCGCCTAAGGCAGAAATGCAGCGTTTTTCCTGCTGCAGAAATGTAGCAGAAAAAACGCTGTGTTTAAGAGTACCAGCTAATCCCATCCACACACTGCGGAAAAAAAACACTGAGAAAAAGCTGTGAACGCAGCATTTCAATTTTACCTGTGAAAACACTTGTTTTTTCCCTATAGATTTAATAAGGAAATAAAAAAAAACGCAGAGAAAAACACAGCAAAAAATGCAGTGGAAAATACTGCAGAAAAAAATCGCGATGCGTTTCCGCTGTGTTTTTTCTGCAGCATTTTTTAGCTGCGCTCCACAACGTGGGGCCTAAAGGGGTTATCTAGGGAATAATAGAGTTTACCAGTGCATTGGCTGGACTGGATAATTAAATATTACTAATATATCACTTTGTACCTGTGAGCTCTGCCTCTCCTGCTGTTGCTTTGGCTCTGTTTGACATCACATCTGGCTGAAGCCCATTGAGTAAAGTGGAGTTGACCATGTGGCTGAGAGTTGGAATGGAAAAGGAATTAGAGTTTTTTCCCTCCAAACCCCTCTGCAAAGGGGGTTCCAGGGAATACTCTATATATTAGTATAAAGCTTATTCCGTGCAGGGATTGCAGTCATATGCTAGATTATTCCCAAGATAACGCTTCTAACCCCATGCCAACATCTGATATACATGTACAGTGGATGACAGCACTTTAAAGAGGACCTTTCACGTCCTCATAGATGTGTGGTATTATATACCGCGAGGAAGCAGACAGTACACTGAATTTCCAGTGCTGGAGATATCAGTGCCGTTAGTTTCACAACCAATATCTCCCCACTGTCAGAAGGGTGAGTCTTACAGCCTAGCGTCATTGCTGGGCAGTGAGGAATGCCCCCCCCCTTCTAGCTCTCATTCTTTTGAATGAGACCATATGGTAAGGTTAACCTTTTAAGATCTGTTCACATGGTATGGTGCAGCATGGTGGCTGCCATTGCTGCGATGCTGTATTTGTGGAGTAATGTGGCCTAAAGCCTAGGGCTTTATCCTAGCAGTAGGGGTGTTGCTAGGCTGCACAATAGCTCCCCCTATGGATGTTGTAGTGGTCATCATGAGCTGTCACATACAACAGAGTAGGGACCCACTATATAGAGGTCACTATGAAGTGGCTAGTAGGGTTATACACCTTGATCACATTTAGAGATGAGCGAAGTATTAAAAAATTTGATTCGGCAACTTTGCTGAATTTCGCGATATGATTATATTCGATCTGAATTAAATCACGGCGAATCATGTACAAAAAATAGCTATTTATTGGTTGCAGAGAGCCAGGGTGGGCGGCAAAGTGGCGGAACCCCTTGGATGCCACGGTCATGTTTGACCGCAGCATCCAAGTTGTTAATACCCCGGATTGGTTATGTCAGTTACAGCTAACACCCTGCTCCATAACCGATCGGGGGATTTAACACCTTGGATGCAGCAGTCAAACATGCCGTGTGCGCTCGTGAAGGGGTTAAAAGGATTTGACATCATAGGGCTAGCTGCTGATTGGCTGCACGCATGGCATTGTGGGTGATGCCGTGTTCCCAGAGTTCCTTGCCCCAAGTAGATCAGCCATTTTGAACTAAATGCGAATCGTCCCACGAAGCGTGAGGAAAATTCGGATTCGATGCGAATCAAATATTTCCTGAAATTCGGATCGAATTACACTTCTGCAGCTTCGATTCACTCATCTCTAATCACAATGTATACTAAGAACCTTGCATTCATTTTTGTAGATTTTGCTGAGAATCCTAGATTAATGTGTAATACTGGGATGTGCAGTCCATGTCTTTCTTTCTAAAATATTGGTGTACCATATAAATTTGGTACTTCTATAATCATACTGACTAAGAGAATAAAGGTATTAAGTTTTGTTTTTACTGCATCGTGCTTTAAAAACAACATATTTTTCCCAATCTAACCCATTTAAAATACAGTCCAAAAATGCAAAAACAAAAATGACTGCAGCAGGAAGGACTTAAAAGGAGTCTACCACCTCCCCAAACATATTTAATGGTCACCACCATGTTACAGACCACATTATATTGACAAACAACATACATTTCTAATGTGTGTCCCTTTTGTAGATTTGGACAAAAGCAACTTTAATGTTTTATGTAAATGAGGCAGTTGGTGTACTGGGGGTGTGCCTTCACTCCCTTGGGCATTGCTCTTGTCCTTCATTCACTTCACCGACACCTACTATCTCATTCCTGTGCCACCCCCATGTAATGGGAGTTGATCCTCCCACTACTATGACATCACCCATCCCACTTGAGTAGCAACGGCAATGTTCCCAGTGCTGAAGGCCCACCACCAGTGCACCAATTACCTCATTTGCATATCACTGGAAGTTGTTTTTCTCCAAATTTACAAAACTGTTGATGTGCTGCGTAATGAGGTGGCAGCAGTGCTTCAGCCATGGAGTGAATTGAAAATCTCGTCTCAGGCATTGCCACCTAGTGAACATAGGGGGCGGAAACAGCACTGACATGCACTACCAGTCTGGGATCTTCTGCACCCTAAGAACACTGTCTTGTAGCCTAGGAACCTCCAGCTCTGTCTTTAGTTTAATCTGCCCCATGCTGCCCCCCACCATCTTACTAAGCATCCCTTTTTCTGCTGCAAAGCAGCAGAAGGCGGCACTTAGCAGATTTACAGGGCAGGAGTAGTGAAACAGCAGAATCCTATGACGGTTCATCTTCCGCTCACCCATGCAGAGCACTGCAGAAACAGGACCGCTATGTACCATCCATAGAGGTCAGTAGACACACATCCAATCAGGAGCAGTTCTACAAGTGTGTCTGGTGACGCGTAATGAGGCTGCCCAGAGGTACTGCAAGTGCAATGGAGGTGAAAGGGGGGATCTGCAGGGGCTTCTAGTCTGCTTTCTGTGTGCCTTATTCCCCCATCCCCAGCACTGCCTTCACAATGATCCTTTCCTGCAGCAGCCAAAGAATAAAAGGTAAATGTTGTGTGTGTTATCCATACTGTATACAGTGGGGAAAAAAAAGTATTTAGTCAGCCACCAATTGTGCAAGTTCTCCCACTTAAAAAGATGAGAGAGGCCTGTAATTGACATCATAGGTAGACCTCAACTATGAGAGACAAAATGAGAAAACATATCTAGAAAATCACATTGTCTGATTTTTTAAGAATTTATTTGCAAATTATGGTGGAAAATAAGTATTTGGTCACCTACAAACAAGCAAGATTTCTGGCTCTCACAGACCTGTAACTTCTTCTTTAAGAGGCTCCTCTGTCCTCCACTCATTACCTGTAGTAATGGCACCTGTTTGAAATTGTTATCAGTATAAAAGACACCTGTCCACAACCTCAAACAGTCACACTCCAAACTCCACTATGGTGAAGACCAAAGAGCTGTGGAAGGACACCAGAAACAAAATTGTAGACCTGCACCAGGCTGGGAAGATTGAATCTGCAATAGGGAAGCAGCTTGGTGTGAAGAAATCAACTGTGGGAGCAATAATTAGAAAATGGAAGACATACAAGACCACTGATAATCTCCCTCGATCAGGGGCTCCACGCAAGATCTCACCCCATGGGGTCAAAATGATCACAAGAACGGTGAGCAAAAATCCCAGAACCACATGGGGGGACCTAGTGAATGACCTGCAGAAAGCTGGGACTAACGTAACAAAGGCTACCGTCAGTAACACACTACACTGCCAGGGACTCAGATCCTGCAGTGCCAGACGTGTCCCCCTGCTTAAGCCAGTACATATCCGGGCCCGTCTGAAGTTTGCTAGAGAGCATTTGGATGTTCCAGAAGAGTACTGGGAGAATGTCATATAGTCATATGAAACCAAAGTAGAACTGTTTGGTAGAAACACAACTCGTAGTGTTTGGAGGACAGTGAATGATGAGTTGCATCCAAAGAGCACCATACCTACTGTGAAGCATGGGGGTGGCAACATCATACTTTGGGGCTATTTCTCTGCAAAGGGACCAGGATGACTGATCCGTGTACATGAAAGAATGAATGGGGCCATATATCGTGAGATTTTGAGTGCAAACCTCCTTCCATCAGCAAGGGCATTGAAGATGAAACGTGGCTAGGTCTTTCAGCATGACAATGATCCCAAGCACACCACCAGGGAAATGAAGGAGTGGCTTCATAAGAAGCATTTCAAGGTCCTGGAGTGGCCTAGCCAGTCTCCAGATCTCAACCCCATAGAAAACCTTTGGAGGGAGTTGAAAGTCCGTGTTGCCCAGCGACAGCCACAAAACATCACTGCTCTAGAGGAGATCTGCATGGAGGAATGGGCCAATATACCAGCAACAGTGTGTGCCAACCTTGTGAAGACTTACAGAAAACGTTTGACCTCTGTCATTGCCAACAAAGGATATATAACAAAGTATTGAGATGAACTTTTGTTATCGACCAAATACTTATTTTCCACCATAATTTGCAAATAAATTCTTTAAAAATCAGACAATGTGATTTTCTGGATTTGTTTTCTCATTTTGTTTCTCATAGTTGAGGTCTACCTATGATGTCAATTACAGGCCGGCCTCATCTTTTTAAGTGGGAGAACTTGCACAATTGGTGGCTAAATACTTTTTTTTCCCCACTGTATAGACACATATGTACAGTATGCTGTACGTATCAGTTTGGATATATTGTATGTCTATGTGTGCATATATGTGTGTACATGTCTATTTTTGTCTATATGAGTGTCTATATATGTACTTGTGTGTCTATGTTATTATATATACAGTCATATGAAAAAGTTTGGGCACCCCTATTAATCTTAATCATTTTTAGTTCTAAATATTTGGGTGTTTGCAACAGCCATTTCAATTTGATATATCTAATAACTGATGGACACAGTAATATTTCAGGATTGAAATGAGGTTTATTGTACTAACAGAAAATGTGCATTAAACCAAAATTTGACCGTTGCAAAAGTATGGGCACCTCAACAGAAAAGTGACATTAATATTTAGTAGATCCTCCTTTTGCAAAAATAACAGCCTCTAGTCGCTTCCTGTAGCTTTTAATCAGTTCCTGGATCCTGGATGAAGGTATTTTTGACCATTCCTCTTTACAAAACAATTCCAGTTCAGTTAAGTTTGATGGTCGCCGAGCATGGACAGCCCGCTTCAAACTATCCCACAGATGTTCAATGATATTCAGGTCTGGGGACTGGGATGGCCATTCCAGAACATTGTAATTGTTCCTCTGCATGAATGCCTGAGTAGATTTGGAGCTGTGTTTTGGATCATTGTCTTGCTGAAATATCCATCCCTGGCATAACTTCAAATTCGTCACTGATTCTTGTACATTATTCTCAAGAATCTGCTGATACTGAGTTGAATCCATGCGACCCTTAACTTTAACAAGATTCCCGGTGCCGGCATTGGCCACACAGCCCCAAAGCATGATGGAACCTCCACCAAATTTTACAGTGGGTAGCAAGTGTTTTTCTTGGAATGCTGTGTTTTTTTGACGCCATGCATAATGCCTTTTTGTATGACCAAACAACTCAATCTTTGTTTCATCAGTTCACAGGACCTTCTTCCAAAATGAAGCTGGCTTGTCCAAATGTGCTTTTGCATACCTCAGGCGACTCTGTTTGTGGCGTGCTTTCAGAAACGGCTTCTTTCGCATCACTCTCCCATACAGCTTCTCCTTGTGCAAAGTGTGCTGTATTGTTGACCGATGCACAGTGACACCATCTGCAGCAAGATGATGCTGCAGCTCTTTGGAGGTGGTCTGTGGATTGTCCTTGACTTTTCTCACCATTCTTCTTCTCTGCCTTTCTGATATTTTTCTTGGCCTGCCACTTCTGGGCTTAACAAGAACTGTCCCTGTGGTCTTCCATTTCCTTACTATGTTCCTCACAGTGGAAACTGACACGTTAAATCTCTGAGACAACTTTTTGTATCCTTCCCCTGAACAACTATGTTGAACAATCTTTGTTTTCAGTTCATTTGAGAGTTTATTTTGAGGAGCCCATGATGCCACTCTTCAGAGGAGATTCAAATAGGAGAACAACTTGCAATTGGCCACCTTAAATACCTTTTCTCATGATTGGATACACCTGGCTATGAAGTTCAAAACTCAGTGAGGTTACAAAACCAATTTTGTGCTTCAGTAAGTCAGTAAAAAGTAGTTAGGAGTATTCAAATCAATAAAATGATAAGGGTACCCAAATTTTTGCACCGGTCAAATTTTGGTTTAATGCATATTGCACATTTTCTGTTAGTACAATAAACCTCATTTCAATCCTGAAATATTACTGTGTCCATCAGTTATTAGATATATCAAATTGAAATGGCTGTTGCAAACACCCAAATATTTAGAACTAAAAATGATTAAGATTAATAGGGGTGCCCAAACTTTTTCACATGACTGTATATTTGCGTGTCTATATATTTGAGTGTCTATATATGTGTATCTTTTTTGTATATATGTATGTGTGTGTATTGTGACAATTTGGGGGGACTAGTCTCAAATGGCGGCAGACTCCTGGTCCGGACAGCAGTGGTTCGTGGTACTGGGCGCCGGAGAGATAGCGTTCAGACGGTCCAAGTGTAAAGTAAAACTGGCTTTATTCAGCATAGGTGCAACATAACAAAAAAAACAGCCTGGGCCACAGTTAGAGCACTCACTGACTTCTTGACCCCTGTCTAGCCTCTGGGGCAACGGGCAGCCTGATTAATGCTCAGCTCCAGCAAAAGTCCTCTGTGGACCCCAGCCCTCCTGGGACAGACTGCCTCTCTGTCCTTGGCTGGTTCCCATGTACGCCTGCTTCCTGCAGGCCTTGACAGATGCTCTGCCGCTGTATCCACTCCCTTTGGAGTTACGCCCCGCCCAAAAGTGTGGCTGAGGGCCTTTTCAGGGCTGTCCCTGGGTCACTCAATAGCGCCTTCTGGGTTCACACACTCGCAGTATATACTGTATGTAGCTATATGTGTATTTATGGGTTTCTATGTATACATATGTGTAAAACATGAAAATATATATATGAATTGGTTATCACTGTAGTGGTATCAACCCACAAAATATAAATAATTCATACCCAAAAGTGAATGCTATAAAAAATAAAAATGATAGTGTATGTTTTAATAGAGATCAGTCCTATGTGTTCCAAAATAATAACAATAAAAACTATAGCTCCCACACAGCACCATCAATGGTAAAATAAAAATATTAGGGTAAGTTCACACAGAGGAATTTGCCGCGGATTTGGTGGCGGATTCCGCCCATATTCTGCCTCCCATTATTTTCAATGGAAGGCAGGGATCGTAGCAGGATGCTGAAGAAATAGGCGTCCTGCTCAATCTTGCCACAGATTCCAAGGCTCGAGACTCCCTGCAGATCAGGCCCATTCATCTAGGCCTAATCAGCAGTGGAAAGCCGAAACAGAATACCAATGCCTTGCAGCCCAAAAATGGCCGTGGAAAATGAAAAGCAATTCCTCTTCATTTTCCACCATGTCAACTTACCCTTACAGGTCTTTGAATGCAGGAACACAAAGATCTTTATGTCAAAAATAATACAATTTATAAATTTGGTATTTCTGTTTTTGAACTGACCTACAAATTAAAGTTAAAAAAAAAAAATACAGCAAAATTTCATTTTTTTTTCCAGACCCTCCATAAAACAAGTTGCAGCACTCAACTACTAATAGTGTGACATCTATACACACCTTATATTTGCAGTAACACCTTGTTATATATTTTTCATTGAGCTTGCTCCTGGAACCATATTAATCCCCTTTCAGCGGGTCTGATACCACGTATATGTATTGATATTGATTTAGGTGTTGTATATACAGTGGGTATGGAAAGTATTCAGACCACTTTAAGTTTTTCACTCTTTGCTTCATTGTAGCCATTTGCTAAAAGCAAAAAAGTTCATTTTATTTCTCATTTATGTACACTCAGCACTCCATCTTGACAGAAAAAAAACAGAAACGTAGATATTTTTGCAAATTTATTAAAAAAGAAAATCTGAAATATCACATGGTCATAAGTATTCAGACCCTTTGCTCAGTATTGAGTAGAAGCACCCTTTTGAGCTAGTACAGCCATGAGGCTTCTTGGGAATGATGCAACAAGTTATTCACATCTGGATTTGGGGATCCTCTGCCATTCTTCCTTGCAGATCCTCCCCAGTTTCATCAGGTTGGATGGTGAACGTTGGTGGACAGCCATTTTCAGGTCTCTCTACGGACTTTCCTGCTTCCATTATATCTATAGGGAAACAGCTGGCGTTTCTGTAGGTATAATTGACATTCTGTGATTTCCAAAACCGCAACAGTTTTGTAAATTGCAGCGTGTCCGCTGCACGTATTTTTCCACATTGTGTGGATGGCATTCGCCATGTTTTTTTTTCTGCGGCGTTTCTGCCACGGCCAAACCGCATTTACGCAACATGGGGCCCTGGCCTAAATGTGCTACTGTTCATTCTGATTGACTGATTTTCTGTGCACACTGCACATACACCACCTTGCATCCTTGCTAGCCCTTCCACAAGAATCGTTGCTGTGGCAGCTGGAAGGAATAAGAGATTATGGTGGGGCGTAACAAGGTAAGTATATTACAGTAAACCGTCCTACCAGTGTAGATAGTATTTATATTACAATATAACTTGCTTTATTTTTCTGCGAATTTCTTTTTTTATCAATATGCGTCGCATAGGTAGCCTTAATTGTACAAGGAATACTGGTATTTCAAACAGCTCCATGTCACATTTCAGTGGCAAAAATTTCAAGTGACAAATACAGTATATGAAATTTGCAACAGGTTTGAAGGCTTGGCAAAGATACAATGGTGTTGTGTAAGATGATTTTAGAAAACAGCAGGTTTTCTGGAACAAATAGGAAAAGAAATTCCATTTTCTCTATTTTATCCAAGTCATATGGCCCACTCAATATTTTATTTCACACAGACTGCAAAGATCAAGCCTATTTTCTGAATGCCTTGACAGAAATGCATTTCATTTACACATTCACTCCCAATGGATTTTTCTACTTGTCTAGGTAAATCGGCAGCAATGTGAAATCATTATAACATGTAACTATAAAACCAGCTATTATAATAAAATCACCCTTACTACTAAACATTATTATTTTATATTAATAAAATATGTTTCTAATCTTACTTCTTAGAAAATAATAGTAATAGTTGTTATTTCCTTTTGGAGGGTGAAAAGAAAGTGAGATGGTAACCATAACCACTATCCATAGGATAGGTCATCAATATCAAATTGGTTGGAGTTGAGTCCCCAAACCCTAAACCGATCAGCTGATGTGGCCGCCTGAAGCCATATACTAAGTATATGTACAAAAGCAGCCCTGTTCCTATTCAAGTGATTAGGAGCAGGGCTGCAGTTCCAGGTGCCACCATTACACATTTCAGACCGGAAACTGAGTACAGTGTACAGAGCTCCATACACTGTAACAGTAGTACCTGGAACTAAATATACTGTACATCCAAAAGCAGCCCTGCTATAAATTTAAGGAGCAGGTCTGCTTTTGGATGTACAGTATACTTAGTATATGGCTACTGACAGCTGCACCCGCTGATCAATTCAAGGTTTGGGTGTTGGACCTGATGCCAATGACATGACTCTTGTCTATATTCGTGTTATTTACCCTTTACTGTACTTTTGATATTATGGCACTGTACTTACATGTACCTTTGATTCATTGTAGAGTCTGAGGAAGGTCTAGTGACCGAAAACGTTCATATCTCTACATTTGCTATTTGGATTATACCCTTTTGTCTATTCGGGATTACCAGATATTTAATTTCATAGTGACCCACATCAGCGTTATTTGGCTGTATTGCCAATAATTTTCGTGTACACCGATCCAGTGATTAATAAACATTATTGTGCACTCCTGAGTCTCTTGTATACTGTGATTGATGGGTTGGGACCCTACTTCACGACTACCACTGATAGCGTGCCAACTACACTCTTTTGAACAGAAACCAGAGAACGTTTCATATGCACCCTAAGTTGCACTGATTCATATAAGCCTGTGGAGTTTTAAGTATTAAAAGGGTTGTTCCACAAATTCCCTATCTACAGAATAGATATAAGTGTACTGAGGCCACCCTAATCATGAGAATGGGGGTCCCAAGTCCCCATTTTAATAGAGCTGCAGACTGTCATGTCCACTGTGGCTTTATTCAACATTATGAGACTGCCCAAGATACCTAAGTACAGCACTTATTCTGATAATGAGATGTGATGCGAAGTTGGCCTGAACCCAGTTAGAAAAGATGAATATCCAAATGTCTTGTGAATCTCTTATATATCAAAATGTGTTCTAATACACAAGAAGTTCACAAGAGCGTCTGATGTTGTGATTGTTTTGTTGTTAGTTCATACAATAGGGTATGTCAGATGTGTTAGCCACAAAAAGAAAGACATGAGATACCATACAGTATCTTCAGTCTATATTCTGTCATAGCTGCCAACATAGTTCACAATACTGATTACGTATAGAGGAGCTGGACCTGCAAAGGGGAAGCAAGGAGAGTTAAGTAAAGGGGTTTCATTAAGATAGGTCATCAATATTAGATGGGGGTTTAAAACCCCACAATCTTATATTGTTTATCTATCCTAAGGATAGATCGTCGATATCAGAGTACCAGGAAACCCCTTTACTAATGGCCAGTCACCTATTGGGTAACTGTTGTCCCCATATTTACAGGATAATGCCCAGGAAAAATATTTGTGAGGATTGTTTTTATGATTTTATCCTGGTTGTGGGATATCCTTAACTGAAAAGTCAAGAGTAACATTATCTTATGACAGTAAAAATTCATATTGAATTTTAGATCCAACATTGTCAGTAGCAGTGATTCTATAATGTTTGCTGTGTATCTAACAGTATTACCTCTAGCATTCTTATATGGCAATGTTGTACTTATTAAGCCATGTTTTTACCAAATATGTCTTACCCATCAATGTCCTGCCAGATTCTCTGTTTTACATTTTATATTCATTTCATATTGCTATTATTTCCCTGCCAGATGCAACTGTGCAGCTATTTATTGACCTTCGAAGTTGTTCCATGCACTGAGAAAATAGAAATAAATTATTTTGTATGAAAACACATGTTTATTATACAGAACACTTTTGTCTTTTTTTAGTTTACACACTACAATTCTCATTGTAGGTAGAAGATAAATAAACGAGTTTTGTGATTAGTTATTACTGCTATTTTTTTATTTAAAGTGAGACTAAAACAAAATTTTCTTCTGTCGCCAACAGTCCACCTGTAAACTGCTCTTTTCCCTACTACTTATAACTTTAATTGTCACTCTAGAGCCTCTGTCAATGGTGTAAATCAGGCTTCAGTGTCACACTTTATTTAATTTGTGGGAATCTATTTCTCATACAGGTAATAAAGCCTCCTGTATGGTTAAATAACATAGATTATAGTATATAGGATCTTCATGGGCAAGTGTGGTACTCCTATCACACTTACGTATGATCATTAGACTGGCTTCTGTCACATAGTTATAGTTCAGCCTCCTTGACTGTATACTCATGGTTGGCTAGAAGAACAAACAGAACATTCAGTTAGTGAAAACGCCAGAGGACTGCTGGTACTATGCAGAAACTAGTTCCCAGGATTAGAGGTTGATCTAGACACTGTTAGGTTCTTGTGACTGGACACCATCATCTCACACCTAACAAAATTTAAAACTTTTTAACATGCCACAAAACCATGTTTGCTTGAGAAGCGTAGACCACGGTACTTATCCTTTTACACAGAAACACAGCTAGCCCAAATCCTCATCTTATGGTTGCTCTCATCCTTAATATCCCATTCAGGGAAGGCACAGTGATGTCACTCTGCTTCTATAACTGCCTCCCACACTGTAGCATAGGCCCACACAGACATACAATACCCTGACAATACTCTGGAACTGCCCAGTGACATAGAGCTTGGAACTGCAGAGTAGTATTAGGACAAAAATTTGTCAGGACTAAAAATGGGTCAGTCTTGACAAATTTTGGGATTCCTGGCAACTGTGAAAGTTTCCTGTGGTGACCAATAGACAGCTAGCATGCAAGGTACACAACATGTAGCTGTGCAACTGGCATTTCATAGAAGCCTTATTCGCATGCAATTGGAATACTGAGAATCTACACTCTTAAAGCATGACATTCATGTGAATAGATATTCAGTAGTATTTTGCACCTACTGTATATGAGATTGTGGTTTGTCTGAAGTTTGATAGGAACTGGTATTCTAACCAGCCCTTGTGTCAGTAAGTATGGCTTTTTGCAATGGTGGAACTACTGCCGTAGCAGTCGGTGGGCCCTGATGCTTTTTTTTTTTTTTTTTTAAATAGGCCATTAACTCCAGCAGGTAACTGGAGTAACTCCAGCAGGTAATGGACCCTATTTACTTACCAACATAAGTCGGGAAGTTGCTGACAGTGATGTGATTTGTGACACACAGAGCCCCCTGGAGAGCTGAAGGGGAAGCAAAGGTGGCCATGGGCAGGAACAGGAATCACTAAATAGGACCGCAGCAAGAGTATATGTTGGGAAACTTCATGAGATTCGTCTCACGAAATTGACTTGTTGATTTTATTCAGACCGAACATGTCTGTAACAAAACTGTTATTATACTCAGGGGTCTCTTCAGACCTCTCAGTATAATGAGTGGAGGCCCAGGGGAGATGATCAAAATAAAAAAAAAAAACAATGTTACTCACATCTCCTGGTCTCTGGCACAGAATTTCGGGCCTCTTCACTGACATTATGCTGGCGTCACAACGTTTAATGGTCTCAGTGGTCTGTGACGTAATTGAAGAGGCCTGAATACCGGCCACAGTACCACTGTTTTTTATGTTTGATCACCTCCCCTGGGCCTCCGATCATTATACTCTGGGGTCTGAAGAGATGAGACATTATGCCGTCTGGAGGGGCCACTGTGGGACATTATAATTGGTGAAGGGGCCACTGTGGGACATTATACTGTGTGTAAATGAGACGTTATCACGGAATGCAGAGAATGCACATGGTTGTCACTCCAAGTGTCATCCAACTGCATTCCACTGCAAATTTGGCCCCACACAGGATGAACACTTGGTAGTGTGTAAGGGGTCTTACAGTCCAAAACCTTACTATGATTACTTCGGTGCTAATGTACATTCTGGTTTAAAATGAAACATAATGTGCAAATATATGGGCCAGGGCAAAATGTTTATTTCAAGTGTGAAGCATGGGAATATGTAAACTATAAACTCATTATTTGTTTTGCTTTAATAGCAAACAACTTGTGAACAGCTTTACAACGCCTGGTACAAGAAGAGATGTTATCTACTTTGCCAAGTATGTTTTGTAACAAACCTGATTATCAGCCAAGAAAAATATCCATATAGATACCCAGAGTTTCAAGTATTACAGGGTACATGTGGGGAAAGGGACTTAAATGAATAGTGACTATTGTACTGCACTATGAAATAAGTGGACATTATGTAAGCAATGACAAATTAATAGTACTATGAGCTAAAGAAGGCGTCCTGCAAAAATATTTAAACTAGGACCGTTAGAAAGGTGTGTGATGTTAATTGTAGAGAAGGTCATCTTCTTACCAGTGGCTGTATTTATGAGCATCTTCTTACCAGTGGCTGTATTTATGACCATCCTCTCATGAGTGGCTGTATTTATGAGCATCTTCTCACCAGTGGCTGTATTTATGAACATCTTCTCCCCAGTAGCATCTTCTCATCAGTGGCTGTGTTTATGAGCATCTTCTCACCAGTAGCATCTTCTCACCAGTGGCTGTGTTTATGAGCATCTTCTCCCCAGTGGCTGTGTTTATGAGCATCTTCACACCAGTGGCTGTATTTATGAGCATCTTCTCACCATTGGCTGTGTTTATGAGCATCTTCTAACTAGTGGCTATGATCATCTTCTCACCAGTGTATGTATTTATGAGCATCTTCTCACCAGTGGCTGTGTTTATGAGCATCTCTCACCAGTGGCTGTATTTATGAGCATCTTCTCACCAGTGGCTGTGTTTATGAGCATCTTCTAACTAGTGGCTATGATCATCTTCTCACCAGTGTATGTATTTATGAGCATCTTCTCACCAGTGGCTGTGTTTATGAGCATCTTCTCACCAGTGGCTGTATTTATGAGTATCTTCTTACCAGTGGCTATGTTTATGATAATCTTCTCACCAGTGGCTGTATTTATGAGCATCTTCTCACCAGTGGCTGTATATATGAGCATCTGCTTACCAGTGGTTATGTTTATGAACATCTTCTCACCAGTGACTGAGCTTATAAACATCTTCTCACCAGTGGCTGTGTTTATGAGCATCTTCTTACCAATGGCTGTATTTATGAGCATCTTCTCACCAGTGGGTGTATTTATGGGCATCCTCTTACCAGTGGTTGTATTTATGAACAGCTTCTCACCAGTTGCTGTATTTATGAGTGTCTTCTTACCAGTCGCTGTATTTATGAGTATCTTATTACCAGTGGCTGAATTTATGAGCATCTTCTCATCAGTGGCTGTATTTATGAGCATCTTCTCCCCAGTGGCTGTGTTTATGAGCATCTTCTCACCAGTGGCTGTGTTTATGAGCATCTTCTAAGCAATGGATATGATCATCTTCTCACCAGTGGTTGTGCTTATGAGCATCTTCTCACCAGTGGCTGTATTTATGAGTATCTTCTTACCAGTGGCTATGTTTATGATAATCTTCTCACCAGTGGCTGTATTTATGAGCATCTTCTCACCAGTGGCTGTGTTTATGAGCATCGTCTCACCAGTGGCTGTATTTATGACTGTCTTCTTACCAATGGCTGTATTTATGAGCATCTTCTCACCAGTGGCTGTGCTTATGAGCATCTTCTTACCAATGGCTGTATTTATGAGCAACTTCTCACCAGTGGCTGTGCTTATGAGCATCTTCTTACCAATGGCTGTATTTATGAGCAGCTTCTCACCAGTTGCTGTATTTATGAGTGTCTTCTTACCAGTGGCTGTATTTATGAGTACCTTCTTACCAGTAGCTGAATTTATGAGCATATTCTCATCAGTGGCTGTATTTATGAGTTATCCACTTTCTTCTGGTCTTCAGCTGTGTTATTTGACTGACAATCTGACTCTCTGACACAGTGTGAGCAATTTATCATGAGGGGATTTTTAAGCCACTTTTTGACTTGGCATATTTTTTATCTGTGTTTTTCTTTTTTTTTTCGACAAATTTATCAAAATGTCCCAGAAATTACTTTATAAATTTGTGGCAATTCTCAAGGTAGAGGTCACTAATGATTTTAAGTGCATTTTTAAGCTGATTTAGAAGTGATAGGCGCAAGCGCAAAAATTTTGCAATCTTTCAGAAGGTTGCAAATCATAAATTAGGCTTAACCACTTCAGGACTGGGTTGTTTTCCCTGGTTCAGGCCCGGATACATTTTTAAGACTTTTTCGTACATGTGGTTTTGAGGGCTATACAGTAGAACTTTTTTTTTCCTTTCAGGTTATTCAAATAATTTTTATGTTTTTTCCAGTTATTTCTTTATATTAATATCTGAGAAAATATAAACAAAAAAGGAGGCGAAACATTTGTTTTTACACATTTTCATGTTTTTTTTTATAGCACAAAGTGCTACTAAAAATGTCTTGAAATAGTTTTCCCTCTCCGTTATGGTAATTTTCATGTAGGTGATTTCCCCTTTAAATGAAGCTGATACATTATCCCCAGATATAGGAGGAATACAACCTCCTATAATTTAGTGCAAAGCTGATCTGTGTCCTCTAGGACCCAGCTGCTCATGCAGTTCCTGGCTCCTGGTGGTCATCTGACCATGGGGCCAGAAGTGGAGCCCCATCATGGTGACTCACATAGCCGTGTACAAAGTAATTATTGAGCGCTGGGTACACAGCGATTGAGAAGCCAGGAATAGTAATGAACCATCCCTGTCTTCCCTATAGGAGGTCTGGCTGTAGTAACAGCCGGCTGCCCACAGCTGCTTAATTCTGCCAGGATGTATATATACATCTTTGCAGTGTGAACTCTCCAGATGTATGAAGTCAATGGGCAGTCTGAAAGCATTTAAAGTGGTTGTCCCATTAAAGACACTTTTCACTTATCCACAAGATGGTGGATAAGTGTCAGATTGCTGGGAGTCCAACTGTTGCGTTCCCCAGTAATTAGGAGAACAGGGAACCAAAAGTCCCCCATGAGTCATCCTTGTGAATGGAGTACCAGTGTGTTTAGGTACTAGTATGCCATTCACTGCTATAGAATTTCTAAGGCTGCAATCTCTGACAGGGTTGGGAGCTCCATAGCCATGAATGGAGCACTGATCACACATGCGCACTGGTGCTCCGTTCACAAAGAGAAGGTATGAGGGACTTTTGGTCCCCCATTCTCCTTATCACTTGGGGGCCCACTGGTTGGGCCCCAGCAGCCTGACACTTATCCTATGGATAAGGGATGTGTCCTTTATGGAACTCCTCTAAACCTATGTTTCTTGTAAACCACACCCACATTGCCAGACAGTTTTGAAAAAAAGCGTAATAGGATCAAATCACTATAAAAATGGAACACGGCATTTGTGACTTTTTTATACCTTGTGCCAAATGCAACTGAAACACAGTGCAATTCAGGCACAAAATTAATAATAAGTCTGCTCCATTGTCTCTTGTGTGGACAGGAAGTTAGTTTCTCTATTAATTCCTATGGGACTCACATAAAGGTGAATGGAGAAACTGTCCACACGTACGATGCTGTATCAGTTGGAGAGTTATATGGCTGGTCACATGGCACAGCTGAGGACCAGAAAAGAATGGATAACTCACAAATACAGCTACTGTTATGAAGATTACTTTAACTACAATTTAAATCATGTACCCTTTCTAATGGGTTAGAGAATAACAATTTTTTACCTGAGTGACCTATAATTTCTCCTGCTGCAAAATAAGTGAGAGAATATGTTGGGATCAGGAACCAGTAAAGAATACAGTCTTTTTTTCTGATTTCCACAAATTAAATCTTTCCTGATAACTGTAAAGTTATCTCAAGAATTCATCAAGCACTTCATTTATCAGTGCGATTTTTGAGGGCGCAGATGTGTTCTACAGCAATCGAACAGAAACATAATAGTAATACAAATCTAACATCCTTATTATGAGTCCCGGCCAACTCGTCACAGAACTGAAGTCTTGCTAATTTCATGTACAGTATATATGCTTTCCTATGCAGAATATTGTTCAATGTATTATGATTAAAAAAAAAAAAAAAAAAAGTACAATAACATTTTTAATCTTTTATCACTTAAAATATTTGTTTTTATTATTTCCTTGCTATTAACTCTTAAGGGGTGTATGGAAGTCTTTTTGTGATAGGTAACGTGTTAACCAGTTAAAGTAGACTAATAGAGGTGATCATACTAGTTTTATGACTGAGAAAAAGAAGTTTAAAGTCACCTTGCGCATCAATCCAAAGTGTCCTCTGGAAGTTTCATTACTGTGAAGTTTCCTGGGCTTTTTGCAGTCTGCTGTTTTACAATACCACCTCTCTGTTCTTGACTGCGAGAGACATTACTTAAAAGCAGAGTGTACCTGAGGTTTTAACTATTTCTAATATGTTATTTAGACAGGTTAGAAAACTGCATCAGTAGAGGTCTATGAGTTGACCCTGAGAGATTGTATAGACATCCAAGCCTGGGAGCGGAATAAGTCTACCATGGGCCCAGGGCTATATGAAGATTGTGGCCCTCCTATGGATAACATTTTCAGGGCATTTTAATTGGGCTGATTATGATGAACTGAATGAGCATTCATAATAATGCTCATTCTCAATCGATTCTCAGTGTTAGGTTGGGTTTATGAATTGTGTATGCAATGTGTGCAACATGCACAAGAAGTGATGCCAAAGCCAGGGATCGGATGAGTGTAGCCATGGCATACAGGAGGAGAGACCTGACTGTGAATGAGCAGCAGGCTCCCTTGTTTTGCCAGGGGGACACAAACCCCACATTATCATGCTTCCCTCTTGCTTATGGAAAGACTACATACAGCCATGAATGTATTTACAGTTACATATAAAATTCTACTGCAGGACAGTTTTAAGTGGTACACAGTTGTTAAAGTTGCTGAGAGATTTGGGTGACAAAAGACCCTCAGGAGCCTCAGGACACAGGAGGCTGCCCGAAAAGGCCATATTTCAATCCGCTACTGTCCGAGTCCTTTTGGTTTTGAATTTGAAGATTTCTATATTTTAAAAACACAGATGAGAGGAGACCAGTAAGTTCAGAAGAAAGAGAAAACATATAAAAATTTAGATAAAACCTAACACTGCATAAACTTTCACATCACAAATGGAATGCTAACATTCTGAGGTGAACCCAAACATTAGAATTATTTAAGTGTCAGGCTATGAAGTTTCTTTAACAATTTTCCTGAACCTATTTCAGTAATTTACTTGCAAATATCAGTTTGGAAAATCTATGTGATGGACATTAGTAAAGCGCTTGGATGACACGGTTAGACAAAGTGCAGTGAAAAAACACTTAGGGCTGGGCTGTTTGTCCAATGTTGCCTGAAGGTCTACTTTTCTGTGGTGGATTAAGTTGTTAGTTTTACAATGAAGTACTGTGGTACAAATGTTTTCTTAATGCAGGATGATTGTTATGTTGTTTAAATAGCTTCTCCAGTAATGGTTTAAATTTTCATTTGTTCTTAACTGTTTGTTCAATGTTTTTCTTCTTTTTAATGGCATTTTTTGGTGTCTCCTCTTTAGATTGCCTTTATAAAGTTTATATTCTATAAACAATATGACATTATAGAAAGAAATTAGGCATTTATATATTTTATTAAGGAGTTAAGGGCCATTATCATGATTGCTAGGTTACTTTAAAAAATTATATTCAATATATAATGATACATATGCATAGCCCAGTGTCAAAGATGGGATAAATATAAATATATTGGAAGAGTTTCATTCATTACATGACAAAAAATGTTCCAGTGATTAAAAAGAATATACTTCATGTATATTTCTAGCACGATGTCATATATTACTGTATATAACAACGTAGTTTAGTTACACTTTCACTTCCCCCTAGATTATATAGACTTCCATTACACAGTAATTACTAATGATAACCATGCTGGTGGTCTACAAATATGTAAAGCATTGAAGAATAATGCCCTGGATTATAGGTAGATAGATTAAATGAGTGAGACAGTTCTATTATACATGTCTTAGTCTGAGTGTCTCCTGTGTATTATTCCGAAGCCAATATAGTAATTCCTGGAATAGAAGTTAAGAACTGAGTGTCACAATGATGTTTCAAAAATGTGAACTATTCATTCAGTGTTTAGTTCCTGCCTAGAAAAAAAGATAGAGGTGTTGCATGTTTTATGTAATATACAGATTTCACTTGGATGTTCCATAATTCATATAAAGTTGTATGGACCAGCAGAACATATGCTGTCCAACAAATGGGATAGATAAAATTTCCTTTTCTGAGTTTTTTTGGGCGGGTGCTTGTAAAAAAAATATGTCAATTTCAACTTTATGTTTGTGGCTTTTTCTATTCATTATATTTTAACATATTTTAAGGCATACATACAGCATGCTGTGTTTTGTTTTTTTTGTTTTTCATAAAACTCACCAACAGGAGAGAAAACTGTCCCAATTTCAATAAAGGGGCAGGGATAAAGACAGTCTGGGGCAGGGATGTCTTGACCCAACTAAGTTAAACCAGAAAATTGGCGCAAGTTATAGCCAAAAGCAAGTAGGTTTAATTCCAGCACACAGGACCTCCTACGATGCACCTGAATATTAAGAGGTAAAAGCCTCATTCCTATCTCATTCCTGTGTATAAAGGGTTAAGACCAGGGAACAAAGTGCTAGTCTTAATAAATCAGCTGCATTGTTTGTATTTCATTTTTTATTCCACTGTTGACCTTTAACTAACATATGACCAAGAACAAAGAGCACAGGAAAACATGCCAAGAAAATGTGTTTTATGTGAGTGCTTCTTTTTAAAAAAAAATGTTTGTTATGTGTAAAATACGTATATAGTATATATCAATCCATTCAGTTACTATGGTCTCATACAAGCATACTTATTATGGCTTCATACGGTCATTCCAAGTCTATGGGTCCATATTATATATCCATAGGCCCCTATTTTCATCCAGATGTACAGTAAACATCTAATGAATTTTCATGAAGATATTCACCCCTAGAATTATTTCTTAAGGTATAACATACATTAGAATTATAGTATTGTACAGAAGCCCAATACAACAACATGCAGAGCTGAACCATTATATTGTCCTATAAAGACTCCATGTGTCATTTTCCACTGTTTTCTGTGTGCATAAGCACTTATTCAAGTCTTTTTTGCTATGGTATGTGGTGACATTTCTAGTCTCAACATTACAGTGTATTTGTATTTGGTAACTTTCCCATTCTTTGTATAGAGTGGGCTAAATATAGAATCTTTCTTGCTTGCATAGTGTCAGATTCTTGTGTGTTGTATAACTTTTATCCATAGCTTTATATTTGAGATGTAAATATATCTAGAAGCACGTAAATTAGCGTGTGTTTAAGACTTATGACGAAATAATTAGCTTTTAACAGGATTGTCCCTCCTTCAAAAACAATATTGAAATAGCTCAACAGGCTTAATTATAGCATTTCCTTTTCATTTATCCCATCTCATGAAGACCCTGGCATAACAAAAACACACAGTTACAAACGCAAGTGTCTCAGTAAACTCCCTTTATTTAGTTCACTTCAGTTGTTTCATTTTGTTGTTGTTCAAAGGGCAAGAGTACAAAAGATCAAGATAAAAACATATCTGACCCAAACATCTTGCATGTACATTAAAAATGACCTCATTACAGGAGTACTCCATAGTTTTTTAGCATCCTTTTTAACTACAGACTTTAAGACAACCACCTGTGTGCATGGTGGATCTTTGCAGACTGTTTTTAAAAAGGATGGAAAAAAAACAATTCAAACAGATATTTTAAAAATCATAAATCCTAAAATCTACAAGGAGCTGTTGAGTATTTCCCACTAAATTGTACAGCTAGCATACCGTCCACATGTAAATCATAATGAACGGAATGCTGTCCAAATAAATAATATCTACTATAAACAAATGCAAACATCTCTTTCAACAAACCGTAAATAAAAAAAATACCAGTCCTTTTACACAATAAATATTAAGAAACCATTGACATAGTTGAAAATATTCTCATATAAATTAACAACTTTAATTACATATAGCAGAATGAACATAGGTTAAAGCAATTAACAAAGATGAAAGTGGAATGCAAATAAAATATTTCTGAGAATGAGTTGGTCGCTATAGCTAAAATATAAAGAAGAATGAAATAGTTTATGGAATTACCAAGTTGTTTTTACTTTACAAAATAAATAAATGTTTTAATAAAGAAATGTAAAATAATAAATTACCTTTCTGTAACTTTGTTTTGTTTTTCTTATTAGTATTGAAATGGATTTATATCTGAACTACCTTTATTTCTAAAAATTAGTTGCTTAATACCTAGGAATGACAAAATACCCATCGCTTGGTATAATGTAATGTTGGACCTACGTTTAATTTTTTTTTTTTAATTTTCGCAGACCTTAGCAGATGTTGAAGAATTTCCCAATTGAACATACCTTTCTGTATACCTGTGAAAATATATTTTAAAGGATAACGCTATGCATATAATAAAATAAAACAAAATAATAATTATAATAAAAAAAGTGTTTCCAATTTAATTGGCTGTTAGAAGTAAAGCTGTGATAATGATCTTTCTAAAAATAATGTGCCAGCTAAAAATGTAAAAAAAAATGTAAATCAATTTTTAAAAATCAAATTAAGAAAACCACAAACTGACAGAAGAAATTATTTTTCCTCTTCCCAAATGCTAAATGATGAAAAGATCATTTCTGAATAAGGAAGATGGACTCATGACTTCAGAACAAAATGTGGTAACATTTACCATTAATTAGACTTTTTTCCACAGCTACCTAAAAGGAGGGTTGTCTTCAATGTACTATGGCCTGCAAAATGTTTAAATATGGTAGCAATTTCTATTGCTATTTGTGGACATGCAGATTTCATTAAACTAAATTGTCCTCTATGCTATTTAGTAGTGGTCAGCCTTGATTACCATCCTATTTTCTCTCATCTTGTCATGCAGATTTTCTGTTTCCTATACTTTCATTGTAAATTATAGAAAGACACTATATACTGTAGAGCAGGTCTGGATCTTTTTTTCCATAAATCGGAGGATACATAATGGCCTCCTGTGTCTATTTATAAGTTTCTTAATAATCTGACCTTCATTTGCCTCGCTCAGATGTCATAGTTGTTTTCAATGTTTCTTTAAATAAATTTAATAACTCATTCTTATGTTATTTTTAATAGTGTCTAATGGAAATTAAAATCTCATTAAAAAGTAGTACTTTTTTCATAACCTACCAGTTTTATGACCACCATTTAGTAAAGTATTCGGCAACTACCTATACAGTCCTTTCCATGACTTAAAATATTACAAGTAAAAATATACAGCTCACAAAAAGTGGTTATTATATATCTGCTAATACCATGTCAAGTTGGCGGTTTAAATTTATGGGATCTCAATAACAATATGCCTACATGACTATATGTCTTACAATGTATTGCTAAACTATTGAAAAAAAATTGACCTCATAGAATACAGTACAAAGTTAGAATCTGATGACCTTTAAGAGGTCACTGGAAAACTAGCTTGGATGAGCAATTGGCGTAGCAATATCAGTAGATATTCTGCTTTCTATTTAATTAGTCTTAAACATTGAGTGTGACATTCAGTTTAAGAAAATAATTGACCAGGAGAGGCTAAATATTTTTTTAGATTTTTTTTCTCCAAAACATTACAGACAAACAAAAAAAAATGTAGATTAAAAGTGTACCATTGGTAACCAAATAACAGGAGTCAATTGTCACCAAAGTACTAATTTGATCAGTGTTGAAAAGTTTGGGATTTATGTAGTATATTGGAGAACTATACTTATTTATAATGAGACAAACATCAGGCAAAAACGCCATATACATATTATCGTTAAAAAAAATATTATTGGATTTGACATTTATAGAGTCTCTTCAGGATTTAGGGAAAGCACTTTTTGTAGGCCCATTATTATTTATATTATTTATGGCTTCAATGTAAATTGACTGAAATGAAAACCACCATACTATTGTGACTCTGTAAGTAACTCTTCAGGTTAACTAGAAGTTTTGAAGAGAGAATAAAAGTAAGTTTTCTTAAAGCAATTAACTATCAAGTGTTTTGTTTCTACAAATCTCCTGCTTGAAAATGAGTTATATACAACAGTGTAAAACCTTTACACTCTACTTTACTGCCCGCGTCCATTTACATTTTTAATCATATTTTCTTTTTTGTCCTTCTTTTTATGCAAACCAAGTTTAAAATGTCAGTAAAAAAGCAAATACACTGATTGCTGTAAGATGCAAGCTGAATACTGTGGAATAAATTAAGAAAGTCGAAGTATGTATTTACTAACAATACATGAAACCATATACAAATTTAGACATAAATTGATCGTAATACAGGATGCAGCCATGATATGTTCTCTTACAGACATGATCTGTTGTTTTGAGTTTTCAATACATTGCTCAATGTGAACTCCTCTCTTGGTGAAGGAAGTGGCTGTGAGCAATAACAATCAGTCAGAATGGTTTTGAACGTTACTACTAAATTGGATGCTGCACAGTATGAAGCTTGCATTATTGTCATAACATTGTTAATTTATGTAGGTGATCTATTCCATAATCCAAGCAAGTCTTATCTTGGATTATGGATTACCAATTAGCAGAATGGTAACCGGCAAAGAAAGTATGGAAAAATATGCTATAGAGATAAAATTGCTGAAGTGCCGTGTTCTACAGGAAATACAAGCCGCCTAGGAGCAGCACAGTTACCCATAAATGAATGGAAATAAAATATGCAAATTTGGCTTTGATACATTTTCTTTTACACTCAATCCTTTAAATTCTTCCCTCCCATATGCTCAGTGATTTTTAACCACAGGCAGACTTATATCTTTGCACGCGTCTTTGGTGTAAGTGTCTCATTAAAGGTAGAAAAAATATTGAAAATAGTCATAAAAATATCTATTTTGATGTGTGCTGTAGCATTTCTGATATAGCTCATGTTAAGTGCAGCTCTTAAAACCTCTCTTGAAAATACTTGTTAAATAAGGATATTAAACAGGTCAAATACTGTTGTAGTGCAAATAAAAAAGAAACATTTTTTTTTTTTTTTTTTACAAAATATAGAAATGTTTGGTTCCAGTATCTGAACCAACATGTTCCTTTCAAGTATCTCTCATGAAAGAACAAAAATATTAAACATGTTACTTCCACTGAAAAGTCTCTCTTTTCTTTGTTTTGGGTAAACAGTTTTCAAACCCCATAAGTTGCATAGTTCTAAGATCGTAAGCACCTTAGCGAAATTTAACTTTGTATGCTTTCATTTTTTTTGCAGTAATAGTGCAGAGGAAGAAGTTGAGTCTCCTGCGCAATATAGAAATGTTTAGAGTCTTAAGAAGGTGGCCTGGATCTCTGTATACCTATCTATACAAATTCGTATAAATGCAAACACATTTACACAAATAGTGAATGTGATGTATCTATAGACATACAGTTGGATTTTCGTGCCTGTAAGTCTGTTAGTCACACTCCTGGCTTGAAGTGCTGGAAATGTTCTTTTCGTATATTGGTTGCTGCAGGTATAGAACTTGCGCTTCCTTTGTATCTAATTTCTTCTTCCATTGATCGTTGCTCAGCTGCAAGTCATTTGTCGTCTTCATGATTAGTATATTAGATAACTGATACTGTTTCTGCATTTTGCTGTTTTTACGAGCAACCACACTCTTCCACAATCATGTTCTGGATATCCTTTTTGATAATATTTTGTCCATCATCATAATACAGCATGGACATTGCTCTCAACTTGGAGGGAACACAACAAGATTTGATACTGTTGAAGGGACTGTGGCCTTTAACCCGATACTGGTGAATGACTGTGGAATGAAATGACAGAGAAGCTCCAGATGTCCCAGCAATGTGGTTAGGGCAATCTCCCTCGCAGTAATTAGCATGGTAACCAGGAGGTGCTATGATCCAGTCGCTCCAGCCTATGTCCTTGAAACTTACATAAAAATGCTTTTTACAACAGTTGCTTACTTTACCATCACATTCTAAACCACGTTTCCTCCTTCGGTGAGGGTGTTCATCCGTCTGTTGAGCCACAATCATTAGGAAAGGTCTATGTGACTGCTCTTTCTCTTCTTCACCTGCAGGTGCCCCTGCTTCTTTGTCCTCATCATCTTTTCTCTTACGTTTACCAAGCAAGACCGGGGTTGCTCCTGATTCTTGGCATTGGTCACAGGCTACTCGAATATCCATTGATGATTTGCCATGATTCAGTAGACGCTGAATGCTCCCAGATATGGGGAATGTATGCCAGCCACTTTTCTTTGTGTCCACCACTTTCTCAGCAATCAACACTTCATTTTTGTTTCCATCAGACCCTCTGTGCTCCTTCGGCCCTCGTTGCTGCTGGTACAGTCGAATTGTTAGTCTCGTCCGACTCCGATTGGCTTTAGCTAGTTTAAGAAAAAGCCAAAGTTCTGCTTCCCTGATTATCAATAGATCACTGCCTTCTTTGGAAATTTCAAAGTGGAGGATTTTCTTTGAGGGTCCTGTAGATCAAAAGCAACAATAAAATACCAAGATTATTTTAGCTATTTCACTTTCAGATATTTTACATGCATCATTATAACAATGTCATGCTTTAGATAATATAACTCATATATTTGACACACTGGATACACTGTATATAGCACCGTGTGTGAGAAGCTCTGTAGATTTTTAAGAGATTGCCCAATTCTTCAACTAACTTTACTGAACTTTTTATAGAGAGCCAAGGACCATATTATTCCGTGCTCCTAAATGGTGTCTCTAATGCAAATTCTGTGTTACATATACATAACATTCAAGTCATTTTCTCCAAATGGAAATATGTCATAGACCTCCTGATTACTAATAATCACTAATACATCTGCATGACATATTCTGCACTATATGAATTTCTTTCATCATGATACAAATCTAAAAGGGCATACATATGTTATTTTACCCTTTTAGCTCACTTGAGGGACTTCCTTAGCAATAGTGGTTCTAAAGAAACAGATTTTACATTTACGCTTTGTAGACATCTAAGGTCTAACACATGTATGAAGAAAGGGACAGCACGCTGCAGCATGCAATCACAGATGTAGCAGAGCTGAGTTTGTAATTTGCCACAACTGTCATGATTCCTGTGATTTGTGGCTAGTGCTGAAGTAAACTTCCTGAATTAACTCATTGTGACAGAGCACCAAAAGTAATGCTTAAATGACAGAGTCAGCTCAGCTACATCTGTATCCTATCCATGCTTCCTGTGCACATTTATTTACCTGCCTGAGTGTCTGTCTTGCATAAGCTGATTTTATAAAGTGTTTATAGAAAGCTTTGTCATTGACAGCTATGTTTCTAATTTAATATGCTGTGTGCATGTTAATTATAGCACTGTGGTGGTAGATGTGCTGAGGAATGGATATAATCAGAGAACAGCATATTTTGGGATGTTTTCTCCTATGCATATAGTTGTTGGCATAATGGTTCTGATCGTGAACATCATGATGTGGGGGCGTTCCCTTGATAAAGACTCCATGTTCTTGGCAGAGGGTGAAATGAGTAATAGGTTCTGCTGGGTTATTTGATCATGAGCAAATGAAGTGTTTCTTATTATAACAAGTATTACTTTATTAGAGGAAGGTGACAGTTTAAAAGACATTAAACTGTTTTTACTTTTCCAAAAAAAAATCTATCAGAATCTCACAGATGGTCTCTGCCATTCCTTCACTCCGCGATATAAGCAGTTTGGGTGATGACTAGTTTGTACAGTGTTTTATAGTCTTTGAATCTGTTCCTGCTGCACAGACAGGACTGACTATGTTTTGGTCTGCTGCAACATGTTGTATACTGATAACCGAAACACATAAAACATAATTCTGTTGCTACTTGTACAGTTTCAGGTCTACAGCCCCATGTTTGTGGCACTTTTTTTACATTAAAATTCTGAAGGTAACAGAATAGTTTTGACAGAGAGGCCAGGGAAGATCGGAACCATGGACACTTTAAGCCACATTTGTAAGGATTATATGCAAAATGGTTTAATAAAGTATTTGTTCTTTTATTCCTCTTCTGACATTGATGCATAGTTATATAGTATAGAATAGAGAAGACAACATCAGTGAGCTTGGCCTACCAACTACTGTCAGAATACAGGAGCTCGGAGAACTCCATCAGCCTTCCTGCTTCCATAGACCTATATCGATAGCAGTTTAGCTTACATTAATGGAACTGTATTCTATAGTAGTAAGTGGGCCCCTTCATTATAGTGATCAGTGGTGGTCTAAGCTCATCTTACTTTAACGTGTTACAGGATAGATACATGTGAAGCTAAACTATTGTCATATAAGCAAATTGTCTGTGTATTAAGTTTGAGGTGGGGGTCCTGGACCGATGTGGGGGACCTGATATGAGACAAGTAGAATGTTACAAGTATTGTATTTTAATGTTACATGATGGATATTTTTGAACGTGTTGCTTTAAACATTTCTTATTTAGGGTCTAGAGGACTCTGGCTGGGCTGCAGTATCTACTCAAGCTTGATAAACTATATGACAAAGCCTACTCTACCTTACAAGTAGCTAAGTATCACTCTGGACCATACCTTATGTTAGTACATCATACTACCTTTCATAAATGTGTCATTTATGATATTGGCCCCCAATTTAAGTAAGCTCTTCAGGAAGTTCTATAAATTTAAGCCTTTCGGAATTGCATTACCGAAACTAGCTCCAGTGTTTCTGATGCACACTACACTAGAAAGCAAGCACGACATTGTTCCTTTATAGTACATGCAAGCCTATACATACAAGGGGGCAATATCTATCCATTCTAAGTATCTGATCACCAGAAATATTATATATGTGCAATTAATGTCCTCTCTTGGACTTCCCAAGATCAGGTTATAGAGAGTGAACCAGAAGTCCAACGTGATATACACATTTCATGAGTTAGAGGCTTACTCTGTCTAGGAGGGTCAAATATTCATAAAAGCAGCCAAAGTGTCTTGAATCAACACAAGATGAATAGAAGTCCTACTTATAAAGGAAAAAATGATGTATGTAAAATAATAGCCAAACTGAATAAAGCTTCGCTAACAGTAGCACTATAAGAGAACCTTGTTAAAATATTGGCATATTATGAGAGAGTCTTTCAGAGTGATATTCCGTACACGGTATTTGTACAACTTTCTGTGTATGCCTTAACTTCTGTAAAAGAGACATCTTGGCATGACATGCAGCCGCCTGGCTGATAAACATACCAACAGTTAAATTATCCAGAAATAAACTAACGCCGCTGTTTGATTTCCTGCTTAATAAGATTCAGTGGCACACACACACAGTTTAATAATACTACAGGAATGGTAGTAAAATTGCTGTGATGTGGTAGCGCTCAATAGGTTGCCAGTAAACCTGACTGGTAGCTCTAAACTTCTCAGATGGGACATTTGACAAAGAGCCACCAATTTCAATGGACTATGCAACATTTCCTAAAATATTTTGGTTGCTGTAGGGTCTGGCAGTGAATATATGCTCATTTCTTTATTTGCAGCTAAATGTATTTGTCTCTTCGAAGCCATGTAGCCGAGACTAAAATTGTATTCTTAGAATGAAAACTGCCATAAATAGGGAATACACATTATTTTTCAGCACAAGCCTGTTCCAGATCACTAAACTCATTTCCAAAATGAGAAAAGCTTTGCACCATGTTCCCATCAAAAGAGAACAGCTCCTTTTGACTTTTCTCTCTTCTGTCACTTGCTTAAGCCAAACAGTTGTGAGGGTTCTGATAAATGCTACCCTCTCGGAGCTAACTCCTATTGAAATATTGCCCTTGTTTGCCCTTTGTCAATATGATGTAAATGATTGTCGAAAGATTCAGATCCGCCAAGATGAATGTGACTAAAGGCCTTATTATACGGGAAGAAGAAATCCGACCGTTGTCTCCTGTTAATTGCAATTGCAGTCAATGAGAAAATCGCAGGCAGAAAACTACCTAATCTGCTTTTGTCCTTGTGTAGAATAGAGATCTAAATCATGAGTATGTCAGCTTGTAGATATATTAAATCATGCCTGTGTACCCTTGATGTTGGGCAAAGAAATGTTACATTGTTTGTGATTTCTCGTGTTCAATCACACATATTCTTTATTTGACTTAACATCTCGCTATGGTGCCTGCTCTTTCTCTTATCCATAGAAAGGTAGACAAGATGCTCCTTTTATATAACGGCCCTTACTAGTGGATAGGACAGCAGTTATCCAATGAGACTTTACTGATGTAGCCCTGCATGAGAAGGAATTAGGTAGGAGTAGGTAGGGAAATGCAGATTGCAGTAGCCAGTGCCCTCTAGTGGCCATTGAAAGGAAGCTACTGTTTCACAGGACAGCTAGTTTTACTGGACCTATAATCATTGGTATTTAACTCTTCATGCACAAACGCACTGCAACAATAAAACATGCTGTGAGAGATGAAGACATGCACCTATGTTTTACTATATCATATGCAAGTTTGGAATGAAAGGTTGATTTGTATTACTGCATGGTATGATACATGCGATCAGTAGCAAGTAAATATTATCACTGACTTCCTTTATGTCAGTAGGCATTTGTTGTTTGGTTAGTATTCTATGCTACTCAGTAGCTGCTGTCAGATGGCCAGGATAAGATTGTATGGTATACACTGGCACTAGAGCAAAGGGTTAAAGGGCAACTTTTAGGCTAATGATAAATAAGCACTTTTGCATTTTAAGGAAATGCCTGTTTGTTGGATATGAGCTTCATATAGAGGAGTAACCTAGAGAGTGTGATGGACTCCTACATGATGGCCCAGAAGCGCTACAGACATGATCTCTCTGCCTGTATTCAAGCCCAAAATGGGCATTCCTGTCAGCTCTTACATAATGACAATGCCTGGAAAGCGCTGTGGAATATGTTGGTACTATCGAAGCAAGAGAAGTAAATAAATAATGTGAAGGCTTTGTTGCCATGCAATTTTAAAATATACTCTAAGCTCTTTCTGACAACTTTTATGCTGGGCTGAAGAGAGCTCAAATACATATGAACTCTCTGACAATCTTACTAAATTCACCTGTGCTGAACTGTGATGTCTCCATCTAAGGCTTCCTCTAGTCAAAAACACACCCCAAAAATAGGGTTGCATCCAGTGTAATGCAGCAACCACCCATTCTGAAGAATGCTTTGGCTGTTGCAAGCCAACCAGATTAGATCATTTAATTTACAAGGTTGTTGTGAGGTTGCAGAGAGCCCAATGAAAGCAAAGGAACTTCTTGAAAGACTGACATCATGGACCAGCTGCGCTCCAGTCACAGCAGGATTTTAATTGATATGACAACATCATAATATAGTTCATGTTATATCTAATGTATAGCTTAAGCTCTTTTTATGGCTCGCTTGCATTATACAGGCTTCTGCATATTGGTCGGCAATGTGTATGTATAGGATAAAGTTACCTGCCAGATATTCTCTGCATAGCAACCGATTCATACATTACATAATGAATAGCCTGATGCTTGCAGAAAATAACATTTGCGTGACATATTGGCATCTGATCATGAGTATTGGCTTCAACGCATTAAAACCAGAAGGTTTATACTTATATTTATCTCGTGTAGGGAGAATACGGATTACGCCAATAGAAATCTTACTCACAAGGCAGCTGGGTAACCTAAACAGCCAACATGCATCTTTATTGTATGCTAACACTTCTCCTTGTAAATGGCCTTGTAAAGCATTCCAGGAGTGCAGTGGGTCCCTACTAGACAGATGTGAATTGCATTTATTCACTAAGCCATATGAAGCTTGACTGGTAACTTTCAGGCTTGATAACACAGTCTCATTGACAGCGAGCTAGGACGCAATACTTCATTGTGTACTCAGAAGCAGCAAAAAGCTGGCAGGAATGTCTGATGTGAAAGCATGCACACACTGCAAGGCTTTTCCTGCAGACAGAACATCTGAGTCAACAGGTTTTTAAGACTGGAAACTCTGAGTGCTGTCTTAATTGTTTAGATTGCTGGAGCACACTTTAAACAAAAATGCTTCAAGTTCCCGCACATACTTTGACTACCATGCTCTGCGCTAAACAATGGCATTCTTCTTACGCAGTTTAGAGACAAGATAGAAATTGTTTTTTCACTAGCTTCTTCTTGTGGTCAGCCTGAGTTTTGACAGCCTCACAGCTTCTGCCTGCTGCAGAGTATTTCAGCAAACAATGTCCGACACAGTCTGTAGTGCTGAACTTACTATACTTATGAATGAGAATTCGGTCTCATGTCAAAGTGCACTCCTTGTCCCAGACAGGAGGACAGAAAGTTTCTATTATATGGGTATTAAACCATTTTCTGCAGTGCTGTAAAGTGAGCTATTGGTTTTCAGACCATGGAGTGCTTTAAGATAACTCCTCAGTGGGATAGTAAAACTCCTACTTTAGGAGTGGAATATATACAGCAGTTAAAGTCATCTCCTTGCCTAATTTTACAGCTGTGAGTACTGCAAGTGCACAGCCCTCTCAGCCCTGCTACCTGGAATAGCAGCTGTGCAATATACTGGCACCAGATGCATTCAGTTACCCACAGTGCTGGCATTTCACCTCTCGACTGCACAGCTTCGGATTAACCATTAAATGACACTAATACCTTTTGCTAGGTTGTGTCTTGTGTCCTGCCAGCTGATCAGCACTGCTAGGATGAAAACATGCCCTAAGGGTTGAAGTCATATTTAGCACTCTTAGCCAGAGGTTCTCATGAAGTTTTGCAGAATGTCCATACCCTCCCCCCTCAAACACTTGCACTCTGTTAAAGATTCTCAGAGATAGCTCATTCTAGGTGAATTTAGCAAATGTAAACAAGCAGACAACAGCCAAGGTTAAATCACAGAAAACACATTATTTGGCCATTTCTATCCCTGCGCACTACTCTTTATTGGACCTTCTAAGATGTTACATTACTTTATAGCTTAAAATGTGAGAGCTGCACTCACCTGCTTCAGCAAACGTGATGATTTCTGAAGTTTGCTCCAAGATTTCATTCATTTCTGCTCTCCGTGCAATAACATCATCTATTTGCACTTGGCCATCCTCTCCCACTTTCCCCACGTGAACTTTCTTGATAGCGTTTAAGAGTGCAGCTTTAGGCACTGGCTGGGTGATGTTGGGTCTGTCCCTCAGATGCAGCATATTTAAGATGTGCTTCTTCACTGCCTCAACCATGTCACTTTGAGAACTAGGCGCATCCTTGTGGAATCTAGAGAGTGAGCATGATGGACAGTCAGTGACTGAACTGTGTCCCTCAGATCCTGGAGTTGGTGTACTCCTCACCGTAATCCAGCAAAGTACCAGCAGAAATCCGTTCAGTAAATGCACAGACATCCTGACACCTGGTTATATAGGCTTGCTTTTTTATCTTCTAAATTTGCTGCGTGAAAAGCTTATCCCTTTAAAAAACTAGATCAACTTTTTTTTTCCTCTAATGAAAAATAATCTGAAGCAAAAAAAGAGAAAAAGTTTTTCAGTGTAGTTTTGGTTTGCAGTGTCTCTTAGGCTTCAGTAAGTGCTTGAGGCTGTCAGTGAGGAAAGCTCTGACTTCTGTCTCAGAGTGAGAGAGAGAGAGAGTGAAAAAGAGACAGACAGAGAGGACGATTGGCCTCAACTAAGTGAATGAGAGGGTGGGAGTTTGGTCTATGAGTAAGGAAGGGGAGGAACATTTTCAAGCTCTGCTCTGGTGCTCCAAGCTATACACACCAATGTTAATGTTTTCACCGCCCTCCTCTTTTATCTTTTCTTTTTTTTCCTCTTTTTTTTTAAGTCTCTAGAGCCTCGGAATCTGTTCTTTTTTCATCATAGTAGTATGATGTTGTACCGTGTTAGCCATTGAAAGTAGTGGAAGAGTGAAGAAATCAGGCACTTTTTTCATCATATCAGACACATTATTGTCTGGAGCCTCCTATGTTACATAGGCAGTATGTTCTATAGCCATGTGCAGAGCAGTTCTCAAGTTTTCACATGTTCTTCTTCACAGGTATCCTATCTAAGCATAGACCATTTTATGACTTTTAGCAGGGAAAATAAGTAACTTAACACAAATAGCTCTGGCAGTCATTCCTACTGTCCCGCCACTGCTGAGAGGAGAGGAGGAGGGGGAGAGGTAACCTAGGTGTATAGACAATAATGTATAGTTCAGCTGATGATGAAGAATTACGACACATACTATGACGCAGCTGCTGTCTGCTATATCCCTGACTTATGAGCAATCACTAGGAGCAAACAGAGGGTTTTCCTGTACAACTGATTCAATATCATTACAGTGACTAAAGGATTGTCTTCACTTCATTCCCACAGGCTACTGTATTACAAACATGTAGGAGGCATTGATGCATACTGTTATGCTAAATGATCACTATGTTGCTGCCATCTGCTTTCAATTCTCTTCAATACACACACACGTGCATGTGTGTGTGTGTGTGTGTGTGTGTGTATATATATATATATATATATATATATATATATATATATATATTTAAAGCTTGCTGCATCAGGTTATGTAATGCGTTATATGCCAAGTTAAAGTTTGTATTTGCGTTTAATGTTTTGTTTCAGACTCTTTTATGCTCTGACAAAAAGCAAAAACTGACAAAACTTGCAGCACCAATACCAGCATGCCTCGATGGTAATATTGCGAAAGTACACAGTTATATATATAACAGAATAGAGCACTATAATATCATGGTGAGTGCCAAGTGACTGGCTCAGCTCTACAGTATTTGAGGGAGTCAGCCCTGCTACATATACATCATACTTGCTGGTATGCACTAGACGTAAAATCTGAGTTTCTTTGCTTTCTACAGTACATCCTTTTAGTCCTTCCTTAGAGCTATACAAGTTTATCATACTGTAAGTAATAGCTTGACATATCCATATAAATACACCTTGTACAATCTGTCTTCAGAGATCATACTGCTGGTCTTTTTTGATAATATGTCATTGTTCCTTACTAAATCATAGCCCATGTGTTTGAATAGTAGAGTTTTTCTATTATTTCCCATTCGGAGAGAAAGCATAATTTTACAGCTATATAAACATACTACAGATAGGACTGATATGAAAGTACTTCCCATTTTTAAGTTCATATTTCATAAAGTCGTAGGCGTGCTAAATGTATATTTTGACTTGGTTCCTTGTGGAAATGGTCCGCATGGTGTATCAGATAGTAAGCGCCTGTGTAACCAAAGGCTTATAATAATGCATATTAATATCATGTCTCTCTGTAAACAGCCCAAGAGAGACCTGTAATTATGGCTTGTTGCAATGCCGAGCCTGAAACTGAAGAAAAAGTTCAACTAGATACATCTTTAACTCAGCAAGCAGTCTTCGTTCTCCTAGGAAACTGACTTCAGAATTATGGTGACTGTTAGTATATAAAACTATTTATATTTTACCTCTGTGCTTAAGCTCTAGCTATCAAACCCCATAATACTGATTATATTATTTACTAGTGAATCCTTGCTGTCATCATATAGCACATTACAATACTGATGGTATGCGGTTACTATAAAGAGTAATCAAAGTATGTAGGCATGTAAGGATATGGGAATGGGTATATGAGATATGTGAATTAAAGAAATCTTCCAGGATATTTTTTGCCCTGTTCATTCTATAATTTTATTTCAAGGTGCTTTATTGCTAATTTGTCGACTCCATTTTGGTCTCCTGTCTTACCATGTGACCCGCACTCACCGAATCTTACAACATGTACTAGGTGGACTGTAAAGCAGTCTCTGTATGCATGCCTATCAGTTGTTCAATGTGAGTCTCAGGCTTGCATATTGAAACCGACTCCTGGTCCACACAGCAGATGCTGTAGGAGTCAGAAGGTGTGGGTCACGTGGCACAACACGGGACCAAAATGGAATTGAGAAATCTCCAATAAAGCATCAAAAAATAAAAGTAACTTCACAATTGGTTTGCCTAACGTCCTTTACAAATGAGGAAAATTATTTTTAAAAAATCCCAAAGTGCTTCTTGTACTATGTAGAATTTAAAATAAAACTTGTTGTAAAGCAGAAATGTATGACAAGAATGTGTAAAGATACTTCTGTGTCATAGTATACACAACTCATGGTTGCTATGAGATAAACAGATTTACTTGAGTAGATAGATAGATAGATAGATAGATAGATAGATAGATAGATAGATAGATAGATATTAAATTGATGGATAAACATAGATAGACATAAGATAGTAGACAGAAAGTTAGATAAATGTTTATGAAACAGCTACAGAGGTAGATATGAAACAAACATAGATACACAGAAGTGAGATAGTAGATAGAAAGGTAGAAACTGTATGAAATAAATTGATAGATTGAAAAGATACTGAAAATAAATGGAAATGAGATAATAATATGAGATGCAGAGATATGCACCTTAAAACCAATTCAATACAATATCACAACAGGCTAACAAAACAGAACTGAAAAACTGCAACTCACACCACAACCTCTAGGTAGCTACACATACATGCATATTGCACACCACTTTGTGACACAATGTCAAGAGTGACATTTTGTACACCAGTTTTGATAATCCCTGTGCCCCAGAAGGATTCGCCTGTTTTATCATGAGCAACATCCTCCAGCAGGCCGTGTGCCTACACTGAAATCTATACTAACTCTTAGATACATATAGATTTTAGGCATCATTTACATTAGAACGTCAATGGCCCCACCCACAGCACACTCTCGAATTGACTCCTTTTCAGAAAGTGGTGAGGGCTATAAAAAATACCACTTGAAGCAATTTTTCACAAGTGGTGTCTAAAGACTGGTAAACTGAAGGTGTGCAACATTTTTGCACCATGTTTCTTATGTAGGAGCTTGGTAAATTTGCCCCAAGATTGCAAAATAATAATGTCTTGAAAAACTAATCATCTCATGGCATACATATCTGGATGTGTCTAGTCAAGAGAAAATGTAAGTTTATTATGTTCTGTGATAACATATAATTTTGCAACAAGTTATCATTGTCAGTGTGCATCAGTTAAACTTTGCTACATCTGTAGGTAGATAGATAGATATATACTTATACAGATATGACCTCAATCAACAGACAAATACGTAGATAGATAGAAAGATAGACAGATAGATAGATAGATAGATAGAAAGAAAATAGAGAGGTTTGTAGTTACACATGAGATAGGTATAGATAAATAAGTAGGCATGAGAAGATACTGTAGATAGATAGATAGATAGATAAGAAATAGAAAGGTTTGTAGTTAGACATGAGATAGATATAAAATAAATAAATAAATAGATAAATGGATAGAAATAGGTATAGATAAATAAGTAGGCATGAGAAGATACTGTAGATAGATAGATAGATAGATACGAAATAGAAAGGTTTGTAGTTAGACATGAGATAGATATAAAATAAATAAATAAATAAATAGATAAATGGATAGAAATAGGTATAGATAAATAAGTAGGCATGAGAAGATACTGTAGATAGATAGATAGATAGATAGATAGATAGGAAAGGGATAGATATGACATAGACAGTGGGGTACCTACCATGTAGACAGACCACCCAGATGTTATGGGGTACTTGGGAGGAGGGGGGCTGTAGCTGCTGTCTTCTCCTGCTTCCTTAAACTGATTAATTGCAATTTTCTGAAGCCACCTCTAGGAGGAGCACAGTGTAAGAAGATTTTTACAGCTTCCATTGAAATCAATGGTAGCTGTATTAAATCCTATGGACTGAGCTCCTCCTAGTGGTGGCTGCATGTAGCAAGTTTTATAACTCTGTTACAGTTATATAGGAGAGACTTATCAATGTTTTTCTACCAGTTTTCTGGATCAAATACATTGAAAAAAATGGGGGCTAATTCATACAAGACGTCAACAGTAGCAATTTTGGCAGACGGCCATAAAATTGAGACTTTTCTCCTTTTTGCACTGTGCTTACCACATTTCTTAAAGAGGACCTTTTAATGTCCTCACAGATTTGCGGTATTATATACCGCTAGAAAGCCAGCAGTGTGCTGAATTCAGTGCACTGTTGGCTTTCCCGGCATGCGCCCCAGTTCTGGAAATATCGATGCTGTTAATTTTGGTACCATTATCTCCTCACTATCAGAAGGGCGGGCCTTAAAGCTCAGTGTCATTGCTGGGCTGTGAGGAACTTCCCCTGACAGTACTCTTTAGTAATGTCTCGGGGCTGTCTCACAGCCCAGCAATGACACTGAGCTTTAAGGCCCACCCTTCTGACAGTGGGGAGATATCAGTGTCAGAATTAATGGCTCTGTTATCTCCAGTACTGGGGCGCATACTGGGAAATCTGACTGAATTCAGCTGAATTCAGTGCACTGTCGGCTTTCCAGTGGTATATAATACTGCACATCTATGAGGACGTGAAAAATCCTCTTTAAAAGTGGATAGAGAGGTGGAGGTAGATTAATGTCGTCCCTCATTAAAAAGGTCCAGGACAGGACGAACTTTCATCAGATCAGGGGGGTCGGAGGAAAGATCTTGACGTCCACACCTGAGATTGCGGGGGCCTTTGGTGCATTCTACTCTTCACTCTATAATCTACCTATCTGATTCCCATCCTCCCTCAGATACTCAGGAGAAACTTCGGGCTACCAGGTCTTTTCTAGATTCCCTAGACCTCTCTAATGCTGATCATTATGGTGCCTCCTCTTTGCTTGACCTAATCAATCCTGATGAAGTTAGAAATGTCATAAACAGTGTTCCCCCTGGGAAAAGCCCTGGACCTGATGGTCTGTTACTTCCATATTTTAAAACCTTTCTATTTATTTATTTATTCATTATAGTTTATGTATTTATTCATTTATCTATCCAGTCATTTATTCTTGTCTGCTAATACAATCCATATCCTACCATTGACATTGCTATTTATGCTGGTTCTATCCTAAGTTTCAACCTGTATTATATTATGCTATATTATTATTATGGGCATCCAACCCTTTTATATGTGTTACCCTATTTTATTTGTGCTACCTTCTTTTTTAATTGCTAATTTTAAACTCTTATCGTATATTTTATTTTACCTTACTATATGTTATACCCTAGTATTTTTATCTGGACTTACACTATGACTACCCTTGCTCTAAAACCTAGCCATTGATTATACCTTCTGTTTTTTGTTTATATCTAGTTTATGGCCTGATGAAGATGCTAGTACAGCGTCGAAACACGTAGCCTATTGTTGTACGTCCAGTATGGAACCAATAAAACGTGTGTTTTTATTCACAAGCATTCTCTTTGCAAATATTTTACTTATACACCCTTACTTGCAGTGCTCAACCATAATATCCTAGTTTTTTTCCCTACTTTTTTCTCTACCTGAATATGATATAACCCTGCTGTCTTGAATGAGGCAGGTAAATCTGATCAAAACCTATATCCTGCCGAAATTGTTATACACCATGCAAATGGTTCCCCACACGCCTTCTTTAAAGAAGTGAATTGCATTTTCACATTTCATTGACGATATGTCTGGAAATGTAGAGGCCCTTGACTAGCCCCACTCCCTCTTGACATGGGAAAAGCGACTGGGAGGTATGGGATTGCCCGATGTGCACGCATATTATATGGCCAAACAGTTGAATCGCTGTTTGGAGTTGGTCAAGCCGAACAAAAACTTCCATGTTTCCAGCTTCATTAGAGCTCTACACGGCCATACATTTTTGAAAGACCTTTGGCTGCCGAACTCTGCTGGTGCCCTCCGAAAATCCGCAAATCCAGTTCTGGTGGCACCTGCTAAGGTCTGGAGGGGGTGTGGGCCCTGCTCTGGTGCCTTTCCCCTCTACTGCAATGCCTACTTCACTCATACCCCACTTTTTTGGGGATATGACTGACATCCCTGCATACTTCTGGTCCAGACTGGACTGATCGAGTCCGAATTATAACTGGTCTGCAACATCTCAACACTCTGTATCAACTCCACTTCACATGCACCTGCACCCTCTTCGCTTCTAGACACCCACTGAGAGCAGAGTGCACTGATTTTTAGAAACTCATATTAGGACCTCTCCCTAAATTACATAAGTTTTCAAATTTGTATCACTTGTATATTGTAAAATGGGAGCCCGTAAAGCCAGCCTACCTCCTGTCTTGGGAAAGAGAGTTAGGTGTAACCTTATCTGACAATGAGTCATCCTTTGTTCTTGCATCTTCCCATGGTTTCTGTCCATACATTAGATGCAGGAGAACCATTATAAGCTGCTTACCAGGTCGTACAAAACCCCAGAGTTCTTGCATGCACATAAACTGGCACAATCAAATATGTGTTGGCGATGCAATACACTGGTCGGATCTCTCTCTCACATTTGATGGCACTGCCAGGCGATAACCCCTTTTTGGACCATAGTTGAGTCTGTTGTACGAGATGTCACTGGTATACCCTTCCAACTTACGCTCTCTCAGGTGGCTCTTGGCCTACCAGACTGCTATTTTAAGCCTTCTAGAGACGATCTCACGACACATATGCTGTCTGTGGCAAAAATGCTGATTCCTCTAAAATGGCTTGATAATTGTTTTATTTTCTTGTTTAAGAATTGTCTGTGTTCCTGTTTCCTAAACAAAAAACAAAACAAAACAAAACAAAACAAAAAACTCTGCTAGGTAGAGACAGTTATCTGTCTCTCCCCCTTTTTTATGGTACAATTTTCTGTTTCTATTGACCATTTATATTATATGTACCTTTTTCTTGTTATAAATAAAGAATTGATAAAAAAAAAAATGTGAATAGAGAGGTGATGGGACTTTTTTACCTCCACAAATTTATTGGTGCAAATAATGGCTAAAATCTAAGCTGGTGTAGATTTCTGTTTCTGGTGCACGGGCCACCTGAGATGCGGCAAAATTATTAAGAGGTGTATACCTGTTAAAAATTGTGGGACACTTTACTCTGACATGACTGTTCATTAAGACAGCCTTAAAGGGAACCTGTCAGGTTGATTTGGGACACTAAACCACCCACAGGTCCATACAGATCTGTTATAATGAAATTCTAATTTTAGAAATAAAAAAGCTTTATACTCATCTTTGGTGCTCCTGGCGCCTGCGCTGTTCTTCAGTGAAGCCAGCGATGTACACTCTGACTTCAATGTACAAGTGCTGGAGGTACGGGGCATGCGCACTGAAGCCGAGGTGTACTCCTCTGGCTTCATTGAAAAGAACTGCGCTAGGGCGAGGAGTACAGGTGAGAATAAAGCTTTTTTATATTTAATGCAGCCACGGATTGCATTATAACAGGGTAATTTGGGACACTAAACCCCTGGTCCATAAGGTTCTGTGGGTGGTTTAATGTCCCAAATTGCCCAGGCAGATTCCCTTTAATAAATTGGCCCCATGGTGTTCAGAATGAGTATGATATTAATAAAGCACCTGGGTGATGAGGAGTTTGACTTATTCTTGACCTGTTAAAGAATTTCTCAACTTTATAAAAATATTATAGAGGGACCATTACTCTATATTGTTGTGAGGCCCTATGATACTTGTGTACCCACCTGGATATAGAAGGGTAGCTAAATGTTGGATAGTATACAATAGCTAATTGGTGCTTATAGGTTTTTATGTGCATATATGGAAAGAAAATAAAACTGGGAAATAAAGACAGTTGATCAAAAGGTTTTGATCAAAAGATTAAATATGATTTAAGGATCTGAATGTTGTCTTAGTTGGATGTGGAGACCAAACTAGTGGATAATTTTATAATCCTATGACTGTTAATCCTGTGTGCTTTGCTTTGTGGAAGGACGATGCAGTCAGTGTCAACTCAGGCTACAATTCACCAGTTTGATGTTATATTCAGGCTGAACAATACAAACTAAAGGTAAGAACAGCTACAATTCAGTACAATATTTTTCCAACACCCATTGTAAGTAGTCCTATATGTTGATTATGACCAGGGGGTGTGACTATAGTGGGTCTTGAGGTAGCAATTACTACAAGGCCCTGGAGCCTCTGGGTCCCCAAAGCCTCTCTACATCATAAGAAGACACTAGTACTATAGATAGCACATGGTAAGTAGGGGCCCCATTACACATTTTGCATTAGAGCCCAGGAGCCTCAGGTTACACCTCTGATTATGGCACCTGTCTCCTTGCTACTTGCTTTCATAAAGACCTGAGATGACTTCAGTGAGCCTTTTCTAGTATATATTAGAGCACAGATCTGCAACCTTCTGCACTTCAGCTGCTGTGAATCCCCAACACCCAGCATGCACACGAACATGCTGGGAGTTGTAGTTTACCAACAGCTGGAGTGCCAGAGACTGCTGATCTCTGTATTAGGGAGTTACATTTACAGATGCTCTGTGTTACCTCTTAACATGCTCTCCCAATTAATTGAGTAGGTAATACGGCAGAAATATGACTGTCTGTTTATCTACAAGTATCTATCTATCTATCTATCTATCTATCTATCTATCTATTTATCTATCTGCCATCATTGCTAAAGGGGCCACCACTAACCTTAAAGGGCCTGGATACTCAAGGTTTGGCACATAATGAACTCTGTCTAGAAGTGAGCAAAGAGGACCCTGGATAATCCCTTTTATATTATTTAGACAATGTGCATCACTATTAAACTAGGTACAGTTTGTACTTGTTATTTTGTCATTATATGTTGCTTTTATGTAGGCATTATATGGTGGTATTTACTAAGGCATCGTGTGTCAGCGCTATAGCTGATAATTAGGTACTATATTGTATAGTTATTTGTACACTGTTTGGCAGTATATCAGTTGGGAAGGGGGAGGTGACACAAAGGTCGCTGCACAGAGCACCATTCAACATAAGGCAAGTCTTGGCTATAGTTTAATAAACTTCTATAAATTTACAATACTACCAACTAAAGTGGCCAAAGGTTGTTACATATCCAAAAGCAGTATCATGCCCATTTTTTGGCCATATTATAGGAAGATGATGCTGTTTTATCTATGTAAACTACAAACACCAGTTGTATATACCATGCAAAGCATATACTTAGAGTCATGAAAATATATATGTGTATTTGTGTTCCCCATTGTCATTGTACGACATTACAGTCTCAAAGTGTTTCCAGCACTATTGCATTTAATGAAAACAGTAAGCTCTTTATTACAAGTTTATTTTACAACACAAGCCCTTGGCTCCCACGATGGATGCAATACATAGAGTAAGTTATGCTAGGTCATCTATCAAAAAGAACAGCTTTATTCCACAAGCACAAAACGCCATATTCATCTAGGACACTTTTTTATATTTTTAATTACACTCCACATATATTTTTAGTGAATATAAACTGCTTCTTAAAAACAAATCTTCTGTTAACTTAAAGCCAAAAATTACATTTTCCTATTCAAGAAACTTTTATATCCAGTGCAGTAAAATATAATGAGTGCTTAAATTCTGGGAGAGATGAAGTAAACCAAGCAGCTGCTTACAAAACACCTCCACTGAGCTTATACGTGACATGCAGAGTTTTCACTGATGTATTACCAACATGTGATTCATGATTTACAGTGAAATTATTAATCATGTTAAATGCAAGTATGAGCATTGCCTCTAAGCCTGGGATATAGGACTTCTGTCCATCCCATTCCAATTCTTAGTGAACTCCTTGCACTAATGGGGTGATCGTCAGCAGAGCACATGATCAGCCACAGCATTAACACAAGGTATGTGATGCCACATTAGTCATAAAGACCCTTTCCCATAAGTGGAAAGTCTGAAGACACTAATGTGTCATATAAAATTTTTCAGTGTGGGCATGTGATATAGATGAAACATTATAATTGCCTCATATTAAAGGACATATAACTCAATGCACTACTGTAGGTCATTCATAAAAACTGTTTTGTAATGATCATGTACAAAATGTACTTTGTTATGCAGGGTTGGGGGGCATTACTTTAAATACTGAGATGGCAGGTACAGATGTAGCAATCATTAAAGGAAATCTTCCACCTCCTCCAAGCATATTCAACTGTTACCATCGTGGTACATACCTTTGTTATGTATGTCAGTTTAGTAGATTTGGAGAAAAACAGCTTTGAAGTCTTATGTAAATGAGGCAGTTGGTGCAGTGGGGGTGGGCCTTCTGCTCCCTGAAACACTGCCCTTGCCATACAGACCCCTACCACAACCAGTTAATCCTGGTCCACTGCTATGAAATCACCCATCTTACTTGAGCAGCAAGAGGGTTGAAAACCTATTCCCTGTGCACCAAATGCCCCATTTGCATAAAAGTTTTTTTTCTCCAAATCTACAAAAGTGACATACATAATAGAGGTATGTGGTTTATCAACATAATGCACTCTGTAGTGTGGTGGTAGGAGTTGGCTATGCTTGGGGGAGGTGGTAGACTCCCTTAAAAGGAAGTGTGTCACCAGGGTGAAGCATATTAAACCAACACCACAGTTAGCTAGGTGAGGCTTACCTGATTGTAACACATTTTTCCCCATGAAAATCTATATCTCTAGAGATATTTATTTATTTCAGAACATGCAAATGAGCAATCTGGAGCCCTGAAGATGTCGCAGTCATTCCATACTGTTACGCCCCACACTGCTCTAAAAAGCCCTCCTTCCCCCCTCCCTTCTTTATGTGACAGGGCCAAGTAAGATTTCAACTTAGTTCCCTGGCAATGTTACACAAAAAAGGGAGGGTGTAAGGGATAAGGCGCAGCATTTTGGAGCCGCCCATAGTTATCCAGATTGCTGAATTTATTCTTTCACTTGCTTCTGTACTGAGAGCTGCTCCTGCTTCTCACTGATAACTGGAGTTATACTCACTGTGTGGAGTAAAGGTTTGGAGTGCAGGGCTTTGTAAAATGTAGAGAAAATGAGGGTAGGCTAGGGTAGGCCGACTTCCAACCGTTATATCTTGGGCATTATAAAACATAGATACTTTCTTTTGGTGTCATATGAAAGAGGAGATTCTCTTCTTTCATTTGACACTAAGTTGCTATAGTGAGTCCTGACTCTCACTGTGTATAGAGTACAGGCTTGGAGTACGGGGCTGTGTAAAATATACAGAAAATGAGGGTAGGGGAGGGTCACTTCAAACAGTTATATCACCGACATTATAAAATCTAAAACTTGCTTTGGGTGTCATATGAATGAGGAGATTCTCTTCTTTCATATGAGACTAAAGTTGCAGTGCTATCTATATTATTTCCAGAGATATCACTGGTTGAAAACACAGTCAGGATTAGGATATTTATATCATGTATATGATATAAATATCCTGCAACATTAGTGTCATATAAACACCAAAAGCAAGTTTTACATTTTATAATATCGTAGATGTAACCGTCTGAAATGACTCTCCTCTACCCTTAGTTTCTCTGCTTTTTACACAGCCCCATACTCCTAGCCCGTACTCCATACACAGCGAGACACAGGACTCAAAAGCAGGAACAGCTCTCAATACAGAAGCAAGGGAAAGAATAAAGAGATGCAGGATCTCACAGAAAGGAGACAAAATCTGTTAATAAAGTACTACCAAAGTACTGCTAAATTTATTAATGACACAAATACTACCAGAAAATCAAAAGTTGTCCAAAAGTTTAGTTACACTTTAATGTACTTCATCTTGGTGACAGACTCCTTTTAACATGACAGCTACTAAATTGAGTAAACAAGCAAGAACCTTTTAGCTGTTTTTACAGTGGATGTCAAAGGTTTTTGTGACACAATAATATGCAGCAGCAAATTTTACAATACAACTTAATGACTGCTACTTCCATGTTTACATTTGTAACAAAGTTTAACTTGACAAGTTTACAGTAAACTTTAGCTTGACTGTTTCAATGACTTTTCAATGGCTTTTTTTCTGGGTTATCACACTACAGAAAGTTATCAGATTCAGGGTGATCCGCAAATGGCAAGTCCTGGAAAAAGCAGCATATTTAGCTAACAGCTATATCAGTCTAAATCCTTTTGTATATGTATACTACTGTATTATGCAGAAGCTTTACTTGAAGCTCCAGGGCCCCAATGCAAAATCTGTAAAGTGGCCCCTAATAAATGTGTTATCCATAATACAGCTGTTTTCTTATATTATAGGGAGGACATTGAACTCCCTCAGGCTCTAGGGCTCAGCGGCACCCCATATCGCTATGTCTCTGGTATAATGGATGTCTGGAATGGATCTGTAATATGGTGCCCATAGGTGTCAATAGACCAATACTGTACATATGCAGACACACACATATGTATGGAGGTATTACAGGCTTTGCTTCTGTGCAACATACAGTGCACTTACTAGTCCAAATTCAGATGTTTTTCATGCGTAAGATCTAACTGACATCAGTCAACACTGGAAAAGTGTGGGTAAAGTCAATATTTTTACCTCCAGTAAAACAGTTTTGATTTTTAAAAGACGTTTTTTTCTTAGTATTTTTTCTCTATATGAGCTAGGCCTTAAAGTATGACTCAATACAATAAAACAAAAATTTAGGTGACACATGGATTTATTTTTGCTCCCAAAGATTTGCCCCACAGTAATTTACTGCAGTGAAAATTATGATAACTAGTAGTGTTCAGAGGCAAAACTCAGTAATGGGCTCCCCAATTACTATGTGCCTAATCTTGGTGGCTTGTTATATGGCAAGTGCCTTTGGGCCTCCTCAGGTACTTGGGCTTGGGTGCGACTGCTACTGCTACTCCCCTATGCCCCAAATAGTGCTGTTATGAATATGCATTAGAATATGCAAAGGGGGCACCTGAGGAATAAGTGGGGCAACAGGTAAGTTTTTTAATATTACCTTGTGAAAAAACTGTCTAACCACCCCTTCCTGTTAGATGTTTTTTGTCTTTAACATTTTTTTGTGTTAATAACGTTGCCATTAATGAATAGTTACTAATATACCTTGTGTCACCCATGTCATTAAAAAACTATATATTAAATTCTACCATGTTCTTATTTGTACGATGCTCATTTGTATAATAAACAGCTCTGAAAGCCAAGCTTCAATCAATCGACTATGCTCTGCAAACACTTTCCTAGAAAAAAATACATCTAACACCATCTTGGGAACTGGCAGAAAATATATGGTATGTTTGCACATGTGAAAAGGCCTGTGACCCCCTAACAAATGAAAAGAATATGTGTAAGTCCCCCAGCCTCCTCTTCTTTGACTTGTTTAAACACCGGTATAGTACATTACAGCACATTGGCTTTTGCACCATGAAGAGATGTGCACAGCAAGTGTCTACTATAACTGTTATACTTGCATGTTGCAAATATAGATAAATCTGTGTATTATGTGCAGCACAGCAGTAACAGTTCTATCTGTTTGTTACTTATTTAAAGAGTCATGCATGCTACGTCAGCTGCACAAGACATACATGTAATCATGTCATGTAATAAACTGTTAATTCTTGGTGATTTTGAGTCATTTTGAATTTACAGGATGAAGTAGGTGGAATTAGGATTATGTACTTTTGCTTCTTCTTCAGGCTAACCCGGGAAACTACTGTATATAAATTTCCCAGTTTCACAATCAGAGATTTCCAGGCCTGAGCTTGTGTGATCTCGGATTAGGTTATGTTTTTGAAGACTCTTTGAGTCACAGAGACATAATATATATCACAATTAGTCAGTTTTCTATTAAGCACATGAAAAACTTCTAAAAATGAAATTGGAAATGACACCATGATCAGAAATTTGACCTTGGATATCCTCAAAACTGTATATGGAGGTTTTGCACATTGCTACCACATAATGTTATGTAATGCAAAAAGATTCGCTTATCTTCTGAAGCAGGGATAAGCAACTCACTCTGTAGTGAAACTACGCCTCCTAGCATGCTTCAGTTGCTGGAGTATACTGTCTAGTCATTCCAGTCATGCTGTGGGAGTTCTGAGAAACAGTTGTGCAAGTGTGCATGCTGGGAATTGTGGTTTTTCAACAACTTGAGTGCCAAAGATTTCTGATCCCTGTTATAAACTAATTTTAGGGGTGGGGGGACAAACATGTGCTAAGGTCTACAGTGTTGCACATAAGGATAGACCATCAATTTTTGATTGTTTCGTGTCCTAACAAACCCATACAGTTTATACAGGCTGGACAGGGTACTGCAGCTCAGTCCAATAGCTTGTAAGGGACTAGACTGCTATTAGCAGCAGTACCAAGCACAGCCACAACATTATTTCTGGCACTGTTTTATTAGTAAACAAAGAAAAAGCCCCTTCTCTGCAGTTGATCACAATAGGTTTCGGGACCTCCACGGGTCAGAATAAAAAAAACAAGTTTAAATATTAGAAAAAGATAACCTGAGTGAATGCAAAAAGCAGTTTTTCAATGAAGATTTCATTTATTAAAGTAAAAAGCTATCCAAACCAACCTGGCTCTTCCAAAAAAATAATTCCCCCCCCCCCATGAATTAACAGTGTATTAACCGCATTTTTTGGAAAGCTGAGTTTAATTTCCCTAGCCACACCAAGGCCAGATTACTAGACCTGTAGAATCAAGAAATCACTTAAATATGACCTGTCTGACAACATAAAGTAGGCAAAATACTTCAAAAAGCAACACATTATGCCTCAAACTGAAGAAATTCAGATGAGATGAAAAACAAAATCTGTTAGTCTGGAAAAGGTTACAAAGCCATGTCTAAGGCTTTGGGACTCCAGTGAACCACAGTGACAGCTATTATCCACAAATTGCAAAAATATGGATCAATGGTAAACCTTACCAGGAGTGGCTACCAAAATTACCCCAAGAGCACATTGATAACTCATCAAGGAGGTTACAAAATAGCCCAGAACAACATCTAAAGCACTGCAGACCTCACTTGCCTCAGTTAAGGTCAGTATTCATGATTCAACAATAAGAAAGAGACTGGGAAAAAATGGAATCCATGGGAGGGTTCTAAGGCGAAAACCTCTGCTGACCAAAAAGAACACAGAGGCCCGTCTCACAAAAACATCTTGATAATCCACAAGACTTTTGGGAAAATATTGCACAGACTAAAGAGATAAAAGTGGAGCTTTTTGGAAGGTGTGCCTCACGTTACATCTGGCGTAAAACTAACGCAGCATTTCTAAAAAAGAACATCATACAACAGTCAAGCATGGTAGTGGTAGTGTGATGTTCTGGTGCTGCTTTGTTGCTTCAGGACCTGGATGATTTCTGTAATTGATGGAGTCACTTGATTGCAGTTGTTACCGCCAAGGGTGGTACAACCAGGTTTATGGGGCAAGGTAGGTTGGTTTCCCTTAATGCATGAAATTATCATTGAAAAACTGCATTTTGTATTAACTCAGGTTAACTTTGTTTGATATAGAAATTGCTTTGATAATCTGAAAAATGTAAGTATGACAAAAAATCAAAAACAAAAGAAAACTGTAAATTGGAAAATACTTTTTAACAGCACTGTAAAATTATTGTACATAAATTCCTCTACTTTTTTGTTGACTAAATGTTCCACTACTGGGTCAAGAATTGGATGGGGTAATGAGGTTTTACCAGAATACTAGTAATTCAAAGGAAACTAAGAGATAATAAGTTATTGTTCAATTGTATAAATAATAGAATATAATATAATAATGAACAACTAAAATTTAACTTTTAAGATTAAATACACTTACAAGCCAGTGATGTACTCGACACAGATAAAATGTATTAGCTCTACTAATTATTGAAAACCGATTGAACCATAGTAGATGAACAAGGATCCATTCACATACGTGTCATTGGTGGTGAATATAATTTTAAATCATCATCCACCCCTTTATGTAATATGGACACCAATCCCCAACCATGGAAATGTCGCTATGGGTGTGTTCCTATACTTATTTTTATCAGGTGTTATAGGTTTAGGTATCCGACCATTACCTAGACAGCAATATCTGCTTCATCACAAATTATATAGCTAGCTAGTGCAGCCTTTAGTCCAACCGCACCTGAGGATTCACAACCAAGAAGATTTACTGAAAATACCCCGGAGTATAATGATAGCAGTGTTTGTGGGGTTCGAGGGACGCGACCTTATTTACCAATCCCCACTCCTGCTCACAGCCAGCTCCTCTTCCCCAGAATGGGAAGCGCAGGCGGCCATGAGCAGGAGCGGGGATCAGTAAGTAAATAGGGCCCGTTACCTGTTGGTGTCCCGGCCCTGTTGCAGCCGCTCCCGCTGCTACCGCCAGTATTTACGCCACTGCTTACAAGTAAGAACATATGAGAACAGGCAACACCAGAATAAGCATTATTAAAAGACAACAAATCTTCATGTTTTAATGACTAAGGGAGACATGGTTTTAACGGTTGGTTCACCAGTAATGTACTGTAAATGGCTGCTGAAAATTGCCAAACAGTGACATACATTGTATTGTGGCTGTACTTGAAATTGCAGCATAGCCCATTTCAGGAGAATGATAGGTCATGAGTATCACTTCTAGCCTTAGTTTAGATGGCACTTTGTGTGGAATCCTCTTTGGGTGCCCTCCCATCCATCAAAAGCAAAATGATGCTGTGAAGGTCTGGCCTAATTTGGGTCTTAAGGTGCCTTTTTTTTTTTCATTGCATTTCAATAGTCATAACCTTTTTATTTTTATATCGACCTTGCCACTAAGGGGCTTTTTTTGTGAGATCAGTTGTAGACTTATTTGGGTAACACGTATTCTATTGACAAGTAGTATTTTATTTATTTTGGGCTATAGAAGTAGTATAAAGGGTAATCCTGCCTTAGTTTTTCTGTTTTTTTAAGCCATGCACCATGCATCAACTTTATTCTTCAGGTTACAGTACACTCCACAAGATAGAAGATATGTGTCATATCCCCCTGAAGCCTCCATGCGAATGAAGTGATAATGCACGAGTGACTAGCACTCTGGAACTGTTATCTCCAGAAAGCCCCATTGAAATGAATGGAATGCTTGTTGTTCATGCATACTGGTGCTTCATTCACATGGAGGACGAAGGGGGAGTTTGAGGTCCTCGTTTTTTGGAATGAATTGCAGTTATAACCATTTTCAAAATACAAAACAAAATACTTAAAGTTTATTAGCATACCAAGGAGAAAGGTGGAATCTTACTTATTCAGGTTTTTTTCTTATCATCTTCTACTGTCACATTCTATTTTGCAGTATGACTCCCTCCAACCTCTAAAAAAATTATATGCCTTAAGTCATACCTATGAAAATCTTGACTGTGCTTTTCAAACCCTTATGTGCAGTGACTGAACATTTTCTTTGTCTTGTCAGCTCAACCATTTGTACAATAAGGAGCTACTTCCTGTCAGCCATTTATCTTCCCATGGAACTTATAATATATGTTTGCTACCTGACCTACAAGTTTAGATGTGCATGTAGTCAGTCCTGGTTTCTCCCCTCCTCCCTCAGTCACCAATTACAGTAAGACAATGCTTCACCTCCGTTTCCTCACCCTGTGGAGAATTGTCAGGTTGGGTCTCTGGCTCTGCCTGTAGCAGTAGAACTCGGGGCTCAAGGGTAAAATTTTGTTAATTTCCAGTGTCGTACACATGTCCAATGTGTGTGCCAATGCCGAATACTATAGATTGGAAAGTATATGTTAAATGTATAAGGTCAGTCCATAAACAGTTAATTTTCATAGGACTGAGCTGTGACATTGCCAGATGACCAACGGACATGACATTACTTCTTAAGAAGAAAGTATCCATGTTTACTAATCCTGCAGAACACTTTTCATTGTACATATTTAAAGAAAAGCTAAACAAAGCATGTGGTGGACATTGAAATCTGAATAATATATGCAGCCATTGATAGCTGTCTAGTAGACTTTCTGGCAGCAAGGCAGGCTGGGAAATAAAGTTCAGTGATGACATCATCTATGTTACTGCTCTTTCTGTTGAGTGAAGAGCAAAAAAAACTAATAGAAAAAAATAGAAGCAAGGAATTTGAAAAGTGACTAAAGCAATTTTACATAAATCTCTACGCTACTCATGGAAATAAAGCTACCCACTTTATTTAGCTCAGTTTGTAATATAATGCACAGAGTGTGGAATGTAGCGAGAGATAATGGACAATGTATACAATACTCGCTGTTGCCATAAATACACTAGTTCTTCAGCAATGTCCTCATACAACTCAATTAGGTCAGACAGGTGTGCTAAAGAAATAATAATTACATAGTGCTTACAAATTAGGGGTCTGGGGGATATGTCGGCCGTTTATCATTCTTCTACATAGTGGAATGCATTCTGGATACATGATAAGAGAAAGATGAACTGCTCTTAGGGACAACACACAGGGACACTTTTTGGCAGGTTACAAAGTTATAAATTACTATTACTTCGATTTTTAAAATGATTTCTTACTTGCATGTTGCTTCCAAAGCTGAAACGATCCAGTTAAGCTCCAAAACAGAAAAAGAACATACTATTAGTTTCCAAGAGTGTGTTCTTATAACCTGACTACATCCAAATGAGGCATGTCACCCTATAGACAAGCCATTTAGAGTTAACAAGTGTAAACATCAACATACTTAAATGTGGCTTGTTGCCATTTCCTTTGCTCTACAAGCACAATGCATGACTTGGAAGGTTGCTTCAGATTCTGAAGCAAGCAGGACAAGAAATTGACAAGTTGCATTCTTACCTTGCAGGGCATGAACAAGAAAACACATTAAAAGAAAATCAAGATTTCAGCATAATAAGCGTTTATGTTTTATGTCATGTAGAGAACGAAATGTAGCTACATATTTAGGTGATTCCTGGTTTTCCCATTTGGGTAGATCGGACTATGTCATACATAGCCAAATTACAATGCCTGTGGGATGGTGAAAGGTCCAGAATTCTAGTCGTGTGGTCAAAGTTCGTTTAAGGATAAATTTTCAGCTGTGAAGTTGGCGTGTTGTTAACTTTTCTCTTGTATCCTTCATGTCTAGTGAGCATTCTTGTAAGAGTATTTTCATTCACTAGCTAATCTTCTGCATTTGATTCCAGTCAATAACCCTATGCTCATATAACTGTACAAGCTCTTTCAAAATGCAGGTTCATCTGAGGCTGTAAAGGTAAGATCTTTCAAATAACTCTCTGTACAATAAGAAAATTGTCAGTCCGTTTCATGTGATTTAGATTATGTGTACACTTCTTTAGTCCACTAGACTATTATGGAAATCTCTGTTATCAGTTTAATAATTGCCTTTGAAATGTCTTATCTTTCCTGCTAAGATAATATGTTTGTAAGAAGACCAGAATATTTTCAATCATACTTTCTTTTGATCCCCTGACCTGACAATATACCAATCACAGGGTGTCTTGCTGCAGGGACCCTCACTGAGCAGCTGTAGTATATTGGTAACCAAAAATTTTTTTTGTAGTGCCATCTCTGTGGAAATGTGTTAAAAAGCTCTAACTAAAATCAGAAATCCTGACCATGTAATGTACAGGTATATAGGGTCCTCCAGATCAAGAGATGATCTTTATAGCCCCTTTCTGCTGTGAATATTAGGTAGTGTTGAATAGAGTACTCTATCAACTAAGAATTCCTTTATAGAGTATTAAACACTATGCATTCCCCAGAAAAGACTTGGATTAAAAAGTGGAGAAGGGGAGTGGAAAACGATAATTTCTGGGTGTTTTGAAGTTTTGAGCAGAAGACAATATGGAAGTGAAAAGTGAGGACACACTTCCACAAAGAGTTTTCAGATAGATCACCAGATGATAAATCTTGAATATGGACCTTCAAGCTGAATCATCCTTCAATAGTTACCCTTAAACCAGGCATATATAACACACAATTCATTGGAATAGATGTGGACCCACTGCATCAAAAAAAACAATTTGACTTTGGGCTTCTCCTGAGGGCATTGTCTAATCAAGGTATGGATAGAGGTCAAGGCTGGCAGAATACATGCAAATTTGAAGATTCAATTAAGAAGTGAGGTTAGGTAGCACAGTTGCAGAGGTCAGGAACAAGCCAGGGTCAAGAACGATTAATTAGCAGAAGTAGATCAGGTAGCGAGTAACAATCAGTCAATCAGAAAATAAGCAAACCACACCTTCGTAGGAACTATCAAGCTATAATACTATCTTGCTCAGGCAAACTTCCAATGGAGAAGATGCTTTAAATAGCCTACATGTGAAGGAGATCAGCTGAAAACAGACAGAAAGGTTTAGCGTATCTGAAAGGCCCAGTGCACCCTACAAACAAGGAATGGAGCACAGCGCCAACAACCAGGAAGAACAATGTGGCAGGCAGAGAGAGTACGTCAGCAAGCATGGCCAGGTGGTGCAACAATAGGAATAGGCAAATGGATAACTCCTGATGGCACTGCTCACAATGAGGATATTGAATACCCCCTTCTGGACACAGTGGTTACAATTATCTTCATTGTGAAGGTAGTGCCATCAGTAGTTATCTATTTGGCATATCCCTATTTCCTTATAGAGTATTTGAAAACAATATTCTAAATTGGAAAACCTCTTAAGTTACTAAGTTCATCTCAGCACATCCACTCCTTTATGCTGTACTGACTGAAATAAAACTTGGAACAGACCTTTTGATCTATATAAGCCAGAGCCAGTTCATAGTTTTTTGACTTAGCCATGCCAACGTTGTTACAGCATGTTCCCCATATACAGTACCAGGTAGTTTCTTCAAGTATCTGGTTTTATATACATAAATACTCCTTTCTCTACTTAGAAGGTTACAAGCCCACTTACTTGTCTAAATAAATACCACTTTTATATGTCCCTTGGTGCGTTTAATAACAAAAATAAAGTATTGGACGGTCCCCAAGCTGCTAAAATGTGTATATACCACTATGCAGGAGGCACGTCTTTTTAAGTGCCATTCACTCTGTCAAGTTTTCCATAACTTCACAGCAGGCTATTGAGCTCAGTGTTGCACACTTTTCTAAATTCACAGTTTAACAAACAGGGACAAGATGCAAAGCACTGCCAGTACTCAGATATGTCCAAATGAAGCAAAAGAAATTTTACTTTTAACTCACATTCTACAGATGAAACAGGTTTTATTATTCAAGTATGATTATAAAGAGTCTAATCTCCTAGGTACAATATAATACATATATATTTCATGGCAAAAATTATCTTGATGTATAGTAATACTTTTATGTATGTAATATCTTAAGTGGCATGTGGGAGAAAAATTTTGTGTGAGGTCATGCCGTTATTGTCCCTGTCCCTTTTGAGGTGACACACTCCTTTTTAGAACATGGGCAAGCTATGTGCTAGTCATGCCACTTTTCAGGGGGTGATTGGCACATAAAGTGCCCATGTGACCTGCAAAACGAGAGACAGCCCAGTGGATGTTGGGCCTGGAAGATTTATCCACTCTTCCAGGAAAACAGACATCTTTGAAAGATGGGTTCAAGATCAGATATGTAAGCTATAATAGCTTTAATAACTGTATTGTAAATGTGAAAACAGAGAACACAGGCATTTACAATACAATATAAATACAGTGTGTGGTAGCTGAGGGTTTTTAATTTTTAACAGTTTTGTGTTTTAATCCTCCCAAAACTTTATAATTCACACTATGCTTCAAGGAAGATGCACTTGAAGTGGGTGTTATTCCCTAGAGAAAACAGAAAAGGTAACTCCAGTGGGCGGAAAGTAGATAAGTTTATACAAATTCACAAATTTACCTCTAGGGCACAGTAACATCTATTGCCCACACCAATGCAAATACATTTTGTATATGTTTTTTTTAGATGTACATGAAAAGGGTATAAATTTGACCTAGAGGAAAATGTGTGATTATGACACCAGTGAACACAATTCTGTTGACCAGAGCCCAATGACTTTGTGCCAACACTTTATCCTACAAGGGTGAATTATGGATGGAAACCTCAGGCATGTGTGTGGTTGCTTGGCTTTGGATTCCCAATTCATCAATTTCTCAAGGGGCAAATATTTTACTTATATTGCTCTCAGAAGTAGTTTGGAACTTAGTAGTGAGTGCGTCAATAGAGGAGAGACAATTTTTGCAGTCTCAACACTTTTGCCATTTTCAGTTTTGTTCTCTGGGCTTCATGGCTGAGCTGTTATTTCTTCTAGATGTTATAATTTCTAAATAATAACCTAATAACATTTAATCTATTGGGGAAAGAAATTTTGTACACTGACTTGTTAGTAAGGTGGGAATCTATGTATGCCAATTTGAATGTCACTTGATTCTTCATTAATTTACAATCCAGTCTATTGATTATATTGCTTATCTGTGCGTGAAGCTGAAGGGTCTTGGCAATTATCAAAGCACCAGAATACCTTCAATTTAGAGATCAGTGAGGATTTCTGCTCATAGACTCCACCACGGATGACAAGCCTCAAGGAAAGTAATTTAGGAATGTACCACTTGCACTCTCAGCAAACAAGAAATAATGTAAAGTGATTAAATCAAAATTAAAGGGGTGTTCCCAGATTTTTATATTGATGCCCTATCCTTAGAATAGGTAATCAACATCAGATAGTTGGGAGACTGACTCCCTGTATACCTGCCAGTCAGATGTTTGAAGGGGCTGAGGGGCTTGGGCAGTGCTGCAGCCACTGTCATATCATGTTCACCATGTCACATTGTTCTTCTGCAGTCCAGTTACCATCATGTGTAATTTGGAGTGCAGTAATTCCGTATTTGCATGAGATCACAAGTTTGAGAATCCTCTCACTGGCAGCCTAACTTAATAGGAGATGTGCGGTACCAACATCATTTGATGAAGGCCCACCCCCAGTGCATCAAATGCCTCATTTGAATAAAACATCAAGTTATTTTTATTCAAATCTACAAAAGTGACATAGATAACATGTGTATCACTGTAATATGCTCTGTAACATGGTGGTATGACGATACGTGTGGGGGTGTCTTAGCTTATCCCGGGTACCATTTGCTTCCCTGTGCACTAATCTATGGTTGGCATTTTGTATCTTCACACTATTTAGTAATTGGCATGCTGCATAATTTGATACAATGTTTGCACTTTATTGGCCTATTTTTGCATTTTTGTACTGACCTAGACTTGATATATTTTGTACTGGCCTAAACTTATGAATTGGCATCATTTATTGCAATTATATTGACTGATTTTGTATCGGTCTTAATATATGAATTGATACTATACATTGTAATTATATTGAGTGATTATTATATATGAATTTGTATATTAATTTATTGTTAGACCTATGGTTATATTAATTAATTGGCCACTGTAGGGGATACATTTGTGCATTTATTTTTGCCCTGGAAGCGGGTGGGTCATCTCCAAGAATGTTGGTCGACCCTTGTAACTGTTTTTAGATGGTTTTAATGTGTCGTCCTTTGTTTCATAATAAAGATTATCATACTGACAGTGGACATCCATTTTTTTCATGTCATCTTTTTGCTTTTATTGGTTTGCTCTAACATGGTGGTGGCAGTTCTAAATGCTTGTAGGAGGTGGTAGAATCCCTTTAATTCCTATTTAGCTTTAATCACAGAAATATATGAAGGGATCGACCTTCATCTATAACATCTTCCTCTATATCATTTTCACCTATAACACCTTCCGTCACTAAATAACTTTTTTAGTTTATTTTTGCAAATATTGCATTAGAGACTTAAAGGCATTGTCCAACTCCATGTTTAAAAAAAACAAACAAAAAAAAAACATTTCTATGGTGTAAAATAACAAAAGCAGTTACATTCACCTGCAGGTTTCATGCCTGCAATTTCCTGATTCTCAACCCATCTCTGTTCTTCTTGTAATAGCAATGTCTTGTCAACATGGCATGTGACGCCTGCAGCCTATCACAGGCCACAGTGGTGACCTCAGTGTTGTCAAAAAGTCACGACTACAGTTAATTATAGGTCACATCAGTCACAAGTTATGTCAACATGTGATTGGTGGAACAGCAAAGCCTGGCAAGAGACTGTGGAAGTATTGTCACCAAAGTGTCAGGGCACTGGTAAGCTAGAACTTCTTTTGCTATTTTACAAAAGCTGTTATATTCACATTTAGTTTCAAAGGTTATTTATTAGGTGAAAATAACAAAAAGAAAAGAAACATCATAAACGTGACAATAACAAATCCAATCTAGCAGTAATGGAATATTGTGCAAATGAGAATACAAATAACATGTCAGTGAGAACATGGTGCATAACAAAAGCTAAACAAAAGTAAATTTGATTACATAGGGAGCATTGGGGGGTACACCACCTTCTGGGGAAAGGCAGTATAGAGACCTTGGAAACATAATGTTCACTTATACAAATAAGACAGGCCTGGTTTTAGACTCCCAGCTTTCCAAAAGCCATAAGTTTTTTTTATTTTTCCATTCACAAAGCCGTATGAGCGCTTAATTTTTTGCAGAACAAATTGTATTTTGTAATGGTACCATTTAATATTCTGTACAATGTACTGGGAAACTGGAAAAAAAATCGGAATAGGATGGAATTGGAGAAAAACTGGTTTTGTGCACCTTTCTTACAGGCTTTGTTTTTATAGTGTTCAATGTGTAACCAAAAAGCCATGTCTCCTGTATTCTATGGGTCAGTTAAATTGCAGCAATACCAAATTTATACAAATATCGTTTTTTATGCTTTAACCCTATAAAAAATCAAAAACTTTGCAAAAAAAAATTCTTGGAGTTGCCATATTCTGACACCTCTAACTTTTTAATATTTCCATGTACTCTGTATTCCATGTATATTTCTGTGCATAAGGCATCTTTTTTTTTTGCAGGACCAGATGTACTTTTTAGTTTCATTAGTACCATTTTGGGGAATGTCTACTGCTTTAATCGCTTTTTATTAAACAGGCAAAACAGCGAAAAAATGGTGGTTCGGCTCTTTTGATTTTTTTTTTATCTAGCTACGCTGTTTACTGTATGGGAAACATATTTTTATACATTTGTAGTTCAGGCATTTTCAGAAACAGGCATACATAATTTGTGTTTCACTTTATTTATGTACTTTTATATGTATTCTAGGAAAAGGAGGATTATTTGAATTTTTATTGTTTTGTATTTTATTAATAATAATAATAATAATAATAATAATAATAATAATAATAGTCCTTTAATAGTCCCACAATGGGGAAATTCAGTGTGTTACAGCAGCAAAGATAAGCAGATACAAATACAAATACAACATGTACAGGAATGTTCCAAGGTGAGAGGCATTACATTAATAGCAGACAGACAGATAGGACGTAGCAGAGGAGGGGGGGGGGATTTAACAGGCAGAGAGATATTTCAGTTCTCTGTATGTAATGATCTCCGCTTAGGTCGGTGTTGGTTGTACAGCCTAACCGCGGTGGGGAGGAAAGACTTCCGATAGCGCTCCTTCTCACACCTAGGGTGGAGCAGTCGGTCACTGACAGTACTGCTCAGCGCGATCACAGTCTCATGCATGGGATGGGACTTCTTCTTCTGCATGGAGCTCACCACGGACAGTATCCTTCTGTCACCCACCACCTGCACTGGGTCCAGTGGGCTCCCCAGGACAGAGCTGGCCCTTCTAATCAGCTTGTCAAGTTTATTTCTGTCCCTGGTTGATATACTGCTCCCCCAGCAGGCCACTCCAAAGAAGATGGCTGATGCCACTACCGAGTTGAAGAAAGTTCTAAGAAGTGCCCCCCGGATTCCAAAGGCTCTCAGTTTCCTAAGCAGGTAGAGTCTGATGTGGCCCTTCCTGTACAGGGCCTCCATATGATCTGCCCAGTCCAGCTTATTATTAAGGAGCAAACCCAGGTACTTATAGGTGTTCACAATCTCGATGCCCGTCCCCAGGATGTCCACTGGATTTGGAGGGCATCTGCCTTTGCGGAAGTCCACCACCATCTCCTTGGTCTTCCCCGCGTTAATCTTCAGGTGGTTCCGGTGGCACCAGTCCACAAAATCCTGGTTCAGTTCTCTGTACTCCCTGTCATCATCATCTGTGATGAGACCCACTATTGCAGAGTCGTCAGAATACTTCTGTAGGTAGCAGCTGGATGAGTTGCACCTAAAATCTGCAGTGTACAGTGTGAAGAGGAAAGGGGCGAGAACCGTACCCTGAGGTGCCCCCCGTATTACAGATCACGGTACCTGACACACAGTCTCGGGCTCTCACGTATTGAGGTCGATTTGTGAGGTAGTCTAGGATCCAGTTGGAGAGGTGGTGGTCCACTCGAGCAATTAGTATTTTTTGTAACTTTTTGTCACTTTTAGATCCTTTAGGGGTCTTGAACTGCAGGAGGTCTGATCACTAATACAATGCATTGCAATGCTAATGCATTGTAATACATTGCAAAATTGTTGCACTTCTATTACAGGCTGCATAGAGCAGCCTGTAATAGAAGCTAATGCCAGACAAGCCTGTTAGCCTTTAATAGGCTCCTGGCTGTCATGGCAATGGATTGCCAGCCCTGGATCTCCTTCCAGGGGCCAGGAATCCATTACAAAATGGGGATTCCCACGCGGTGCCAGGAAACTGGCACTTCGGTCTGCTTTGATTGCACTGATTGGGGGAATTCCTGTTGGTTCTTTGTATAATGCTCCTGAGCGGCCGCCATATTTAAATACTCAAGATCCTCCGTAGTATGGAAAAGGGTTAACCCATGGAGACCAGATTTTATCAAAGAGTTCTTTTGTGTCAGACAGGATGGCAGTAATCTTTTCATACAGCATGATCTTGTTCACCCGACCTACAACCTCCGATAGTCGCAAATCTGTCGTCTACCATCTGGCTGCAACATGTATCTGTGCTGACATAAGAATAAATTGTAGTACTTTGTATGCTGCATGTCGCAAACCTGGTGGTCTTCAGCCAAGGAGGAAAACAGAATATAAGTGAAATTGGCTTGGCTAAGATCCCTTTTGCTGTCTCAAGGCTCGGTGAGACAAAAGCAAATTGAGGATCTGTTACATCCAATAGAGGGCGCATGAGCTCCCCAGCTCCTTTCCCATAATGCCTTGTGATATGAGAAGCAAGAACACACTGTAGCAATCGGTGGAGAGATGTCCAGAATCATTGAATCAGCGGCCAAGTCAACCAGGTGTGAAGAGTATCACCAATAGCAGAACATGCCTAATGGCACAGGGGGAGCCAAAGGAAATATAAATTGCAATTTAGCTGGATGTTTCCATTAAAGTGACCTTCCAGCTACCTCTACTGATCACTGTGTTGCTGTCTTGCCATTGCTCTAGGGTGAGGCATATATTTAAATCAGATTCCCAGCCAAGCATAAAGTCTAGTTTGCCAGCTTGGGTGGGAGGGGGTTGCTATTCTGCAGGCCATATATCATGGTCCAAGGCCTATAAAGATAGTTTCTTGAAATTAGTAGCCTTGATTGGGGTTGTTGGGCCTAGAAGAGAGTACAGAAAATGGAAAACCTGGTGCATTCTAAAGTCAGCAGAGTAAACTGGTGATTAAATTGGAAATTAGTAATAAGCCACTTAATAAGTAAAAAGTTGTTAAGAGTTCAATGCTGGGGGAAAATCGTATTGTAGAACAATGGTAAAAAAGGAAATATTGGGTTTTGAAGACGATATAAGAATCTAGTTTTTCCACACAGTTGAATTGTGTAGTTAGTCACTCTCACTATAGGTGGTACTAGGAGGGGATTTAATCAATGAGACCATAAGATTGCCTGGAGGGACATCGAGGCTACTTGCTCTGTTTCAAGGGAGATCCACTGTGGCTGATCAGTGGTATGGTGGATCGAGCAAGCCTGGGACAGCTAAGCAGTGATATAATATTTGTATAAGTTAGGGGCTGAGAATCCTCCCAGGTGTTTGCGGTAGTGTATAATAGTGCATATGCAGCTTCTTGTTTGCTCATATAAAATGAAACATCTCTCTTTGTAGGAATTTGAGGGATATCAAAGTGACCAGAGTGGGCAAGGTCCGGAAATAATATAGGATCCTTGGAAGCCTCACCATATTGACCATATGGTTCTGGCAGAGCCATGACAATGTATGATGATTCCACAATCTTAAATCCTTAAGAAGTTTTGGGATCAGAGGAGCATAATTCTATTTAATGGAGGAGGTAATTCCCAAAAAAAAAAAAATATTTCACTCTCTGAAAACCAAAATTCAGGGCAATTAGTTTGCAAACATGCAGGAGTATCTCTGATTTAGCAGTATTAATTTTGAGGCCAGACAGTCTATAACAAATTGGGTGAGTATTTGGGTCAGATTATGAAGAGTGAGTAATGGTTTAGTAATAGTAAAAATAATATTGTCAGAAATAAAGTGACCTTGTAGACTCATTCTCAAATTTTTAAATCCTGTGATACTGGGGTGTGAGTGATTCGCAATAGATAGTGGCTTGATTGCTAATGCAAACAAAGCAGGAGACAGCGAACAGCCTTGCCGATTTCCACGATGGATAGAGATTTGGGCGGGGGAGTTGGACGGTAATTTTAAATATACTAACAGCCTGGAGTAAAGAGCCTGTAGAACTAGTTGAAATGGGTCAACTATGCCCATTATTCATGAAAGGAAAGGCTGTCAAATGCTTTCTCTATGTTGAGAGCTAAGAGAGACCTGATGGATTACCGTTTTTTGAGGGATAGGATTGTACTCCCCAATTTGTTCTTTGTGACTGAGCAGTTAAAAAAAATTTCCCTTCGTGGTTATAACTGATGGCATGGGTAAGTTATTAAGAAAGGTTGTTATATCTGCAGGTGAGGTGGATGGTAGTGGTTTAGTATAGTTTTTGATATAACTCATAGAATTGTCTATAAATGGAGTCAGGATTAGAAGTAAGAGCATTCCCATGATCCCTAAATTGATACACC